>OX123199.2:40192858-41392858 GCA_944739405.2 Euclidia mi
CTAGAATAATGCTAATGATTTATATTTCAAATTTTCAATATAACTATAATCGTTTCTACCTACCTATTATTAAAGCTACAAATAGGTACAATTATGTTTTGAATGGATAATTAGGATTTATATTATCGATAGTATTAATTTTATCTGTTTATTAGTAGAATAAGTTTTGCCCGTTCCACTGTCATCAAATGTAAATCAATCTCAAAATTACTGTACCGTATAATTTAATCAGTCTGTGTAGAAGAAAAATAAAAACAATAAATTAATAGTCAAAAGTATAAAGTAAAAGAATGATAAACATTGACATACACACCGTACTGTTACAAAAGAAAATAAATTATAAGCTCCGTATGTGGTGTGAATTGTAGAATCGTATTATATGTTAAAAGCAAAGAACGTTTAGGCCTGAGTTTACGCGTACATTTACATAAAAAACTTGCTCCAACTGGTTTAGTTGTTTCTAACGTTATTGATGATTATGTTAGTTGCCGAGATAGTAGTAATTTTAAGGCAAAATTGACTTTTTGTAGTGAAACTTTACATTAGATTAAATACAAAAAGATGAGTAACTAGAAACCGAAGTTAAGTAGAGCTTTAAGATATTTTTTTTTTTGTTGAATTGTTGTGTTTTATATTATTATATTGTTCAGTTTAAAAGGCTTTATGCCTTCATATTTTTATTAGTTTGTTTGTTGTAACTTGTAGTACTTATAGGTAGTTCAATAGTTTCTTATCGAAAGAATTTCTTGTAAGAGAGTTGATAAGCTTTGCAAGTTGTGCTACCTACGCGATATATCGAACTCTTACAAAATTAGGTATATATTACTTTATAATATATTCGTATAATTATTATTTAAAACTAATAGATCAGTTTAAAAAACTATACAACCAGGTAATTGTAAATAAATCCTTCTTGATTATATACTTAAATGAATAAGGCACGTTCATTTATTTAAATTTCAGGTAGTACTAACTCAAACTATGTAAAATTTATTTAAATTGTATTTAGAAATTTGTCAATATGCTAAGAAGAAAACTCTCTACTCAAAAGAGTACACACATTAATTATAAATTGGAACGATTTTAAATTGATGAGCAATTTTCGATATATTATTTAAATGTAGAGCACCCTTTTACATAAAAATATAAATGTTTACTAAAACATGTGGAAATAAATATTTTGGTATTTTGTTAACAATGTGTTATTCATATCGTCTGAAATATTTTTATGTATGACTGATTATGTTTTAGATTTTTATCTGAATAAAAGTACAAGAAATATTTTAAAGAAGAGGCCAAAGTTGTGATAGAAAAACAATAGATACCTATTTATTACTCTTGGAAAATATGTATAAACAACATAACTTTTAACAAAAGTTCGGTCTAAAGTTCAGTCAGTTATAATACGTTAATATTGCATAAAGATAATACAAACATTACCATTGATAGAAACGGCAAGACAAGTTATGAGCAGCTGGTATGAATTATTGCGTCGGCAAAAGTAACCCACATTATAAGTGTCATAATTACGATGATACGATTTAACAAAAATTAATACACAGATTTTTAATGAACATAACAAACAAAATAATTTAATTAATCTACGAAATTCAATGTTATGATGTCTAATTTATATTATAACAAATAAAATATATTGTAAAACATTAGTGTTGTTATATAATTGTAACACGGATTTAACTTGTACTTATTTTGATTCAGAGCATGTAAATTTATTTTTGAACACATTGTAGTACATCTCATTACATTTGTATGAGGCTAATCGATTTAGTTTCCGATTGTTTATGCTTCGTTCTATCGACAATAAGTTGTTTTATAAAATATACAGCTACTGTTTAACATACAACCTTATGCCCATTTGTAAATAGGTATTACAGAATACATACAATCATAATTTATGTTTATGATAAAAATAAAACGTTAACTTATAAAGCTGTGTTTCAACTGCTGTATTATGTTTAAGTTCATTTAAAATTCTTGTTATTGTTCTTATAAAAACTTAAGCTTGTTTTTAACTTAACTTATGGTTTTAATGCATTATATTTAAGCTTTTGAAAATTGTAAACTATTTTAACGTATGAAATATGTTTAGGAGTTAAATTTTATGCGGTGTTAGAAAATAAACAAATAATAAAAACTTTTCTGTGCATGTTACCACGTGAACATATCATTTTTAAATGCATTATTGTAATGGCTTAATAATATATGGTACAATAAAATTTATAAAATACTATAGACATCGCACTGCAATTTTATTGGATCCAATAAAAATAAAAGTTAATTAAACTAGTTTGGTATAGTTTGTAGCTTACCTGATTGGGGGGAGATCCTCGGAAGGCGAACTGGGACGTCATCTTTCACTGTGTAACTGGCCAGTAAACTTGTAAATATCACGATTATCGTTATGTCTGTGTCACTGTCCGCACACACTTCACAGTTGCATTGTCGCGCGCTGGCACTACTTAGGACGCGGGCTGAAGCAGTCGGCGGTGCATCCCCGAGGGGAGCGAGAGTCAGCGAGTCGGCACGGGATGCACGGGGCAGTGGCGAGTCGCGACGGTGGCTCGCCGCGACGATGCGAATATCGATTGCGGTGTAGTCGGGACAGAGCGGAACGTCACAGGAGCGGAGCGAGCCGCGTGGTGCAGCGGGCGCGTGGTCGCGCGCGCGGCGGCAGTGGGTAATGCGGTAGCTGCCCGCCAGGTGATAGTAATTGGCGCCGCCGTCCCGCTCTCGCGTCGCCCGTCCCTCTCGGCGCGCACACGCACACTCGCCGCTGTGTGCGTGATGCTCGCACACCGCTCCTTCTTTTCACGCTCGCGTCGCCGTTTGACCCCGCGCCGCCGTCGACGCTCTCGATTTTTGCGGTGCGGTGGGTGGCGCCCGCCACAGGGGCGGCCCGACGCGGTGGGGGCCGACGGAGGTGGGGGTAGATGCACTCCTTTCTTTTTTAAAGCTTCTCTTTCTTTTCTCGTATTTTTTATGTTAGTATTGGTACGGAGCGGTCTCTTTTATTTTATTTTATACATATATATTGTGATAATTAACAGTGACGATGCGCACGACGAGCGAGTTTGCCGAAGCGTCGACTTAATGATAGCTTTGCATTTGATTAAAGGTAACCACGACATTTGTAATTTTTATTTTCCTTCCATGTGAGACGTAGCAGAGTGGCTATACAAGCCTGTCTGTAAAGTCGATGGTTGTGGCCTGTGTACCTGATATCTTATATTACTGGGCCCGCTTTAGCGGTGGCAACATGTTAGCGGTGACAGTATTAAACGGTCTTTTCAATGTGTTTAACCGTACGTACGCTGTACCGCCCTAAGTAATACCTGCGTACAAGGCAAGAAAATTTGTTTTGAATAAACGCTTAGGATCTAATTATGTATTAGGAAGTACCATTTAAATATTTATTAATAGACGTATTAAGAAATGTCTTTTACACAGCTCTATATGATAAACACAAGTCAAATCTAGTGTAGAACTAATAATGTTATGGTTCAAATTTTAGTAGTGCATGCATTAAAGACTTTTACTCTATAATTATCACTGTAATTTGTATTCAAGTTAAATTCATACTGTTTTGAAGCAGATGAATAGTTCACACTCAGTAAAAAATGCATACAACAGAAGGCGCCGCGGTATAAAGAGATCAAAGGAGATTACCTACAATCTACAATTAAACTATGACAATAACACAACCAAGTATCGAAATAAAAAGCGCAACGTCCCCGATCGATCTGTTCCCCTCTTCTTTCTTATCGCGCGAATATTTCACACTGAACGCATACCGACCGAAAAAACTCACACAGATATAAAATATTCAAACGGTATAACATAAAATAAATTATCTTAGGTGAGTGTGAGATTGTGTGCGTTGCCCCCTCCTCTGGGCGGGCCGCCGGCGAGCGACCAATTGGGTCGAGCGGCGCGCGACGCCAGGCCAAAGTCACTCATCGCGGCGTTCTCTCCAACGCCACACGCTCCGCTCAGAGCGCTCGCTAGTCGCTCGCCACCTATCACTAACCCATGACCTTAATCCTTTGACTTATTACACCAGCTCACTGACACCGCAATCTACTTACACTACTTCACTTAACTACATACTACATTTGTTCACTCCAAACACTTGCGAACACCGCACTAGTATTTCAGAGACCGAAACTTGATCATTTTACGGCACATACCAACCATTCAATAATATTCCTATAATCTTTAAATCGTAGATATCTAAGAATAGACTCGCCTGTCCTTGGAAAATAATAACCGTACTTATGCTAGTATTATGTTATAATCATAAAGGTTTTCATTATGTGGTTAAAGTGCCATTTAAATATAATTTTATAGGTAGAGCTATTAATGTAAGTGAACCGTGAGTTTAGACATTTCACAAATCGTATTTTGATTATTTTATTTACCAAATGTTGAGCAAGGAGCTTCTATGCTTTCATAATTAGTTTTATGATTGAAGTCTAACATTTGCTCTACAAATTGAAACAGTCCAAGTTTTATATCATTTATTTCGTGCAACTAGTGTAGATACCTAATGTAGAGTCTTATCTGACGGAATAAGTTTGACTAAGTATTTAATCTGTACTATCAAAATAATCCTATATTCTCTATCCTATCCACTCTTTAGGTGATTAGGGTAGCAAAAAAACAAAAAAAAAATTTCAAAAACTTTATGCAATTTCAATTAGCCTTCTATAATTACCTGTAAAATAAGAGTGTCTCTACATCCGTTACATTTATCTTAAGTTAGAATTCATCGGATTTGTTTACTTTCCTATTAATAGGGAGTGAGTTCATTGAATGAAAACATTATATGACAACCAATAGGTACCACAAACCAGGTCTTTTATAGGTACTTTTAGAATCTACTGTTTGTTATAAATAAATTAATCATTACTTTTTATGACCTTTCATAAAACATAACAACTAGATGTCCGAGTATTTTACGTGCTTCTTTGAATATGTATAGGAACAAGATTCAAGATAGTCAAGAAGATACAGATTGTAATGTTTCCACTCAAGAATTGACCCAAATTTACGAACAATTATTCCATATTCGTAAATGTATACTAAACAAGGATAGAGCTTGTTTTATGGTGAAAGTTTATCGTAGTTTGTGGACGCTTATAATACAAGTGATGTCTTACGCTTTGTCTCTAAAAGGGGTGCTGGCGTACCTACTTACTTACACAAGCATTATTTGCTTCCGTCGCCACTGTATTCTTTGAGAATGCTTTAAGCTTTGCCAGTGGAAACAAAATGGTATTGTTTGGCAGTTATCTTTTACATTAGTTTGGAACTACGACTGTACTTTTGAACTATGTCATTATAGAGAAGTATTTAAGTACCTACTAGGTAACTGTGTGTACCTACTTAACTTAATAAATAATTACATATATAAGTACATATTTTGTATAATACTTTAAAGTACTTAGTAATGCTGGTCAAAAATAATGACTCAAAATTGGGAATACTGAAAAAGTCAAACCTAAGCTTTTTTAATATTAAAAAAGAAGTATGTCTTATCCCTTTCTTACAAAATTGTAGTCATATTCTGCTCTGGTCATTCTTGTCAAATACCAATATTAAAACGCTTGTAAATACCCCGCTCAATATGAAAGCATCATTACTTATACGTATTTTTAGCTTGTCGATTTATGTAGTAGGTATTATTTTTTTACCGCCTTCATATTTTATTTATTTAGGTATGGTTTTCCTAAGGTTTTACAACTATTCATATTTTAAGAAGGTTATTAAAGTAGGTAGGTGTGACATCGGCAAGGTCTCGGCAAAGTATGCTAATGGTGATTCGCGTCTCCCCGCCGCTACAGACATCTACGGACACCGCGGTTGTTTTCGCCACCAAACGCCTGTAGTAACTTACACACGGAACCTCAGCCCATTCCAAGAAGCGATGAATGAGTGCGTAATTTGGGTAGCTGTCTTAAAGACAAAAAACATAGCATGTCACCAAAATTGATAGAGCTCTTTCATTGAAAACTTGCCCTTCAGAAAGACTGTAAGATAATATTAAAAGTTTTATGAGGACTTTCTGATTTTTAGTTAGGTATGGGTAATTTATTTTTTTTTACGTAGAATAGTTCTCGGCAAAGTATGCTAATCGGCAAAGTATGCTAATCGTGATTCGCGTCTCCCCGCCGCTACGGACATCTACGGACACCGCGGTTGTTTTCGCCACCAAACGCCTGTAGTAACTTACACACGGAACCTCAGCCCATTCCAAGAAGCGATGAATGAGTGCGTAATTTGGGTAGCTGTCTTAAAGACAAAAAACATAGCATGTCACTAAAATTGATAGAGCTCTTTCATTGAAAACTTGCCCTTCAGAAAGACTGTAAGATAATATTAAAAGTTTTATGAGGACTTTCTGATTTTTAGTTAGGTATGGGTATTTTTTTTTTTGTACGTACAATAGTTTTGTACCGAATCATTGAATGTGACAATGCATGCCCCATATGGAAATTGAACTCTATCCATCAAAAACATTTAAGAAAATAAATATGTTTATTATTGATTCCTGCACAGCAGTCAACAATAATAAACTTATTGAGGTTTTACCCCTTGCATTTGGAACGTTGCGCCGCCGACTAATTTAAAAGATTTTTGCACCATACCTAAGTGAATAGCTCTGTCCTTGTCTGATTGAAATTGCTGTCGGCGAAAGCTATAGAGTTTAATTTTTAGACATGTTTCCTAATATTTTCTAACAATTTTATTGATGGAGACCTACAGAATTTTCTGACTAGGCTGTTTTCTGTCATGCAAAGTAATGTATAACCATTAAAAATATATATAACAAGTGTATCACCAATAATATTGAACTTTATGTCGGTATTAGGTAGGTACTACTTGCCTACATGTCCGGTTTATGGAGTATCTCTACACACGTTTGAATACAAAGAATTATGCTAACTTTCGACTTGTATGATTTGAATGCACGCATTCAACTACCAATATAATATCTGCAAATATTGTGAAAAGGTTATAGAAATATCATAAGTGTTTCTGTTTAAAACGTCTTGGTCTAAAAATATATACCTATTGAACCTCACTTGCCTTCTTGTACTACTTTATAGTACTATTGGATTTAATTTGTATCGTTAGGTACATATATTTTAATGTTTTTATTTAATAGTAGGTATTTTACTTTATTAAAACACGCATTACTGGGTACAAATGATATGTATATAAAACCCTTATGCTAATTAAGATGTTACTTTAATAGCAAAAATAATACAACAATAAATTTTGTTCCGGATGTCTACCTACCTAATAAGTAAATAAGGGCAAGGCAACTTCTGTACACATTGAAAAAAGAAACGATAAAAGGATAACGAAATTCACAGTTGTATGTAATATTTGTGACTGTTAAATGGTGGTTGATTTATTATATCTACTTTCTGTCAAACATTATTATCCATTAGAACCAATATAATTGTATTTTGCCGTTGTAAGCTGTATGGACGTTTTAACACTAACGAGATGAGTAGCTAGGGCGATCCTTTTAAATAGGGGATGAGTTAGGGGTCTGCTTGGCACCCTTCTGTCAAGCCTGTTACTAGACGGTTTATCAGTGTATCGCTATGTAGGTATATCGCTGTTGAGGTAACTCTATTAGGTTACTAAAATGTAAACAGTAGTGCGTCATCAAATTTGGTTATACAAAGGTGATTGAGACTTATGTTCGCCTTTGTTACTTGGGTAGACAGTTTTTTTGCCAGCGTGTAACACAAGAAGTAATAGAAGCAGCTCGATTTTATTGGTCGTGTCTATTGTATCGACCTGATCTCTGGCCTTACGCTTAGGTACTCAAAACCAAATCATCAACCAATCATTTAAATATCATAATTTCAGACGTGCCTTGCTGAACATAAGCCTGTCCTCATCGTGAGATTTTATGTAATCTTCACGGTTGGCAGACGCATTGGCGATCGCAGTGGCGGCAATCTTTGATGCTTGACTCTACTACTCATCTAACGTCTTTGATCTATTTATGTATATATTCAGTCAATTGTATACAGTATAATCGCCACAATTATAGTTAGGACTAGTGACTTCAATTTTAAGGTACTTGCTTACAAATTACTAAATAAAAAGGGAAATCGAATCCGAAACACTACACTATTAACGGCCATTTTCAATATTCGAACTATAGATAGATCTGTAGATTTTAGATTCGTGTTTGACATATTTTGTATGGAATTTATGTCAAAAATTGTCAAAAACGAATCTAAAATCTACAGATCTATCTATAACTCGAATATTGAATTCCGTAGTAAGTCAATCCTTACCTATCTTAACTTGAAACCTCTGGCGTAACTATATCAAAAGTTTCTAATATCTTTTGATTACGTATAAACCAACAATCGTCGTTCTAAGGGATGCCCGGGTGGTTTAATTCTATGTGTCGAAGGGACTGTACAAACATTATAACAAAGGACTCAAAGGACACCCACAACGGAACAATTATTTGCGGATCGCACGTTTTTTATTGCATTTATATTACTTACTACTGCCTCGTTGGTCTCGCGGCATAAATGTGCGCGTGGGATTGGGAGGTCTCGGGTTCGATTCCCGGGTCGCGCAAAGTGATATTGGGTTTTTCCGTTAGGAAATTCTCAGTAGCAGCACGGAGTCTAGAAAAGCATACCTATAGGTAATAATTATGTCAATCCTCTCAGCATTGCATTTGCAATTAGGCTAAAGGAACCAAAATTATTAATTCACGTGGGTACAGACGACGCGATTTCATCCGATCTAATATTGCACTTTTAAGTCTGGCGTGTACACCAGCTACTTGAATTAGATATGATCACGTTTAGGTCATAATTTAACTAGATACAGATCTAAACATCGTGAGGTGAGATTGTGTCGTGTGGAAGCCGTTTAATACAGAGATTGCCTTTATCATGACAAATCTAGCCTGGTTGTAGAAGAATCAGAAGTGATGGCCATCATCTTCATCATTTCTGCTGTAAGACATGGCTTTTTCACTTCTAAGCATAATCAGTAGGTAACCTATCTTTCGCTTTTGATTCGGACTTCTTCATTCTGGCCTAACCAGATTCACAAAATATTAGCTTTTCTATTGAGAGGTTGCTATATGCCCTTCAAAACCAAAAAAGATAGATATATTCTATGTTTTTTGCAATTTATTAGGATATTTGAATCCCAGCGATCGTTGAAAGTCATTAACTATCAAAGATCTTCTTATCAGGTAAAGCTGCATGTTTTACGTCATCGCAGAGGCACAGAGCCAGCATATACAACGCATATAATATTAAAAAGTCTGTGGCAAGTGTCATGGATTGGTACTCGAGGACTTCAACATGGCAGAATACTAGTCCCTTCACTATGCTATCGCTGGTATTTTTCTGCCGATTTTCCTCGTTTTATTAAAGTCACGGACGGACTGCCTTCGTGGTCCAGTGGATAGCGTATGCAACGGCTGATCGGAGGTCACGGGTTCGATTCCCGGGTCGGGCAAAAGTGTTACTGGGTTTTTCCGAATTCTCAGTAGCAGCACGGAGTCTGGTGATGTGCCCGGTAACGGCAATAGGCTCGCCCCCTATTACGTGGGACCTAAATATTCATGGCGAAATGTGGGTGTAACATTACGCCTCTGCCTAACCCTTCGGGGATACAGGCGTGAGTCTATAAAAAAAATATTAAAGTCATATATTCTTCACACATTCTAGACCATACTTCAAAGGCAGCCGCTATCTGTATGTCCAATCGGTTATCAATTCATCGGATTATAGGTCCTGCCCTGCCCATTGAACTTGCTTATAATAAACAACCTACACTCACATTATTAGCAGTCTAAACTGTTAACAGTAAAGCCCCAGTTACATGGTGGCTCTTAGTGTAGGTTCCCTTCTTCTTTCTTTCTTTCATTTATGAGCCTAGCTTTTGCTGGTGGAGCAATTGCCATTGCTTTCGGTTACCTCACCTTCCTCTTTAACTACTTCATACGACCATACCCCAACTTTTTCCTTCTACTGATACACATACTTTCGGTGGTTCCTAAGTTGTACGAAATTTGGTTACAAACTTTACATAACTGGCAACCAATAATAATGACCTTGGAAGAGATAAGGACTGTGCCGATCACTTGGTTTATATCCTGATAACACAGAAACTATGTATGTAGTAGTAGATGCAGTAACCTTATCACAGCAAGTAACTCTGAGAGCAGTCTAGAAGCTTTGATCATTGCGACTAGGGTTAAATGTTTGTCTTAATAACATTACAGTTAACCATTCTAGTTAAGGCATCGCTTGATTACTCTGGACAGCTCCAGTACCCAGTCTTCTCTCCGTAGGGCGTCCATGCTCAGCAGTTGGGTGGTTTTTAGTGGTCCTCATATTCCGGCTCTCATTTCCACATCGTCGGGTAAAAAAGGGCATCGCTTGCTTTAAACTAAAATGTACTTACTACATGCGTCACACCAACCTATTTTTCTATTAAACCCAATTTACTAGATAGAGATATGTCATATTAATTAGAGAGGACATATTAATATCTAGGTATAATTAAGATGCTTTTTGCATCGACATATTTTAAGATAATAAAGACTGCCTCGTTGGTCCCGCGGCATAAATGTGCGCGTGGGATTAGGAGGTCTCGGGTTCGATTCCCGGGTCGGGCAAAGTGTTATTGGGCTTTTCCGTTAGGAAAGTCTCAGTAGCAGCACGGAGTCTGGTAATGTGCCCGGTACGGCAATAGGCTCGCCCCCTATTACGTGGGACCTAAAAATTCATGGCGAAATGTGGGTGTAATATTACACCTCGGCCTACCCTTTCGGGGATACAGGCGTGAGTCTATAAATAAAATAAAAATAAATAAAAAAATATTATAAGATTTCTAATAGTCACGTTCTTTTTTCCATATATTTGTTGAGTGGGTTCGTGGATTTAATTCATGCTTTCCAGGGTCATGAAATTGTTTAGCCCGTGAGAAGGCGCGCTATGAGCATTTCGCTCACGCATAAATTCATTACTGTAAATTTCAACTTTAGCTCTACTGTGTCACTACAAGCTTCTCAGTACCTGCCTAAAATTTAACCCCCTCTCCTCTGACGCAACTCCCGCGGTGCTCAGTGCCGCCATGACTGCGTGGTGATGGGTTTGTGAGTGGTGCATCGAGAAGCGCGGCATTTTGCTCATCACGCGCCCGTTCGTGTAAGTATTTTTTTGTTAATAACAAAATAGATTTTATTGTGTTTTTGTAGTTATTATGCACAGTTATTGATTAACTGAGTGGATATATTATGTACATGTTTTATTTGTTTCTTACAGTAAACAAGGTCTACAATGGGTGATTGGCAAGCCCCTCAAAGAAGAATGGGTAGTTTCATCCCAAGTGTTGTAACATCTTGAGACTTATATCAAACTAGAGGACGTCCGTAGCTACGCCCGCACATTAACTGTTTCTGCCGGATCCCCTAGTAGTTTCGGTATTTGTATCCCTTCTTACTGCACCCCTATAGTCACCAAGGCTTACCTATAGTTTTGGCTGTAGCTTGTCTGTCATTCAGTCAGTAACGCAAGAATTTCATATATACGGATGAAAGGTATCAATAAGTGCTATTTTTTTTAAGGGTGTAACTCTGTAACATGAACAGGGAAAATGTTATAGGGGTTTAAAAAACAAAACTTGCGCGGGCTTCTCAGAGCGAACACCTAAGAAATGGCATGTAGAGAATCAAAATATGCATAGGAATATGCTAGGCAAATCAATTGTTGTATCACTAGTAGATATTTTAAATTTTTTTTAATTTTTAAATTTTTTTTTTTTTTTTTTTTTTTTTTTTTTTATATTATATATGAATAATTTTTTTATAGTTAGTAATATTGTTCATTGGTTTTGACGTCCGCGTCTTCTGAGGAGCCAGTTGAAAACCAGCGCCGGGCACATGTGTCCGGCAATATGCTGAACTGGTCTCCTATTTCTACGCAGACGACAGGCGTGTACATTTTTATATCTATAGTATATTTTAGTCCATTTTGTCACGGTTTTTTTCATGTCTTTTGTCTGTTAGAAATAAATGCTTTTTCTTTCTTTCTTTCTTTTCTTTCTAGATATCAGTAGGATAAGGCGCTCAATGCGACATTCACAAAACGCCGCTTTCGAAAAATTCCACACTTTCTATATGTCACATTAGCAAAATGCGTTAAAAAAAAGCATGCATTTTGTGCAGTATATCAGTGTGCACCGAGCATGTTACTTTTATGTGCCATATGTGTTATGAAAGACACATAACTCAAGATCTCATAGAAGATAAAATCATTCATTTTGATTGTGATTTTGTTTCTTATATATTTTTTTGTAAAGTTAGCCAAATATTAAGGTCAAATTGCAATAATTTTTTAATTTGCAAAATAAACTGCATTTTTAGTTATAATAATAATAATAATATTCTACCACATTCACACAACACTATCTAGTCCCAAACTAAGCAGAGCTTGTACTATGGGTACTAGACAATGGATTATATAGTTATTTACTATTAATAAAACACTTTACTTAAATAAATAAAGGCTTTTAATTTATCATAAAATGTTAATTTATAACAAAAATATTGATCTTAAAGAAAACGTCATTTGAAGTAGCGTGAGAGTTTTGCTCACGCGCGCCTGCTCGTGTAACTTTTTAGGGCTCGCCTTCTCATGGGTTAAAGCTAACGTAATGTCTGCCTATTAAAAATGTATAGACTTATTGTACTTAACTAGCATATGGATCTGAGGTAGACAATAGATAAGATTTAATGGGCAGGTATTTTTAATAATAACTTAAATAATAACAATTAAATGTCAAAGGCATATCAATTGTAATCAGCTAGTTTTGCTTAAGATATTATTCGCTTTATTATCATCACATCAGCCTATAGATGTCTACTGGTGGGTGTTGGTCCCCATAGGCTCTCCACACAGTGGTAGGGTACTAGGGTAAGTAAGGCTTCAGGAGTTTAGGCTCTGCGATGATGTCAGTCAGGACAAGTACCCACCTGGTTTTATAAATATATTACACTTATTACAGTATAATACTGTAATAAGTGTTACTGGGGTTTTCAGAATTCTCAGTGGCAGCATGGAGTCTGGTGATGTGCCTGGTAACGGCAATAGGCTCACCCCCTATTGCGTGGGACCTAAAAATTCTTGGCGAAATGTGGAAGTAATGTTACACCTCTGCCTACCCCTTCAGGGATACAGGCGTGAGTCTATAATATAAAAAAATATTACAGTATAATTTCCCTGCGGATTCGGGCGTGAAAAATTCTTCAAGAATCACACTATCTATTGGTGAAAATTGTACGAAAATCTGTTTCGTAGTTTTCGAGTTTACCATGGGCATAATACAGACACACAGGATGCCCGTAGGACGGGGCTTCATTTTATAATATGGATTGATTATATGATGATATTAAAGCCGCTAGTGATTCTAATTAAATAACACTATTATTCCGTATCTACGCATGAAACACCTTGCGATGATAACAAGTTGTCTACGATTTGCAGTCTGTTATTGACAAACACAGCAATAATATTATAATTTATACTTAATTTACCATGATATTATCATTACTAGCGTCATCGCGTTATTTGACATAAATAGTTATATTATTTGCATCGGCAAAACTACACATAGCTACAACACAAGTTAGTTAGATTTAGCTTAGAAGGCGTCACGAAAGTCCTCCACATCGCAGTCAATTAGGTACACTGAGTGGCAAGGATGTCCAGAAGATTGTCAAATTCACGCAATTTCTAATCGTACACATATTAATACATCAAAATGGGATGAAGCTCTTACGCTTTTAGAAAATGAATTTAACGCGAAATCTTCTTCATTTAGGTAAATATGAAACTTCACATAAAAAGGTAATAAGCCGCACTGCATCGTTTCCCCTGCAGACCACAGAGATATACTATATCGTATCTCCTTGACACACTGGCTGGCATTGGCTCTTAGTATTATTGAGCTATGTCAAGAAAATACACTCACCTAACCCTGACTAAAATCATGACCTCACTGTTACAGTAGTAACAGTGAGTATGAATGACACTGAATGAACCGCACCAATATGTAAACTTATTGAGACATAACGTGATGACACCGAATATTTCTCAATTAGCTAGTTTTAACCCGTTGGTCTAGAATTCAACGGACACAAATTACGATACACCCAGACTCAGAACATCTACTTGCGGATCAATCAGATAATATGGTGTCTTATGTGGGGCTATATGTCAAACAGCGCAGTCTTAAACAGTAATGCTATCCAGGAAGTTAAACGACAGAAATCGACACAAGCTATATGGTAGTAGGTATAGCTAGTTCTGATGAATCGCGATTTACGGCCATTTTCAATATTCGATGCATACATGGATTTTGAGATTCGAGATTCGTGTTTGACGTATTTTGTATGGAGCTTATGTCAAAAACGAATCTAAATCTACAGATCTATCTATAGATCGAATATTGAATTCCGTAGTTAGACAATACGCTGCTTCCTAGTAGTGTTCCAGTTGTTAGAATTCTTATCGTACTAAGTCAACGATTTCGAATGAGCCCCTGATAAGAACGTATTTGTATAACTTACTGCACTGCTTGCCAATAATTTGTAAATTCATAGTAATTTCTCAGAAAATTTTCTTCTGAAATAGTTAATCATTAACGTAAAAAAATTTAGAAGAAATCACACGGACAATAATTTATTATCTTTTTAACTTAATGAAATTGTACAGTATGTGTGTATAAGAAAACTAGAGGATGCTAGCGTAATTGCCAGCACGAGGCCCAAAAGTTTTGGCTGTAGCTTGTCTTTTAGTCAGTCAGTAACGCAAGGATTTTATATATACAGAAGATATTGTGTCAAGTTTGGTAAGGCTAGCCTCGGGCTCAAAGGGGGAAAGTCTTGGATGCAACTGGAATAGCGAATGACCAAGATGGATGACTATTATACAAAGTACGTATATTATAACAATTAAGATATTAACTGATCTTTCTGTTAGTTCTTTATCTATTGTTTCGAGTCCATAAAGTTGTCTAGGACAAAAGTCCTGGTTAAGTAGTGGTATTTCTAGAAACAAATAATATTAAAAGACTTGACACACATTAGCATAATTATTCAGTCACTATATTACGTAGAGTCAAAGTCAAAAAAATAATAATTGAATGCTTAAACCATAAACATATATAAAGATATATGTTGAGACATGGTGTAATGAAAACAGTAAATGACACAGGTTCCACCAACTAGTCTTCCACTCTTTCATTTCGTGTGTTTTTTATTTCGTATTGTGGATACCTAAGTCAGGTGTCACAGCTTACAGGCCACTCGAGCATGTAGGTACAATTTTTTAATTGCACTCACGTTTAGAAGTTTGCAGATTCCCAACATATTCTTCTTAAATTACTACTGTTTCATAAAGGCTGATATGTTACTACAGTATGACATTGGCCATGACCGAGAAAATGCCACTGTTGTAGCTTATTCATGTATCGCGTAAAATATCATTTTATTTCTTATGTTCTTCCTTTACTGTTTTACCTAATTATTATGCTGATAAACCAAAATGATTGTACTAGTTTTTCCTCATGTTATGGTCTGTAACAGTTTCCCGGTAACAGCACCACCGATCTAGTCCAACGGAGAATTTCAACATCTGAGTACTCACTTAAAAATACTCATTTATTATAAAAGAGTATTAGGAGTGACCGAGTCTTTTAAGCGATGGTCAGTGACAAATATACGTACAAAAGAACTGGAAATAAAGAAAATATGTTTTACAAATTTATTAATATAGGTACTTACTTGATCAAACGTTCATCCTCTTTGTATTCTTAAAATTCTATTCATTAATATCTCAGTGACGACACTGTATCATAATATTATGTTGCGTTCTTATTTGTGAAGTAGCAAGCAGACGGGGCTCGTTCGGCGCTCTCTTTTAATTTCAGCGAAGCCACGTGTGATGATCGTTTAGTCGTCCGCTTACACCTATAGGTAACCGTTCTATAGCCTCAACGACAGATTGAAATAAAATGGAAAGACGCATCGGCATCTTAAAAGGCGTGTGCATAAGAAAATAAAAAGGAAGTGAGCGTTATTTGTTTTAGTCAAATGAGTTTCTGACGTGAAGCGTCTCATACATATCGAGTTCGTGGAAGGTTGGCTTTATTAGCGCGTCTGTACCGCCACAAAGACACATCGCATTTAAATATCACACTAAAAGCGTCAATCTACATACGTCCTATCGAGCAAATCCTAAAAGTGATTTATACTGAGACCCTATTCGATTGAAGTAGATTACAAATAATGAATAAAATTGCATACGAAATGAGTAGATCGAGAGTCCGTGGGTGTACCGTTGTTTGAGCGGGGAGGCGGGGGGACGTGCAGGCGGGCTTATTGCCGGTAAATACTTAGGTACTATACGTCTACGTAGCTCAACGCTTATCCGCCCGATATGCTCCTGTGTGAATACGTCAAAATTCATTCGCGCTTTTGATCTGTGCTCCAATACGTGGAACGACTTTCCTCCCTCGTACACGCATTAAATCACGGACGTTACCGCAGGAAACAGCGGCCTGTGGTATCCAATTTCAGGAACTGTTACTTCAATAGGATTTATGAACCACTGGCGTTGACCCTACAAGTGGTGTAGCTTAATGCAATAACAATTAGCCACTGCGCGTTTAATGTATTTTCTTCATATTACGATTAGGCGAGAAAATGTGCACCTAGAAGAACCAGCATTAAGCACTGCTAATATGAACAGCAGTAATGAGCGGTTCACGAACACTTATAGCCTTTTTCCATTGAACGACTAGTCACGCGCGAATTGGAGAGTGTGCGCTAATGGGCGATATTTGTACATAGGTGGTTGCTTGAAGCATAATTATTTGTCAATTGCTCTACCACTTTTTATCTACATATTTTTACTTTTTTTACTTTTCTCGTGATTTTCGTTTAGATGTGTTTTAATTTTTCGCGCGTTTAAAGCTGTAAATAGATCAATCTTAAAACCGGGCAAACTTTTGAGTGAGTCACAAATTGTTTACCTATAAGTATTGTTCGATTCTATAAATATAAAGTTTTGAGTACCTGCGTATAAGCAGGAGCTAATTCTAGAGTATAACCATAGTCCATTGGACATGACGTGATGCTAATAATCATTAAGTTTACAAATCAAGCACCTAATGATTTTTGACATAATTCTTCTTTCGCAATACAAAAGCGTAGAACCAAGGTTGAGCCATGACAAAACCCGGACAATAAAGCTTAAGGACACTTTTTAATCGTCATATTTAGTATTACTCATCATCAGCCCTTTATACTGTCCCACTGCTGGGCACGGGCCTCATCTCACTATGAGAAGGGTTATGAAGGGTAAGGCCATAGTCCACCACGCTGGCCAAATGCGGGTTGGCAGACTTCACATGTCTTTCGAGAACATTATGGAGAACTCTCAGACATGCAAGTTTCCTCACGATGTTTTCCTTCACCGATAAGCAAGCAATAATTACAAATTTAATACGCACTTAAATTTGAAAAGTCATTGGTGCGTGCGATGGATTCGAACCCGAGACCCTCTGCGTAGCAGTTCATCGGTCTCTCCACTCGGCTATCGCTGCTTTCGTTTAGTATTACTCTATAATAAACAATCCTTTATGTAAGAAGCTGTTAAATCTTCTGAATTACTTACATTTTCAGCTCAACTTAACATATTGATACATAGTAAATCATTGAATAGTAAATTCAATGTGCCAATCGAACGAAGGAATATAGCTTATTGTAATAAAATTTCCTTTATGAACTTAGAAATCTAGCCTATTACATGAATGCAATTGAAAGCGACGAGAATGAAATATGGTGTATGACGGAACAGTCAAAATCTTGGATGCAACTGGGTTAAGACTAGGATGACGACAAAACATAAATAATTTTACTTTTCAATGGATTAAACATATTCGAGTTTCACTTTGATGACGATGATGAAACACTCTAAGGCGATCGGTTTTATAACTAGCAGGATATCTTTGGTCTTAACCTTATTTTCTTTTTCGTATGAGTGTGTGACCAACATCATGAAAGGGCTGGCACAGTATCGCTCTAACGTAAAGGCCACAACTGGTCATCACTTGGATGTGTGGCGGCACCCATCCAAGTGATGACCAGTGCAACCGTTGCTTATCTTTGCCGTTCCAAAACGAACGGCGATTCAAGGGCAGCTATGAGCGCTACGGTATTTTAATCAACACTTGAGGAATGTCCAGAAATGTACACAATACCTACGTAGTAGGCTACCAGAAAATAATATTTCTCATTTATAAGAATGTAAGTATTCTATATTGTTTTTCTGATAAAATGTCACCATACTTACGAGTATTGTTGATTTTTATTCTTGTGATGCGACGAAATTGATTAAGTAGTAATTACTTTATATACAATATTTATGTAATCCGGTAGGTACCTAAATTTATTACTCCATTTAATTTAATTCTTAATCGAAAGTTTCGTCGAAATTGTTAATCAATTTGAATTTTTTTTTACAAATAAATTAAATTATTGAATAGTCTTACCAGGCCATTTATAAATTATTAATATCATACAATATATCGTAACCCAAAACAACATACTAACATATCTACCTAGTGCTGAAACTTCAGAAACTTGCGTATGGATGAAGTTTTATTCAAAAACGCTTCGTATTTCATCAATGGAACCGTATCTACTTATAGAATCACGAGTCTACATCAAAGTTTCTGCTTCATTAGTCGTATACTCAGGATCGTGAGATCGTTAATTATCTTCAACTTAATTATCGGACGCAGTTCCTTTTTTTATTTTAATTAATAGAGAACTTATCTTAGGAGCACACATTGAACAAGTGGGTAAACATTTTCTTGGGAGAGGGAGAGGACAAGTTGCAAAAACAGTTTAAGACAAAAGAGTAGCGAAAACCAGAAATGAATCCGGGCGGGAGTGCTTCCGCCCGGCCCCGGCGGGCGAGGGCGCGGAAATAACACGGGAGGCACTACCACAGACATACAAAGTGATAGACCTATCTTACAACACTAATTACCAATTCCTTTTTCTACCGGATCTTATACAACGTTATTCTTTGTGTAGTACAAACTTCTAAGGGGTTTGTAATTTTGTTCTTTGACATTGCCAAAATCGCGATAAAAATGCTGCTGTACCATACCAAGTTTAACTTTGATCTCGACAAAACGTATGAAACAGCTAATTTTTTCGCGATCTCGGTAATAATATATAGTCACTGTGTACTAGTTTGAGTAGGCTGGTACCGACTAAATTTAAAAAAAATATCTACCTACTGATATTCAAGCTAGAAACATATTTTGCGTCAGCATCTAACAAAATTGCACCCGTACCATCTCTCCTTTTGTTTGTAATTGACTACGCTGACGTAACATCGTCTATCTTGAGCCCAATGAAACTTTTGCATGACTGTGATTATTTATACTTGGATGGTGCAAATATGATAAGTTTTCAAGTACAACTAACGACCACAGAACAAAGTCAAGTGACAGCACTAAATTCATCACCGCAGGAAAACTCACATCCTTATGTTATAACGTTCTATTCTATTCTAGTACTCGTATCTCAAAGAAACAGATAGAAGTATGTATACACCGTGAAATCGTATAAGGACGATGAAGATGATGATAAAATCAATTACTGTTTACTCTATACACCTGTGGAATGATTTGCTTTTACAAATTTGAAGACCAAAGGCCCTAAAAAAATCTCGGCTATAAAAACGACAACTTGAATAATTAGCGTAATGTATTAATAATACGAGTTCTATTCATTGTATCTGTGTTGTTAGGTTGTTATTATTATATATTCTATGTGTGTCATTGTATGGCCTACGTGTAGAAATATTTATATAATTTGTAAATGTATTTAATTTAATTTACTTTTAAAATTATTCCTCTCCGTTTCAAGGTTGCCTGGAAGAGATCGTTCTCAGCGATTAGATCAATTATACATAAAAATTAAATAGTTTTTTGTCACATTATGAGTGATGTGGCGTACCAACAATACTATTCTGGTGTACAATAAATATTATTTCATACATTATTAATTTATTATGGTTGTCAATCTTTCATTAAAGGAATTACTTTACAAGTGGCACAGAAAATATGGAATACTTATGCAAATATTTACGAAATAGGTGGAAATTACCAGCATCAACATACTGTTTACCTGCCTGCCAAGTATGACCCAGTAGTTACGCCAAGGAAAAACAAATATGTAGATAGTCCAATCTGTTCATTCCTTTAAGCAAATATATTTCAAGAAGTTGTTTAATTTCACCACATTGTTAAATACCTTCAAAAATGACAAACAAGCTATTTTTAAGGATTTGGGTTTTCAATAGTTGTGTTAGATAGGATTCCCTATTTTTATGTACTGTATAAAGTGGTAGCCCAAGCTCCATTAATTTTTGAAAACTTCTCCTTTACTTAATCTTTATTTAGAATAGATTCCAAAAACATATTTTATTAATTTAATAGAAACAACGTTTTACATAAAGTACAAGTTATTTATAGTGTGTCAAGTACTTGTTGTACTTGTCTTAACACATGTAATAGGCGTATAACCCTGAACTCATACTTCAACTTTGTTCAACAATGGTGAATAAAATGAAATAAATTAAAATACATTCAGGTCTAGTAGATTAATGAAGCCTGTTGTTTGCCGCACTCACCGAGTATACTGTTTGTGGATACGGTGGCACGGGTTAACAGAGTAGAGGGATGGTCATTTAGTGGAAGGTAGCCTCCCCTCTACCCCTCTGTACCCCGCCGGCCGTGTCTGCAGCACAGACTGATTAAACGATTCGCTGTCTGTCTCTAAACTTGTTTGTTTTGCCGCTATCATAAAATGGTACAGGTTGGCACTTAGAAAAACTGGTAACTATTTCTGGTGCGAATAGAGCTGATGGTCGATATTTTACTGCCTAAATAGGGTAGTTCAAGAAGTTACGTACTGTAAAATGAATGCAGAACGCGTATGTGTACCTTCTCATTCGGCACAATACTACTTTTAAGGCGACAGTTTAAATGCCGAAGAAGTACCTACATTAAAACTAGTGGCTTAGTTGCTATACTCTGCCTATGTGTTTGTTTTTCAAGTGTTATGAATGTGCTTGTAACATCTCATGTTCAGTGTCCAAAGATTATGACAGACTCAGATAATAGAAGCTCAATTCGCAAATGTTGGTCGTTTTATGGAATTAAAAACATGTATTTAATGCAGAATGGCACATAAGTGATGGCCGTGAGTAATTACTATTAGCTTTTTATTTCTGCCTTTCAGAAATGAAAGGACATTTCATGAACTCTTGAGTCTGTTAAAAAATCTTAAACCCCATCTTGCTGTGAGATTTGTTTTTGACCTAGTTTGGTATCAAAATGACGTACCTGGACATGCCGGTCTTGAGGGATTGGTGAAGTTAAGCAAGTACAGAGAGGTTACCACTTGGACGTGGATTGACCGCTTGGGTGAAATTAATATTAGAGCGCCACCGTTCTTCGAGGCAAGTAAAGCCGACGATTCCGGTCCTTGTCTCAGCACAAGAATTGTTAGGCTACGGCGAAGAACTTCACTCGATCAATATAGGGCTATCTAAATATTATATTCTATGCCGATACCAGAGTTCGCTCTTTACTCCACGAGTGACTGTAAGTTGAAAGGTGGTAGCAATTTGTAGGTCACCTAAGTGAAGGAAAGTAGGATACATCTTAGCCTCTATAACTGAAAGACAACGCCTCCCCACTAAAATACGTAGGCAATTCCAAGCTAGTCCTTTACGTAGTCTTCAACATGTCTCCTAGTTGGTCGCGCCAAACGCTCCAGCTGCTCTGATAATTACCACAGAAATTTCCAGAAAGAAATGGAAGTATGTATCATAGATGTAACCGACTTCTGAACGCTGCAATCAGCTGCTCTAAACTTTCGACCATTATTTTATACCCGGCTGTGTCGTGCCATTGGAGAGGCATATATCCAGCAATGGACTATGGCTGGCTGATCATGATATGGTAGTTTATCCCCTAATGGCATCATATTAAGAAATCCTTCTAAAGTGGATGCCTACGTTGTCAAAGGATCCCACTATTCAAATTTCACGTTTCTAGTTTTAGTAGTTAAGTTATTTTTTGCACAAGTAATTTTATATATAACCACCAAACAAGTGCATCAAACATCCAGTTGCTTTGAGGTGTAAGACAGGGTGATGTTATGTCTCCAAAACTCTTCACCAACACGTTGGAGGTCTTATTCAAAATACTGCAGTGGGATGGATTGGCATCAATGCCAAAGGGCAGTGTCTCACGCATCTTCCCTTTGCCGATAACGTACTAATAAATTAAGGTGGAATCGCTGCAAGAGTTGCAAAAAATGTTTACCAGTCTCAATATTGTCTCCAGACGTGTTGGGCTCGAGATGAATTTGGACAAGACCAAGCCTATGTTCAATGAGCACATCATCCCTGAACCAATTTATCTGGAAGGTATAGCCCTCAAAGTTGTCCAGGAGTAGGTATGTATACTTGGGACAACAGTTGGTAGGCAGAGATAATGTTGAGACTGTAATCACCAGACGAGTACAGCTCGTACTCGTCTGGGCGGCATTTGGGAAATTGCTTAATATTTTCGAGTCATCTTTGCAACCACAATGCCTAACGACTAATGTGTTCAATCAATGCATTCTGTCTGTCATTACGTACACAGCTGAAACGTCATGATCCATGACGCTGAAGTTAGCCACCCACTCAGAGAGAGAAAATTCGGCACGATATTATGCTACAGATAAATTATTAATAATTTTTTGGAGCCAATTTGGTCTACATATTTTTAAGATAACTCTTACGGTTTCAGAGAAAATAGAGAAACCTGAACGTTTTACCTTGGACACCGAATTTTTTTTTTGCAAAGGCAGGATCGAAGGTGATTTTAGACATTTCATTTGTTTATATATCGTTTAAGTCCTTTCTAGAATTTTGCCCAGTTTGACTGGATTATAACAATTGATAATTATTATATTGAAGTGATGTAAGAAAATACGTAGCAACAAGTGTATTAATTTAATAAGTCTTGTAAATAATTATTTAATTAGTCTTGTAAATATTTTTACATATAATATATTATAGTAATTGGTTACTCATTTAAGGCAGTGATACCAATGAATACAGATGATTTACATTAAAGAAGCTTATTTCTTATGGATGTCATGTGCCGATTAAAGTTGGCGTATTGACGGTTGTCATTAGTGTAGTTCGTAGTTGGTGCCGTTGGCGGCGCTAGGGTCTTTCGCCATCTGTCTTGCAATGGTCTTGCATTGCTTTGGCGTAAGAAATAGACAGCTGTTGCACTGACACTCACGCGACTGTTACGCTGCCAAGCGGCAATTTGGGTCGCAGAAAGTTTGTCTTAAAAGCGGCAATAAGAAAAACATCTCTATAAATAAATATCTATGCTCTATGGTGATACTAACAGACTGACATGCAGGGAATCGGGGTCGAATCCACGGCGCGCACTTTTCGGAGTTATGAGTGATGTGAATTTGATTAATAAAAAAAAAATATGTACCATAATATTGGCGATTTCAAACAGTGGCCTCGAGTTTTATTGCCCGTTCTTTCTCGTGGCTCTACCTATTGCTTTGCGAACGAGGCAGTAAATGTAAATGTAGAAGCATTAAGTAATTTAATTTTAAAATTGACGTTCGTTTGTGACCTAGATGAATAAATGATTTTGACTTTCACTTTGACTTGACTTTGACTTTGACTTTGATTATCGCTTGCCCAGTGGCCAATTTTTATGATGGGCGTTGAAGGATTGCCTTCAGAGCACGGAAACTCTGAACAGTTGATAGGTGCACTGTTTTAAAACCTGTAATCTAAATCAAGTTTGACTAGTAAACAGACCCCGGGTTGCAAATGTTATAACGCTAGGAGGATGAATGATGATGATCAATGCATTGTATAAAATTTATCTGCATATATGATTTTTAAAAGCTATTACTTATTATTATTACGTATTTGTATGTATATATGACACATGAGGCAGTTCATAAACAAGCATCTCCCAGCATCTGACGCCCAACCAGGCAAAACCTGCACCTACCTTATCTGGAAACTAATTTTCAATAGTACGCGACGATGGGAAGAGACTAGATGGTAGGTCTTTATTACCTTGGAAGATGGCACGCTTCTGGTATGGGACGCGACTTGCGTCGATCCCCTTGCGCCTTCACATCTTCCAAGTACAGCTGGATCGGCTGGCGCTGCTGCTGCATCAGCGGAGACCCTCAAACGGCGCAAATACGGAAACCTATCTGGTAATTACGTTTTTGAGTCGTTTGGGGTCGAAACGCTGGGGCCATGGGGCCCTAGTGCACGAGCTCTTTACAAAGAAATCGCCAAAAGGCTGATCGACGCTTCCCGTGACCAGAAGGCTGGTTTACATTTTGCAGAAAGAATAAGCACTGCCATTCTTATTCTTTCTGACTTTGGAGGATGTAAAAGACCAGGCAACATGTAGAGAATTGAGTAGGAAGGCGGACCCTGGTATAGACCGGGATTAATAATAATCACCAGACAGAAAAAAAATAAGCATTGCCATTCAACGTGGCTATGCTGCCAGCCTTCTGGGCTCGCTACCAGCCGACAGCGTTGCGGAGGAATTTTTTGACGCGACGCTTCGCAAAAAATTAACTACGTCGCGACGAAGTAAATTTCTTTTTTATTTATCTTTTCCATTGTTATTATTACTTATTTAGTTTTTGTAGTTCAGTTAAATAAGTAGTTTTATTTTGTTTGTATATATGTTATGATAAATATTTGTTAAATTTAGTGCATAATAAAAAAATTGATTATTTTCAATCGAATATAAAAATGAATATTATATTTTTATATTTATATTAATAGAAATACTCAGGGATCAGAATTGTTAAGAAAACTTTTTTTGTCAAAACGTAATTAAAGAGTTTCAACATTTGAGAGGTGACAAAAATGTGTAGATCAAACATGAGAAGAGGTTTTAAATTAACAGTTTCAGTCGATCGAGATACGAACATTTCAAAAATAGCAAAACTCATATTATGTTATATAACTTTGTATAATATGGTTTAATTGATTGCATTAATTAGCATCGTGTTTAATTAGTTCATGAAAACACTAGTGCGTATATTTAATAATTAATTAATTAATAATTATCGCTGTCGTATTTATACATTCTTTTCATTTAGTTTATTTCCAATGCCGTAGTCAATTTAATGTATTGCAATGTATTCTGTA
Source organism: Euclidia mi (assembly GCA_944739405.2). Classification (NCBI taxonomy): domain Eukaryota; kingdom Metazoa; phylum Arthropoda; class Insecta; order Lepidoptera; family Erebidae; genus Euclidia; species Euclidia mi. The sequence continues at coordinate 40,218,256 of OX123199.2, forward strand.
ATTATACATTGTATTATATTGTTGTTAAGTATACTTCCTAGATTTAGTTCATTTTTACTTATCATCATCCTCATCATCCTTAGCGTTATCCCAGTTTCAATCTGGGGTCCGCTTACTAGTCTAACCGGATTTGGCTGAATATTAGCTTTTCCACAGAGCGACTGCCTGTCTGACCTCCGCAACCCGAAGGGATAGCGATATTCCATGGTTAAGACTAGTGTCAGTTTATTTAGAAGGTACTGACGCCCTGTAACGACTGTCAAAGATCTTTCATGACAACCGGGACCGACGGCTTAACGTGCTCTCCGAGGCACGGGACAAGCGATAATTAACAATTCAATACGCACATAACTCCGAAAAGTCATTGGTGCGCGCCGTGGATTCGAACTCGATACTCTCTGCATGGCAGTCTGTTGGTATCTCCACTAGGCTTTCGCTGCCCTTGCAGTTCATTTTTACTTATGACCTTCTTTATTCATTTCATATTAATGTGACATGTATGCAGCCTGGAACTAAAGTGATGTTTAAAACCTTTTACGTTATGCAAAACTAGTTATAGTTATGATCATAATCATATTAATTTGTAAATTTACATACAGTATACCTACTTGTCTTATAGTTGTATACATGCCGTAAAATATTGGCGCGCCTGCGCCGTGCGACGAACGATACTATTTGAAAATACATGCAATTGCATGATTTTTTTCGGACGGTTTTGAGATGCCGACTGTGTATCTATGGTTATTAGTATATCAATGCCTTTAGCATCGTTTCCTTGAAGTTAAACCATAATTGACCAAAACCTTATACGAAATAGTGCGACTTGTTTGTAAATGGTCAAAATAATGACTATATAACAGATTAATGAATTTCGTAATCGGCAATTCAAATTAATGTTTTGTTAGTTTTGGGCCACGGTGGTAACTTACTAACAACCTTAATTAAAACGAAACGTACAAAATGCAAATAGTCAATTCGCTAATACATTCATAGTAAATGATTTTGTATTTAAATACTTTTAAAGTTAAACGATATTTGTAATTGTAAGTTTGTTGATTAATTGAATCAGAGTCATGATTACCACGGGCCGTAGTTATTTCAGCATCCCATTATGTAAGCGGCGAATATATAATATGTTTGTAGTTGGCTTTACGGCAACGCGGTTAATTAACGTATGTCCAATTGAGTTGGTCGAAACGATGAATGTACGTAGACAGAACGAGCAGCATTTTAATTGGACCCGAAATTGCATTTATTAACTTAAAATATGTACAAATGTAAGACTTGAACCTTAGTTTGTCCATGCGGTAACGATATATATATATATATATATATATATTGTGGTAAATAAGCTTAAATTCTATTTATTCATCATCATCATTTTTTTATGATCCATGTCACTGATAGACATAGGCCTCTTCTCGTTATGAGAAAGTGCACTGGCTAAGAGCGGGTCAGCAGTTTTTTTATTTGCCTCTCGTGAAAATTACTGTGATCTCTCAGAAACGCACATTACTTGTAAACTTGACTCAAATTCGGAGAGGTCTTCAGAGTCGACTGTATGATGATAACTTCAAAAAGAGGTGTGCCGTCTGTTTGCACTCAGACCCTCTACATTATAGTCAATTAGTCACTCCACTAGGCTATTGTCTATGTTTATTAGTCGAGTGTTTGCGAAACTTTGGGTAAACTGGCGATTTTATTAAGATTTGTCATTTATTGAAAGAGAGTGTATCTTTAATCTGCAGTAATAAAATACTCGCAGGTATTTTTATAACAGGTTAAAAATCAGATGAAATGCCGAAAAAAGAAATTAATTACTCAGGTATATTTGCTTTTCATGTTTCATGGTTCCTCATGCTCGACAGTTTCTGCGAAGTATTCGTTATTAAAATTTAAGATTACCTATAAACATATTTAGACCTATGCTCCAGCTTCACCAAAATGCAATGAACTGTTACAAAATGTATGGACGATAAGAGACTGAAAAACAAAAATAACCATACTAAAAATTACCTTATAATTGTTTTTTGATGTGACATGTTCATTGCTTTAATTCTACTATGAGTTGTAGCTAACACATCCAAGGTGTACCTGATTTTGTGGGTACAAATGGGTGTTCCGATTGTAGTCGCTATCAGATTTTTTGTAAAATCTCTTTCTGGGAGGCTACTACAAAATTTGTCTTGTAAATTATTTAGATTTTTAATGGTGGGGCAGTAGGGCTGTAGGCTGTTGCCTCGAATTTTATAGTTTAAGCATCAAAATTAGCAGATTAAATAATTTTCAGCCCCTAGTTTGGGAAGAATATTACAAATATTTTATTTGTGTGAATCTACGTAATAAAAAGAACCCATTTTCAAAAGGTCATGTTTCTGGCTTCAGTAATTTAAGCTCTGCGATGATTGCCTTGACTGGCAAGTGATTTTAAGTCATGCTGATTATGAGGCCGGCTTAATTGGGTGTAGATATTACTCGAACCCCAAAAAAACGAAACAAATTAACACTGCAGTGGATCAAGGGCCACAGTGGCTCAAGAGGGAATGACGCAGCCGACGCAGTTGTCAGAAGAGGGGCCACTTTAGAGGTAGTGGGACCCGAGCCTATTATTTCCCTCCCTTCTGGTTTTTATCGCAACCTGGTAAGAAATAGAACCAGGGCCCAGCACAACTAGTCCTGGATTGCTATTGAAACATGTAGGCAGGCCAAGGAGGCTCTTTCCGCAGCAGACTAAGATAGCCAAACAAGTCCCCCGGCTGTCCAAACAACAACTGCGGACAGTCACGGCCGCCTACACAGGACACGGATTCTTTAATAAACACCTATTTACTATAGGTATCACCGACAGCCCGCTGTGCAGGGCCTGTATGGCAGCAGACGAGACGGCAGCCCACCTGCTCCTCGACTGCCCTGAGGTCACACAGTATAGGCAGCAGTACCTGACCAGATACAGCACCCTGAGGGAAGCAGTGGCCCACATCAAGAGTCTGCTGGCCTTCCTGGAAGAGCTGGGGTTGCTCGAGTGACAAGACCATTCCCACCCGCACGCAAAATACACAGAGTTGCGGAAACAGCCCGTGTTACCAAGGAACAAGTACTCAAACCCCGTGCAATGAATGTGATGCGATGCGACTAAAGAAATTAATTAAGTAATTAGTTAGTTTTGGCAATTGCATCGCTCCATAATATACCATCATTATCCTAGCATTATCATGGTTGCATTAAAGATTTGCACGTCTAGGAGTACAAGGTTCGCTTACTAGTCAAACTAGTTAAGACAGAATATCGCTCTATACCTACGTCACGCATCCTCCTTGTACTCGTAGTCTTTCATTCACCATTTGCCTCCTTACGAAGAAAAGAATAGCTCGTGTTTCTCAGATATTCTTTTTCGAATGTAAATACTACATGCTCACGTCTAGCTATGTGTATACCTGTATATAGGTATATCGTTTTCAGTTTGATTGATCATTGTAGCAGTGGATGACTAGGAGACTATTACTTCTCTTAAAGCTAAACATTAATCATTATGCCCTAATGGAATTGTCATCAGGTCACTGGAATTTAGAATCATAATTAGGTTGAGTCGAACTCACCAAATTATAATCCTGTATCAATCACTACGAGCCGTTCGGTCAGTAGTATTTGTTACGGACTATTGGCCCTCTAGCATAGACAGCAGGAATATTTCTAAATACACATTCGTCCATGTAAACTTGATGGTCATTTCGAACGTGATCCTTTACGAAAAACAGTACCTATAAATCGAAAACACAATATCACACTACTCGCAAAGTCAAAATTTGAATATTAACGACATTACCGAAGAAAATGCTATTAATTACAACAATAATATGCAATCGATTACAGATTTAATTAACTTACATACAATAAGTTTATTTTCGTCACCTATTGTGTATTGTAATTGTGTGCATATTTATATAGTTTTTATATTATCAAGGTGAAAAACAACTCAACAGTTGTTTGGTATTCGGTACGCGTAGTCTGAATACGCGGAAGCATTAAATATTAATTAAATTGTAATAATATCAGCGATGTGTGTCCAATATGTGGCTTCTTTTCACTATAGGAAGAGTTTGTCTACACTCGCTAGCCAAGTGCAGCTTGGCAGGCTTCACATGTCTTTCGAGAGAATGATGGAGAACTCTTATAGTTGCTGGTTTTCTCATGATGTTTTCCTTCACCGTAGTAAAATAAATAGTGGGTACCGACACTTATTTAGAACAACGCATACCATCTTTTATATCTTTTTTCACCTGTAGATAATATTTTTTACATATTGTTTTGTATTTCATTATTGGGTGGATATTATAGCTGTTCCCTCCTACATTCAACGTGGTTTAAAATATCACGACTAAAACGCAACGCAGTATAAAACTATTGGGTATAGCATTTATGTGAATGTAAGGTAATTGTAACAGGAGATCACATATATTCTTCACTTTCCTTAGTTGTCTTCGTCAATACTACCAACAGTCTTGAAGTAGAATGAGTGAGATTTAAGAACACTCAACATTGCTACGTAAGCTTAACCCCAAACCAGCGGTTAGGTACACCTGCGACGACTGAGTCAGTCGCCATGGTCAAATGAAATGAATGATCATTTTAAGGTCTAATCTATTCTTTTGCACAATTTTCCAAATTCAATTCAGCTATTGCCACTTGATAGCGGCATACCTACACAACATACGCATTCTAATGTAAGGTAATCTATATGTGCCAATATGCTGCCAAGGCACCTAGCCCATCTTTTAGTGAAAATCGCTATTCTCGCGCTTCTTCAAGCTATAGCTACAAAAACTGACCAACAAGTAAAACACATAGGTAAACTGGCTTTCTTTCTACAGTTCAATCAAATAAAATATTGTTAATTAGTAGAAAGGCATATAAATTACTTGGTAATTAGCGCATTAGTTTTAATTAACTGCAATTATGTTGCATAACAAGACTGCGTATACCACATAAATATGTGCTAAATATATGTTGAATATTCCATGTATAATAAAATGTAAAGGCGACAGTTAGTCTGCTCGTTGTGTTCTTCATTTTTTATTTCTAAATATGCTTTGATACATTTACCGACAGCTTATCTGTATTTGATAAAACGTGCCTTACACGATATTTAGGTAAAGAATTGATAACCGTATCTAGTGCGTAATATACGAGTAATACAAGCGGCAATTTTCTGAGATACCTACCTACAGTACATTCAAATAGCGATGTTTTTAGACAGACAGTCTGCTCGTGCCTGGTTTATTTTTCGATTTATATAGCATTTTGGAATGCTTTGAAAACCAGCTTCAGGTCATCTGATTCCGAACTGTGTATCTACATATTTTGGTATCCAATCCACATATTATTTATTTATAGTCTTACGCCTGTATCCCCGAAGGGGTAGGCAGAGGTGTAAATATTACACCCACATTTCGCCATGAATTTTTAGGTCCCACGTAATAGGGGGCGAGCCTATTGCAGTTACCACGTAGTAGACATAATAATATGTGGATAAGATATATATTAGACATAAGCTCCATACAAAATATGTCAAATATATATCTCTAGCAGCCCAATCCGTCGATAGAGAGAATATTGGGGACGGCTGCTAGTTGCACACGTTGTTAGAGAACTAATGCAGAACCCAACCAAACACTAAAATACTGAAACACTATTGAAATTATTCACATATAAAATTATTCATAGATAAAATTATTCACAACGTATAAACGCGTAATTCTAGTAATTAACAAAGCAGCCTAAACGTTACGTATGTACCTACGATATGAAGTATAAAACCGAAAGGTCACTCACGCACAAAGTTATTGACAAAACGCGAAATTTTAAACTAATTGATCTGTGAGACTGCAATTTGATCGCAGCTATGGAAAGATTTGAACAAGTGGATCGTTAAGGGTTAATTAGGAGGTGTGACAATAAGTGGGGTTAAAACGTTGAGATGGGGAAATGAGGTAAGGTAAAGGGAGATTTGACGGTATTTGATAAAAATCAAATACCGCCAAATTTACTTGCTTCTTTTAGAGCCACTGGCTGCCTATTTGATAGTCTCCTAACTCATAGACAGGAACAAAATAACACAGATTATTGGCAAATTCAACATGAAAATATTAGAATGAGCAAGCTGATAATTTCTACTTGCAGCCTTCGAACAAATAAACATATGCATACATATAAATCGTAAAACGGAGAATTTCTTTGGAGCAGCCATCACAGTCATGCTATATAATCAGCGAATCCACACATCAAAATGATGGTGTTTGATTAGAATTTCGCCAAATAATATGCTATCAGGCTTGCCTAAAAGGGCTCTGAGGTAAGACGAAGAAAACTCAAGAAACGTACTAAAATAACTGGCTTGCTGAACGAGCCAATAATGGTTTAACAGTTCAGTTGATCAAGTCATTTCTGTTTACCAACCTGCACCTGTTTAAAATTTTAAACACGGCAATGTTAATATTCATTTCTACAGTTGACATGTACCTACATGGTTAGTCTTTGAAATGTGAGACGATCTTACCAACAAAGAGTGCTCACACTTTCCGAAGTACGGATCACACTGCTCCTGATTCCGAGTTTCTTTGTGTTAATTCAAGGCAAAAAAACTCGACATCACATGTTAATCGCCTGGGAATAGAACCCTCGATTACTCTTCGAAAACTCAAATTTACTGTAGGGCCTAAAATAATCAGTGTGAGCACTAAACTTAATATAAAAAGATTTATTAATTGGTAATATCACGTAACTTCATTTAAAAGAATTTGTTAAAATATTTTAATTAGTAGAAATAAAATAGTAAGTATTGTTTTTAAGGTCTTACTGAGTATTGTTTAAAATATGCTGATTAAATGTGACACGCATTGTTATACAATTTGAACAGTAAGATTAGGTAAAAAGGTACATATTACAACAAACATAATTTATTTAACCTTTACAATGCTTAAAACCAAAAAAGAAGATATTTTACATTTATACATATTTTATTACACATTTTAGTAAGCATTTGACTTTCGGTTGTTTAACAAAATCTTATAATTTATCAATGCTGTCGGTTCATTCGCAGGCAAACAATGATCTGGTGGCATTGAAGAGCTAGGAAAGCTTTAGAAATATGCTGAGCCGTGACTTGGATTGGACTTGGTTTTTGGATTGTTTTCAGTGAATTTAGGATTCAAAAGCCCTCAAACATCGTGATCTGGTCTTACACTGTTCGTAGAATATTCCTATTCTTACGAGTACCAGTGACTGGCCAGCAGTTGCTTCGCTGATACACTAAAATGGGGTAAAATGTAGTTACCCTACTCTCCGATCCAAGTAGTTACTCAAATGCCTCTGTAGTTACGTATAAACGAGCTACTGAGCATGAAATCAGAAACCTTTTAAAAAGAGTCTTTTACATTCGGAACTCTCGGCGGCTATTTTGAACTGTCCATACCAAATGAACTAGCAGATGTGTTTTACATAGCAATTATCAGAATATTGTAGTCATCCTTGACACTTTAGCTTATTGTTTGAACTTTGAAGTTGTTGGCTGTGCAGCGCGCACGCACTAATCTATAGAGCGAGGCGCTGCTGACTCGGGCACATCGCACTCTCAATCTTGTAGCGGAGAAGACAGATATTTTTACATGTGCACTGACTGATTTCAGTAAAATTACATTACATGTCGTTTGTTATGAAACTTTAATTGTATTTGCCTTCACTATTGCATTAGGTTAAGATATTTACCAGCAATAATAGTTGTAAATGATGATTATAAATAAATAAATAAAACTTAAGAAATATTACTTGAAAGTTTACATAAGAGGTCGTGAGACGCAATAGCTTTTAGTGTTTCGTCCTTATGGATCAGTTTCAGAATATCAATAACTCATTCAGGTTAAATTATTAAAGAGTTTTTAACCACCTTTATATCAGCCAATCTTAAAATAGTTCAATCGCTCCAATTCCATAAATAAAATGTATAATACTAAGAACGAATTGTTCAGCGAATTTTTAAACTACTAGATTAAACTAGTAAAAATTTACCTTGAAGTGCCTGTCAAATGCTATGTTATAGAATGTATATGTAGTTTATTAATTAGTTCTATAGTATTTAGGACAGTGTGCCTTTAATACTGGGTCACATTGTAATTAACGAGAACGAAATGAAATCCAAAAACCAGACGTAAAATAACAATGCTCCCATTGTTTTGAACGGGAAGTCAATTCAGACCTTATGACCTTATTTGCGACGCGTTTGGGTCTTAAACCAATTTAGGCTTGATATTAATGCGTAAGTAAGTATTTACTTTCTACTTATTACTGCTCAGCTCTTTACTGATTAATGTGTATTTCAGGCCTTTTAGGTATAGGTGAATTATAAACTTGGTGATGGTGATGGTACGTGCTGGCGGACTCTACGTCAACATAAGGAACAAAAAAACAAAAAGCCAGCAGAAACTACAAAAACAGCAGAAACAACAGAATGTTCAGCTAGGATCAGACCTATTATCTAATTAAAACCATTTTTTTCCAAAGATAAAGGGCTGGAGTCCCGCATTTGGCCTCAGTACATAGTTTCCAAGGCGGTGCTGGCATCCAACGCCATTGACATTTTCCTAAATAAGATCTTCCGTTGGAATATTGTTCTCTGATGAGATAATTACATCAATTTTGAATCCAAATCTAGCTACGGTGTAGACAATTTCTGCCAGCACTAATTTCTATACTTTAATTACTAACCCGACGAAGCATTTCATTTTAAGTACAAAATTCTTATCGCTCAAACTGACTTTGATGCAAGCTATTTCAAAATTCTGACTAATTTATTTAAAAAGACGTTATAGATTCTTTAACGGGCAATGCTCAACCTAGGCGCATTGCATCGCCGAACGAGTAAACAGCCATAACTATGAAGGACTTCCACTTCCTTTGAGGTGGACCCCGGCTCGCCTGCTACGGAAAGTAATAAACTAATTGGTCGAACTTTGACTGCAATTTACATATAGTAAGAAATGTCGGGTTCTGTGGTCGACGTTACCTATACAAAAATAGTTAAAATTGAGCCTCAATCTATCATTTAACGAGTCTACAGAAATCTGTACCTAGGTATTTGTAAATACCTATTTGATGAATACAATATACCCAATAGACAAAAACGTCAGTTTCAATTTTATGTTTGTATAGAAGTATATGAGTTCTTTGATACATACGGATCTTAAATAGTAACTATACAAAAATATTACCTATTATTTTATAGAATTAAACCAATATTTGTCTTTACCTGCCATTAATATGTTTAAAATGGTAACTACTCTCTCACGGCAAAAGGAAAGATTTCTCGCCAAAAATCAAACAAATCAAATAATTGTTAATTTATGATTTACTTATAAAATATAAATATACCTACTTATTTATAAACAATAGTAAGATACAATATTGCTCCACCGACAAGAGCTAGGTCTTAAATGAAAGAAGAAGAAGTAAAAATCTATAGGAAAATCCAATGATATTAAAATATTTTACATTCTGGACAACGACTCTGGGGTAAATTAATTGCGGTGACGTAAGTGTTTATGAAATGCACTTCAATAGGTGAATCACATTTGTTCACGAATCTTTTTAGAATGCTATTCAATTCTAAATATCGTTTCCAATAAAGCTTGGGCAATCACTAACACTCGCAAAAAGCCTTGTGTAAAAATATGATATGTCAGTACAAAAGAGTTGCGAGTCCAATAGCATAGAACCTCTATTGTTGCATTAGGAACACAGGCTTCTAGCGAATGTTGTTGTGGGTATGGCCACAGACTGGCCGCAGAAACCGCAAGCTTATTAAACAAGGATGTTATAATAAAGGTACGTAAAACCCACGCTTGCGTATTGCAAAAGAGTCAGTAAAATGGTAGGTAGAGGCAAAGAGCTCAGATATTTACATAGAGGCACATTTGCTATGGGCGTTGGCGCTTGGCGGCGTGGCAGTCACGCTGTGACAGATGTCTCTACGTGAGCCAGAGAGACGAACGTTCCTCCTTTGTATCTTAACTACGAGAGCAAGAGAGACGGTCAACGAAGCCAGCGCTGTCAACAGCGCCAACTACGAACTAAACTGGAGACAGTCCCCACCACTTGGAATCGGCACAAGAAATCCTTAAGAACTGCGCTTCTATGTAAATCTGTATTCATTGGTAGAGGTCTCTGATTTTTTCTATTATCTATTTTAATCTACATATTAAATAATAATAGACAAACTTACTATCGTCTTTAGGTGTGTTATTGCTTAACATATTTTATCACTAGATAAGTTTTAAAAATATACGCATATAAATAGTAGACTTACTTAGTAGTAACTTATTAGTCTTTACACGCCCTGAGAATAGAACCTATGACCCTAAAATGTATGTTAACATACACATGTAACAGGTAGATTATTATAAATTAATTTGATTAATTATTGCATCACAATAGCCACCAATACTGGTTTCTGAAACTATTTATGGTCAAATAGAAAAGCACGTCAGTTAAAATCGTAGTTGAGGACCCTTTAATAAAAATATTATGAATGTGCCAATGCGCCTTTTAAGTCTGCAGAATTGGTAAATTGTGAATATAACTAGCCAAAAATTAGCTATAGTGACTACTGGTATGTGATATATTTTGAAGTTACTCATTTTACTAATTGGCTTTATAAATTTATTCGATGTGCTACACGTAGACACACATTCTAATTATGCAAAAGTTTTGCTAAAACTAGCACACGCACTAGTCACGATTAATTGTAAGAATCATATCAATTTCCGCTTACAGACATTTTATGGAAACAGCTTTATTTTTTTACAACTATTAGCCTTCTAAATCCAGCTTATCTTTATGTTGTTGAATGAGAAATCGTAAATTAAGATTTAAATAAAAGATGTCTTGTAAACAACAAACCTTTTGCTAAAAGCGGTAATAAATTGTGGGACCAGTGATTTTTTCGTACATTTTTGTTGATATTTTATCACTTTTCTGCTCGCCTATTTTTTATAAAAAATGCTTTTACCAACTACAGATTTTTATCAAAAACACAATTTTGATCGTCGCTCGTAGGTAGTAAAATTGGTTTTTAAACATTAAAACGTTTAGAACGGCCATTAGTAAATGTCACATTTGTTTCTTTTAGGTTTACATTTCTAACTAAATGTTGGTAGTTGATACAATAAACTGATTTGTTAAAACTTGCAGAGTCATATTACTGTTGGATTACGAAAACATAATACCGGACATTTGTACAAGTAATGAGTGAGTTACAAAAAGCTTTGTTAAACAATGTTTGAATTTAATTAGTTTAAACCGAGTGTTACGAACACATGCTAAATACGAAATTAAATAATTTACTAATGAATATGTAGTGTGTATTGGAATTACTAATTTACCAGCATACAATGAAGAAAAGGTCAATAGAAACAACCTTGTTTCTTTATCAAAATATCATCATATCAGCCGATTGATGCCTCTGCTAGACATAGACCATCACCCAGACTGTCTATAATATAGACCGACCTGCCCGCCATTACCTACCGTAAAACTGTTAGTCCACCTTGCGGAAGGCCTACCTCCAGTATTACACCCACTGCGTGGCCACCACTTCAAAATTTTTCTGCTCCAATGGCAACAGGCTCTTCTGGCTATGTGGCCTGCCCAGTGCCACTGGGTCTTGACTGTTTGGAGAGCAATATCAGTGACTTCGGCTCGCTTGTGGATGTCCTTACTTCACATTCGATCGCATCACGCCACTGGTAGAGAAACTTGCTTCATCGCTCTCTGAGTGTCTTTGACAAGGCCCGTAGTGAGCGGTAATGCCTCAGATCCATCCCCATGCCAACACTGGCACCGCAAACTGGTCAAAAACTTTCGCTTCAAGATACTGTGGCTTATCGGATGAGAAGCCATAGTTTCCGGAGCGCTTATTCGAGTCAGATTCGATGATAACTTCTTCCTCAAACTTACCAAACTAGAGTAATTACTACCTAACACTTCTGTTGTAGAGTTCCTAACCTGAGTAGGAGAATGTGCTATATAGATGGTGAACATGATTTTCGTTTAGTTCATGTTCATCTTAGATCTTGGGTATAGTTGGGATATTTCAGCTCTAGGGCAGTCGCTGGAGTACCTAGTTGTTAGCGGTCGATTGGTCGTATAAAACTGTCCATGAAACCTTTAGATCTCCTCCAAGAGCTGAGGATTGGGTGGCATAATTCTGTCACCCTACGTTTTCAGTTTTGTCAGCTGTCTTTGCCCAATAGACAGATCTTCTTGGAATACTTTGGAATCTTTGTTTCGCTCTATCGCTTCTCGAAATATTTAGTGTTGTATTGACGAAGATTGCGAGTCAGAAACTAAGAAATCTGTCTATATTTTGTTGTCATGAGAGATTTCAACGGACTGGACAAACAAAGTGGTCATGAGCTGAGAGTGGGAAAATTTGGTAAAGGGCATCAGAACTCGTGGGCGACTTGCTGGCTAGCTTAACACATTATAAACGTGCGGTGCCGTTGGGCACCTAATTCAAATCGTTTATATTATTGCATCATACCCCATCTCAAATGTGAAGACAGGCGATTGGCTGACGATGCGGTACTACAGTGTTTTAGCTAACATTTTAAATACTTTTTTTCTACGAATGCCCTTGTTTGGACCAACCTGATCTGAAATGGACTTTCCCTCAAGTAATCTGTTTATGATATCATTTCATTTTGCGCCTCCTCGTCGTTGCTGAGAGCGTGTGTGTGACTCTCCTCTGCTGTCATTCGGGGCCTACCCAATAAAATCAACACAGTATGAAAGTCAACATCCCGTAGCGACGTTGCCACGCGAATTGCGGTTAGCATTTTTCCCGCGATCGCTGGGCATTCCTAAAATATTCAGAAAAAATACAAATTGTGACTACTATTAGTACAATAGATTCAACCATTCAAAATATTAAAATAACGACAGCAATTTTAGTTAATTAAACAATAGGGTATGAATTTATTTTAGGGGATAAATACCTTTTTATTTTTGCCGACACGACGTTCCAAGCAGCTTGTATCGGCTCTGCTACTGATTAAGCTATTCCTCATCATCCTAGCCGGATGGCTAGGACTAAAACCGGATGGTTGCGATCCGAGATCGTGGCCTTGAAGCCCGGAGTCCACTTTTTGGATTTACCAGACGGTCGGGCCTGGTGGTTAGTCGATAACTACTTAATACGCTACTACCTACTAGCTTTATTGAACGCTGTTTACCGAGGTTAGCTAATTGACTATGTACCGTCAATAAAAATCTTGCAATATAAAAATATACTATAGTATAATAAATAAATCGCGTAAAGTATTTTAATTGTGCAGTAGTATTTAGGTGCCTCGTTGGCTACCGCAGGCGAGTTATTTACTAGATCATAATCTAAAGTATAACAATCATTGCCTAGATCTATATGTATTTACTACGGTTTGCACTTTACTATCGTGATTATCAACTGATATATCTGTCTAACATTAATTTTGAATAATAATAATTATCGTATCGATACAATGTGATACGCTATCAATTTTATTTATATATTAATTGATTCATTCGTAATACTGTTTACACCAATTTGATGAACGTGAGTTGGTTTTTCATATAGTTTCTACATATTTAAAACATGTATTATTAACATGTGCATCAAAATGTTGTCTCTGGAAATTTTTCCTACTTTCAGGCGATATCGAAATATAACGAAGATCGATACATTTTAAAAGTTATAAAATGAAGTGTTCAAGCTCTTCTTTTCTAGCTTTGTACATGCAATAAAATTTGTGCTCTAAAAAGGACTTTAATATGAACTGTAACATCCTACAAACTGAAAACTCAGAACCGCAACTGATTATTATACAAAGAAAGAATCGACCAATTATTGGGCAAATAAATAATACAATTCATAGACGTTTTACTCACGTAGTGCTTAACTGACAAGTTTGTCTTTTGAATCATCATCATCCTATCGCTATTCCAGTAGCGATCAAAGACCTTCCTCTGAAGCCATACAATGAAAATATATATAGTTTAAAATATCGGCTTCTATTCGCGATGACGCCAATACTAAGAGTGCTTTCCTAACCAAAACTAACCATTTTGCTTAGCATAGCCGTACTGAGTTAAGATTCATATTTAATAATGCATTGCTCAGCTGTGCTAATTTTAACCAAGAATTGCCAATTTGGAGAAAACCTCGGTCATTTTGTTCTCAAAAGAAATTCTGTCAGATCATATTACCTCGTTCACCCTTTTGTTACTACAAGCCATTGTAGATTTTTATCATGATAGAATATTCAATGCGTGTTTAAATTGACCTTACAACTTCAGTCGTACTAGCAAACCTAATAATGTATTTGTAATTCAGTGGACAAAACATAATGTTGATTAAACGTATCGACTTCTTATGGACTTTGGACGAGACAGGGCTCCACCGTTATTTATGTTTGAACACCTACATGTATAAAAAGTAAATATTTACATGTCTACTAGTATTTTAGTAGGTATTGTTTTGTTTTGTCCTTTGTTTTTTTTTATAACAACTCCCGCACTAGGAATACATCCTGTGTCGCGGGGGCCTTTACAAACATACAACCAACGGACACAATGTACACCCAGACTCGAAACAATAATTTATGGATCACACAAAGTGTTGTCTCGTGTAGGAATCGAACCCACAACACTCGGCACAGTGTTAAGCGGCGAGGCGGCCGCTTAAACCACTACGCCGACCGTGCAGTCCTGTAAATAATTAAAATAGTTAATTGTCACTTTAGACATGTGTAGACTAGTAATATATACATAGATAATGATACATTTGGGGTGAACAACCTGTGCTAATCGCCTGGGTTCATTTCTAAGACCTTTCGGTTGCAGCTAGGTCAGTCTGGCTAGTATTTAAGCCATCGTGCATAAAATAACGCAATGAATATGATTTATCAACGTAATGTGTAGAGGGTTGTGTCTTTTATGCCAAGCTGATGATTTACCAATAAAGTGAAAAAAATAACACATTTACAACATAACTGTAGATCATTAACGCAAACAATATATGGAATTGTAATCATATTGGATCTGTTCTACAAATATAAGCCCCTACACAACATTCGGGTTCCGAACAACAGAATATAAATGGTAGACATAAAAAAACAAGCTATGAATAGTTCCTTGTTCTGCAACCAATCCTGGAATATCCAGCAAATGCTTATCACAAGAATGCTGATTTAACTTAAAAACTTTTACGCGCACATTTGTCTAACTAAAGGTCACTAATACACGGGCTGTGTACGAAATCTCGAACAATTACTCTGAAGCTGAAATTTGGTATATTATGATGGTTTAGTTTTAAAAATATTGACTCGAGGTAAGTTAGTTAGGGGCGGCTCCAGCTACTGAGAGAGGTTGTAATAGAAGACTTCGGTTTAGGGTTTTTAATAATTCGCTACATAAGGATAGCGAAATAAGAAATATGTAGATACAAAACTTATCGTATCATCTTATGTAATATCACTATGGAAATTCGCAGTGACAATAACATACCTACCTATTATGCAGAATGCTTAGTTGCTTAGTAGATAATCAAACAAGAAGCTGTCCTATCTCATTTTTATCATACACGCCTAAGTATATGCTGTTAATTAATTTTCATTGTAATTATACCTATATTCGTATACATAGGTACATGAATAAAATAAAATTGCGTCTTTGAAACATGTCGTGTTGAGTATATTGAATAATAATTAGGTAGTTAATTTTCGTTATTAAATGTATAGTGTTGCGACTATTAGATGTCATTGAAGGCGCAATCTTATCTTGAAGAACAGTCAGTTGTTCCCGACCCCCGGTTTATTGGTCGTCGTTTATTATCAAGATAAGTTATCTTTGAGGAGCCAATTAAATTTGAAAACAAAGGTAACATAATAAGGCGCCACAGTGATCTCGGGTGTGCGCGGGTAGCGATGTGGGGAGGGGGTCGCCGGCTCGGACGACTTGCGTAGGCGCAACTCCTTTGTCGCTCAAAGGATTTATAAGGTAACATTTTGAGGAATCGGCTATTGTATTATCTAAACCAACGATAACTCGATACGATCGGTATTTTGATTGTAGATTTTTATCGGTGATTCTAACGATAACGGAAATGGAAATAAAATGGCGGTGTATGACATTAAATGTATAATTTAATTCTGATTCAATACTCTTTGTAACTATAAAAACACATTACGAAATTTCAAAACTAAAATTTTGGAGATATCGTCAAAGAAGTGAGCTCACTCCATACTTGGCCTATATCCGTTCGGCACCTCAATCTCCCGATTTTATTGCCTTTATTTCTTCCAAAGGCAGACACAAAGAACTGTGTTTATAGCTAATGATATTTAGGTGTGTATTTTAACACAAGATCCTGGCCTCCAAAAGGTACACGTAAAAAATACACTACACGTTATAATAAGGACCTGTACTTGGAGTCGAGATTCTTCTTCGTGGCGCCTATTTTTTGTCAACATTTTTTGGACGCATATTAAACCAAGAGTTGGCAAGGCAATAAAATGGCAACTGTAGGAAATTTAACGGCCACTTTCGGCAGGATCCTCAAGTTTATTGTTTGAATTTATTATTACATTAATGGCTGCCGCTTACGCGATAGAAAAACGACACATTTCTACGATTATATTTGTTTTGTCGTAGATATGCTATTTAAGGGAATTATTGTCTTAAGCACCTAAATGTTTAATTAAATATGTTTCTTTGGTATAATTCTTTATTTTAATGCAGTGAATATTTTGATGTACCTACCTGCTGATTGATGATTAAAATAAATGTTATGTGTATTTTGTGTCCGTTGCTTGTATGTTTCTAAAGTCTACAACTATACAAGATTTATTACTAATACAGGAATTTAAAACAATATAGAGGTAAACTCTTAAAAATATTAATTATTATGCCAATAACTTAAGTTACTATTAAATAGCTATTGTAAGGCACCTACTTAAAATAGGTAGATCATTCATTCTGATGACAAAATCATGTTTATGACTATATGAAAGAATAAATTAGTTTGTAATTTATTCCGAGGGAGGAGGAGAACAAAATAAATCAAAAACTCAATTCACATAAAACTTGAAATAAAAAAATATACAGTGAAATGAAATTAGGGCAACAAGTCAAACTTTTCCTTTGACTTACTTAGCCGTGTCACGCAACGCGAAATGACATCGAAACATTATGTCGCAGTCGAATAGGCCAGTTAAAACTAAAATAGAAATTACAGAATAATCCAACAAATATAAATAACCAATTAGGTAGGCATACCTACCGTTTTTATCAACATGTATAAAGAATAGGAACCAAATATAATCCCGGCTACACGTAATAGCTTTCGGTATCTATTATCTTGCCCAACAAAAGTCGGTGTCCAGCGACAAACGACAAAGCATCGCTTTAAGATTAACCCCATCAATTTGAGATAACTGCGCCTACTGTTCTCTTGTGTGGCCTCCCAAAATCAAATAAAAAATCATACTAAAATACTTACACTACCCACTTCCTATTGAAAGTTACGGCGTTTTTGTAATTTATCTAAGTTTCTTCTACTAAGTGGGATTACATAAATGGCTTATATAATGTTTCATGAAAACTATAAATAGGTTTCGATACTTAGTTAAATACGAAACTCGATTGTATCAAACTTTATGGAAGTGCTGAAAACGGACAGAGGAGAGACGTGGCCGTTGCTTCATCGAGCTGTGCTATTGAGTATTTCTAATAAATGTGATATTTGTGTATATCATAATGATCAGTAAAAAGGCGGACGAAAGCTAACGAAGCATCTTGATTGGGATACAATGCGAACTTAGTGTCGTCGATCCATTAGTGAAAGAGTCGGTGTCACGACTCGGCTCGCACGGGTTTTATTATTTATTCCCAGTTTCGTAACCGCAGTGCCACGCCATCGGCGTGCACAACAAATGAACGTTTATGCACAACGAATAAACAGCCGGGGCGGAATTTTGTGACGACCTACGGCGATTACACTCAAACCACCACAGCTTGTGGCCGAAACGAGCTAATTATATTATTGGCCTATGGACTAGTTGTTTCACTGTACCTACTTTTAATGAAGCCTCGTGAAATATCTTAGACCAACTCATTAGCTTTCTATTTTAAAAGCATTCAGTAATTTAGGATGAAAATTATTTGAAATATATTTTAATTTTCTTGGTGAAATGGTAATATTATATGTTCACATTTAATGGCATTTTTGTCCTGCATTGCGCTTTGCGTTACTTCATGATATTCGACCTTGACGTAATTACTAAGTAGTACTAAGAGTAGGTAAAACAAAATATGCCTACCTATGAATTCAGTATTGCAATACCTACATTTTCTTTTTTTTATTAACTAACTTTAAGTAGATTTTATCGGAGTAGGTACAGTTAGTGATAAAATGCTCAAATTGCTAATTTACAATATGAAACGAAAAACGACTTTAGTAAATTAAGGAACGAGCGAGATCAATAATGAAAATTTCTCGGTTTTATTTTGTGTTTTGGAGAACAATGCCGCCTAAACTGTTTAATTTACATCGGAAACAGTGAAACAAAAAGGTAAAGTGGTGACATGCGCCGACACACCAAAAGCCTAGAGTTGTTGAACGTTGGTCCGAGCAGCGCACACCGCCGCCCGCCGCAAAAAGGACGAATCATTAGGAGGCGCCACACGAGATCCCATTTAAAAGTATGAGAATATTTTCACAAAAAGCCTCACATTCAACTCCCAGCACATTCATTTTATGAGAACAATGAGTGATTTTTGTATTTTTCTTTAATTCTATGTCGATTTTATCCGCGGCAGCGTGGAGGCGAGCCTCTGTGGTTGTCGCCTCGTTCCGTCTTCGACTTTTTGCTATAAGGGAAGCGCGGGCGTCAGCGGCAAACGGTGGTTTTATTTCCGCGGAGGCGCTACTCCTTCCCGCCCGCGGCCCGCCGTGTTCGCGACTCTCCTCCGACGCCCCTGCGCCGGCGCCACATTTCACGCGCCTGACGCCGCACCCGCCGCACCCGCACCCGGGCCATACATGCCCTCGATGTTCCTGCCCAGTGTCCGCCGCACATCGCATCGTTCTATTAGGTAACTAACGTGACTCAACTAGCCGTCAAACAACCTTCTATACTCGCCTACTGTGATTATACTAATCAACATTAGAACTTGTTATAAATATGGTCACTGTAATAAACAGATGCCAAATCAAAACTCATTGTCAGACGACACTTACGTTAAGTGTTATTTATTTAAGAAGTGAAACTAACGAGTAGCAGCGTCCGAGTCGCCGATGTTTTTTGTAATTTATTTCTAACAGATCTATGACGGGGCCGCGTAACATGTCGATGTGACGGCATAATGGTGCGGAGACAATGGACTTCAAGACTTGTTTATTGAGTGGATGGAGTTGTTTTGAAGTAGAGTGCGCGCAGGAGTGGAGGCGGCGTCTGCTCGCTGAGAGCCAATGATAGCCGCTCGGCGCAGTGGGAGGAACGAGTAATCATGCATTAAGACTACCACGACCCACGAGGAGATTCACCTCACGGTAACAACTTTACGATTCGTTATAAATATTTTGTGTAACTTTGTTTATTAACCTCTCCAAAATACCCTTAATTTTGTGAATGACAAGAGCCGATCCTCGTAATTGAGACGTTATTTTATCTTGATATTATTCCTTTTACTGTCATCGTTATTTTTGTTTACATATGTGTTAATACGTTCGTTAATTTTATTAATGAAAACTTGTTTAGGTAGTTGAACCGTCCTTGTATTTTAAATACAAGTGCTGGGTAATATATTCTGTTTACACCGAGTTAACTGCATTTACCGTAATAGTCTTCATCTACATTTATTTATTGAATTTTACAGCTTGCATAAAGGACATCAATTAAAAATATTAACTTTTAATACAAGTCAAGCGAATAGGTATTCTTCGGCAGTTCTCGGGTAAGATTTAAGTAGCTATTACAATACTGAGTATTACTGAGGTTTTTCTTTGAGGTTTTTAGTTTAGAAATAACAGTTTTCATCGCAAATATTGTAGGTAGGTATATATTGGGCAAAGCCTCATTTAGGAGCATTGACGATTTTGGTAAGATGTCAATTACTTGTAATTAAGTTTCAACGAGTTCTCAAAGATTAAAGAACGTCTAATAAATTTTGATCAGTTTATTTGTTAAGATGGTTTCTTTGTATGTGATATAGTGAAGTCAGCTAAGTAGATATGGGGAAAATAATTATTACAAATAGACCAGAGTATCACACTCCTATAATACAAAGACTCGTATTGTCAATAATAAAGCTGTAATGTAGCAAATGGTTTGCATATGCTTGACACATACGTTTGCATACCTACTGCAAAAATCTATTTCTCGCGTATCCCACTCACGTTATGAAGTTGAGTCATAATTATTGATTCTACTCCATGAAAATAAATGTTGCTATGTCGTGGACTAATTTACAAATTTAATATTTAATCTATAGACACAAAGAAAACCCAGACACACAAAATAAGAATTTGTGGATCACGCAAAATGTTGTCTCTTGAAAATCGAATCCACGAATCTCGGCACAGAGCGAACGAAGAGGCGAAAGCTGAAACCACTCTACCATGCAATCAACCATTTGTAAATGCAGTTAAAGAACCATACAAATACTTGGATAAAACTGTGTGGATATACCTATAAACTTAAAACTTTTTTTCAATTAATTTTGCCCATTAAATTGACACTGCCTGATCTTAGCAGTCGTAGAGTCCCATGACGAACGCCATTGTCTTAATATCTCAACAATATGGCACAATGGCCCTCACCTTGATGGCCTAGAGTACAACAGAACTTTTTCACACCCCGCTTAAAAGACCCGGTCTCAAACCTATACTTATAGGTGTGATTTTAAATTCAGAGTGTAGCCACTTTGTATGCATTTTGTTGTGTACTTGAAGTTGTTGTTGTGACCTGTGGGTGGTTACGTTTTTGTTCTGCTCTGCCAAGCTCTCTGAATGTATATAGAGATGTTAAGTGTGCACTTTGAATGGCAGTGGGAAAGGCCCGCTTATGATTTACACAAATGTTTCACGTTTATTTAAAATACAAGTAGTTTCACTGAAAAGAAAATAATTAAAGTACATTTCAAGAGATAATATTAGTTACCAAATATTTGAACAATAAACTGTGATCGAGGAAATGAGTATATATTTGAGTGTACGGTTTACAATATACATAGAAATAGATTAATGCAATGGCTATGAACAACGACTTCCACCTAGTATAATAATTAATGTCGGAACATTACTTTAGCCAGATCAGATCTAGAATTACATGTATAAGTTGCCATCTGTTTTAAGTTCAGTGCTGTGATTATCACAATAATGAGAATCATTCTTTATCTCACACTTTAAACTAAAAATTGAAAAATGATCAATATGAACCATTGTGTCTGAGTTTTCTTCCCTTCATTTTGTGTTAAAAATGAGTTCATGTCACTATTATAATTCTGCAACGGAAAAGATTCAAACCCGTGACTGCCCAATGGTGAGTTAACTACCGGTCTACCCCTGCTTATATTAATCACATGCCTTGTCAATGAAGTCAATCCTAAATAAAATGACCGCCGGACCGGTTTTATCACTGAGGGAATGAATGACATCATATAGTGGATCAACTTTATGCTTTTAGAGTAATTATCCAAAAGTATTTAAAAGTAAATCATTATTTATAACTTTAAAAGGTAGGGCGTAATATAAAGTTGTTTCTTTTTGCGTTACTTCAAAGCAATACATTTTACAGTCGCTAAACATGGTGTATAAATTCTTAGTATTAAGTGCATCGGTTTGATTAAGATCGTAATGTAATTAATGTACGTAAAAAAACTGTATATACGACAAAAATATCTCCTGCTTGAGCAATCTAAGAAAATACATAGTGACCTCTCGTATGGCGTATATAATAGAGTCCTCCTAGACACAGAACTTAAACAAGAGCAACAGTGTCATTTTTTAAATAGAAAAAGAAAAAACATGCACATCATACCCGACACTATGTTTAAAAAGAAGCAATCTACTAAGAACAACCACCCACATAATCATAGGAAAAAAAAATTCTTCAAAAACGCAAGCGTACAGCCAGATCTCTGAGTTATTGGCTTAAAACTTTTTTAAATTGCTGTACGAGTGTTGTGGCCTACACTACTTTAACTATTTACCGTCAAGCGAGTAGTTATACTGTTTGTCTAATGAGTGCTCCAAAGGAAACTTACCAATTCAATCGTGTAAACGTTGTGTCAAATTAGGAACAAAAGGACAAGTACATTGGGAACAAAAGACAGATACGCTGTTTAGGATAAGATCAAAATTAGCAGCAGTGATTTTAATTCTTCACAGCTTATTACTTGTTCAAAACATGGAGTGTGACGATTTATACATCTTTGTAAGAAAAATCTCTACTTCGCCTAGTGTTTTTTTTTTCAAATGAAAATTATGATAAACTCACTATATCCAAAAATACTTTACGTCGTACCATGTTATAAAACCCGCAACATATATACGTCTATAAATGCTATTCTAAAAAATGTTAATCCAACA
The DNA here is from genome assembly GCA_944739405.2 of Euclidia mi. Classification (NCBI taxonomy): domain Eukaryota; kingdom Metazoa; phylum Arthropoda; class Insecta; order Lepidoptera; family Erebidae; genus Euclidia; species Euclidia mi. Next base: position 40,240,928 of record OX123199.2, read on the forward strand.
AATGTTGCAGAAGTTCCTACTGTAACAAGAAAAAGTTCTTATCGTGTGATAAAAACTAACACAGTTCATAGAATAATGATTGGCACCTTGTGTAGATAACTAGATATGTGTCAATTAATGAGCTATTTCCCACATTAAAGCCGATTTTGTTCGTTTTCTTTTTATTATTACCTCTTTATTGAACGCGACGACAACTGAGAACAAATAAACTAAAAATAATGGACATAGAGAATTGGTATCATGATACATTTCTCTACCATGACGTTATGAAAGGCACAGTATTGACATTGCTACATTGTAATGATTCCTGTGAGGCACATAATAAAAAACAAATTTTACATAAAAATATCTAGCTAAAGAACTTTCAAATCAATATCGTCATAATCTCTTCTGTAACGTTTTCTACTGTACAGGCAACATAGCTACATATTAGAATATTACATTATAGATATTGATTTCACTGGTTTGTACAAAAAGTCTAATTGCAATTCGATTTAAAACCAGTTCTTAAAGGAATATGACGATATTTGCTATATTATTTTTACGCCGTGTGAAGAAGTTCCAGAACATATACTCATACAAAAACATTAATTATTGATTTTAATCTTTCGCGATTAGTATACATTATACAAGGTTATTACATAGACCGAGGTATTTATGCCTTAAATATAAGATTTATCGCGAGTAAGACCCGCTATGTAACCTTGTATAACATTAATTATTTTACATGCCTTTTTATATTAAATTATGAAAAATACACATAAGATGGTTATTCAAGAATCCTCAGATCAGACTGCAAGTACTACGTGAAGCAATAACAATATATAATTTCATTTGAAAATTTTCCTCAACCCGATTATTCCATGGCGAGCAGCTTAATTCAGTTTCATTTAAAACTTTGTATTAAATATGAAGTTATGAAAACTAGTTTGTACTCGAGGCGCGAGCTTACTATTTTTCTTGTGGTCGAGTTCCGTAGAGTTGCAAATGAGTTTAACTATCACTGGAAGGCTTATTGGGAATAGTTTCATTGGTCCTGCTTGTGGATCTTCCCTAACCAAGAATGTTGTTTGAAAGTCCGTTCTTGCGAAACTTCGATCGGGTCGCGTTATTATAGAGTGCCAATAGTATCTGCATTTAATTAGGCACAGTTGAGACCGCTATTTTGTATTGTGGTTTGAGTTTTTGAAATGTGTTGACTGTGTTGTGAGTTTGCATCGTGTGAAATTTGATAGAAACTCATGTGCTTTTTAACGAATTTTGCGAGAGATTCTTGGATTTTGAATATAGATACGACATATGTACTAATGCATAAGTACTTAGTGCTATAGGTATATTTAAACAGAGAGCTGTTAAAAGCCCTTATGCACTGTCTGAAGCTTCTATCACAATCAAACCGTCGCTTAGTTACAAACTGTCATCATTTGGCCCAGGCTTTCAATAAACATCGACTGTGTCATCATCATCCATCATCCACAGTCCGACTGTGTCTACTGCTTTGTTCTTGCCATTTCCCTCAATCTTGTGGTAATCTAGTCCAGGTTCGGTCCGCGATTGCAACGATATCGTTGGCTTATCTTGCAAGGGACTGCCGACACTTCTTTTCGCCATCCAGGCCGGCATTCTGTTACGGCCTTACTCCACCTGTTATCACCCCGTCTAGCCAGAGGTCCTGCCCAATTCCATTTAGACGTTATTATTTGAGCACAATAAGCAGCGATAGCCGAGTAGAGAGACCGACAGACTGTTACGCAGAGGGTCTCAGGTTCGAATCCTCGGCAAGCACCAATGGTTTTTCGAGGTTAAGTGCGTATTAAATTGTTAATTATCGCTTGCTAAACGGTTAAGGAAAACATCGTGAGGAAACCTGCATGTGTGAGAGTTCTCTATAATGTTCTCGAAAGACATGTGAAGTCTGCCAACCCGCACTTGGCCAGCGTGGTGGACTATGGCCTTACCCTTCTCATAGTGAGAAGAGGACCGTGCCCAGCAGTGGGACAGTTTAAAGGGCTGATGATGATGAATTGAGCACACGGCAACACGTCGCGCATCTTTGTGCGTTTCCGAATTTCAATGTTGGGTACTCGGTCAATCTGACGGATATGAAGCATCGAGTGCTCCATGGCTCTTTGTGCGCCTCTCAGTCGGTATATCGCCTCTTGTGTGAGCGTACATGTCTCGGCACCGTAAGTCATTGTGAGGAAAACACATTGGTATAGAGGCGGGTCTTCAAACATTGAGGAACTCTTACCGACTTTAGGATGTCATCTAGTTTTGAATATGCGGCCCATCCGAGCTAAATCCTCCTTGATATCGCAGTTTTCTGATGATCTTTATCCAAGGAAAGATTATGGCCAAGGTAAATATATCGGCAACTAGTTCTGATTTTTTACCGTCAATAGAAACTGATAAGTTTTTGCAGCATAGACTATTTGCCATAAACTTCGTCTTGGTCATATTCATTTTAAGACCTCTTTTGAATGAGACATCGTTAAGATCTTGGAGCATAGTCTGGAGGTTTTTGAGAATAGCCGCAAATACTATCAGTTTATCTGCAAACCTTAAATGGGACAAGAACGCACCATTGATGTTAATCCCGCAGTGGTCCCATTCTGAGCTTTTCATAGTGTCTTCCAGGACAGCAGTGAAAAGCTTCGGTGAGATGGTGTCTCCCTGCCTCACACCTCGCTTTACTGGAACTGGTTTGGTAAAATCATGTACACGGACCTGCAGTGTGGCTAAGGTTTAAAGCTCAAGGAGTAGATCCACGTAACGAGAATCGATGTGCCACGATGAAGGGCATAGAAAATTTTCGTAAATTTCGATATCGTCGGAATGCTCACATTCTATCTCTGCTGTACAATATACTGTTTAACCCTTCATCTCCTTCCTATCTTAAAGGACGATTCGAATTCCTTCATGATACGCATAACCGTTATTTAAGGTCATGAAAAAATTTTAAACTAAAGATGCCAGTACATTCAACTGCATTTTATGATAAATCGTTTTGTGTCACTGCTGTTCGGCTATGGAATGCATTACCTTTTCATATAAGGCAGGCTCAGACGGTAACGAGGTTCAAATCTCTTGTCAAGGATCACTACCTATCATTATAACACTCCTTTTAATTATAAGTATGTTTTATATGTTATTTATGTATGTGTATGTATAGTTATTTATGTATGAATAGGTATATTATTGTAGTATTTATTATAATATATCAATGTATATATTTAAAGTATAATCATAATTTACTGGTACACTCGCAACAACGATTTCTTTTTTTTTATAGACTCACGCTGTATCCCTGAAGGGGTAGGCAGAAGTGTAATACACCCACATTTCGCCATGAATTTTTAGGTCCCACGTAATAGGGGGCGAGCCTATTGCCGTACCGGGCACATTACCAGACTCCGTGCTGCTACTGAGAATTTCCTACCTACCAATAATCTTCATCCAAAGGTTGCCTGGTAGAAATCACTGTTAGTGATAAGGCCGCCCATTGTACCGTCTTTGTTTGTAAAACGATTCATTATGAAATGTCCTTTTAAAGTGTACAATAAAGTATTAAATAAATAAATAAACAAATGGAATACAGTGCAGTGCTCAACGCTATCAAACGCCTTTTCATAGTCTACGAAGGCCATGCATAAGAGTTGATTAAATTCCTGACACTTCTCCATTAGCTGCTTCACCATGTGTATGTGGTCGATGGTGGAGTGTCCGGGTGGAAACCCGTCTGTTCTATGGGTTGGACTTCATCAAGCTCACGCGTAAGCCGATTTGTGAGGATCTTAGAGAAAAGCTTGTCAATTTGCGACGGTGAGCTAATAGGACGGTAGAAAGTTGTTTAATTTGGAAGTGTCGCCTTTTTTGTGTATGATGATGACTATGGCATTTTTCCAAAGTTCTGGAGTACGGGTATCATACATAAACTTAAATTTTGACCAGTAACTTTTGCATTGGTTCCCCTCCTTTCGAAGTAGTTCGACCGTGATTCCGTCTTTACCAGGTGTTTTATCTGTCATCATACTAGATAGGTTGGGCTTCATACTAGGCTTTAACTACTTCAGACAACAAAATGGGTGGCAAGGTATTTTAATATTCCGTAGGTAGTATGGCTCTGGTATCATCATCTTGGCAGAGGGTTTCTGGACATCTTGATGTATATAGATCCTTATAGAATTTCTCGAGAATAGATAAAATTTGTGCGCGGTCACTATGTTTTCTTCATCGTCCCTTAGTTTGGTGATCTGTTCACAGCCTGTATGGGTCCTTCTTCTAAATACCTTTGGTCCTCTTTACTCTTTTATCGTTTGAATTATCGTTTCAGTGTTAAGTTGTCTTAAATCCCTACGTATATATTTACTGATCTGTTTGTTAATCCTGTTGATGTATTTTTTTTGTGTGGCGCTGTATGTAAAGCCATGTTCCTTCTTCTTTCCATTGAATTTAGTGTTTCTGGTGTTAATTTTGTCTTTTGCGTTTTGGTGCCCTGTAAGTAGTTTTTTGCTGTGTCCGTTAGAGTTCTACACAGATGATTATTTATGTGGTCAACATCTAGATTTTCAACCTTTAAACTTGTTTTCTAGTTCTATCTGAAAAGCATCCGGTAGATGTGTAAGTTCTTGATTTTCATACCGCCTCGTAGATGTTATCAAGTATTTAAAAATGTTTAATCGATAGTTCTACATTTAGCAATGACTTGCGAGATTAATTATCTATCTATCCATCATTATCGTTTTAGTCTAGGTAAAACTGAGGTTTTCGAAAAGGGCTATCAGATGCCTGCAATCAAAAACATTTCAAAAGGTTAGATATATGACGAATTTACGACTGGAAAACCACTGAATATGACTTTATATTGAGCCATTTCTATTTGACTCATAGTTAGATGCAAATCCACTCGATAAACAATTACTTGTGTCTAACTCAAAAATATTAAATTCTTAATCATATCCTTCCACCATAATTAAGTTTGGCAGTAGTGATATTAACTAATACTATCTGCAATTATTACATATTTAACCTAGGTACCTAACAGAAAACTTAAAAAAACCGTCGACATTGTTCCATAATACTACTAAGCACTTATTGTTGTAACTGACAATTCTTATGTATGTACCAAAAGAAAACGGGCGAAAAAGAAAAGAAACAGAAAATCTAGATAGACATTTCATGGAACGAGGAAAAGTTGCCTACTTATAATATTTCAGAAGAATTATATATGAGAATCAGCGAGTGACAAAGTTCTAAACATTCCATTGCTTTTAGTTTCGATAGAGCTACTTACAAGATTTGTTTGCATTAAGCCAGACGACAGCCTTACTGTAGGATCTTGAGAAGCCTAAAATAGTCAAAATAATTACAATAGTGAGATCTTATTGACTATGAACCAGTTATCTTTCCGTCTATAGAGGACTGCAGTTATTTCCTAAAATAGAACTACTTGACATTTCACAACCAGATAAATTGATAAATAATAAATCAGGATTTCTGAAAATGGTCCAGTCGATATTAGAAACGTAATAGTCAACTCAAAGTGATAGTTAAAAAGTTAATTTTCGGGCATACAAAATTCACTAGGTAGATAATACAAGATAGTAATAACGTTAAAGATTCGGTTTCGTAATTAGACTTAGTGTCTATACTATCTTTCAAAGACTTAATAGACTAGTCACTTACTACACGATATTAATAAACATACAAAACAGTTATGCTTACGGCAGCTATTGTGCCATAGTTTTACATTTCCACCTAGCTGTTAGAAAAAGTGTGAAGCAATACAGCAATTAGCGGAATGCACCTTTATAATCGTCATTAATCAAAAACCTAATTAGTCTTCAAACTCATGTCAGTTTTTATTTAATTAATTACAACGTATGATTTACTAGCCTATGCATGCCTATGCCATGATATTTCTAAGAATTTATGGGCGGCAGAGACACCTATGTAATTATTTCACAGACATTAATATTAATTCGCTGCTCTTTAGTTTACCAGTTTATAAGATTTTTATGATTGGTTGGACGTTGAGGGCTGATATATTTCAATAATGGTCACGTAGTCAAATCAAATCGATATTTCACGATACTTCTGATATATTTGATAATTCATCAATAATAAGAAGTAAAATTGATATTGTAAGTTGTATTTGTTTTTTGGTAAAATATTATAATGTTGGTAGTATGCGTTGTTTAGAAACATTAAATACTAAACATATTATAATATTATACTACTTATAATTAATTTACGTACCCTAACACAAATAGTTGAATGTCATTTCCTCATAAAGTCGGGTGTTCCCCGCTCATTATTTAGTTTACCCCACAAGAGTACAGGAACATCCATCGAAAATTCTAATTGGATGGGAAAATAATATATTTTATTCAGAGTCACTCGTTAAAAATGTGCTGTGTAGTATGAATTATAACGGGTATCGTTTGGTAATAAAAACTGTCGTTCGATATCGGCAAGGCATAAATAAACGTTGTCGGGTAGCGCTGTGGTACATGGACGATCCCTGATTAGGCGCGCGTCGCGTGACAAACCCCTATTTGTTCGATCATTGTCTTACCCTGCATCCTCGCGCCATCAAAACAGACTGGAACACACACAAACTGCCAGCTACAACGTTCTGCGTTTAGGTATAAACGCTCTCCAAATTAATACAGCACCAATAACATAGACGCGAAACGGCGTTCGCTCGCGTTAAAATTTTATACGCTTAGGTGTAATGCGATTGTTGGATTAAATGGAAGTTTAAAGTTGCAGTTGTCTTTGCGTTTTTTGCGTAGATAACTTAGTACTGAATAATATTTGCCATGTTACAGTTCAGGTAACATAAGTTACGATGTAGTTTCATTTAGGAGTGTTTTATGGTCCTGTAAATCATCATCATCATAGACGTCCACTACTGGACATACCTAGGTCTCCCCAGGTTTTATGACCATTATGACATATTTAAATATTTTAAATCTTATATGTACCTAGTAGCAACGTGGCGTCCTATAAAAATCCAAATTAATAAAGGTACTTACCAAATAATCTGAAATAATCAGCGTAAAATAATATACCTAGGTATGGAGAATGTCTTTTTGGCTCCATCAGTACAGGCCCATAGCACTCTCTAGCAGATGATAGCTGTTCTTTCTATACTCGTAGCTATACTGTCAACAAACTCAGTTCATTGTAGTATGATTGTTGAACGGTATGCAATTGTCTACAATTTAATGACGTGAAACTGTAACAGACAGGGAATAGAAAATATTCATCATTAAATCATCAATCTGCCTTGCTTCATGAAGGAAGGACTGAACCTTGTTTGATACGTTTCACGACCTTTTTGTAACGATTCGGTGGTAATGGACTGGATAAATCACGAACACTGCCAACCACGGAGCCAAAATTAGGTGCTGCGTTTTGCCAATTTATTTAGTAAACAAGAAGAATAGCTCTTAAAATGGCTAACCAAGTACCCACCCAGTAAAAAATCACACAATGCTGCTATTTACAATTAACAAGTCCCTTACGTTAACATCAAGTACTGACTACTCCTTCAGTTAATATTATTATCGCGTCTGCACAAATGGTGAACGTAAACACAGCTTCAACTTTAAAGCAGCTACTGGGGTCATAGAGTTCGCATTAGATTCTATAAGTCTCGCAGCTTTAGAGGAGACAGTATTGAACTCAAAGAATATCTACGGTCGCACGTGCAGCCGAAGGTAATTAACTACCGCACACCGCCATCTATCGGCCAAGTGGATAATTAAATTTAACAAATAAGTACTGTGGAAACCGAATTGCGCACGCGTTGAAATTATCTCGTAGACGACATGAAATATGAATAAAATATAAATATTTCCCCACTCAGTTTCGTCTCGTTAAGTTCCGCTTATGCGCAAAGTTAATGAGCCAGTCCAAGACAGGACAGTGCGCAACCGTTGGTGTAACAATTTCTAATTTATTTTATATTGGGTTTTTATTTAATTTATTCAGTGTGAGAGAAGTGGGCAGGTTTCCGATGCTTGTTACGATACGATAATCTCGGCTTACAGGATGTTTGTGGCGATTTAATTGGCACTCGAAATGCTTGGACGCTTTTTGCGCTTGCCTTTTATTGCTGGCTAACGAGAAATGAACATAGTTATGTGCAATATACTGTCTCTTGCATGACTCGACTGCTGATGAGCGAGTTATCTAGTGCATGCTCCTAAAAATATGTAACCATACGAAATTTAATAAGAAAATGTTGTTTTCTTAACATTACTACTAAGAATTACCTTTTGTGGAATATGTTCATTTCTTATTCCCATCAGCTTTATAATGTTACTGTAATATTGTCAAGGTGTAACAGCTGCAACTTTCTTGACTGGACCTAATGTGGTTACTTCAAGTTTCTGGTTTACCAATATGGTTGTAGAATTAATTTAGCAGTGTTCTGGTAATTAATCTAATCCGTTTTAAACAGTTCAGTAGATATGTCATTGCAGTAGGTTGAAGTAATATGTGTAGCAGGTAATTGGGTGCCGCGGTTTAAGAATAAAAATAAAAACAAAATAAGCTCATTGGGCATATCAAATTGAAGCGCCTACCGTTTGAGAAATTGTAACAAAATCTCAAAAAAAAATCTAATAAGATCAAATAAAACTGAAGACAGTATGATATTATCTTGGTACTTACACTACTTCATTATTCCTTAGGGAAAAGAAATTGCGAATAGGAGATACCTATACACGATACTTATCCTTGAAACTTATTTGGAAATAGCAAAATCTTCATCAACGGTTCACACACTTCATTTTCCATGCAGTGTCTACCTATCTCAAGTACCTACCTAAATCATTTACAAGATCGGATCTTCAGAAAGGGTGTATTCTGTAGGGTTACGTTGAATATACGTATCTATATCAATGAATGTGCATTAGATACGACGCTTGTGAGTGAAATAAAGATATTCCTACATTTAGCGTAAAGGGTTTCTGCCTAATCCTTGTAAAGTAAGTGGGTACTTCGTCGTTCGACACCACGAGTAGAATACACCACGGTGTCAATCGCACAACAACGTTTTTTGAATTGGCTGTTTGGGCCCCGGGTCTCAATCGACGAATGTCTTATTTGCCTTCGTCGATATACACCATGATGTGAAACAGTGAAGGACTCTTTATGGCATCGTTGGTTCGGTAATTTTACTGAAATTTTATTATTACTTAACAGTCATGCACAAAAGTGCTTACACAAATTTTACTTTTAGACTGTGCTTGGGAGGAAACACTGTTTAATCCTTACAATAATTTTAGGAAAAGAATATATTTAGATGAAGTTCCACTTCTTTCTGGCGTAAAGCCAAGCAACTTGGGGTATCAAAATCTAAACTGGGCAGGATTCATGTAAAATTATGCACAGCTTTGTCACATTTGCCGTTGAATTTATTAGATGACGGCTGGCTGTATGTGATGGGAGAAAACCCAGATACGGCTGCAATGAGTGCAAAATTTAATGATTATTTTGTCCAAACACGGCTCCAACACATGTACATGGGTACATGAGGAACACGGGTTGGTTTTTAGTCAGTTAGAGTCTGACAATACCCTTCGGCCTTTTCCAGGGCGGAGGGAGTCCATGAGGATTTTTTTTCTCTCTAAAATTTGGAACACTTTTAATGAAAGCAGGGTTAACATGATTTAAATCATTTGATTTAAATCAGTGATTTAAACCGCGATTAAAATCAAGTGATTATTTTATAAAAATCAATGATTTAAATCAATACTTTTTTACTGCGACCATTAACCCAGCTGCCACTTCTGATTGGTGGGTAGCAATACATCATACGAAAACATGTATAACTGAAGTAGAATTGGATGTAATCAAGCAACTGCTATGTACAGTTGCTTCTTCCACCGGGGTCGGTATAATATTTTCGGTATTCAATTTAGTGCACAGCAAAATAAGAAATAGATTAGGCACCAAGAAGACACCCAAATTAGTCTTCCTTTGAAAAAACTAAACTCCTAATAAACTACTCTATTTTCCTTCCTTGTGCATTAAAATGACTGTTTTTTAAAAAGTGTTTTGTATTTTATGTGTTGTACTTAATTAAACAAGAAATATATAAATTATATTGTTTTATATAAATTATATGGTTATTTAATTAATAACTGACTTCCACATTAAAAAAAGAACAGAATGTAAAAAAACAAAAACGACGATTTAAATCAAATTAATCCGATTTAAATCAAATAAATCCGACTTATTTGATTTTTTAAAAAGAATCATGATTTTTATCAACCCCGAATGAAAGTCATAGACTAACCAACAATGTCGTAGTCATGGAATGGAAGTATAAAAAAAATAATGCCATTAAAACCAAATCTTGATCAGTTTCTTAATGGAATAGAAAAAGACGCCAAATTTTATTACAATAAAATTTACCAACCGGGCCAAATTCAAATTTCGAAAAGAAAACAAGAGAGCATACAAATCAATTATAGAATTAATAATATCGTACAGGAATTATTGACTGACCAAAATAAGTATTAGCCATTTCTTGGAAAAATTAAGATGAAAATGCAAATTTTACTATTTCCAATTTTCATCTTAATTTTTCCAAGTATGTAATTACCATATATACATGTATACAAAAATACACAAAAAAATATTTACAATTCAGCCTGTGATGTCTTTTTCATATGTTTATGAAAACGTTAGTTTACAGCGCTATGCCTAATGACTTGTGGTCTTTAATTTTTAGTTATAAGGAGAAAGTTATTTACCCTTAAACTATGATTATTTATTGTTAATTCTGTATTTATATACATGATTTTTACAAGATAATTAGGTATAAGTAAAAATTGAGCGAGGTTGAGTGAATTTCATTGTTCATTGAATCTTTTTATATTTACGTTAAGATGATAAAAGTATAGATGCTTTTTTTTAGTTTGTAATTAGTAAAAAGGGAATCTACCCTCAGTCTATGTTTTTTTTTTAATACTTTGTATATCAAAATTAAGATGACTTATATATGTACATGATTTTAGTACATCATTCGTTATTAGTAACAGTGTAATGTACCACCAATCTTTGATTTCTTTCATTATAATGCCTTTTCATACTGATATGTAAACACTCGTACTTGTGATTTTCGTAATTATCTTGTTATTGTTTGTGTTTTCCTTTATTTACACTATGTTATATTATTTGAAATTATTAATGTAATCTATAGTTACCAAGATTTCATTAAACATTGTTGATTGATTGTAATTATTCGTTTCAAAAACCGTTTTCTACCCGTCAGTACACAAATCGCACTAGTCTTTCAAATTTTTAATAGTGGTCCGATTCAACGAAGTCAAAAAGAGTCTTCGCTGTTATGCACCATGGTGTCAAACGACGAAATCAAAAAAGACATTCGGGGTTATACACCACGATACATAATTAATATGAAAATGGTCTCAAATAGCCAATTAAAAAAACGTCTTTGTGCAATTGACCCCGTGGTGTATTTTACTCGTGGTGTCTAACGACGAAATACCCAAGTAAGTAGGAACTTGTAAGAAGTAAACTTAGATAGTTTACAGATATAAAGAAATTTTCTTTATGTTGTTCAGTTGATATTCAAAATCACACGTTGCTTTAATTACAGTTGCGCAGTTCTCTGCGGCACGGGACAAGCGTTTATAAGATTTCATAAGACACGTTTATAAGATTTCGCTCCTAGCTGTCATAAACATTTTTGACAGTCGTTACGGAGTCAGTACCTATTGAATCGAATATCATCATAACGACTAACGACCATAACTACACTGCTGCACTGGTCTAAGACAAGGAATATCGTTATCACTTTGTGTTGCAGTGATCAAAGACTGGATGCTTCCGGGATAAATTGTAGGATGACGATGATTATGCTTCAAAGTCACACATTATATTTTCAAAGCCCTATAATTAAATATAATTACGTGTACAATCCTTTCATTATTTATAAATTAATGTCCGTTTGTTTATTAGTCTTTCACGCAAAACCTACAGAACGAATTTTGATGACACTTTACTGTAATAAAGCATAATAAAACATAAGAATACCTACTACGTAACCTATTTTTATCGCGATACCGGACGCACACGGGCTGTATTATTGTATTGTTTTTACTAGATTTCAAATCATCATCATCAAATCTAAATATTATATTGTACCAAAGTGGTCAAAAAACATACCAGTATCTCTGTGGAGCATTCTCAAGAGTAGCATAGAGATTGGAATGATGCATACCAGTGAGAGATTACCCAATAGAAGTTAGAAGTGAGAAAATTTATAGCGAAAGGGGCATGTACATCTATCTAGTTGTTCGGTTACGTACGTACATATTTTTCTAACGAACCCATTGTCTTCATTTCTATTGAAAGCGAGTCAGTATCTGTAGGTAAGTCAAAGCTATTTAAAAATACTCCTTTATCTACGGATTTCAATATTCGATCTATAGATAGATATGTAGATTTTAGATTCGGTTTTGACATAAGCTCCATACAAAATGTCAAACACGAATCTCGAATCTCAAAATACATGTATGGATCGCGATATTGAAAATGGCCGTATATCAACTATAGATAGTAGGTTTCTGAACCCGCCGTTTGTGTCTTTTATGTTTGTCGATGCAATCATGACACAAAAAGGCTGGGTAAGACTTGGAATAGTCTAAGAGCCAGAGTTACTAATTTTAACTTTTCAGAAGGTTATTCTAATCAAAAAACTTGTACAAATTTCTTAAGAGTAAGTAGAACTCTACATACATACTGAACGAAATTTTGTTCCATTGACTATACATACTCAACGAAATTTTGCACTCAGGCAATATAATAATCAACCTCATAAGATGGACTTTACAAATTGCAACTAAGTATTAAAATATACATGAGCTAAAATTTAGCTTAACATAGGCCGAGGTTTAGTCCTAGGACTAAAGACTACTCTTTTCTGTGCACAATTTATTATACGTAGACTAAAGATACATTTTAGTAAAGAAAAAATATCTTTATTGTGGAAATACACTGACGGTACAGATGAGGTATATGTAACATATATGTATACACATAGCAAATATTGACACGACAAGAAGAAGAAGGAGACCTTATCGCAAAGTGCGATTGCTTCCAGGCAACCTTAGGATGGACAGACTAAAAAAGACAAAATAATTTGAGAGTGTATTAGGCCGGTCTCACATTGGGCTTCAGCGTCAACGCAGTGGCACCTCGGCGTCTACGCGGCGTAGACGCCGAGGGCAATGTGAGTGCGGCCATAATCAAATGTATCTGGACACTTATAATTGTGTTGTTGTAATAAAATATATATTCGAAGCTATATATACAATGTTAAATGCTAATCTAGGTAGTAAAAAGTATTAGCTTAAGTTATTGTATTTTAATCATTCCCTATGGGTATAGATACTGAGAAGAAAAATAGTGCTGTAGTCATAAGCAAAAATTTGTTACCAGTAATATACAAGCACTTTAAAGTAAAATTAGAAACTGAAGAAAGATTCTGTATTTTCTTTTTTGCAATATTTCGCAGTCCATTACCAGTAATGAATGAACTTGAGCCTCTCCCTAATTTGTTTCACAGTAAGGCTGAGAGTGAATAGGAGGACTTGGCCTACTGCCATTATATCACGATGGCCAGAGGGGTTGACATGATGTTTAATTGAGATTTCCATATGATTCGTAGATTTTCCTTAGTCACATCTTACGACACCCACTTAATGAAATGGAGTAATGTTATTTTGTATTCGTAATCCGTTACATGTTTTGGATAGGTCAGTACATCGTCCAGAGACGTCGATCGATCGATTTTATGAGTTATGATAATTCCAGAGCACTATGATCCTATTGTGGTGATAATCCTGAAAGGGTAGCAGCATTTCAAAGATAACACATTGTATTTTTAAATAAAATTGAGAGGAGAGCGTCAAAAATATATTAATTTGGAAAACTTCACTTGCAATGTATGCCTACCTAAAACTGATGCATTTCCTTTACGGTTTTCAGCAGCTTTCGTACGGAAAGATTAAAGAACTATCGGTCAACGTCGACTTAAATTGAAAGCATTTCATAACATCGATTAAGAAATATACAGGTAACCAAACTAACAATGTTCTAGTGAATATGGTATAAGCTTATTGCAGATAATTTATGTTATGTTCACTCTTATGGAGAACGATGTGAAGTAGCAGAATATTCTGTGGATAACAAACACGTTGCCAATATCAAAGACCAGACTGCAACCGCTCACACGGATAGGTACGCTTGTCAATCACACGCACACACACTCACACAAATCTGAAGAAGGTTTATAGCAGGTGATGTTTCCAATGTCAAATCAGATCGCGAACACACACACACACACAGTCACGCATGCGCACGCTCATTCACGTGCGAACAAACATACGATGATAACGTAGCCCATTTATTGTGAAGTTCATAAGGGTCAATTCACACCGAAACGCGACGCGACGCGACGATGCGCATACAGCAACTCAAAATATACTTTATTTACAACACGAAAATATACACATTTGCGCGATGCATCTCGCGGCGCTGCGCAGCGCGACGCCGCGAGATGCATCGCGCAAATGTGTATCTTTTCGTGTTGTAAATAAAGTATATTTTGAGTTGCTCTATTAAAATGTGCTCGCATCGTCGCGTCGCGTCGCGTTTCGGTGTGAATTGACCCTAATGCGTTGCCAATGTCAAAAGTCAGGATGCAAAGGCAAACACTCTCGCGCTCGCGCAAACACATACAGACACACGTATTCGTAACTGCGTTCACACACGCAAATACGCACATCTAGGCACACACGCGCACGTGCAGAGCACAACTACATATTAATCAACTAATCATAGTGCTTAGCGTTTATGCAACACAAGCGAGTATTAGGTACAACCAACACCTGAAGAACCATATAAAAACCAAAATAAAACAAAACCATTATTACGTGATAATGAATATTTTATGTTCACACCTTTTTCACCACGGACAAAATAATAATATATTTTATATTTTTACACCAGTATGGCGTTATTTTAGTTATATACACGAATTAGACATTATTTTAAGTGCTTAATAAAAATAAATGAAATAACTTAATTAAAAGCAAAACAATTAAGAAGTTGTTGAACTGTATTTCGTTACTGTAGTCATTGTAATCCATATAAAAAATAGGTACCATTAAGAATTAATGTCTGCGCTTTCACGATTAAATCAGAACCGATTTTGATACACTCTACCCATAATTTTTTGCCTCCGCTAACATCGATTTGCGGACAAAAACCAGAGTTATCCTATGCAGTTTATGCATTTAGATATTAATACAATTACATTTTTACAAACTAAAAACGTTCAGTGAAATAACATGTAGATACAATTTGAAACCATACTTTTAAACTAGTCACTTGAAACATCGTGGAAAACACATAAACATGAGTATAATAAATATACACTTGTATTATTTTGTATATATTTACGCCTCGCGAGGGTGCAGTTCGTTACTATCTACATGATGTCTGTGGTGGTTTTTGACTTTGACTTTTGATTCAAAAACCTTTTAAACAGAGATTAATCAAGACAATGAAACAAATTTTTTTACAAATATACCTACGACTAAATGTTATAAGACTCCCAGTAAAAAAAATATTAACTTATTAAATATCAAATGCTTACAAACTAAATTGATGTTTTGTCGATTTCGTGGTTCACTATGTTGAACAAACTTATTACTATAAGTATGCATCAAAATCCGTTAAGAATTTTTGAGCAAAAATACTAACGAACATCCGTCCACACAAAGTTCCTAGGTTACGATAATAGAAGCATATTCAACACTTCACGCGATATCAATTACCTTAACAATCGTACAGCGGTATTGATTATTATAGCGTATGGACATTTCCAAGGACTCGCGTCGCCCACCTCATAAATTGCAGCTACGCTATTATCGTAAGGCAGACAGCTGAGACTTTTAATATTCAAAGGCGCTATTGGCAATAGGTCTCTCTTTTACGAAACAGAGTTTTGAAAAAATACCTATTTTTTTTTTGTTTCTACGCAATTCTGTCTAGTTACCTTAAGCTTTGGTTTACGCTCTGTATTTTTTAAGTTCTGTTTTAAAGTTAATCACTTTTCGAAGAACTTCAAGATTTTTTTAAACAAACAAACAAACATAAAATCCTTTGATATATCCAATGTCGTAAAACTATCGGTGGCTTGACATTATTAAAGAGCGATATGTAGTCAACCATCTCAATATCTATAAAATCAAATAGAGCAACACTCTCATTCCTTGCTGGTACAAGCCGTGCCAAAAGCTCTTGAAAAAAGAAATACTTCCTGCATTTATTTTTTTACATTAATCACCCGATTAAGATCCATTGCAGAAACATTTCAGTGCAAGTGAAAAATCTGCTAGATACAAAACAAAAAAGCTTCAAATCCGTATCGACCGCAATGCTCTTGGTATTAAATGTAAACTTTTTTACTTATTTATTACAATCACATTCACAAATATAATAACACCCTTTTCATATCGCCCTATGCACACATAAGTTTCTCATTCGTATCCAAGTAAACTTAAAATGGTGGTAACGTATGCCACTCAAACTTCCTAAAACATTTTAGCCGCTTATACCCGCCGTGCCACTTTGTCATAGTGTTTATCAAAGTTACTGGAACAAGTAAGTGAAATGCTGTAAAGCCTTTATGCTATTTATGTCGATACGACTTTGTAGATTAAAAAGAACGAAGGAAACGACAGATTTATATTGGTGACGGATTTGAAAACGTCTTTAGTGAAATAGGTGGCGGGTTTATTTAACCATTTTGCAAGAATTTCGGTCGGTATTTCTCTGCATTGGTTTTGCTCATGTGTACAAACAAAAGTTTTGGCAACACGCGATAGCTGAGGTGTCACCGCGACCTCTACAGCTCAAATGCTTTGATCTGCTAGAAGTGGCTACGAAAGAACCTGCAGTACGATTGCCAAAAATGAGAAGTGGATGCTATTCTTTTACACCCTATAGGTAGATTGTGTTAGCATAATGACTTTCGATGAAGGAAGCATAAATGCCGAAAAATTTGTGTATTTTTTACCGGACTTGTTAGTCCTACCTGAAGTTAAACATAATAATAATACATACATTATACAATATACCTAACAGTGTTTGAGGCGAAGACAATGTTCACCTCTTTTTGTAATTGGCAATGAATTTAATCATTAGGAATCGTTTGTCAATAAACAATAGGTAAACATACCGAAAGGATGTCGAAAGACTGACTATGAAGATATATAAGACAAGTGTGAATAGGACAGAATGGACGTTATCTGACCAGTTTGGAGACATCCTAAAAAGGAAAGGTTAGAAGTACCCTAAATGTAATACCGTGCATGAGACATTTGATGGGAGCGAATGAAGCAAGAGACATATGTCAGGAGCGTTGCTAATGGCCTTCCGTGGTTTCTGCCTACCTCTTCGGGAAATAGGTGTAAGTCTATGTATGTATGTACATTCCTTGTGTTTATTTACCACTTCAGTAGTATAAAAAAAGCGGCGCTTAACCTAAACTTGGTAAAGTGCCAGAATGTCCTCTGTTAAACCTTGTCTGAACTGGCCTTGAATTACATGCAATAAAGGGCAAGTCCGTTGTCGTCTACTGGGCACTGTTCCAGAATACAAGGCGCCATTGAGAACTGACAAAGGTTGAAAGTTTGCAACAGGGACGCAAGTAGTTTCTCACTGTGATGTCATGACAAAAAGCTCATAATTGTTTTTTATCGTCGTATCGAGTCGGATCTGCTGATGGTAAACGATTATCGCCGCCCATGCACACCGGAGGCTTTGCAACTGCGTTGCTACCCTTTGCAATGGGATAAGGAATGGGAGTAGGAGTGGAATGAGAAAGAAGGAAAAGGGGATGGGACCTCCGGCACTCTCACTTACCGAACGAAAAGAAACAGTATAGTTACACTCACTTTACGTTGATATTCTGAGAGATGGTAGGACTGCCCGGGTCGAGCTGGCTCTTTGATGCGGAAATCAGCAAGACTCTACTAAGTGTCTTAGTCTACCTAAACTTAATGATTTTCCTTTATTTGTCAGACGTGAAATATCAGCATCTCTGATGAATCAAATGAGGTAGATGCATTCCCACCAGAAGTCAAAAATAAATTAAGAAGAAAAGACTTATATACGTAGTAGAGGATATGAGCGTGTTTCATTTTCTAACTAAATATATCTATCAATCAACATAGAGCTATTAACCAGTAGCTACCAAATTTACAGTGTGCAAATACCCATCTGTTTCACACAAATAAAGTCGCGGCAAACTCTTGAAGTAGTATGAAACCGGTGGCCGTCACAAGAATTAGTCATTTATCAGTCAAAACAAAACTTTGAAGTTTGCCGTTTGCGAACTTGTGTATGGAAACGCTTTAAGCTTTCATATGTTGTGTTTCCATTGCCGATATTACGATCTTTGAAATTTATTTTACTTCACAAGAGCATTTTTTTTAACTATTGGCTTTAAAAAGATTACTAAAAAGGATTAGATACTTATCACAGTTTGACGACATAACTCCAGCCAACAAAAATTAAAAGTTTTAAATTGTCAAACATAAAATCAACTGTTTTAAATATTTTTAATTACTTGTGTAGTCCCGTGTTTTTATTCACGTTACACTTAAAATCTTACAGATTTCTATGAGTGTAATACGGCACGGTTGAAAATACTTATATATTAATTACTAAGCACTGTGACGACGGAATAAGTGAGCCGATGACAGAACATAAGAGGCGGGCGTGAGAACTGCGCGGGTGTTCGTACTACCTACCACTGTGCGTCATACCGTCTTTCTATGAATGTTCCAAGTACCTATTCCTACAAACTGTAAGCCACTTTAAAAGAAACAGAAGTTTCCCAGACTACTATAACATTCCTACGAGCAACACTTACGTTTAATAATTATACAATATCAAGTACCATGTGACCAACTCGAAAAACTAATATATCAATAACAGTTTAAAGTAATATCCGGTTATTTGCTCACGAACTATCAACACAACAAAGAACCATGTTAAAATTGATATATAACAACTTCCGCCAACGACAATCGAATATAAAACCCATTCATATGTTTTTTAAACGCCCATGACAATAGGACGACAAATCGAAACGCAAACAAATCAACGTCACCTTTAGGCGACGCGAACAGATTAAACTTGGACAAAGCACTCACTGACCCTTTGCATTAGGAAGCGAAAATCAAAAATTATAGGGCCGCCAACCCCCGCACATAATTCAAGAATCATCCTCGTCCATATTCGACGATCCTCGGACAATGGCTTGAACAACACACAGTTAAACGCCGCAAATGCCATAAGCGGCTATAAATCATTGACATAGCGGAAGTGCGTAGCCTGCCAGTGGTGAGAGAACCCCAGCAATAACGGTTGCGCAGTCGTCTCCGGCATTTTCAGCGTTATAGATAAATTAAATGCCAACACATCCAGTCGGGCAAGCGCAGCGTAGCTGGGCGCGCTAGGAATGTCCAAATAAATTTTTTGATAAACGCACCGGAAGCTGGACCTATTACGTGACACTGCCCCCGTTACGTCCTTATCCTACTCGGTTATTGTTTTTCTCGATTGGTATTCGAACAATTTTAAGCTTTTATTTAAACCAGCATATGGGAAGCGCGGCCCTTTGAATCGATTAGATCGTAATCAATAAACTGTAATAGGTCAGTTTTGTGTCGGAATTAATCAAGCGTCAAAGGTCTGGCTATAATTGAGCGCCAAAGGCTGCGGGTGTGTCGTATATCTCACTAATTAATGGATTCGCTAGAAATGTTTTTGTCACAAAAGATACCGCTTCGTGTTCAAAAAACGTCTCCCAATGTTTTTGTATAGGGATACACAACAATAATCCTTTTCCAGATTGTGAGGTACAGAAAGTGGGCGCATTAGAATTATTCGGCGCACATCGTCGGTGCGGAATTGGTGCGTGCGTGTTCAATATAAAGAAATATTAATATTCCCGCAGCCATAAACAAGCGTTTGACGATAATAATTCGAACGCATAAAACAAAGCTTTATCTATGATCGAAAGGCAGCCCCCGGAGACTTTAGTGTGAAATGTGTTCTCAAAGACACCGTTTAGTAGAGTAATACGCGTGACTGTCGTACAAATTATGCATTTTCGAGACAAGTCGATTTTATTGCTGCGGAAGTGACGTCAATAAAGTACAATGTACAGCAGTTTAATGTCTCTCGTATAATAATTTTTGATCGGATCCGTTTACGATATGCATCACGGTCTGACACGGAACGCGACGCACGTGCCTACTGACAAACATCATCCTATGGTTTGCTCGATGCTCCAACTGCCGACTGACGCACTTACACACTACAAGATTTTGTTCTTAAACTCTTATGGGGACAGCCGCTTCTTTAGTATAATCCTCTTGACTCTAATGACATACAAACATTTAACCAGCATATTTTTCCTAGAATGATTGAATGAATTAATTAAAATCGTTTTAACACACAAGCTGAATGTCGGCATATAGGTACATAAATTATGAATAACGCTGAACGGGTATATTTAAGTAGCTCTCCTTAGCCAACCAGCACTTACTTAAAAACCATGCGTAACTTGAGAACATTTATTAGTAGGTTTGGTACATAGCAGGTGTATAAATATACATAATTAATGATTGACGTGGATATTACATAAACTTTGCGTTTAAATTGCATATCTATTTTTGCACAGGTTTCCAACAGTTTTCAACACTCGTGACTAATCGCATGCTTTACGATGTAATAATGTAAATTTTAAACAATGAAGTACACCATTAGAGTTATTAACTGTTACTGGTGTATGTCATAAAAATTAAGTGTCTACGTAAGTAATTTTAGTTTTAATAACTACTGAGTGTTTATGCGAAATAGGTATAATATAAGTATGATTAAAGAAGTTTGTAAATATTTTATATCTAACAAGGACAATCGTTTCACACAAAGCCACTTAAATAAGCATAGAACAGTTTTATTTGCGTTGACGATTTTATCGAGGCGTGTGCACACATTTAAAAAGTAATTTGTGCACAGAGTCACTAATCACAGTCTACACGTACGCACACACGGTAAATTGAGCCAATTACAGCTTAGTTTTACTGGTTTCACTTCACAAGGAGTGATTGGACTAAGCACCAGGGTGCACCGCTGTGCCAGCTGCCAACTTAAGTGTCTAGCAGCATTTTAATATGTTAGAAGGATCGTTGCACTTGTACAATTGAGCGATATTATTATTTTAAACTGCAACATAATTCATAGTTGTAGAACGGGTCGAAACATCATAACGCCCCAAATATAAATGGTGTGTGACGCCCAAACGCTCCTCGCGCCCTTAGAGATTCGGTACCGACTCAAAAAATGATATACTCCGTACCTTATATTGAACGGGAAATAAATCGTATACTTCCTTTAAGTGCCAATAAAAGTTGGAGTAAATCATAAAAGTATCACTCCTCGAGAAATGTCTATAACAAGTGTGTTATTGCGGAATAATTCAGTAGCGACGGAGGGTGGTTTGAAGGATGGCTCCCTGCAGATCCGCCGGGCGGTACTTCGACCTGGAATTCCCGATGCTCTATCAAAGCCTTCAATTATTTATCGGACCCGTGTCTACTTTTCATTTTACTCCTTTCCCCGGCCAAGCTTTCAGTGGCGGGAAATAAACATGTCACACTATTGGGAATACGTTTTACATGAATAGTGGTCTTGTGACTAAACTATATCGGTTGCGGCTACACCGCTGACAATGATGTATGGGCCTTTGCGTTTATTAATTATTAAATTGGGACTAACATTTAGGTTATTTGTTGAATAAACAATGAGTTTGATTTTAAATTAGCCCTTTTTGGTTAAATGCGGTGAAGCTACGGTTGGACCTTTTCACAAGCTTCACTAATGTCGTAAAAGGTAAATTAGAATGAGCCCCTTTATTTCAGAAACTACATAATTATTTTATAGTTTCAGCCTTCTTAACTTTATCCAGGTAGGTATCTATCTGTCTATTGTTATACATTGCATAATAGTAATGTGTATTAATTACGCAATTTGCGAGCTCTTAATGTCTCAGTGTCTTAAATGAAATTAACCCGATGGTTAAGACATCGCCCTTGCTATCGTAATAAGCGGATTCCCCCTTATTGCGCTATTGACAGCAACCCTCCTCAAGCATTATCGTGTTGTTTAGTTAGTGTCAAATGAGGAAAAGTGGCACAGATTTTAATTTGTGTAATTTAATATACCCAAACATACCTATATGAGAAAAAAATACTCATTTGAGTGCATTTTGTAAGGGGTGTGCGATTTACCATAAATTTACTTTAATTTTTATTTTTTTTTGCTCAAATTAAAAAGGTATGATTACAGCTGCAATTAGGATCGTTTGCGGAATCACTGAGATTCGATGACAGGGCTGGGAGAAACTTTTATTCAGATTATTATGTTTTATTTAAAGAAAATGAAATGCTAAACTCATCTGGAAGAGGGTGAATTATGCGTCTGAAGAAAGTAGTAGCTACACCTCAAAATAGTACCTAGGTAGGAAATTTTTAATGCCATTATGTAATAAAAGTAATTATCACCAAAACATAGGTGTCAGAATTATAGCATCGCAACCCTACCGTGTTAATATTTATCGAAAGGTAATCTCTCATCAAAAAAACTCTAGTGCCAAGTCTCCTGTGTCACTCAGAGTCGAGTTCATCTCCAAGTTGAGTTGGAGTAGGGGTATGTGCAACCTCCAAATTAAGTTTGTCCCTAGAAAGAGCCACGGTAGGCTCAACCACCCTTGTGGCAGAATCATGGTGATCTACCACAGTGTTGCATGTGCGAGTCATGCGGGATGCGGACTTTGCGAACTACCACCTACTTTCGTTAACCGCTGCTCAATACCTTTTTAAGCGTACTCTACCCAGCCCAAAGACCGTACTCAGGGTCTCATAATCAATAACAAACGATTCCCCAAACCAACGACGAATAAATGCTTAGTGCATTGATTCTATATCAGCTGTCGAAGAAAATAATATAGACATTTTTAATAATTCATCCGAAACACATCATTTGTAAGAGTACAGTATTCTCGCCGTTACTTCACGTGTGCGTACCTACGTATTATTTTTGTTGCGATAACTACTAATAAATCAAATGTTTAATTTATAGTTACAGTTTGCTATAAAATAGTATATATCATTACGGACAATAACAGTGGAGGAAACATAAAAATTATATTATCTTTTCACGTGTAAGCTGGGCCGCCGTTTAGTACCTAGTAAATATTACGTGGCGAATTATTAGAAATGTGTGACTATAGGCAATATATCGATAGTGACAACTTTTAAATGGCGTGACTTTTTCTGTTTATATTTAAGCAAGTTTATAAAGTTATATATAAACCTCAAGACTACATAATACATATAAAGTTTTGAGGTTCTGAGTACCTATTAGATTCATTTTTGTGACTATCTTTACTCACGACATGGCCAGTGTGATCAAAAAATGTAAAAATAACGGTGTTAACTCTTTATTCGACATACAATTCGTCAAAATAAGTCAGTTTGGGTCTATTTTGTTGTCATTAAAAAACTCTTATCAAAATAGATCCATTATGGGAATTAACTTTTTTTATTATTATAAACTTTGTCCAAATTCGTCCATTTAATACTTTACGTTTCCATCCATTGCTCATGAGCGTAATCTTTTCAATAGGTGTCCTACTCAACCCACAATAAAGACACATTGAAGTGTTCTGCTCACCCCTCATAAAATGTAAGAAATATTTTTGGAGCCTGTAGGATTATTGCGCGTCACCGAAATCTCATCTCGTTACGTCACACTTCAAGTACCTACACATTCTTTTTTTAAACGTACTTCAATAATAGATAAGGAATCTGATGTTACAAATAAGACGGAAGTTAGAACACTTTGAATAAAATGGTACCTATACGCAGCCTAGTTCATGCAAACCAATTATTACCTCCTCACTTGAATGTCAGCATTGAAGTGAAATATTTGAAATATTGTAAAAAACAATAAACATTACGCATTAATTTATGATTGGCGTCATCCAACTACATAGTCCAAGAATCGCTTCTAAAAAGTGATCTTTTCTCACATATGTGTTAGTACATAAAATTGGTGCGTAGGTGCGGTGGCACAATACGGACATCTCTCGAGGTTGCGGCCAGTTATGTGAGGCAAAAAGCGATGATAATGACAGAGACCATCGGCGCAAAGGGCGCGGGATGAGGCCCCGCCGACGAACGCGCGTAGAATAACAAATGTACCGAGCGTAGACAGTGGAAACTCGCAGACTGGACGTCCTAAAACATCTTTGGCTGTAGATATTAAAACGGGGAGGCTAGGACGTATGATCGATTTCAATTCACGGATATTTCAAAGCATTCCTCTGTCTGGACTCGCTTCTATATTATTTATAGCTTGACGATCTGTCTAACTCTGTCAGATGTAACTTAAAATGGTCCGTCTGGTGGAGAATAGTATGATATTTCTGTCAACGTGGGGTCTTTCTGCCGGTGTGACCGAAAAGACGTAGAACATAGGACAATATTATCAGCGTTTAGATCATGAAATAAAAGCAGGCAGCATAAAAAACTTTATTTATTCAGCTTTATGGGTCCATTAAAGTTGGCAGGTAATAACTTGTGAACACGTTGATATCTGCGAATCTCAAACATATGCTTATTATTTATAAATGCACAAGTCCTTGTTGGTTTGCATAATTTGAATAAAAATAGTCATTTATGTCATTTTTATTTATTTCAAAACGATGGTAAACGGCTTAAACTAATTAGTTTGCCCTAATTGTATATACAATTAGTTTCGTTACATGTGCAAATACATTAATTGCTTTACTGTCTGTGTTCTTTGATAAACTATTTAGAAAAACTTGCTCCACCTTATTGCTGCAGCCTACATAAATTTAATTCACTTGTACATAAGTGAAAAAAAATATTGTAGAACTCGTTTATTACATAAGTGAAAAACAAATATTGTAGAACTCGTTTATTTTCTATTGTGGAATATCTACGAGTAATGTAATCTTTATCATATAAAACCGTAGTGATACTTCTCAGTTGCGTGGTAAATAGGGGAGGCCTAAGGCAATAGTACGAACACGTCGCGAACATCGTCAGAGAGTCACGTATTGTAACGTTACCGAATTACTCGCAAACTGATCCTTAGTGTGCCCAGGGAAATATGCCGCGGTAAGGAAATAAAAACTACGCCTAACAAAATAAAGTTTTATTGCGTATTGCAGTGATCCGACGTGAACGGTGATCACTGGAACGAGTGGACAGACCAATGGGATGGTTAATAGCGTACTTACATACGTACTCCTGCTCATGTTATTGTTATAGCTTTCGGATCGAATTCTGTCTTGCGAGAATCCCTTACATTTGTTACAAATAAACTAAATTTTGAAATGATATGTATTAGCAAATGTTTGTGGAAACCAAGTCAATACACAACCTTATAAAAGTAACATTCTGGTTTGCATTATTTATTGCTCCATAATAGTATTGTAAAATATGTACAAGGAAAACGTTCGAAACAACTCTTGTAACTTATGCACCCATGTCCTAATACACATTTCCCAAATCGCTTCAAAAACGTCCTTAAATGAAACAACATAAAAGAAAAACCTCGTTGCGTATATGTCGAACGGAGTCAAGGGGCACCGGTAACAGAATTTTCACAAACTTTCCGAAACAATATCCCCAACGTTTTCCACCCAAATCTTTCTATAAGCCTCACTCAGCTTTTTAAAATCTTATTCAAACTTTATAAAATAAGTGGCGCTCCCCTCTGAAGGGGTCTTACTGCTGATATTATTGTGTAGCCATCTGTAACGAAACCGGGACGCCATAGAAAAGACATATTTTTAGATTTAACTCGTAAATTACTTCGATCAAATTGCTTTACGCTCGTGTGAGAATTAGGAGTGAACTTTTATTTGCCAATGTGGTTGTTTATAGCCATAGTAGGGGACCATTCTATCATTAATCTTGCAATTTATCTATTTACATTTATTAAATTTCTGCCATATATCGTTTATTATTTTATAACTTGGTAATAGCTTAGTAGTGCTTAGTTAGGGCGCTTCGCAATTATATTGCATAAAGATAGTTACCTCGTTATGCATTGTACACATCAATAACAAAACAGAAATATTATTGTACAAACATAACCTGCATATTGGTCTTAAAGATTGCAAGATAACTCGTTTGTAATAATAAACCGTTTATAAATGTACAGTTCAGTAGAGAATGATTATAAAACCTAAATTGGTTAAATATGTGAACATACAACAGCACTACCATGAGATTTTGATGGTTTCAAGAAACCGATTACGTATAGATTTTTCATTATAACTTACATAAATATTGTTTTGAATATTATGCCTTGAGACACTAGTCAAATTAGTTTACTTGCTTCTCGCAGACGGAAATTGTTCATTGTAACTTATTTATTATTCCTCTTTAGTTCCGCGTTAACAATAAAGTGTAGCCGTTAACGTGAAATCATATTCAATTTTCCTTGTTCAAATAAAATAGTAAACTGAAAATGAAGAATATTAAAGTCTAAAGTATATCATCAATTCATCACATTTCAATTATAAAGAAAGCGCTTTCCTAAAATATTCTAACAAGTGTCGCTAAACTAATAGCAAAAAACGGCGTCTTAAAAGTCGTAGGTTCAGCTTCAAATATTAACTTATTAAAGAACGGACTCAACAAACATTTCAAAGCAAACATAAAGTTGACATATATTATGATGTAATTTATCTCATGCGGCTCTCTGTTAATAAGTAGATAACAGTAATACCAAACAGAAATAAACGAAAATAATAAATATGATGTTATATAAACCGCAGAGAGAATAAAAGTGGCCCGAGTCATCATTGTAGCTATTACACACCTACTTCGTATGCGTGTCTAATTATAAGTCGCCATCAATCCCAAGTCTTATTGGCTTAATAGACGTTTTTAGCTCCGTCACACTTTATTGACGGAACTCAACACGTAACTAACCAATTTAAAAATTATGTCCCTCTTTATTAACGTAGCAATAAATTAATTTACTTTCATAATATAATATTACGGGGCTCCTATAAAATGTGTCTGTCACCATAATTTTGGACACAGATTGTTGCACTAATACGTCGGCTTTAAAGGAAGGGGTTGTCGACCCCTTTTGCTCGATTTTCATTCGTCACACACACGCCGTCAAATGGAAGTTTAATTTTTTAAAATTGGATTTTTATTGCTATTTGGAATGGAACGAAAAGTAACGTCGGTGACTTGATGGCAGTATCTAGACGTTTAAATATAGAGCAAATGGTTAACGCGTTGTCGCGATGTGTTATATTTTGAATGAGATTAAATTTGCACTTTACTAAATGAATTATGGGATTATGGTATGTTATCGTGAGGATGTTTATAAAATTAAATGAATATTAAAGTATCTTCTTGGGTTTACGCGAATGTTACACATTGAAATTAAACTACAGTTTACGGATTTTATCGCGTTGTATTGGTTATATTAAAAATATAGTTTCTAGATCTTTAGTTTCAAATGTAATAACTTAGTGAAACCAATACAACGCGATAAAATCCGTAAACTGTAGTTTAATTTCAATGAATATTAAAGTTTTGGCACTGGCGAAAAGTGGGCGTTTAATATGCCTCTGCCTACCCCTTCGTGGAAACAGGCGTAAGTCTATGTATGTATGTGTTAGAGTTTTAATAATAGTAATATGTAGAAAGTAACACCTTTATTAGTATGATTTAAGCAGAAGTTATTGAATACTGCTCTTTCTTCTCATTTGTGGGTACAAATAGCAATGAAACATTCTAATATAGCCATTAAAAATATTACTTTCTCGTAGTGGTTGGGTTATAAAATTGCAATATCTATAGTGCAAACTCTACCTATACCTTTACTGATAGGTTACAAAATGGAATATTGAAAGCATCGCACTTCATACAAAATACCTAAGTAATTGAGTAGTAATTGAAAACCAACCTTGGTGCTGGGTTCTAAGGCGGATCCTTGGTTTGGCACTGAAACAATGTTAGAATGATGCGGATGATAAAAAATAGTAACTAACACAATTATGACGAAGCAAATCTGTGTTAATCCGACGTTGGTAGCAACTACTCTGCACAACGTGGCGTTTTAAAGAAACTGTTACTTGAATCATATGCATTTCGCTGGCAGCACCGTGCAAGGTAAATAGTAGCGCGGAAACAATGGATCTGAAGACGGAAGATGTCATAGTTCTCTTACATCAGGGATAAAAAGGACATCAAGGGTGAAAACCAATCAGGAGCTAGCTGCCAACCTTCAATAATGGAGTGGCACTAAAAGAAGAAGAAGAACACTTAATCAGAAGAGGTGATAAGTAAAACCTTCATTTAGCGAGCTTATACTGCAAATTGATTCCACAGTAGACTTCTATGAGGGTAGGACAGGTTATCTCAATAGATAACTTATACCTTCAAAATTAAATTAATGTCAAACAAATACGTAGTAGGGCAAAATTGTATGTACCACATTCAAAGAATTTTATAAATATATTCAGATTAGATATACATATAACTTGTTGGATTTGGGGTAACTTTTGACCCACCATAAAATCTCAAATTTCGTTTGGAAACGTGCTCGGTAGATGGAAGTTGAGTTAGGCCACCACCAGCATCGTCCTAGCGTTAAGCCGGTTGGGGCCTTGGAGCCTGAGGTCCGCTTACCAGTCTAACCAGATATGACAGAATATCAGCTTTTCCACAGAGTGACTGCCGTCTGACCTCTGCAGCTCAAAAAAGCGATATTCCATGGCTGTGATCAGTGTTAGTACGTTCAAGTGACGCCCTAGAAAAATAAAGCCAGGACCAATGATTTCGCAGATGCAGGGCAAGCGATAATTTAACTGTTTCATCATCATCAGCCTTTAACAGTCCACTGCTGGACTAGGCCTCTCCTTTGAAAGGAGGAATTGGCCTACTATACCACGCTGGCCAAACGGGTTGGTATAGGGTTTGTATCAAGTTTTCCTTCTCTTACAGTGCTGTTCTATGCATAATGTGCTCCCTCTGTCGGCTCGTACGACACCCATGGGATGATATGGGGTGGTGACAATCCGTATTCTTAATCCGTTAAATTATCTCATACGAGTACACATACATAGCCCCGACATTTCAGTAGTACGCGCTGTGGGTCTGGCCCCCTTTAATTGTTCTGTGGGTCTGACCTCGGTACCCTCTGCAACCCTGCATATAAGTCTGTAAGTACTAGGCTATCGCCTTCTCGAAATCAAGACCGCAGTCTGACATCAAAGGATAATTATGTCTTGCTGACGTAAAGGGTGCACTTTGCATAAGCAAATACTTGCCCCTTCGCACCGCTACTCCATAAGGTTGCTTAGTAACTGAATCTATTATGTGTTATTTCAATATATTCGCAACCTAAGCTGTGACACTCAATATATTTTAAGCTATTGCACTAAAAAGCGGCGATATCCCAGTGGTGACCGTAACGGACTGTCCAGACGGAGAGTCTCGGATTCGATCCCCAGTACAACGGGCACACACCTCTGACTTTTCAAAGTTATGTGTGTATTAAAAATGTTAATTATCGCTCGCTCAACAATGTGCCGGGTAGATGGCAATAGGCTCGCCCCCTATTACATTGGGACCGAAACATAACTGGCGAAGTGTGGGTGTGTAATACTATATGGGTAACCCCGAAGGGAGGCAGAGGTACACCTCTGCCTCCCCCTTCGGGGATAAAAGGCGTGAAGTTATGTTATGTTATGCGCTATGAAGGCACATCATTCAGATGTCCATGGGCTAAAGTAGGGTCTCTTTAAAAGGACTTTCATATGCTATGTGTCATTTGGTATTTACATTAAGTCCATATATATATTGAATTATTCAATAACCTAGAGGGCAAGTAACATCTACTGATTGCGTACTACCTATACTACTATAAGCCCATACTCAACACATTCAATGATCAGTAACTCCAAATGTTCCGTGAGTTTTATCCATTTGACTGTAAATATTAAAGTACATCAGTCAATACAAAATATATAATCTTCATTAAACCATTGATGGCACTTCTTGGTGATCATTACCCATAAAAGACGACTGGAATAGATTCAAGGAAAACCGTTATTGCATTTTCATTGAAATTAATGTGTTAAAAGCGTCGGGTAAAGAGGTAGACCTAAAAATAACTGGTAATAATAGGGTGAGATCTTTTCATCATTTATAAGGTTATTTTACTTGAACAGTACTTTGCATTTGCGCCAGTTTATAATAACGTAATTGCAGGTGGAGCGAAAACTACGGTTTGCTTTGCACGTAAATAATTCTCAGCCCCATCCACTTGATAGTACAATTACTAGCAATTAAACGTGGAAAATAAGGGTGGTAAATACAGGTTCCTAAAACAAGACCTACGCCAGACAGAAAATAACCTTAAGTGGGGAAAACTTTATTTAGAAATCCAATTTTGCGATACAGGCGACAGCCGCTGTCTCTGTACTAATTGAATGCTCAAAGATTATACCGGATTATGTGGACAGTTTTATGAAATATATATCTGTATTTGATTATGATTTAGATCGAAATCTGGGTTAGATATGATCAAATATGGAAATAAAACGTAACGTTGTTTATTTTATTAATGGATGGGTTATCGATATTATGAAACTAATGTCCTATTAAACATGATAATGGTGGAGTAGGTGTACAAAACTTCATTCGATCTGCTGATAACGAGGCTTCGCAGGCCCGCGGCTAATAGCCTGCCATGTGTGTTTAGGATGTTTGAAATTTAAGAAACAAAGGCTGCTCAAGAGTGGCGTACATATTATCATTTCGAAGTTTATATCAATTCAGTTCTTTCATTTCGCCGTCATTTTAAACGAATGAGAAGAGGGTAAATTGGAATAAAAGCTCATATTGCAGTGTCGGTGAACAATCGGAAAGTTTAGACAGACAGAGGTAGCGGCGCGTCTACAAGCCGAAGTTAATCGAGACTAAGCCTGTATAAACTGCTGTGGGAAGTTCACGAAACGGTTAGTAACCAACACACCAGTTGTTGGATAATCAAATTAACGAACGTCTGAACATAGTGCATTGAATAGTTTATATTGCTTCGAGAACATAAATAGAGAACTGTATTCCATTACGACGTTGCTTTAGATAAAGAGGTTTTCGTGTTTGTGACCGAAATACTAACCAATATGGGAGACGACTGTAGTTCGGCTAATGAAGTAAGAAAGGCTTTCACGGCTACTTTATTGTTTCTTAAATATTTAGCAGGTTGATATCGATAGCGAGACAGGTTAATACAGTCCTATTAAACATACATAGAGTGTACTATCATTAGCATGATCATCATAAACTTATTTGTAGTCCACTGATGTTCATAGCCCTCTCCCAATACTCGTCACAATAGCATTAACAGGCAATATGAGGATCTGGTCTACTACACCACGCTGCCCAGTAAAGTTGGACGTCAAGTTGCCCGTCTCTTCTGCAAGATTCTGTTTGCTTCGTGTGTTGTACGTCACCTTATCTGACACCCTTGGAATTAATTTGCTTAGTGACAGACTTATACTTAGTCCATCGTCATGCAGAGTTCAAAAATTCATTTTAGTAATTAGCAGGTACCTACTGCTTGAAATGTGAACCTTGGCAAATTCATGCCAGAGAAAGGCTGATACAAATAACTTATAAATTTTATTTATAACGATCGTCTATTTTAAGCATGAAAAATATTTAAGTCATGTTTGTAACGTTGAATTTACTTATAGTTTAACCTTTTAAGCGAATGCTAGATATTCCATCAAAGTAGTGATATTTTAACAGGCTGTATAATATTAAGATGTTTCAAGAATTTGTTACAAAATCATCCTTATATTATACTAGAGGACGCCAGCAGCTACGCCTGCAATTTAGTTAAATTTAACCGTTTTGGCGGATCCCGTGGGAATTTCGGGAAATCCCTTCTTAGTGCACCCAACGGTCCCCAAGGAATATACATGCCAAATTTCAGCTTCCTGCGCCTTATAGTTTCGGCTGTAGCGTGTCTGTCAGTCAGTCAGTAACGCAAGGATTTTATATATTAAGATTATGAATAGTTTGAAAGCTAGCACAAATGTACCTAGTGTAGTGGTAAGATGAACACGTATGGTACTTTTAAACAACATAGCCCCAGTAACTACTTGGACTATGAATTATAATGATATTTTATCTATAATAATAATTTGAAAAATATCTACATCATGTCTGATAACTACTTAATATCAAATATTAAGTAGTTATCCGACAAGATGTAGATATAATTTTGTTGAATATTGTCACGGTTTATGCACCATCTCTTCCGATCAATTTATACGCCAATATATGCGGCTGAACATGCCAGAACTCACCTGTATAAACTATAAACTTATTGCATGCAATGTACGCCATGTTTAAACAAATAACATACATACATACATACATACATATACTCACGCCTTTTTCCCGTCGGGGTAGGCAGAGACAACAGAGCGCCACTTGCTTCTATCCTTACAAACCTCACGCGCTTCCTCTACACTCATTACTCTTTTCATACATGCTCGCCGGTTTCGGGTACTTCGGACCTGGCCGTTTTTTAGGACGTCCCCAATTTGATCGGCGAATGTCCGACGAGGTCTGCCGCGACCGACTTGCCCACACACATTTGCCTTATAAATCTTATTCGTCATTCTTTCTTCACTCATTCGCTCCACGTGTCCAAACCACTTTAGCATTCCTTTCTCAATCCTAGTCACGACATCTTCTTTCAGACCACTGCTCTCTCGTATAGTTACGTTCGGAATAAATATAATATTCGAAATAACATATTCTATTCTATTCTAAAGCCATGGGAGAAAAATTAGCATGGAAAATGTAGCTTAAAATATAACCAAGTTAGTACTACCTAGTGTGAATTTACAACACTAGAAACAGTTACTCATTGATAGCTTATCATTTATAAGCAACAAAGTGATCTTGAAATTGTATGATATGTGTGAAATAAAATAGTAAAACTGAGGGGCAAATATTGGTACATAAATTAACATTTAAATTTGAACAAAATAAGTCTACAGGCTATATTTAGACAAATCTTTATAGAAATAAATGATGCCGTTTCCTTTCGATGATAAATAATTGTGAACACATGCTTTTATGGTTTATTTAACACTTAGTCCAATATATCTCGCAAGGCCTTATGGCACCGTCACATTGCCTATTAATGCGTATTCGCAAGCCAGATATCATTTGATTGCCGAATCAAACCAGATATCCAAAGCTCTCAACTTTTATACATACACTAATAACAAACATTTTACAAGAGAAGTGAAAGAAAATAAGTAAATAGGTAAATAATTGATTTTACAAAAGGACTGCAATATAAATATATTCTTTATTAGTATATTTTTTTACTTAACATACTCTAATGAATGAAATCGTAATTCAATAATGAGTGCATTCGTAGTATGTCGGTATTTTTATCCATTAGCAGAAGGGTTGGCGATATGCGATTCAATTTCAATTGAATGGTTCATTTGGGGTGATGCTTAATTTTGATTGTATGTTTGCCAACCCTCTAGTCTGTACTCACGCCTATTATTCTACACCATTTTTGTAATAATTATCAGTTTTATTTCAGATATCGTTTAAAAATTGAGATATTAAGATATCCAAGGGCTAATATAATATGATATAAAGCTTCTTTATAATTGGCCCTGTGCTGGCAGCAAATGCATCTTCGAGAACATTATGAAGAACTTTCAGACACACGTACTTTCAGCGATAATTGCCTAATTAGGTACGTCATGTGACTGTACACAGTCACAGTGAATTGCATGTTACGCATATTTCATATTAGAAAAAATTACTTACGGTCAAACAATGTCTGTGGGTTTAAACTACAGAATATGGCTATCTCTTTGGGTAGCGAAGATGCAAGCAGTCGCTATGTGTCGGAAAGGGTCCCTGGCTTTCAATGTGAATGTATTGGATGCGAAAAAGGTTAACGCTGGGATGATAACTGTTAATGACTGTCAGATTCGCCGAGAACATCTCTTATTTTTACCAGCACGCAGACGTATTGCCGTCAGCAGCTCTCAAGAACGTAGCTAAGGTCGGCAAGCAAGCAGGTAGAAAAAAACGTGAATGGATTATTAAACGAACATTTAGTCTAGTTTGATAAATGAACAACTATCTAATTTTATGAAAACTACTGAAACGGCGTGAAGTCCTGGTAAAAAATTATATATAAGTCGATTTTGTAGATAATAATAGACCTTTGCCTTCTTTTTAGTTGCAGGTTTAAGCACTCTTGGGTGCATTTAATTGTAGACAAAGTCTTAAGACGAACATACTTACACAAGCACAGTATCCATAACAAAATATCCCCTGCATAATAACTGTCAAATATAAATGTACAGTAAGTACAGGACACAATTGTTCACAACTGAATGTACAATGTGGAACTACCTTACTACGGTTCACGTTAAACTTAATACTTACTTGAAACTTTCACGCGGTGTGATTGCGAATCTGAAAAGTTCCCGTCTCGGCTTGTCTCGAGTCCCGCATGTGGCGCCAACAAACCCAACCCACACGAAATTACTCTCTATTTAATAGTACATAAAGAGTATTATTGTTTGTGGTGAGTTTCGTCAGTCTGTCAAGCATGAACTATCGGTTCACACTCATGTCTCCCACTTCAGCTCACTGCGGATTAGTTCTTAACTGTAATCGTGTCCTTTGTTCAAGTTTTTGAACTTACGTTGCCACGGTGTTGAGATGTGGTGGGAAACATTGCTGGTTTCATTATTTTTATCAACTTGCGTTGATGATAAATAAGAATTTTAATTTTACCGAATTTGGTCGTAATACTTTTCTATAATAACTATGTATATTGTAATGGTTCCAGCCACCACCAACAAGATGTCTTCTACTAGATTGAATCTAAGTATGTAGGTACATATATCGAAAGCTACTATTATAAAATTATTTAATTGAGATTACCTTGATTTATAGTTTGTGAGCGAATTACAGACAAAAATGAACCATTATCAATAAATACGTTTAATATTTCTGTTACCAATTGGTAGCATATTACCAAAACATCAAATGGAGAAGCACTCCGCAAATTAATTTGATAGACCATTCATCTATTACAGAGTAGTATGAGAGTTCAAACAGTTATCAATCGAAAATTAATCACACTCATAAGTATGAAGGGAAATCAAAGCGGTCAAGTGGTCGGTACATTACTTAATTAGTTTAGTAGTGGCCGTTTCAAATTAGCAGCTGGAAATTTTAATATCACTAACAATTTGCATTTGTGCAAGCAGCGAGAGCTTTTAATAAAACCGTGGAACAAACAGCTCTGCTATGGTATGAACCTCTTGCAAATTGCTTTAAGCTGCAGGGCGGCGGCGTTTAACAAGAACCTGCGCGGACGAAGTTCCACTCAGTTCCGTTTTAAGGAGAATGCTACACCTGTGCATGCTGTTGGCGCTTGCATTATTTTGTTTACAACGAAATTTTTGTTCGAATCATCGGCCTACTAGAATTTGAGTGATTACAATGCGTGTTTATAAATTAACGAAATGCATTTTTTCGTTGATTTTCGTAAATTGTAACGAAAATATCCGAAATATAAATTACAACTTTCAATAACGGTGAGCCAAGTAGGTAATGTAGTGCGATCAAAATAAAAGGGATAAATATACCCGCTACCCTGTCGTAATGTTAATATTCTGTACCTAATATCTTTCTTAATCTTTCTTTAAGACTGGCAAGTGGAGCTCGGAGCTCAAGGCGAACTTCCTGGATGATACTGTGATTACACTATGACCATGATGACAGACTTTAAGTCTATTAGCCAGAGAAAAAGCCGTAAAATACAGTTTTTAATACTCTTATTTTTAGAGCTGGCTCTTACTATGATTAGCTAGCAAATTGCTAAGATTTACATACAGCAACGTTCATAATACATACGTTTTCAAAATACTTAGTAGGTAAAAATACATTAATTTAAATAATTCTTGGTAAATTTTGACTATTTTATAACCATTATTTTGCTAATCAAATATCAATTACAATCGGAAAACTCAGCAATATCAATGTTTACCTAATTACTAGTAATTAGTAATTAACGTAATGTTACTAATTAGCCTATTAAGAAGTAGGCGTGTATAATCATATAATTGATTATGTGATTGTGTACCTAAAAGTATAAATAGGCACAATGTTACACAACCAACGTCCTTCCAAAATGTTAATAGTTATAAAATACCTCAAAGTCAAAGTCGAATATAGCCAACTACTGCCATAAAAATGCTTTTCTTTATTTCGTTACATAACAAGACATAAGTAGGCAATGTGTGAACACCGTTTATGAAAAACGAAACATTAAAACGCAGTTACTAAGTCTATTCTGAATTGCCTCAAATGTAGGTACATAGGTCAACCTTAGATTATATTATATGTTGCCCAATTATTATTGTAACTAGCAATTCCATATTTATTATTGGGTATATTTATACGGTACTTACCAATCGACGTAATTAGATAGATATAAGTAGGTACGTGACTGCACAATGCACATGTGTACATAGCTACTCCCAATATAACAATTTACAGATAAACGAGTAGCAAAATAATATGCAAATGACTATCTAGGTTTAATTACATGACAAATGCTCTTGACTATCATATCATTAAATTAAGACACAAAATTGCATAACCCGACTTCGTTGGTCAAAAAAAATAATTAAATAAGTTTATTTATACACACAATGAAAGTTGAAACAAAACTCCCTCTATAACGCCGCAGGACATAATAATTAGTGCATAACAAATCTCATTGAATATAATTCGGTACATGCATACAAATATTTTCGTGAGCCTGCCTTTGTAGCGAGCGCGTTGTATTCCATTGTTAATTGTAGTGCCGGTAACAGACACTCGAAAATGTCCAATTAGTAAGGGCTGAGCCTTAAGTATGAGCTCGAGGCCGATGAGAGCTTGCGAACAAAACTATGTGGTGGCGCGGAATAGCGAAGCAAGCAATGCAGCCGCCCTCATCCCTCCTCGCCCCGCGTGCCACCGCCGCCCCCCCAGGTACACACAGAGGTGAACAGCAATCTCGTCCGTACAATACGCTGTACTGCTGGGTAGATAGTTCACAACACAATAGTTTCTGCGAGTCTCGCCAACTCGCTCGCGACGGTAGGTGAGCGCCGAGCGGTTACGTTCATAAGAATCAACTTTTATTTATTAACAATGTGAACTGCATTCAGCGGCGATTTATTTTAATAGAATTATATTATATTATTTATATCGAACTACATGGTTTATTCTTCGAAAATGGTCACTAACTTCGATGTATTATGAATACGTTGTTTTTATAGCTGTCTGATTGTCTAAGAAAGTAAAATAAAAACGATGTAGGTATTCAAGTATTATTAAGTTTTGCAAGTAGGTCATTCGACAATTATAAGCTAGCAAAAATTAATAATTAGTATATTACGAGCTCCATTCTGAAAGCTCATTAGTTTGAGCGTAATTGTTGAACTCTTTATCTCGTTTGGATTACTTTATACGACCATAATACACATAAGTACCTATTATGCTGCAAGAAAAGGTATGCATCATACATAATACCTAGTTATTATTTCTTACCTAATCCATTAAAACAGTCTATTAATGTTATTTAATATTACGAATGTTAAAGTCCTTATTGTAGTTAATTCTTAAATAATATGTATCCATCCTATAGACAATAAAAAATAACTTTAAAAGGTGATTTCAATTAAATAGCTATGCAATCGTTTTATGGTGACCTATACTATGAAAAAATAAGTAAGAGTTGACCTTTCATATTTATTATTAAAAAAAAACACAAGTAAGTAAGCGACAACTTTGCTATCCAGCTACGTGACAAAGTTGAGCAACATTTTGTCATACAGCTTTCACACATTTTGCGCTGGATAAGCGGCGAATGCGGCGACCATTTTGAGTCTATTGGCCACTGTCCTGTGAAATTCCTGACATAAATCTCGGTTAAACTTTGATGCACGCGGGACCTTGCAATTGAGAGTTGCACAACGCGATTACGCTAAAACTAACGAGCTTGCACAGTGAAGCATGGGGGAATACAAAATCTATACATATAAATAAAATTGGAGTGTCTGTAATATTAAAATAACCGCTTTTTACTAAATGCATATGGATGTATACACGGTACATAATATATACCGACATGAAATGTTTTGCAATTTTTGTCTGTCTGTCTGTTGTTTGTTTTCGCTAATCTCTGGAACGCCTGGACCGATTTTGACGGGACGTTCACTGGCGGATAGCTGATGTACACAGGAGTAACTTAGGCTATAATATAAATTTACCGGATACGCGAAGTAGTTCCCTCAGGACGCAGGCGAAACCGCGGGAAACAGCTATAGAAAATAAATAGGTATAATAATATTACCAACATAGACTGTAGGTAAAAATTGTTACTAAGCTGATTGAGTCAATGTTACTTGAATAAATAAATTGATAATTATGTCTCCTTTATTTTACATTTTTCCAATTAAATTTACATTTTTAGTGTGCCGTACCTAAAAGGTAAAAAACGGGAACCTATTACTAAGCCTCCCCTGTCTGTCTGTCTGTCACCAGGCTGTATCTCATAAACCGTGATAGCTAGAAAGCTGAAATTTTCACAAATTATGTATTTCGGTTGCCGCTACAACAACAAATAGGTACCTACTAAAAATAAAAAAATGAAAATATTAGGGGGAGGTTATACCCATACAATAAACGTGTATATTTTCGTATTTTTTGCTCAAAATTACTAACGGTAACAGGTAGGTGATTAAAATTTTCACAGAATATGTAGTTGTATATTACTTTTCAAAATAAATAATTAAATAAAAAATAAGGAAATAATAAAGGGGCTCCCATACAACAAACGTATTTTTAAGCAATTTTTTACTCGATAGACAGGTAGAAACTTAAAAAATATTTAAGTATACATACAACAAACGTGATTTTCTTTTATAGATGATGGTACGGAACCCTTCGTGCGCGAGTCCGACCCGCACTTGCCCAATTTTAAATATACTTATCTACTTATATAAAAAAAAATCAAAATATAAAAAGAAAAATATTCATTCTATTTATCATTATTATGTAGTGTATTTGTTGTTGTGCTGGATAAATGAAGTGTAATTTGGTTATGGTTTTTATGAAAACATAGAAATTCGCAATACTATTAGTGGCTGCTGAAATATACATATATGTATGTAGTGTTTTTGACTTAGCTCTACCTAATGTTCGTAGGTAATTATTTACAGAGCGAGCAAAAACCCTGAAGCGACCAAAGATCATGCTAGGTTGGTACCTATTTAGGTAAGTACAAATGGTATTCTGCCTACTAAAATGTGATAATGAGCAGTTTTAAAGTTCGAGTCGCCTGGTCAAGCCACTGAAACCACAACACTAATTAAA
The DNA here is from genome assembly GCA_944739405.2 of Euclidia mi. Taxonomy (NCBI): domain Eukaryota; kingdom Metazoa; phylum Arthropoda; class Insecta; order Lepidoptera; family Erebidae; genus Euclidia; species Euclidia mi. The sequence goes on from OX123199.2 coordinate 40,280,626, forward strand.
TTCTAACTTAAGTAGCCACCAAGCGCAGTAATTAATCGAATTGTAGAATTGCATGACTGTAATTATTTATGTTAACAGTACAGTCCTCTTATTTCCTCTGTTAGTGAGCCGATTTTCTTTTTTTATTGTTTGGTAATAGTCATCAAGTTGATTTGCTATTTTCAAGCATAACTATTTCGCATCATGATCATTTAGACCACTGTGCAAAGATTTTTATTCTGCAATGCAAAAATTATGTATACTTTATTAGCCTATCTACTTACGTGTTATGAAAGCCGCTAATTTCAGGACAAATTGTTTTATATTGGGTGCACATGGCATAGCTTATACTGCTGCTATATATGCTGCTACTGATCATAATGACATCTGAATGGAGATGAAAAGAGCAATCTTTTGAGGAGACACTAACATTTTAATCTTTTCAATCAACTTCAAAAACGGGGCTTTGTCTATTCTGTTGCACTTTTCTTGTTTGAACGCTGTCATTTATGAACAGATTTCGAATTTTCTTTTGTTAGGTACTATACTTCTCGTTTGATCCCATCTTGAGATTGAGGAATGAACTCTTTCTGTTAAAATCAGACTTAAAAAAAATATATATGGATACTTATTCGGACCCACCGGTCAGTCCATTCAAATACAAAATAAAAAAAACAACTAAGCATTGAGTGTGAAAAAAGCTACATCTAGTTTAACGTAATTCTGACACAATATAACTGTAATCACGTGAGTAACTCATGGTCATCCTTGTCAAGTACATCAGCCGCACAGCGACTTTGCCAAATTCTATTACCCTAACAAGTGTAGTCATGGCTAAAACGGTAATTGGCTTCGAAATACAACCAGAAAAACTTATCTGCTTACTAATCTTATCACAGATGACAGAAAATCAGCTTTTCCACAGAGCGACTGCCGTCTGACCTCCGCAACCCAAATGGATAGCGTATTTCATGGTTTAGACCAGTTTGAGTATAATATTAGAGGATATTGATTACCATAACCACGAATAAAAACCGGCCAAGTGCGTGTCGGGCCACGCGCAATGTAGGGTTCCGTAGTTACCCATAATGACTTGCTGCAAAGGGTATTAATGTACAACAAATCCGACTGTTTATTTTGCTGAAAAAATAATTTTCATAACACTATTATAAGAACCTAAGTTTTGTTTAAAAAATACTAGGTATGTATCCAGTTATGTATTGTAAACATAAAATGTGGTTTCCAAGATATACTACTACTATACATACGTAGTACCGTAGTACATTACATACCAAAGTATGTAATGTACATACTTTGGTATGTAATGATACATATCTTTAAGTTTAAGCCAGCGCGCCCAATGTAAACTCACAGAAATAGGTATTTATAAGTTAACCGACGATTACTCGTAAACTAGTTATATCTTCTTAGCCGTGATAATTTTCCTTTTAAATTCGTTATATGTACTACATTTGTGATTTTTCACCTCTTCCAAATTAATAGTTTAGCCGGCAGAGGAGGAGGGGGGGACACTTGACTCTAACAATTTTTTTCACTTCAAAGCTTGATATTTGACAAACCAATCACTTGATCGAAAAATGATTTGAGCAAACTAATAATATTTTTTTAAAACCTATCCAATGATACACCACATGATGGGGTAATCAACCAAAAAAAAATTCAACCCCACTATATATGTAGGGGAGATACCCTTAAAAAAATATTTTCCTAAATTTTATTCTACAGTTTTGTTGCAATATCTTATGTCTATATTCATGTTAAATATCAGCTTTCTAGCACCAGGCGTCTTTGAGCTAGGCTGCGGACGGACAGACGGACGGACATGACGAAACTATAAGGGTTCCTTGTGGACTACGGAACCCTAAAAACTGTCAAAGATCTGCCTGACAGCCGCGATCGACGGTATAACGTGGTCCCCGAGGTAGAGGACAAGCGATAACTAACAGTTTGATATTATTATATAGCAGTGCTATTCCCGCTATACCCGTCTGAATACTATTGTATTTTTGCTTAACGTCTGACTATTCAATATTCTACAAATAGTTATTAGGTAGCCTCGCTTATGATGAAAGTAAAAGAATTCATCCACTGTATTGAAATTCTTTATATTAATATGTAAATATAATATTCTGCCAATTCTATAAGTCATTGACTAGGTACTGAAACATAATAGTATGTAGTCTTGCTAATGTTTGTCAGTCAACTCAAAATATTCACATTACAGCATTTCATTACCTACATGCTTTGTCCATACGAAGCACTCTATAGACGGAATGCTTCAAAAGAATAGTTACACCGGTGTAGGAGTAGGATTAAAAACTAAAGTACTATTAATCTTATTAGTATGCAAGTGTTGTGCTTGGTGTACATTTTATGCAGCCTACGCATTGTAACTTATAATGACACGTTATGCCTTTACGCAGAGTGAAGGGGTACCAACTCTTGGTACCGGTAAGGAATTTATTTTAATTATTACGTCATTGTTATTGCAAAGCTTAAGCGCATTCCGTTGCTGAAACATGTATTATTGCGTGATTTTATTATTGTCAACTTCACTTGCCTACGAACAATTGATATTTAAAAAGTAATTAAAGATGAATGCACGTATGGCGAAGCGGCTGTCACCGTTTAACATTGCTCTGGGTATTGTGAGTTCTAACCCCACAAGAGACAACACTTTGATTGACCACAAATTTTTGTTTTACCTTTGGATGTTATTTGGTTTAATGTTTGTAAAGTGCGATACAGGATTTATTCCATGTCGGCAAGTTGTCATAAAACAAAATCTGAGAAAACATGAACTAATCTCTCAGTTGTATAGGTAAGTGTGAAATATGCATATTTCTCAAAATTATTTGTCCAATAAGGATATAAAAGGTCTAAAAAGTAGGCGCCTTCACCTTTTTAAGATCATTCAACGGACGAGGCTCTGGCAAACAAAATGTCCTGGCTCGCCACCTATTACGTGGGATCAAAACACTGGCGAAAAGTGGGCGTTTAACATGCCTCTGCCTACCCCTTCGGGGAAACAGACGTGAGTCTATGTATGTATGTATGTATGCTCTATTCGTGATGATGCATGAAGCCCAAAAATACCCTCTGTTTAAATAAGGATCTTTATGTGCAATCTGTGGGACAGTCCAAAAGCTTCACCACCTTGTTTTACTACTTTTATCATGTAGCGATGTCCTGAGCATCCTTCTTCGCGGCAATCTCCGCTTTTGTTTCGCCGCTATATTCTTAGAACTGCCCATTCTAAGAGATCTCAATTAATAGTATAGGTAAGATCTATCATAGATTGCCGTTTAGAATGACCGCTGGCTACCTTGTCATCAAATTAGAACTAGAGGATGATCTACAAGTCTTGAGCTTTGCCGCCGTACCTAGGTATATAGCATTTGATTATATATTAACTAATATATCAAGAAATTTGCAAACATAATTCACAGTTATTTACATAAGAAAACTATCTATTTTATCTTTATACCTTAAATTAATAAAATATCGCGAGTAAGACCCGTTTTAATAAAATTGTATGATGTATACAAATCGCGACAGTTTAAAATCTATTATCTATTTTATGTATTGTATTCGTTTTATTCAGCAGATTATTAAAGAAACCCATTTGAATCCCTTCATCACTCACATTTTCAAATATTTATTTTCTTCTTTGAGCCTGTTCAAAGGGCTCACAAGTGCCTATCTTAAAGTTATCTCGTTGACAGAAAATCATGTTTGCTTCAAAACATTACATTGTCATTACTATGTCTAATATTTGAGGTCCTTTATGACTCAGTAGCGAGGCGGAAGTGCTCTGTGCTATGACAGGTTCGATTTCCGGAGGACGTAAATATTTGTATTCAGATATCATCTTCGAAGCATTGTGTACACAATGAGAAGTGTGTAGTATGCTGAATAATGAAGTGCGTGGAATGGATGATGTAACGGGTCGCAATTGCGTAATTATACAAAAAATATTCGTAACTTTACAAGATATTGATTTCTAATCTTGATAAGTCACAATTCTACAGTTATTGTTAGTAAGAATAAATTATTTTTGTTTATTTCACCTAGTACCTAGAAATTTGTAATTCTTTATTTTTTAGCCATTTTTTTATTCTTTCACTATCCGTAGACAAGTCACTCAAATGGCCAACTGTAACAGTGGTTTCATTAAATAGAGACGTTTTCAACATTACAAGAGCAATGGCAAAGGAAGGATTTAAGAAAAGGCAAGAAACAGGATGGTCACTGAATTCTCCTTGCTGTTCTCACGCTTATGACGTCATGTATCGCCTGCCAGATCTCTTAAGCTTTTTTATAATAGTGGCGCTTGTCCAGCGCTAAGGCAGAATATAAAACTGAGTTGATAGTTAAAGCGTTTTATAGATTTCACTTTGACATTTATTGATGTTACTTTGTGCTCTAAGTTAATAAAATTTATTCCAAGTTACTTATTGCATGGATGGCACGGTATGTTTTGTGGTCCGTTCTACACTGTCTTCGTACTGAATAGTATGGGTTCGATTTCCATATAGAGCAAAAATTTATTGTTTGTCTGTGGAATAAACAACAGAAAGTAGGCAATTACGTACGAAAAAATTGGACGTTTTTTATGACTAATTTATGTCTTTTCAGTTAAATTTTATTGAATCGGAACTAGGTTTGTATAATTGGATGCGCATTCCAGAATTACACAAAAATAGAGAAGGATTTAACAAACAGCTCGCTTAGAACTGAAAAGTCGCTCATTTCGAAGAAAATGAGCGAGAGGTAAACCAAATGCCCAAATCCATACCTAATGTCATAAGTGACGTAAGTGTCAACAATGTCATAAGTGTCAGCCTTTCATGACATTGATGGCTGCTCCGCTCTTGTTTCAGCACGCCTTGACACCTGTCATCAATTAATATCCGAAAAGGTTTACCGTTCGTCCATTTTATCATACAAACTCATGAAGTCCAGAGCTTTTTAAATAATAACTGATTAGCCAAGCAAGTATGTGCATGAAGCCTTTATGACTAACTACAGTTCGCCATGGTTTACCGTAAGTAACTCATCTACTGCAAGTAATGAATCACAACCTTCTTATGTATCCTATAACTAAAAAGTGCCTTCTGAATAATTTCTACGTCTGGTGTACAAAGATACAACGTCGTATTTACTTATCATCCACATTTTGTACAAACAATAAAGAGAGATAAATTTAAAAATGATACAATATAAAAAACAAGTCCACAATTTTAAACTGGAAGATACATAAGTACATTGTAACAAAAGGTCCAGTTGAAATAACTGATAGTGGGTTCGAAACTTCATTCTAATAATCAGTGCTACTTAAATCTATCTCCTGTGTTCCGTTGGTTCGTTAGTGTGTGATTCGATCACAGTTTGTTGTAAAGATTATGTCCTAAAGAAACTCCCATCCGGTCTTTGGGTTGTACCGGTATACGTGGGATAAGGTTATATCTTACGATCGCACATCAAGAAATATTTCCTTTTTGAATATTTGAGGTTTCATTCATAATTCTCAAAAATATTTCCAATTTTGTGCTTTTCAATAATTATTTCAATTCTAGGTATAGGACACTACTGATTTGTCATTTTGATAGATTGTTTGAAATACATTTCAAAAGTATCAACTACGCTGCATTATTCATTTTTTATTTGTCTTTAAGCTGAATGAGTATTAAGGATTAAGAAAATTCAAAATTCAATAATATTGACGGATTACTGCCTCGTTGGTCTCGCGGCATAAATGTGCGCGTGGGATTGGGAGGTCTCGGGTTCGATTCCCGGGTCGGGCAAAGTGTTATTGAGTTTTTCCGTTAGGAAAATCTCAGTAGCATCGCGGAGTCTGGTAATGTGCCCGGTACGGCAATAGGCTCGCCCCTATTACGTGGGACGTCAAAATTCATGGCGAAATGTGGGTGTAATATTACACATCTGCCTACCCCTTCGGGGATACAGGTATGAGACTATAAATAAAAAATAAAAAATTGACGGATTAGTTTTTTCCTCATTAATAAACTGTGACTCGAGACGTATCTATAATATATCATCCTCCAGCCATCAGTAGTGACAAGTCGGCTTGGAGACCAAGGATTTTTTTTAGTTTAACTAGATTTAAGACATAATGAGTATTTCTATAAACCCTCTGTAGACCAAGAATAAAGGCGAGATCGAATGCTTTACTTGCTTTCTGAGGAAGCCTCTCTTCCTACACGAGGTATGCGACTTTTTCTTTTTGGTATCGTGTTGAAAAATCCTCATGGAGTCCTTCCGCCCTGGGGGAAGGGCGAAGGGGACTGTCAGACTCTTACTGACCAAACCGTGTTCCTCATGTACCCATGTGTCGGAGGGTGTAGAGTCCCACTAGTGTAGAGTCTGTATTCAGAGCGCAGAAGCGATGTGTGCGAGCGATTTGTGGCTTAGACCAAACCGATACTTGCGTTCCTCATTTTAAAGCATTAAAAATTTTAACACTCACTTGTATTTATATTTTTGAGACGGTATTATTTATTAAATCAAACCTTTCTTCATTAGAGCAACGCAAAAGATCACGCAATGCCGATAAATTATGTGTTCGGCCCTCAAAAACTGCTCTTGTACATAAGAGTGTTTTATGCATGGGACCCAAGTTATACAACAAAATACCATTAGCTATAAGAAATGAAAGGAATATGATTGTTTTTAAAAAGAATTTAAAAGACTTACTTCTAAAAAAAGCTTATTATTCACTAACAGAATTTTTCCATGATAAGAATATTTAATATTATGTTTTACCAATATTATATAATACCAAAATTGAATTCTATTTAATTTAAATGTTGACATTTTTTAATTACTGCCTATTTATTGATAAATTAGATTGACTGAGTATGTAATGTTTTATTGTTAATGTATTATTTATTGTAATGAAATAATTTTATTATTAAATTTTCATTAGGTAGTCTCAATACTTTGTAAAATTTTGCATGCTGAAAGGCTGAATATGGTGATACCATTAAAATCTGTAATACCTATTGTCAAACCCATATTATGCAAATAAAGTGAATTGAATTGAATTGAATTGAATTGAATTGGTCGGGTATCACCGAAGCATTCCTCGCTACCCCCCGACGGGTATTGGCCCGCCAGATGGTCAGGCGGGCCCCGAACAAAACCCCCTTGGCGGCGGATGAAGGTGTTGGGCTCGACCGCCAAAACACTCAGCGGCCGCAGAGGATAGGGATGACGGCAACGCAACACCGCATCTCGTCTTCCTCTGCGGCCCCACCGCGACGCAACGATGGTGCGCCCCCATTTGGTCACGCGGCAACGCAACACCGACACGCCTCTCCTCCCGCGACCGCACCCGACGGCGAGGGACAGTTCTTCTGTCCCCCACCCGCACCTTTGGACGCATCCTGCGTAGGCCTCCGTCATGCCCACGCGAAGCGTCCACTCCCGGGATCTAGCTTAGCTTCGCCGTGGGTGACCTAACCACGGTTACTGAGCCCCGCACGAGGGATGCGACTGGTCACCTTGACCTCGACGACGACGCACGCGCTTAACCCCGCTAAGCGTCCTCAATTTAACACTTTTATCAATATTAATTATATAAATTCTATTTTTAGTAAGTACCTGTTTATTACGTCGTGACGTAGAAACAAGTAACTCAAGCATTTTACAAAAGTGATATGAGGTTGTTCAAAGTACTACAAAAGTGTACCTAATTAAACTTTAATAATAAATCGGTGTCGCGTTTCCAACATAATTATCACTGAGCCTCTTTCACAAAACATTAGCGCCTTTTTATACGTACTATAATGCAGTTGTAAGTGCAAATTTAATACAGATTTAATCCCTTGAATCTCTCGTTAAAAGGCCTTAGGCGAAAACTGTGAATAAAAACGATTATATTGCAATTCATTGCAGCGAATTTAGCGATAGGTTATTTCACATTGAATAGCCCGTCCAGTAATTTTATGGTGGTACTAAAAGCGATAGAAATCTGCTGGCGACCCATGTTTAATGAAATGGTACTAGTTTATATCAATAAAATAAAATGAACATTTATTGGAATTTTATTTGAATAACGTGGATATTAAGTATAGTGCAATTGATGATCTCCTTTGTGATTGATGACATAAAATTGGCAAAAATCAATTATAATTCCGAATTAATTAAAGTGTTTGTTTAACATCTATCTCGTGACATGTCGCCGGCAGCAATCCAGTGTATGCACCGTGTATAGTGGTCAACATCGGTCCTCCAATGTCGGACATGTCGCTCCTATCTGTTTCGATGCATTTGTCGTTTAAACACCGACCTGTAATAAATCAGCCGCCATATTAAAAACAACTAAACATCCTTAATCCAAACATGTGTAAAATAAATTAAGCCTCTAAATTTACGAACATAAGGCACAGTTTTGTGTGAAATAAAGTAGCGAGTTACACCACAGGCCCGGGAGCTAATTTAAGCCTATCTCAAGTCCACTACGGACACTCTTCATTCAATACTTTAAATGAGATTCTTATCGCACGCCCTTAAATAGATTAGTAGATTAATGATGTCTGTAATAATTAATAATGGATCGTGAATTTTACAACAACAATAAAAGCGGTTCGGCCGTCGTCGTAAACACTGCCTTGCAGTTTGTTGTTTTGAATCCTTTAACTTTACGATCCGTCAATGCGTTCCATATATTTACCTCGTCTTAATTACAGACGAGTTATCCTCTCAGTTTTATTGCACTTCATTTTTAGTATAATCAAAGTCCTGTTTAGTGGTACAACGATAACCTTTATGTTTACCTTGCAATATAGGGTTTTAGAGTGCTAATAATGTTATTAAATTGATTTGACAATGCAAAGCAACAAAGCAAACCAATGCTACTTATAAATCATTTTTATATGCACTGATTTATTCAATGTATTTGCCGCGGTTTCTGATAAGGGAAATAAATGAGGAGGTTTTGGACGTCGTAAAGTAATGTGACCGTATTATCTCTAATATAATTAACAGAGAATAAACGTAAGTTAATGTTTGCACCCACTTATCAGTTTATCGACTTAATTGAAATCCATACAAGAATCATTGAGATTGATCTAATCAAATAGGTAAAAAATAACGAACAACATCGAGCGCCGGCTGGTCAACGTACAACTTTAAAAAGTTAAGCCCTTTTTCAAAAAAGAGAAAAAAGAACGAGAAGAGCCCCTAATTGATGCGTCGTCTTTGTTTAGTTTAATTCTAACATGCTTTTCCCATTAAAGTGGTCAGGAATCGGGCTGTGTAGAAGATAACGCCGACTCTTTTACTCCTTACACGTTATAATATTATGAGGTCGGGGCGAGCCCTCCACACTTTTAACCCTAGTTTAACTCTCGTTTGGTTATGTTCGTTACTCGTCGCACAAGAGGACAAATAAGTGAATGACGTACTCCGCGCACTCGCATTTTTTACATTGTCACAGTGTCCCCGGGGCGTTAGCGTCGCATATTGAGTATCGATATGTTTGCGCTAAGTGCTTAAGTGCTTCAAGGGGATTGCGTTTCACTGATGAATAAGCAATGCACAATATTAACATTGGGTGTATTTCACATTACATTACATCATTCAAATCTGCATTTATTATACCTAGGTATTGCACATATTTAAAGAAAGTGCATTTATGTAAGTTGGTATTTAAGGTTACTGTATCAAATTACTTTTAATGTGTTTAACCTGACGACTTTGACTTTGTCCTACGCTTAGATCCGAGCAGCAAGAATTGAATCTAAGATTAAAGTAGCGGTTAGCTGCTTCTGTGCGTTCGGGCGCGGGTCGTGAAGACAACTCGGCACCTTTGGTAAGTTTTATGGATTATCTCGGTTTACGTGTATTAACATGCGGAGCTGTGTCCGGTCGCGCGTACCGCCACTCCACACCCACTCGCACCGCTATCACCCATCACGGTCAATGCTCGATAATTTTATTACAGAAGTTTTGTCGAATTACTTGAGCCTTCAAATTAAATTAAACGATACTTGTCTCCCTTTGATATGAAGCATTAATTTAGAACCTGAATCGTACCAACGACTCAGATAGAGGTCGGCTTACGTTTTCCTAAATTCAAATTTCCTTTTCACAGTACAAAATATATAAAGAGGAGGGACGCAATTCGACTGAACATCGGGACAAACAGGCGTTTCCAAAACTCCCCTGCGTTTCAGGAATGACACTGTAAACAAAAGTATCATATAAGTTTATTAATTACACGGCCCCTCTGGCACGAGCCTCCATGAATATTAATTACTGGATACCGAAAAGCTTTAGAACGCTCAAGGAGGGAAAGTTTTACAAAGAGCTTTTATTATTTAAGAAGTAACGTCGATGCGGTGAAACGAATTATGCTCACTAGCTGGCGGCATAGGAAAATGTACGCTTGTGCACTGATAACAGAGTCGTGTTCTTGGCGCACCGGCCACCATTTATCATAACTCGATAAGAAAGTGACGGAAGAAAGTCAATAGAGTAGGTGCTTGAGGGTAGGCTTTACACAGCGCGGGCGCTCGCTCGCCCCGCCTTAATGAACAAATAACAGCCGAGTGCCGAGTGCCGACTGTGTGCGACTCTCCCCATTCAAATTATTCTCTGTTTTCATAAAAATAAAGTGTTATGACGCATTTTTTAACCGTCCACGATCAATAAAACCGCTTCTAGGAGCAAACAATGGAGTTAATTAGGCAATTTACATATAATATTTAAAACTAGGCTTTTTTGCAACTGTACACGGAACTTATCGAAGCATGAAACTATTAGACGCAAATATTCAGTATAACGTTACGTTCATTCTATATTTAGTTACTGTTACTTGCCCACAGTAACAAAAATAGTTACTGTACCGCCGTATATTTAAAATATCATGTATCTGTTTAAAAACCGAGTAATAAGGAAACATAGAAACGCTGATTCAGTTGTATAAAGTAAGGATATGTCACTAAATAGACAATATTTAATAAAATTATTTTCATCCATTATCTAAATCAAAATATATGAAAGTAGTATTTTTGTCTCAGATTTCAGGAAGCTGTGAGGATTACGACGCGAGGAGGAGACAGCAGGAAGTTAAGTAGGTATGGTATGTGGTATGTTCTAACACGTCACACTGTTGTATGTTATTGTATTTTTATTTTTCTTTTGTTTTATATCTTATTTAGTATTTTTTTTTCTTATTTTGTGTTGTTTTTCTTGTATTTTTTTTTATTATTGTGCTTCCTATTGTGCGTGTTTGGAATAAAAGTATTTTTAATTTTACTTACTTTTACTGTATGTATGTTTGTTGTATTATGATGTGTATATTTTTGTTTTATGCAGGTACAAGACTAAAAGCCCAACTTACTTGTATTGTTCTTGATATAATTGGACCTGTTTTGTTTGACAAATTCTCATAAAAAGTCGACAATATAAAAGATTTGAAAAGTTTCTACGTACCTTTTTTGCAGTATTATTGATTATCAAAACTTTGAAAATTTTCTGTAATTTCCTGACCTACATATTTTTTGCGTGGCCCGTCCTATTGCGGTAGGTTATAGAATACAGAATTATTAAACGGCACTTATGCTAAGATGAGAACTGGTACGGATATCCTAAATAGCAACTCCTGCAACCATTTATTATCCAATATTATCTGCTAGTAAATAAAGCTTCTAAGTTATTTAGAACTATTTTATATCCCTATAGCCAATTTGCACTCTTAGAATTATAATGTGTGTTCAACAAAAGTTGTACGTTATAGATAGTAGATAAATTGCCAGAAAGTATTCTGTGACGTATGGCAAGTAGATACTTAGATTATGACTGCAAAAGAGTAGACTTAGGTAAGATTGGCTTCAAGATGGCTTCCCTGAGGGAAATTTTCTCTACAGCTTTTCGCAGTCTACTGCTGGATAATTCCATTCCAAACCTCTTCTAATTTGATTCACAGTAGCACTGTGACTCAATGAGAGGATTTGTCTTACTATACCACGCTTGCCAGATGGGATCAGGGTTTGATGGTGAGGTTTCTTCTCTTCGCAAATATATTTTTTGTATTATCTTCAGTAACCTCTTTCGACCCTCACAGAATTAACTCGTGTGTTAGTGACATTTTGTATTTTTAACCATGACCACACGGTGTTATATACAAATATGTATAATTAACATTACAGTCCTTCTTTCTTTTCGTGTGAGTGTGTGGCCAACTCTGGTGTCGGAGTTTTCAGATCGCCCATAGGCCTCCGACATGGCCTAACGATCCTTATACTGAGACAAGAACCAGGACCGACAGCTTTACGTGCCTTCCAGCACTTACAGTATCAGCCCAAGAGGTTGTTATTATTTTAGAGCCTATTCTGTAATGTGTGTTAAGTACTAAGAGTATAACTTTGAATGAGTGTAGACGTATGTGATGGTTAACCGTGGCTTATAGAATGAGTGGTATGTTCGAGAATTACAGAAGCAGCGCCTACAAATATACAATGCGTCGCCTTCCGACTGTGAGGGAAGAAAACAGAAGACATAAGATGGAGACGCAAAGGAAAGAGAGGTAGAGCCTGTGACTCTTGCGCTCTTGTCTCTTGTCAAAAAAATTGTCTATTACGCCTTAGTGGAATCCAAATTAAGGTACAGTATTCTGTTATGGGGTAATAGTTATAAGTATAACATCAAATCAGCTTTTGTTATTCAGAAAAGGGCTATAAGAACCATGCTGCGTATTGATCAAATGGAATCGTGCAGAAGCCACTTTAAAGAATTAAAAATATTAACCGTTCCTTGTCTGTATATTCTTGTGCTCATGTCCAACTTAATAAAAAATCTAGACAAATTTGAAACAAAGGAACAAAAAGAGATTAGGGAAAAGAGTCGTAGAAAAGATTTAACCAGCATTCTTCAGCCTAAACTAAATGTTGTACAGCACAGTTCTGGAGTCCAAGCAGTAAGCATTTTTAACAGGTTGCCAACTGAGATGAAGGTTATTAACTCTTTTATAGGTTTTAAAAATAAGTTAAGAGCGTTTCTTTTGCAAAAAAAGTTACTACAGCATTGAGGAGTTCCAGAGTGATAGCATGTCAAATTTATAATAATTTTTTTTATGGAATTCCAAATGATACTTGACATTATTGTAATTTTATTTTAATTTATCTTCTGACATTATAATCTTTTTTTTTTTGACATGCTGACATTCTTATTATTAATTCACTTATTATTATTATATAGTTAATTAACTTGTTGACATCTTCTACTGACATTTATATAAATCATGTAATTATTTAATAGTTAACTTTAATCAGCCTTGTGGATTTCGTTTATGATATTTAAATTTTTATGGTTCAAGTTCATGGTATTTATTTGTTATCCATCTCTGTCTGTTATGTTCCGATCTAGTATGTAAGATTAACATTCTACACAATGTATGTTGTACTGAATAAATGAATTGAATGAATTGAATCTTACTCACCGAATGAAATACTACAGTACATGATTTATTATTATTTACAGCAATTTATTATAGCGATTTATTATTTTTAAAGCTACTAAGCTAGTAATCCGACTGCCTTCATTCCCTTGCGAATTTAATCAGAAGTATATTTAAGAAGTTGGAAATATAAGGAAACTACTGTTCGCACTTATTACATCTGCTGTCCAAACATGTCAAGTTTTTATTAATAAGGTGAAGCCCAAAAAGAGGCTAACTAGACAATAATAACAACACTGCCAGCAGTGTCCAGACAGAGGACTCTACTTTCTATGAGTTAGTCCAGCACGCTGGCTTAGTGCATCGTACGAGAACATTGTGAAGAACCTTTATTCATGATCAATACAATGTTTTTTGTTCGGTGTTTACCAGACGATTTTCAACAACGTACTGAACTTTGAAATTTTGACAGTCTAGTCTAGTCTAATCACTTTGGTAGTCTACAGTCTTCACGATTGGCTTTTGCTGCAGACTAGCATACAAAAAACTATAGGTTATTAGCTTCTGTCGAGATAATAATAAACTAGTTATTACTCATAATAGTAATAATCCTACTATCCAAAATTACAACTCATGACACGTATTTCGCAAAGCGACATCCATACATATATTACAACTCCTTACATGTACAATAAGCTTATTAAAATATTTCCCTTTACCAATTATCTCCACAAACATGAGAAAATGTTCATCAATTATTTATTTGAATTATGAAGAAACAGAAGATGTACTAAGAATTTTACCATCATTTACATTCCCTAGACTGTCTAGGGAATGTAAATGATGGAAAAGTTTGACTAAACTTAAGTAAGTAAGACTAAACTAATAAGCTGGAGGTTATGGGTTCGACTTCCACCCTGGACAATTATTTCTGTAATGAGCACGATGATTTGTTATGAGTCTCTGTGTTATGCATCTACATACAATATGTATATGTATCCCAAAATATCCAAACATATGTATTTATCAGTTAACTGGGCACCATAGTACAGGTTTCTCCTAGTTTGTGGTCCTATGTTACTGTATTTTAGTAGTTTAAGGATGTTAGGCTATTAAAACCAAAATAATATGTTAATACGCGTAAGTGTGAGCAATCTGAGTATAATACGGAATTGAAATAAAAGATCTCAGTTATAAATAGTCCATTGTACCTATACAATGATCAAACCCCAAGTAAAACTGAAATAATTTCTAAATGCAAATAGTTTATTCCAATCTCATTAGTGCCAAAGTCACAGCTACGTGTGTACAAAATCGTAGACATCTAAACTTAAACGAGAACGCATTCAACAGAAGGCCAGGGACCTCCTGGGACCTAACACTGTCATGAACGAATTATGACTATATGACAGCCCTATTCATTTTAATCCACTGGGATTTGGCATTGGCATTCTGATGGATACACGAGGAGGTATGATGTAAGCTAGCAAAAATTAATGTATAACTAGTTTCTTTATTAAATAAATATTTTATGATTCTAAAAATTAAATAAAATTTAAATTTTAGTTATTTTATTTTTGTAAATATACTTACTTATTTTTAGACAAATAAAAAAAACCACGGATATGTGCGAACCGCTTTAAGATCTAATCTATCAAAAACAGAGGTACAGTGGTTCTGTCGTTTGCATAACAGACGTACGGAAAGCATTTCAGTCGCCTAATATACTTACTTAAAAAAAATTGTATTGGTCGTCCAAGCAGCAGCCAAAATCAACTCTACATGTTCTTAATACGCATTTGGCCATTCTGCCCAAAGCCTTTTTCATAATAAGAGTACTAAAGTACAAGCAAGACATAAATAATAATATTGCTTACGCAACAGACAATAGTACGCTTCAGGCGATTCGTGAAAACATTCTAAAAACTATAAGAGTCACTTGAATATCGCTTGCGGGCTTTATACGAATGTAGAGGTTGTTCCAAACCGACCTCTGGGCTAAGCTCACCCATTAAATTCTCCCCTTTGATATTAAGGTAACATTACATTCTGTTAACTTATGTTTTATGTTCGTTATAATCTAAATGATATTTTTTAATAAAGTTTTAATAAAATGTACTAGTTGTTTTTTTATTCTTGTCGTTAACTATTCTTTGCTTGTTACCTTTGTACAGATATAATTAGTTCATTTTATAATTTTAAACTTTACACTACTTCAAATATTATTTTCGACTTCTTTCGTGAAGGTGCAAATCGCAAGTGCAACGAGGAATGCAGTTTGCTCACTCACGGCACAATAAAAAAGAACTACACCAAAACGTTCCCTTTGACGAGCTGAGCTCTACAAATATTGATGGACGGAACACCATGTATAATTTGCAAATGTTAGGTATTCACAAATTATTTTTGTTCCATACAAAAAATCAAAACTACAGACAAACTTATTGCAATGACTTACTAAAAAAATATTTACTTATTTTGGAAAGCCGAATATACCATATTTACGAAAAAAGTCATCACGTCTTTTTTTAACCGGAAATATAATTAGATTTCCATAACTGTTAATTACTACAAACAACAACTTAAATATAACTCTGTGTTACGCGTTGATATGTATAATAACACATGCTTTTGAAGTAATATAATTTAGTTGGTGAGTGTGTGTTTATTAATACAAGTAAACAATATGAAGTAAAACAGTGTTAATACACGGCTGTGCGAAGGGATAGCTTGTAAGGTGGCGCGGTCGGGTCGAGGCCGACGAGTTATTATTTAAAGTAATTATTTAATTAACACCGTGTCACGGAGTCTTACCCTCTTAAGCGAGTTTAGGGCTACAAGGAATTAAGTACGGAGCTAATGTTAACACGGCATACGTCGCGGTTGTGCGGAGTCGGGCGACCGGCGGCGCGTCGCGCGTCGGGCCGCGGGCCCCCCGCCGCGGTATTTATGGCCGCACTACCCAAGTTTTGGCGCACACACACCCGAACTATGACTGTTAACAATGTTACTCTTACCCCTCGCTTTTAACGTCATTAGTTGTACGAGATTTCGTACGTACTCCTAATGTGTATTTGTTTTCATAACTCACTGCTCTATAGTGTTTTCAGTTTGCCCTTTATTACTCGTTCCCGTTTAATCGCTGTGGGAAACGAATGTTTTGACTTGCAGTTTTTTTTATAATTTATTGACATAATACACTTTTATGACGTAAGCAGATGCTTACAGAGAAAGCTTTACATTCGCTACGTAAGCGCAGTACACACAATTTACATTACGAGGCTCGTTTGAACACTGAGTAGAGCGCGTTCATTGTACGTTAAATAGCGTGCCATAACAATTGAAGATATAAACTGATAGACAAAAAGATTCATAATGTTTTTTGTTTGCTCATTAACAGCAGCTAAATGTTATCTAAACTCTCGTTCGTGCAGTAAAAAGAAATTCATCACGTTTTATATGAGCGTTTTATTCAGACGGCGACCGTCAAAGAGCACTAAAGCTGTGCGCCTTTAAATTCATAACTTTTAATTAACTGGAATGCTAACACAATTACAGGCTTTATAGTCGTATCAAATTTTCCGAAACGGACCGTTCACCGTCGTAAAATGTGAGAATGATTACAAATTTTAAAACAAAGCATTGTAACGTGGAATTTAGTGCTGTGAGCAGCTGGCGTCGCGCTTAAGGGAAGCTTTAGGGCTCGTTCCGAGCTGAGAATGGGTCGTTGCATTGCCTCAGTTTGCTCGAGTCGGTGTTAATTTGTCGCTACAAAAGGAACAGATGTTACGTACGGCGTCTCTACGCCCGCGCCGCGCCGCTCTCCACCGCTGTCGGCGCGTCGCGAGCCCCGTCTTGCTGTATGCTTTGCTCCAAGATTGCCACACGACAACTATTAGTAGAGTAGAAACTATCGCAATCTGTCTAAGACGACTAGTTTTCTATTCAGAACTAGACAAGAATCACTATGCTATTACTTATATGTCGTACACGAAGGTATTACAACGTCTTTCACTGGTAGTTTCCTTCTGATGGCGAGGTTTGCAGAACCGTTAAAAAGACATATATATACACGTATCATGTTCCTTCTCATATTCTTCTTATATTTAATGGAAATATGACGGAGGCGCCGCTTGTCCGCACCTATGGTGTAATAGCTCTGTTGACAGTGTAAGGGGCGCCTCCTTTCTTAAGCAGACTATCGCTTGCTTAGCTTGACTCATAGTTTTACTTGGTGTTTTATTTCTGCGTGTGTACGAAAGGAATAATTAACTTCTGCTGCTGCGTAGATATGTCAACAGCGGTTAAGGACATCTGGTACTGCAAAGTCTTATTTTGGCAAACCATCATTAAACACAACTTAATTTTAATAGTCTTACCCATAAGGCAGCGATTGTTTTAATAGCACCTAATAAGTACGTTGTTTAATTTCAAATAGTGTACATTTACTTGATAGCTTAAGTTCAATTCCTTAATAAAATATGACATTTTAGGACAACTCACACAAGTTTATCAAGTAGGAACAGTAGTAAAACCACAGACAGACATACTCAGTACAAATAATTGTGATCATCATCATCAGCCTTTAACAGTCCACTGCTGGACTAGGCCTCTCCTTTGAAAGGAGGAATTGGCCTACTATACCACGCTGGCCAAACGGGTTGGTATAGGGTTTGTATCAAGTTTTCCTTCTCTTACAGTGTTGTTATCTGCATTATATGCTCCCTCTATCGGCTCTTACGACACCCATGGGATGATATGGGGTGGTGACATTTCGTATTCTTAATCCGTCACCACACGGACATGGAATTGTGATCGTCACTTAAAAACTATTCCTGGGTAGTTATCGAACCTACGGCTATGGTTGAACACTCAGCGTGACTAGCTACTAGACCATCAGACCATAGAATAAAGCATGTATAATGGTAGAGCCATTTGTCGACCACATTCTAAGCAGCAATATTTACTTTTCTCTCAGGGTCTTCTACAACCAAACTTGCTTTAAACAATATTAAAGTTCATTTAAGTTAAAAATCTTTGCTATTACATAAACCTGTCATCTTTATTTATAAAATAGTTCATAAAGTTAATATAAGTAAATGTTGGAAAAAAAAGATAGTCTAGTGTATAATGGCATGACTCTAATCAAAAGGTCCTAAATGAAATATCTATTAAAATCTTACTACTAATAAATGAGTGGATAGCGTATGCGACTGCTGATCGGAGGTCTCGGGTCGGACAAAAGAGTTACTGGGTTTTACCGAATTCTGAGTAGCAGCATAGAGTCTGGTGATATGCCCGGTAGCGGCATAGGCTCGCCCCCTATTACGTGGGACCTAAAAATTCTGCTAACACCTCTGCCTACCACTTCGGGGATACAGGCGTGAGTCTATAAATAAATAAAAATAAATGAGAAAGTTTGTGAGGATATATTGATGTATAGATGTATCAATGTTTGTTACTCTTATTAGCAAAAAACACTGAACGGATTTTGATGATCCTTTGCAGCAATATAGCACAACATCGCAATAACACATAAAACTGTTTGTCACGGTAGCCAAAACCCACGCAGACGAAACCACGGGCGTCATTTAGTCATATGTAAGACTATAAGTACATTTAAATAACTAGCACCTACATCGTAACTGTACGTAGATATATACGTTATACTCTCAGGCGCTTCGCCAACATTACACGGCGTTCCCTGTACCTGCTCTGCCGAATCGATACTAGGTTTGATCCTATTAAGTACTAGTTATACAGAGCAATGAAGTTCTACTGCATTCGGTTTTACTTGAAAACTTACTAGCTGCATACCTACTTAAGGTTCTTAAAATCTTTTACTAATATAATATAAAGCTGAAGTTTGTGTGTTTGTTTGTTTGGTTGAACGCGCTCATCTCAGGAACTACTGGTCCGGTTTGAACAATTCTTTCAGTGTTAGATAGCTCATTTATCGAGGAAAACTATAGGCTATATAACGTCACGCTATGAGCGATGGGAGCGGAGCAGTAGCCTTAAATAACGCGGGTGTAACCGCGGGCATCCTCTAGTTACTTATAAAGCGTTTCTGTAACTATAACATTACAGTATTATTCTTTTCATTGCGGTAGTAGATCACTAATAATGGGTAGAGTGAATTATATCTTACTACTATAAGGTTTTAATGTGTAAATTGCTAGGTACTCTTTCACGTAAAACTACGAACAAACTTTAAAGAAACCTTGCAATACGGTAGTAGAAGAAGTAAGTAAGTAGAAGTATAAAACTTCAGAAATATCAGAATACCACATACCCTTTTTTGTCACAACGATGTTTTAACTGATCAATGAAATAATGAGTCAAAATAATAGATACGCCATTGAAAAAGGTAAAAGACGCATGTTATCAACATCCTTTTCTCGCAAAGACAAAATCATAAGAGGCAGCCGCAGATTACAATTCAAATCTGAAGAGGATCATCTCTCTTCAAGATCACCTCGTGACATCAGTCACACCGTGACATATTCTTTCACTCATTACTGAATTAGCAATGTCAAAATATTTACACCTCTGCCTACCCCTTCGGGGATATAGGCGTGAGACTATAAATAAATAAATAAAATGCTAGTCACCAACATCTTCGTCCTAGCGTTATCCTAGTGAAATTCAAGATTTATATTAAATCCTAGGGTTCGCTTTCTAGTCTAACCACTTACGACATAATTAATTTATTTTTCTATAGCGCTACCCCCGTCTGACCTTCGCAACCCAAAGTGATAGCTCTGTTCTATGGCTTAGACCTGTAGGTATCTTCAAGGGAACTGACATTGTAAATACTGACAGCCGAAAAACTTCATGACATCCGGGCCGAAGGCACAGGATAAGCGGTAATTAAGAATATAAAATTGCTGCTGTCTACGTCAATATGAAAGCAATTACAGAGTTTCTTGTACTAATCCATTCAGTTTTCACTTTGTTTTATATTTTTGACATAAATATATTTCAGTTCAGCTATGCTATTGTTCTAATATATTACAAATAAAGGTTAACGCATTATTTATATTTCTATAAAGTACAAATGAACAAAAAATACCAGAAGAAAAAATGGGCAGAAAATATGACCTCAGTATAAATAATAGACAATTTCATAAAAACGGTTCGTGACACCTGTTTTCTTATCTGTACCATTAGCAACATTCATTTGAGCTATCGATCATTTTTGTTAATTGAAAAACACTGACACATATTATTATTGGTTATGCCATTTTTAAGGCGAAATATGCGATAAATAACCATAGTCCAGGCTTGTAGTCGAGTTTTAAAAAATAATGTGCGAGGACCGTTAGTGTGATTTATCTGCGACAAATTGGAGTCCGACGACTAATTAGTCTAATAAGCTAAAGTGAAGGAGCCTTGTTCCGCAGGGCTCTTATTTTTGGGTGTAGTGTCGTGGGAATCTCTTATATTTCCTATTAGTCTCGTTCAGCGCATACTGGCATTCGTAGCCTTTCCATGGTCTAGAAGTAGATTTTTCCTTCGGGCGTTCTGCAATACTTAATACCCAGAGTTAATACCCAGAGTTATTCCATTACAAATAAATTCTCCTACATTACTACTACTATGTGTAGAATCATCATCATCAGCCTGCCGTCGCCCACTGCCGGATATAGGCCTCTCCAAATTAAGAATATAAATATGTACTTAATTATAGCCAAAAGTAACAGTCATTCTTAGTACTAACAACAATAATTTGTCGAATCTTACAAAGGACCAACATTTCGGCCAAAACGGGTAAATTTAAAAAAATGCAGGCGTAGCTGCTGGCGTCCTCTAGTTACTTATATTATTATATTACTCTAGGAAATTTACTGTAGCCCTAAATAATTGGCATGATGAGGATAAACCTTGTTGAGATCCAAATGTTCTAATTGCATTTTTCGTTTGTGGGTATTTCTTAAATTTTCACCATTACAATACAAATACTTGGCAAGCATAATAATATATAGATGGGTCCAATATGCAGGCTGAATTGGCTCATAATCTTGACTTACACCACATATTTTAAACACAGAATGGAAATTTATGCAGTACTAGAGGCTGCCTGCACATTTTATTTTAACTATTGCTTCCTGTTCCGCTGGGTATTTCAAAAATTATTTACCATCCCTAAGGAACATGTATTCCTTTCAGCTTCATGCACATGGTAATTTCAGCTGTGCATTTTTTGTCAGTCAGTCAGTAATGCAACAATTATATGTATACAGATTAGCATCCAGAATCATATCAACAGTTTCAAATTTCAAACCTAACATCATGTACTTAGCTAGAACATTAAAATATTATAAGTCTTTGAATAAACCATTATTTAAAACAATCATAGGTAAATTTGATAGTTTAATCTTGTTCAAGAAGGATAAAACTTGAATTTACATAAAATTGAATAATATTTTTCTTTGTACAAAGGAAGTATGTATTTTAGCTAATAAGTGTTAGTGCATATCAATTCAACGAGTCAAATATACAGCAATATCCTATTGGGTATACCAACAGACTGCCATGCAGAGAGTATTGGATTTGAGTCCATGGCGCGCATCACAAATTTTTCTGAGTTATGTGCATTTTGAATGGTCAATTATCGCTAGCTCTGTGCCTCAGGGAGCATGTTAAGCCATCGGTCGCAACTGTCATGAAGATCTTTGACAGTCATTATAGGGAGTCAGTACTTCTGAAAAAACTGACAATAGTCTTAACCATATCACGATAAGCAGTCGCTCTGTGTAAAAGCTAAAAAATTGTAATCAAATCTGGTTATACTAGTTAAAAAAGCGGTCACAACTGGGATGACACAAGGAGGATAATGATATAAAAAGTCAAATTAATTATTGAGAATAAAGACCTTGGGCTGTATGGTGAACATTTTGCATTCAATTGGGATAATGATAGGACAATGATGATTATATGACTGTTTTACGTCGGTTTTAGTATTCGAACTTTCCATGGATTTCAAGATTCTAGATACATGTTTAACTGATTTTAAATAGAGCTTATGTCAAATATGTATCTCAAATCTTAAAGAAAAGGATAGATTGAATATTGAATTGTGCGGTTAATGATTACAGGTACGAACAGCAACTCGAGAGTCTCAGAGCCCAATCGTTCAACATGGAGCAAGCTAATTATGCCACTCAGACGTTGAAGGACACACATACCACTATTGCAGCCATGAAAGACGGTGTCACACAAATGAAGAAGGAGTTCAAGAAGATTAATATTGATAATATTGAGGTGAGTACTGTTAAATTATTTCAAGGTTAAGAGCATCCAAATCAGCAGCAAAAGTACAGGATTGTGGATACATAATGAGTATTGAACCATGGGATCATCACAGTTAATCTTTTATGATGATATCTGTAAATTCTTATCAATCTTGAAGATTATAACATACATACATACATAGACTAACGCCTGTTTCCCTGAAGGGGTAGGCAGAGGCATATTAAACGCCCACTTTTCGCCAGTGTTTTGATCCCACATAATAGGTGGCGAGCCTATTGCCGCTTATCGGGATATTTAGTTTGCCAGAGCCTCGTCCGTTCGTTCAGACTACTATACAAGGTGTCACAAGACCCATCAACAAGCCATAGTCTACTTGTTATGGACATCATGCCAAGTCATACTAGGCAAAAATAATACCTGGGAAACCATTTTTTTAAGAAACCACATTTTTTTAACCACAATTAAAAGTGCGCGCGTGCAATGCTCGAAATACCTACTTATCTATGGACATAGGACATCTATAGAATATATTGGTGGGGTAATTGCATCGATTTTGTACCTAATTAGAAAAATTCTATAGTAACTTTGAGCCTCAATATCTCCTGAACCTGTAATTTCCCAGGTATGGTGCCGAAGAAAAAAATTTCGTAGTGATAGGTACAACATGGGATTTCAGTGGGTCTTTTTACACCCTGTATATTATATGCACACGGCCTGGAGTTTAATACCGAATACGGAAATTTCGTAGTTTTGTGCATATTATATTATCACATGCTGAACGGTGAAGCGAAACCGCGAAAGGTACATGTTTGAGAGATCTCCATATTTTTTTCGAACGACATGAAGTTTGTCAACCCGCACTTGGCAAGCGTGGTGGACTATGTAATGGGCTAGCCCTTGTCATTATCACTGTCTGCTGTAGCAATGGGAATGAGACTTTTTTGTACCTAATTGCTGTAGCTAGTCTGATGAATTAAATCTGAGCGACTAAAATGATATCTGCATAGCAATACATTAAGCGTATAAACATAATGTTACGGTTTCATGTCTGCTGTCGTACAACAACCGGTCCATGTGATGACGAACAGACGAACCATTTGCCATACAAAATCGATTCAAATGCATTATCCCTTATACTTTATTGGTAGTAGAGCCTTGCTGATTTCAGCCTGAATGGGCCGACGCGACCGGAGAAGTACTACCCTCTCACAGAAAATCGATGTAAAGTAACAGTACCTAAACTGTTGCGTTTCGTTCGGTGAGTGAAGGTGCCGCAGGCCCTATCCCCTGTTCCTTCTCCCTCATCCTACTCCACATCCTATCCCTTTGCCCAACCCTAAGGGGCGGCAACGCACTTGTGACTCCTGTGGTGTTGCTTGTGTCCATGGGCGGCGGTAACTGCTTACCATCAGGCAATCCTGCTGGTTTGCCGCCTATTCCTATAAAAAAATTATACATAGACCCACAAGAAGTAACCAGTTTTCATATATGGAGGTACCCCATATACATATATATATATCTAGGTACTGAGGTTAATAGAGTTGTTTGTATTAATATACGTTGTTGACTGTTATGCAGAATCAAGCTAGTGAACACGTCTGTTACACATGACTATAACGAAGAAATCAGGCAAGAAAAGAAGATGTCAGTAAACTATTTCAAACCAATTAGATATTGTTCACATTGGTGACGGCAATTTTTTATGCCACGGGGCAAAAATAATTAAATAATATCCTGAAACATTTCACAAACAGTTGAATTATCACAAAATATGACTTATCACAAACCCAAAGACAATAAGACAAGTTATAAACAATCCTACCTGTGTTTCTAAATGCACAAAGTAATTATACCTACATAGATACGGTATAGCTAATCACACAAAAAATTGCCACGAATGGAAATCAAACCCACGACTACTGGGTTTACATCAATGTCACTACCACAAGAGGGGGAACGAATGGTAGAGCGCTAGTCATACCTATGAAGGCAGATAACACAAATATTACAAACATACTTACTTCTACTCTATAAGCATCTATATAACTTGTAGGTTAGAAGTGCCACTAACCGAAGAGCATGCATGAGAAATTTGATGGGAGAGAATGAAGCAAGAGAGGCGTTCCGTAGTCTCTGCCTACCCCTGCGGGAAAAAGGCGTGAATCTATGTACGTATGTATAACTTGTAGGTAATGTTGTAGTAGAAGCCAATGCTTTCATAAAAGACATTCGCTAGTCCTCTGTATACGTAATTGATTTGTGAAACCGCGTGCATCAATGCTTTGCAAGCATCGCAACAAATGATCATTATTCTTCTTCTTCTATTGTGTCAATGTCAGATCAATCCATTTTTCTATCTCATATTTTATTATATCTCCTAATCAAAATTTAGCGCATAATAGGAGATGTTTATGAGGTCATCTAGTGTGTATTATTCTGGGCAAACTGGTGACGGTAGTAAAAACGGGCAAATGCTACGTTCAAACTTTGTTTCGGCCTCATCAAAAAGATTCTAAAACCCAGGCTTAAAACCTTTTCCGATCAGGTCGATCCAGATCAGCTGTCCTTGCTGATTCCCATCCAAGTAGGCTGACAAGTAGACCTTGGGAGTTCTTGACTATGAGGTAGGTTTGTAAAGAAAGGGGAAAAGAGAAAGCGTAACTTGGTTGTCCGCCAATTATCAACATGAACAGTTGAAACAGCATAGAAAGAGCACCCATCTATGGATGAACAAGTGGTAATTACCTACCTCAGCAAACTTGACGATTTATTTCATTCCAGACACGTAGAAAGAAAAACATTTACTTTATGCAGATGGAGTACCTCACAGATGACGCACGCACTTTCTGTGTCATCATATAATATGACTAACATCTCTTTGATCAACGTACTACTCGTAACTGTTGATCAAAAGATGTTACTCATAGTTACTCGAATAATTTGTAATGTTTCAAGCGCAACTTGTTACAGGAAATATATAAAGTGGATAGTCAAGGATATTTCCTTAGGTACTCTATGTAGAGTCTAAACATTGCTTTATTAGGTATCTGACTGACTCTTATATAAGAGTTTGCATAAATTAATATTGATTATAAATACGAGGACTAACCCTTTATTTAGAAACCGAAATGAGGACCTTTCTTAATAATAAAGCACAAGTAGATGTAGGTATATAGAAAACAATAAGCAAACATCAAAGGTGGTGCGCGCTGTAGGTATGAGGGTGTGTACAAATGTAAAACAAAGCGTGGCTGATAAGTTTCAAAAGCGCCAATACTCTGGCGAAGTTGGTGAAGCGATGTTCGTCAATCCCACTTTGTCGTCTCTTATCCGCGCCGCGCCGCTCCGCACCGCGGCGCTTCGCACCCGCTCGCCCGACAACGCGCGAATCATGACAACGCCTCCTCCTCCAATTTCCGACATTAATCCCCAGATCGTAAGGTTTGTTAAATCAAATAAGTTCTTGCTTTATAATTTAAGCATTCGCATTTACATTCGAACTAGATTCATCTCGCCGCCGTCTTCGGCCAAAAATTTTAATAACAAAATAACTTGCCAACTCCGTCTCGTCAAATATAATAGCAAAGTTGGAAGTAATAAGACAAAATTTTATGCATAACAAGGGGAGCCCTTCGAGACGGGATGGGGCGGGGGAGGGGAGGCCGCGGAGGACAGGCGCGAAGGAGGGTTAGCACTTGTCGGCCTGCCTAGACAGAAATGAAACGTCAAGCTTTATGAAGACGAACAACTTCGCCTTAACAAGTATAAATCTCCTTTTCATCCTGCGTAGGTTTTTTGAGGCAGTTAAGGGTAATGTTAATTTATGGTTTGTAATTGTTCGCTGTTAACCTCGTCGGTCAAGTATCTACTAATAATGTTCTCGAGTGGTTTGTTGCGTTAATCCATTCTTCCTTTCCCTTCTTAAAACGTGGCGTCAGAATAATAATTTGTTGTACCTATGTTAAACATTTTAGTTAACACTTAATATTTTAACGCCACCGTATTCGACATGAGAAGTGTTCGCAATCGTCCCGAAACTTTACAAACGATGTGGGGAGTTATGTGTATCATCCGCCACTCGATGCGACATCTGCGCCGCCATTTACATACAACAACAAAATATATTAAAATCCTGTCATCGCGATCCAAGACACAGTTGCGAGCCGTCATTGACACCGGGCGCGGGCGGTGATTAGCTGGAGGGGGGCAGGGGGAGACGGCGACAAGGAAAAAGGGCTACCCAGCAATAATTACTTTATATACCCCCTGTGAATAATTACCCCGGCCAAAGATCAATTAGACGGAAACCCCGAATTAAACCCCTCGTTAATGAGCCGGCAAATTTTTATTTCACTTATATCGACTCTTTAATCAATTTGGTACTATCTCTTTCAAATCAGGCCATATGATAATCATGCTACTCGCTAGATGATCCTACATTGTACGCAGAGCACACTTGGATTAATACATTGCTGAAATAATTACACGTTCTGTAATTGAGTCAGTTCCTCCGCCGCATCCATTCAATAGGCTCATCTATTACCTTTTTGCACGTAACAGAAAAAGAAGTTAGTTTATCGACGCAACAAGGGTGATACACTGAACGGCCCGTTTGTCATACTATCTCTCACAAGTCGTAAAACATTTTTTCCACTTCCTACTCAAAGCGTTGTAACGACTTAACATATGGTGAACTAAATTATGTTACCTACGTCTAAACGACAGCAAAATAAAAATGTCCAAACATTTGTATACATTAAATAAATTTATCATCCCGTTTCATTTATAGGAGCGTTGCAGTGAAAAGGAAGCTGCCGTGTGCACATGGGGAGCCGTCAAATCCCAAACGTATTATTTTTTCAATATCACCTCACACGCTCGCTAATACAAGATAACGAAATTCACGACAATCGGATGAATGTTCGCGCCGCGTGAAATCACGACTTTTGTGAGGAAAAAAGGCTAACATTGAACGTTAGGACGGACGCAAGTCCACGCGGGACGCTCGAACACGTGTATGTGGGCAGACAAGGG
This sequence comes from Euclidia mi, assembly GCA_944739405.2. Lineage (NCBI taxonomy): Eukaryota > Metazoa > Arthropoda > Insecta > Lepidoptera > Erebidae > Euclidia > Euclidia mi. Next base: position 40,308,344 of record OX123199.2, read on the forward strand.
TACGGACATGTGACGATATCTGTCAAAATATGACGAGTCTCATTCAGCTACAGATGTAGCTATTGTCATCGTACTAATCTAATTCAGTGTCGCGAACCGTGAAAGTGTTGTGCGCGCGATTAACACATTTTCGTAACGAATTATTGGGAGGCTGTCAGTCGGGTTGCGTAAGCTGTGACAGGAGAGTGGCAGGAGTCGTGGGGTGCGAGCTTAGGGCTCTCGGCCTGGACGTCGTGTTATGCGCCCTGCACGCTGCGCCAGCCCGTCGTCAATGCGCTCGACGATAGCGTTATCAGCTCGCCTACACTGCTCCACTTGTATCACTGCGACTCTAAACTCTACGGCTAAAACTAAAAAAAAACAAACATTTATGAAAGTTTAAGCTTTAAATATGAAATCTGCATTTCCAGAGCTTATGTTTTCAAACATGTTCAGAGCGTAAAGCCTGGATTTCAAACGTCAAAGTATACCCTTTTGTATAAAACGATTGGAATTATTTTGAAAGTAAAAGACGAATATTGGTTTCGAATGTGACATTGTTAATTACTTTATCTACTTTTACAAAAGCCCCTAATGGCAACCGCAGCTGTTTGAAAAAGCACCTACTTGATTAACAGAAAAAACATTTTTTGTTCTATGTTCACTTCAATTGAGACGAGACAACAAATCTGCTCCTAAAACACATTTGGTTTGAATGTTTCTTCCCCAATACATTTGTAAAGATACGGCTACTTAGTAAAATTAGAGGGTAGGGGAGAAGTGTCACACAAAAGTTATTTAGATGTTTACGTGTGCATCGTTGCATTAAATAAGCAACGAATCCTTGCGGGGGGTGGCCGGGTTCGAACCTGGGACAATGATATCGCGACACCCGGCCCACCCCGGCGCACTAACATGATTAACTTTTATATTGGTAATCACAACCGTTGACGTTTCGGGGTTTTGTTCTCGCCTATCGCTATTGCATTGTGATATTTATTGGCTTTGACTTCACACTAAAAACTTTATATCGCACACACACGTTTAAATTGTTCATGGCTACGTAGTTCAAACGTTAGTAACAACACGTGTTTTACATTCCAACTTTTGTGATAATCAAATGAAAACTGGACCACGAGTAGATTTTATGACAAGTTTATGTGGATATCATTATTTGGCATTCATCCTTTGGCTGTACCGTTTGAAAGGTTTCTTTTTGTCAGATAATATTATTATGTATTTCTTCATTGCACATCAGAAACTAACAGAAATAACATGTACAACGTAGAGGCATTTAAAGGTATATTTATAGAACGATAATAATAATTAATATTGTTTACGATAAACCTGATCTGGTTAGGTAGATAGTAGGAATATTTCGTAACTGCGGTAGACCTGAGCTTTATTAGTTTTGTTACTGTCACGAGCGCTTTGTATAGGAGTCTCTTAAATTAAACAAGAACAAGAGTCCTTGACGACACTCTCAATCTATGGAGTATTGAAACAGAAATCTTAGGTAGATTTCTGTTTCAATATTTTGCCTTTTCAGGTAAGATTCAGTTAAATTTATAGATATAATTTGTACCTTTTATTTGCAAGTTGAGTGGTTTGTTTTATGCAACAGACGAAAAAATATAATATTTATCGGTAATCATGAATTTATATTTATTTTAATGACATATTTTCGGCTATGAATTTTGGGTTTTAAAAGGCTAAACATAATGCGGCAAAATAACATCTTTACAAGAACGGTTTGATATCATTTAAATTAACTTATTAACAAAATATATGGGTATTTTTATTATGGCGATCCAAACAGGTTTACAGTCTGTACAAATATTATTCAATACTAGAGGACACAAGCAGCTTCGCCTGCATTTTTTAAATTTACCCGTTTTGGCCGATCCTGTGGGACTTTCGGGAAATCCCTTCTTAGTGCACCTCTACGGTCCCCAAGGAACATATATGCTGTAGCGTGTCTGTCAGTCAGTCAGTAACGCAAGGATTTTATATATTAAGATAACATAGTGCAGTGTGTCAGAAAGTGCAAAGAAATAACAACTCAATTCAATGGGCATAATATCGACTTAGTTATTAATAATTATGTGCTGTTTAATTTATAAGTATCTCGTCAACGTACCTTGCATGAAGAAAACAGTTTAAGTGTTCTACTAAGTATGCCTGTATATTAAAAGCATGATAAAATCTGTATCGGATTAGTTCTCAAACTATTCGCTAGTAACGCTAATTCATAGGTAAGCTTTGATAGAAAAAAATGCATTTGAAGCTTTTTGAACCTAACAAAATAAGTAAATGAATTTAGCATTGTGTTAATAGTAAACTCTACAATTTACATCTAATTTAGGTGTAATTTTGTGTCTATTTTAAACTACTACTAGAAATAAATGTTAACATCATTCCTGATGCAAATAATAAAACAAGAGTTGCTCAAAATTACACATAAAGTAACATTTAATTATTTTACGATAGGTAGGTACTAGTAGGTAATATTGACATCTGGTAGGTACTAACGGACAATCTAGAATACTTAGTATTAATATATGAAGGCGCGTAGACACAGATGTCTTCGGGGACACGATCCGAAGGAGCGACGGCTGCCTAATGCGGAGATAATGGCCAACACAGGAGTTAATTGCAAGCACAGCACCTCACTTCAGTGTCAGGGGCTACACACACTCCCTCGAGACGCCGGCTCTTGCGCCCTGACACCCCCGTTATTCCACCACTCGACCTCTTAATCATTCACTCCTAATGGAAACCCATCAACGACGTCTATCTCGCTAAAATACGCATGAAATTTAAATGACCCACTCGAAAGGAAAGCAGTGAAAAAATAGCACGAGAATGTTTGCCGAATTGTGTCCGCAGTTAACAATAGCTAAGCCACCAACGCTGACGTTCAGCACCCCGCAGCGCGACTTATGAATAGAATAATGCGAGCCTACACAAAACCGTGCGAGAGAACATCATCAATCAATGTATTTAGAAATGTTTCATTAGTAAACATTAAGATGTTTGCTTACATGTCCGAATGTTGTCCGTCGTAATATGCTCGGATTCCGTGAAATAAGGGTCGGTGGTAAAATATTGTCAGTGAAGATGTATGGGATGACACTGCGAAGTAAAATAATCGCTGTGTACCGTGTTGCGTCGCAAGTTCCCAACACGGTAGGTGTCAATGCCACTGCTGTGAATATACATCATTACAAATTCAGTCCACCTATTCTATTTAGTTATCTATCCAACTGGGAACGGGGCTTTATGTCACCAATGACCACTGTTCGGACAATAGATTATAGTAAAAGTAAGATATCAACTTGTATTAGAATTGGATCACAATGTAATTCCACTGCCGAGTAAGTGTTATATAAATGTGTGAATTCTTGCAATGAACAAAGGTTACTGCCAGATTTTCTATGAGTTGACATGCTTTTGTAAAACAAGTGGGTATACTGAGTAAGTAATAGCAATGACTTTGCCTTATAAATATTGTTAATTTTAATCCTGCAACTCGACGGACGAGGATGCTCAGTGATACACGTGTCTAGATAACTGGAGAAAAAAACCTTTGTACAGTATTTACACTTCATAAAACATTGATACTATCTAAACAACAAAACACAAATTAATGCATTATAGGTATTTAGCCACTCAGCATTGTGTTTGGATAGAAATATTTTGTATGATAGGAGTGCTAAATTACTATTTTTGCATTCTTCTACTCTAAATCCAACCTTCCCGCATTTAAAAAATAAAAGGAACGTTTTTATAGCCTAAAACTAACAAAGCTCTGTCATTAACTTGGCTATGAATGCGACGCATGCGTAGGATGCCTGATAAAAAGAGAAAAGTTTTGTATACACTCGTTTAACGTTGCCGCGTAAAAATAGTCAGGCGCTTTCTACACCACACATAGTTGAGACTTATTTTTGAAAATATACTGTTGGTATATTAATTTTTTGCTGTAAATTAAATAAATCAATGTATTTGGTGATATTTGATGAGATGATGTTTAATACATGAGTCGTTTTTGTATTTACTTAGGTACCTACGTAGATATCTACTAGAAAGATAAAATCGTGATACAAAAATACACTGGCAGACATAAAAACGTAAAAAAAAATTAAAATATAATCAAAATGACTCAGAATAAAACTCGAGCAGGACATTTTATTTTAAAAGAAAAACCAAACATTATGTAAATGAACTTCCTTATTAAAACAATATAAATATTAGTGATAATCAAAGGCATCATAATGAAAATAATATGCGGTGTTATGTTTAGTGAGCATCTATAGTGAACGTAACTCAGATATGATCGATGACTGGAGAAGCCAAGGACACCCACCCATGCATCCCCGACAAGATGTAGAGACAATACTGGAAGTGCCCGTCAGAATAATTTGTTTACTTTTTTTTGTTGAGTTCACTGTGTGTGCTTTTGAGAGCTAGAGCATTTTACAAAGTTATTTGACAGATACAGTATTTATTATTAGTTTAACAATTATGAAATGAATCCTTTTAGCAGACTTAGAATGCAAATCTTTACATTATTATTCTGCGAAGTGAGTTATATGTTATCTAACACGGATAGAGACACGTGCTAGTTGAGAAGTTGAGATAACTTAAATAAGCATTATGAAAAATTTCGGCCAGTAAATTTAAATCATTATGGTATGTGCAATGTCAATGAAAATTTTATGGACCTAACTATTCAATTACACACTATCATTAGCAAAGATACTTAGTAAAGATTATTTTATAAAGATTCAATAAGTTCACACCTAGGTCTCGTAGGTGTGCACTTATAAAATCTTAAGGAATTATCTGACTTTAGTATTTTCACATCTATTTACATAGCTCGCTAGAAATTGGTGCCAGGTTGACCTGTGACATAGCTGATTGTATACTGAATGGTATTTGTAACAGGAACCAACATAGTCATGGCTCTCCCCGTTCAAGATTTCAATAGCTATAATTAAAGGAAACATTCCAGCCTAGATACCATTAACCCTTGCATAGTAAAAAACCGGCCAAGTGCGTGTCGAGCCACGCGCAATGTAGGGTTCCGTAGTTGCCCATAATGGCCATTATTGATAATAACTTCTGGTTCACATGGGACTTAAAACGGGCATCTTTAAGATTAAGCCAGCGCTCCCAATGTAAACTCACAGAAATAGGTATTTATAAGTTAACCGACGATTACTCGTAAACTAGTGATATCTACTTAGCCGTGATAGTTTTCCTTTTAAATTCGTTATATGTACTACATTTGTGATTTTTTTCACCTCTTCCAAATTAATAGTTTAGCCGGCAGAGGGGGGAGGACATTTGAGCCTAAGATTTTTTTTCACTTCAAAGCTTGATATTTGACAAACCAATCACTTGATCGAAAAATGATTTGAGCAAACTAATAATATTTTTTTAAAACCTATCCAATGGGGTATCCCACATAATGGGGTACTCAACCAAAAAAAATTCAACCCCACTATATATGTAGGGGAGATACCCTTAAAAAAAATATTTTCCTGAATTTTATTCTACAGTTTTGTTGCAATATCTTATGTCTATATTCATGTCAAATATCAGCTTTCTAGCACCAGGCGTCTTTGGGCTAGGCTGCGGACGGACAGACGGACGGACATGACGAAACTATAAGGGTTCCTGGTGGACTACGGAACCCTAAAAAAGAAAGAAATAGAACAAGAAAACGACGGATCATCTTCTCGACAGCGACATATGTTTTTATTGGTGAGAAGATAGTAAATCTATATTTACAGCGCGATGTTTTATGGTAAGACCTGTAAAGCTTTCTAAGCAACACGCGTAATTATAGTAAAAAATTCACACGTAGAAACTTTAAAGGAAAATTCCACAATTAGCTCAGATTTTGCTTCCGAATTAAAAAAATATAGGTATATTAATATTATCAATTAGTTTATATTTATGATGATTACATCATTCATCGTCGTGAGTTTCATTTAAATTATTTATTGATAACTGCTATAAAAGATAACCTATGTCAGTGAATGGCACATGTTTAATTAGAACATTATCATTGTACAGTATCAACAATTTGTAAATTATTAAAAATATGTAGTTATCTAATAACAAGAACAAATGAGAATGAAATAGTTGTGTTCGTATCAAACTAATTTTCAACAATAACACGCACACGAATATTAAATAACAACTTCTCCCGTATCAGATAACCCTACAAAAATGAAACTTTAAGCAAATTCTGGTAAACTGTGGTTTCCTTTTAAACTTAGTTTTAATAAAGTCAAATTTGATAGGGATGAACCTTTGACTGTCAGAAAAGCACTACCAGTCTCTTATTTCTATGCACACAAATTTCGAAGTAGAGGTACTCTATCTTGATTTTGGTTTTTCACAAACTTTTGTTGTTTGAGATTCGTTGCTGTGGTGCAAATTTTGTTCGAGGTGTCTACTTAGGTTTACTCTACATACCGATAGTACTAGTAAACAATTATGATGGTAACTGGTACTGGCAGCACAGTATATCATTTTCTCCAATCAGCTTGCGATTAGTTATTAAACATATTATGCCAGTATTGTTAAAGTAAACTAAAGCAGGTACAACGGCATTTGTTCTAGTATACCAATAAATAATTGCAAATATAAAACCTGTAGAAAAATATGTAGGAATGTTCATTCATCACCATCATCATATCAGCCAAAAGACATCCACTGCTGGACACATTCCTCCTCCAAGGCTCTCCATATGGACCGATTTTGAGCTAACCGCATCCATACGTTCATTCACCTTCATTATATTCACAAGCATCACTTTCCTTACCAGTGCAACACCAACAAAGCGCTTCCAGTGAGCGCACATCCGTGTTCATCGTACGTGCTTAATGAAATACACATATCGATACATCATTGATCGTGGTGCGATAGCTGGCTCCATGTCATGTTTACTAGATCTGACATGAACGCCCCGTGTAGTTTCAACTCTCATTACCGGGATTAATGATGATTGTTCTAACTATGTATAACTATGTTCGTTTCATTAGTCCTAAATTTAATCAATTTGCTTCATTTTTTCGTTGCAATTACAAATACTGATAAACAAGTGCAAAAGTCTTGTTTGAAACTAACTAGAATCTTCTATGAGACTATTTACACTATACCATTAATACTGTTGTGTTTTATTTGCACTACGAACGCGATGAGACTGCGTTTTGCTTTATCGATTAGCTAGTGACCACAGTCATATGTATTTGTTTTTGTTGGTATTACAAATGATGTTCAATTTTAGGTAAGTATTTCTTTTAATTTCATTCTTAGCCTCATATGGCTTTCGGGAAACATTTCAAAAGTCTTAACCTTTTTTCTCTCGTTGTCGATCAAATCCCAAAAACAATGTTACTTCTTGAAATTCTAGTTTCAAAATAATAGAAATCTCAAATTAGATTCCAGTATATTTGGAGGTGCCAGAAATACCTGAGGTATTTTTTCTACACAAATAACCATAAACCATACTTAAAGGATATAAAATTAATATGATAAACCGATAATGGCATACTCACAGAAACTGCTCAAACCAAAACTACAATCACACAATTGAGGGGTATATAAAATTACAGTAATTGTAAACAAAAATAGTTTTTATGGTTCGCGTCAGGAAACACACGGTCGTAAAGAAATGTTTGTAGGTAGCAATAATAACTTCATTCATCCTTTGTCGATCTCTCCACGTACAAAAAAGGGTTTTACAATCGAAATCAATTTAAAATTAATAAAACCGTCCGTGACGACCGCAACGTCCAATCATCTGGTACTTATATCAAAAACATTCAAAAAGAACAAACACTGCTTTCGGTGTTTATTATTTCTCGTAATATTCTGTTTCAAATGACTTTTAATAATACCCTTTTAAAAGAATAGCCCGGCCTTTTCACTGTTAAAACAATATATGTAATGATTATTGTTTTGCCTAACGAAGGTTATAAATTTTCATGTAACTTGCGTACTTTACATTTATCCATGACCGGTCCGCTATCTGCGCCAAAGGTTTATAAACTAACTGTAGCACATTCTGTTACGTTTTATTGTATCAGTTGGGGCATAAACATTCTGGTTCTCATTAATCTGAATAAGCCAGTAAACCTTTGATAGAACGTAAAATATCGTTCCGAACATTTTTTTTACACATCCGGCTTGTAAGAGCAAAAAAAGTGTCTGTCTACGATCCACGGTCAAAATAATCGAACATTATTTGTCACAGATTACAAAATCCGATTTTGACTTGACAGAGTTCTTTTGTGTAAGTGTCGTCATAATTCGTTACCAAATATTTTACCAATAAAGCTCAATACGAACAGACATTCCAGAGATTCAAGGGATATATTTAAATAAATACCACATAATGATTATAACACACTTATATTCATTAATCTCGGGATATATTATAATTTATAATGGCGTATGAGTGGTGCATTAATAAATTTGGACGAGAGTATTGAAAAGTCGGGAGATATGATAAATAAATAACAACATGATATCGAGTCACAAACAAACAAACAAACACAGGTCAGGCCTCGGAGCCCGGCGCGCGTGCCCCGGATTAGCTGTATTTTCATATCAAAGGGCTCGCTCAGTTTTATGAATTGCTCCTATTTGGGGCCCGACGTAATGTCTTTCTTTATACAAGGGACGCTTCGCGTGGGAGAATTTAATTTGTTGCACTTTTCATTTAATCGCATTAGAGAAATTCATATCTGTATTTCGTTGAAGCAACAGCTCTTTATCGTTCGTTTGCATAGGCGTTGACGGACGCTGTAATTTAATATTTGCTGTAATAAGAGGATTTGATTATAGATCATGTTGACTCCAGAGGGGAACAGCGGATATGAATTTGCATAGTTGGTGTTACTTACTAGGAAGGTTAATGCAAGACAATCAATTTGTTTTCTTGTATCACATTAGCATTGCTTTAATAGCTAAAACAAATATAAGACTTACAGAATGCACAGTCTTTCTTACGTGAAGCTAGTGCCTAGCTTCGTGTCAGAATCTCCCAAAACCTTTACCTATTGAACGAATTATAACAAAACTTAGAACAATGGATGTAGGAAGCAATCTGGAAGATATAGTTGTCGGTGTGGCGGCCAATATGACGTCATTATGCAGGGATTCGCATACGGATCACCCGGTGAATCCGCGGACCACCGGACTTGGTATTGTCAGATTTGTCCCCATTTCCATGAATTTTGTTTATTCAACATTGGTCCGTTTCTGGGTTTGTTTTGTTTGTTTTTTTACATATACACATGATTTATCCCCGCCCATTAGGTCACGGTGAGTAATGCAGGCAAGTCGGGCCCGCGCCCCGGGGCGTCCGATCCGTTCGCGTAGATAGCGACTACACGTGTTGTCAACTTGTATGTTTTCATCCAAATACCGTATATTTGATAAATTTAACATTCTACATTAGTATGATATCTCGATAATGACACCGTTTTATACCGAAGTGTCAGCTAATAAAGTTCTCTGGTTTCGGTCGCTCGTCGCTCGTCGCTCGTCGCTCGTCGCCGAACGTAGGTGTGTTACAAGTTGTTTGCACGCATGTTATGTTACACGCTCTATATTTACAACATACTATTAATTTACACGTGAATATTAAGTATAAAGCGAAATTAATGAGTGTCATGCTTCCCAATATTAGCTTATGTTAATTAATGTGTGCAGTTTTTGCGATTTCCTATACAATTTATATGTTTTACAAATTCAACTTAAAGCAAAGTATATCAAATATCATAGATGTCTAACAGTTGCAGTTTCTTCAGATAGGTGTATCAATTTGTATTTCTATATAAACAGCAACATCAATATTTGTACAAAGTTATTACTTGACACCGAGTGTAGTGCTGTTATAGTTTGTATTTAGAGCAGACTGGTATGGATAGAGGTCATCGGCCCACACAACCTCACCCTTACCTACCACAAGGTATCGAGTGTCTGTTTACACGATGCCATCGCTCACCTATAAGCTGCAAAAGAGCACAGTCATCAGGTGTTATGAACATTCATTAACAAGTTGAACAAATCAACAAATATTATAAACAAAGGCCACTTGTCACCCGACGTAAGCGTTTTTGTTCCTCGTGCATTTTTATAACAAGCGTTTTTATAGTGAGGCAATGTAGGAAGGAAGCCACGGCGGGGGGTCTGGCTCGGCCTCCCGGGGCACCACTACACAAAACATTTCGTGATCCATAAAGACAAAAGGAAAATTAAAATCTGTAAAACTCACGGGACGGACGGCGCGCTCTCTTACCTTACACTCGCATACAACTACATACACTTATTTCGGTAATTGAACCAACTCAATACTTGACTAAATGTAGCAAATCTTAAGAAAATTACTTAGGTAAACAATAAGACAAAACATTAAAAATATTTAATTATTTACTACTCTTACTTTACTTAAATAATTTAAATAGAAAATTAATTTAAAGAAAATGAATCATATTCCAATCGAAATATTATTATATCTCTATTTTTGCAATTCATAATAATGTGCGAAGTGCTCTTTCTCATCACGACGGATGATCAGTTTTGAAATCTTCACTAATGTTTTAATCTTCTCCGAATTCAATTCAGATCAACTAGTCAAGTAGATAAAACCTATGCCCTCTGGTATACACTAAAGTACATATTATGGAATATGCAGTGCTTCACAATAAACTTGACACATGCCTTCTCTCAAAAAACAATTATTTACTTTAATTGTACAGTTTAGTTGAGCAGTGTATCACGAAGTAGTTACGAGTGCTCTCAAAACGTGTATATAATAATGTATTTACATATTATTATTCATGGAAACAAATGTCCTTTGAATGGTTTTTGGATTTGTTGACTTAATACAAAGTGCTTTTGCGAGAGGTGGTCGGTCTGTCGGCGACATCGCATAATGGATGGTCCCGATGTTCGCATTTTGCGCAAATGTTTCTCTTATTATATCGCAAAATATATATTTCACAGTGGAATCGATGCTTTTGTTGTCCTTTTCACTATTCGCCCTACGATTGTCTCGTGTGCTCCAACAATTTTTCTTTTGGTTTTAATCTAGTTAATCCGTGCCATTTATTTTGAAAAGGATTTTAATAATAAAGTCAGAGTCGCTGGAGATTTAGCTAAAATAAATACTGAGCGCATTTAGCTTAGTTTTTATTTCCAATTACGGACTAAGTTCTCATCGTAAACTTTTGTTTTTGTTTGCGCATTCAAATTATAAAGCCATGTCATGCGGTTTATAAAGTAAGTAAGTGAATAAATGATTGCGAGTGCGTACAAACAAACGTAGGTGCCGTAATGCCATAAAAACAACATGTGAGTTTATCTGTTTTTATGCAAATGCAGCATCATGCGGTGTGGAGCAGCGAGGAGTGCGTCCACTCTGCCGACCTCCGGAAATCATTGGTGCCGTAATAAAGAGCTGCGCGAGAAAGCGGCCGCTCGCTGCGTGATAGATGCCCACGAACGAGCGACAAAAAAATAACAAAATCGACTTAGCAAACATGTTTAATAAAATGAATGACCCGCTCGTATATCTTCACCTGCTTAGTATGACATAAATTATAATAACATTATGTTGTACACGTTCAAGGAGTCCCAACAAATTCTTATTCACTAGAAAATAAGACGTTCTCAAAAAAAATTGTTCGAGTTATTAAGATGAGTTCGAAATAGAATAAAATGTTGGAATTTTTCTATGTGTCATCCCGCTGTTGAACACACTACACTGTCTTTTGGTTGTTTATTGCTTTACTTGTGCTGCATACGATTGAAATAAATACAGACCATTCAAGTATTCTGGCGAAGAGCTCATTAGGATTTAGGACATAAACGATTTTGCTTACAGATAGATATTATAGATTGGCAATTTCGATCTTGTTAGTATATTGAATAAATTAGCACTTTGAAGCATGTCATGGTTTGCAAATAAGGCGAAAATGGCAATTTATTTGTTGTTTACAAAAATATCTGCCATAAACACTGATTAAACATGCAAAAAGTTTAGCTTCGATTACAGAATTACTAAACACATACAAACGTACGTATAGCTAAAGTGGTACTAATCTGCTTACTTAGCACATAATCGGTATTGAATGATCAGGTAAGTCTGTGGTGTGCACAAAGACACGTTTGTTCAGTCGATAGCAGCAGAACAAAGCCTCTCTATAAAATTACCTCCCTGGCAGACACCCTTAACGATCGCAAAAGCAGGCTGCACATAATTAGCGCTAAACAATATTTAGCACCGATTAACCCCATAAACTCGCATTAAATTAGAAGGGCAGTAAAAATCAATTAGAGAGTCCATCCAAGTGATGTAACCGCACGCTTCCGAATTCCTTTTATTAACAATTAGATGGGTTTATGTGTGGAGTAGGTGCGGATTAGGCGAGTTTCGGACGACGTGCGTGTCTTCGGTGGACGGTGGGGGCTTAGCCTCGAGGGATGCGGCGACCCTTCAAGCTACACGATGACAGCTGCCTTTGTCGTGTCCAAAGAGGAATTTTATACCGCGAAATTGACAGCCGTACTGTACCGTAACTCATCGATCGCGCAACGTGTTCCCAGGGATGTTTCGATGAGCGCAATAAAGTATTTGTTCATGTTCTCGGCGCATGAGTGAAGCAAGTCCGCAGTTCACGCGGCGGGGTCCGATTTATGTTGTTTTATATCGTCTTGTCCGCTTTTGTTAATGTGAAATCTAAATCAGCTTTTATATTTTTATATTGTCTTACTTATTGCGCTTAGCTCTATCATCGTTATTGCTAAGCAGCTGTTAGTTTATTCTTTTATGAACTTTATAATGGCTAAGAGTTCATGCCTGTTATTTAACAATTAACAATCGTCTTCGTTTTTAGTAGATAATAAATATTCAATGGTGATTTCTGGAGAAACACTTCGTTTAGTATTCTTAAATATCTATTATACTTATCGCGTTGTTATATCTAGAATGTATGGAGGAATATTCGAGCGTCAGCAAGCAATCTGCGCAGTACGTGAGAACACCATCGCACAATCACGGCCGAAGGTGAACTCATTTAAACTCCAAAGTTCCTCTGAATCGCGAACTCTCGACCGCCGTGTAGGAATGTCTCATTGATTTGCCTTCGGATTATGCGTCGACTGCGCCGTGAAAGTATTTCCAAGTTAGGTATTTGATTTCGATAGAAATATTAATGAAGTAAATCCTTGGTGTCGCTTCTCTCCGCACTCTCAATGCCCGGATGCTCACTTCGAATGATTTATTTATCATAATTATTCTATCACGAGTGATTTTCTTCAAAAGCTTTACGTTTGCTAAAAGACACTTAAAGCGCCTCGTGCATGTTTCAGGTATTAAAAGGTAAGGCGGTGATTTGCTTCTAGTGGGAAGGTTGTGTGTTATTTGCAGTTCAGTGTAGAGCAACTCCATTAAAGACGATATAGCCTTTTAGTAGATATGGGAAAATTATCCTTTTTAATCAGTGAAGTATCTGCAGTAAATTCAAGTTATTTTATCTGTGTTATCTTTACGGGCATTAATATTAGTGAGGTAGTATCTAGGTGCGTGTAGTGAGGCGCGGTGCGGTGCAGTACATCCGACTCGAGACACAGGGAGCCGAGCGCAGACGAATTGCTGTAGATAAATTATTAAACGTAATGTTTTCAGTTATCTCCGATGTCGGGATGGAGGAATGCCGACGATCACATCTCGGACGTAGGGAGCGATCGATGCCCCGATACGCGCCCGGCACACATCTGGTAGCCACTAGTTTGTTATCGGCGTGAACCGTCGGCCAAACCTATTTATCGAAGTCATAGAGATTTATTGATGGCTATTTTAGTTAATAACATGACGTCTAACACATTATGTCACAATAAATAATTAGGTATATCTCGGCCCGCAAACGACAAGAATTTATTATTGTTGGTTTTGTGTCATATATTTTTATATTCATATGTTCAATGTTTTGTACTTGATACTCGCTTCAATAACCGAACTGTACGCATTAATCGTATTCTACAAAAGCTAGCACACATTTTACACCTTAAATTTACATATAGGCAATTTAAAATCTAGTATGGTCTATATAATTACGATGAATGCAGACAGATCTGTGATGAATTTGCGTGAGGCCACGTATATTGAAGTAATGATATCAAACACAAATAACGACCAAAAATATCATTAAAGTTACTAAATCACATTTTATGAAATATACTTTTTTATTTTTGAACTCTAACTTCCTACTCTCTAGCTACCTTCACTTCAAAAGTCTGATTAAGTGGGTTCTCGTCAAAGGGTCGCTTAGGATAACTGGGCACAGTCATCATCCTGCAAGGTTTTCATAGAATTTATTCTAATAAAGAATAATGCGCTCACATTTAAAAAAACATCGAAAACTTTAACAAAAATGCAGTTAACATTACGTTGTTCAGTTTCTTGCGCTAAATGAAAAGAGTACTTGCACATCAATCTGCATTAGGAATATCAGAATTAAATGGGAAAACCAAAGTGATTCAGCCTAGATCTTTCTTTTAAGTCCAGTTTTAGTATCAATTTATTTAGCATGTACCTATCACCTTTAATAATTACACTTTTGTCTTTTAGGACCCCTGAGGGTGAGGGCAGCATAGTAAGGTGAACGTTTTTAGATATAAATTGCAAACATTTTGTTTAAAGTTTTTGAAAGATACCATTGAAAGTAAATATGTCTTGTAAGAACCTAACATCACATTTCCACAAAAAATATGTAAACAGGTCGTTCAACTCTTAACAGATTTCGGTGTGCTTTGAATCAAGATATAAATTCTAAACAAGCCAAACGGCTAAGCGTCTCATAAATCGTTCATAAAAATCTGTTTAGTAACGCAATAAATAAAACTGAAGGTCCGCAGTGATCTCCATGCATATAGGGGCACTATTACGCAATAGTTTGATTTATTGGTTTCGGCAAGGTGCACAAAATTCTAACGGCTCTCGCCCTCCTCAGAGCGCGGCGTGATAGAATTTTGCGTCGGCAATTTTCTCATACATGCGAAAAACTACGCGGAGCGGCCCGCGGTGATAAATGCGAGGTTATGAATAAATTTGCCCCTTCGCAACCAAATCTGCGGTGATTAGATTCAACACCTTCGACGTGAAGCAGGTGGACCGTACCCACCTGTTTATTTTTTCATAATGTTTACGACTGTAATTGCGGATGTCATAATCAAATGTCTAATAACGCTTAATCACCGTATACACGTGTGGGCGTATATGTACGTTTTGTTTTTGATTGTTCTCCAATGCCGTTGGTACACCTAATAAATTTTACAAGTCCAAAAAAAGTGAACTCGAGCTGCGTTCGCAATAAGAGCCATTCTCGGCGAACAATAGCGGAATAACATTCACGAAGCAGTAAACGACGTTGGAAATCTAAATATTTATTTGAATTACTGTGAACGGGTGGCACGGGGCGCGGTTGACGGTCGCGCCGCCGACGCTAAGTTGCGACCGCGGACCGCAAACTGGACGCGTTCCGCGACCGAGGTTAGCCGAAGACGAGACTAAAATATTTATGAAGATACCAAACGTAAACGCGTTTGTGTGATAAAACTGTAGTTTACGGAATCGATAGGCGAGGCGATGCCAAGAAGAGGCTGTAGGGACAGACCTCCGCCGCGTACTTTGCGGGAACATTACTGGGAACAATCATCGAGCTACAATTGCTCTTGTTGCTTTTATTGAATGATATACTAAGTGACAATGGAAGGTATAGTCGATTGCGGTTTGTATGTTCTTTTAATGGGACCGATCATGGTTGTAATATTACTATAATTTCAATACCAAAATTACAGATTTTCGTTCGCAATTGAGATTATTACGTGTATAATTTAATACAACTTATTTCAATACAATGAAAAAGCTCCAATTATTATTGATCATGTACTGTCTATACAGAAAACGTTTTTATAACTATAATAATAGTCTATTAGGAGCAGCGATAGTTGAGTAGAAGAGACCGACGGACTGCTATGCAGAGTGTCTCGGGTTCAAATCCACGGCACGCACCAATGACTTTTCGGAGTTAAGTGCGTATTAAATTGTTAATTATCGCTTGCTAATCGGTGAAGGAAAACATTGTGAGGAAACCTGAACTGAAAGAACTCTCAGACATGCGTCTGAGAGTTCTCCATATCTAATGTTCTCGAAAGACATGTGAAGTCTGCCAACCCGCACTTGGCCAGCGTGGTAGATTATGGCCTTACCCTTCACATAATGAGAAGAGGCCCGTGCCCAGCAGTGGGACAGTATAAAGGGCTGATGATGATGATAAATAATAGTCTGGGGATTTTAATTTAATTCAGAGCTTTTAAAATGCTCTACATTAACAAAGTGCAAATGTTAAAGACTCTACATATTAATTCTTATGGAATAGGACACCATTTGTAATCCACTTTTTATTTTGTTATATACCAGTACTAATTAAACATGAAAATATACTAAATTTTAAATTCCTAGCCTATTAAGTAAACTAGTTGTGACTTGTGACAATATTTTTCTTTTAATAATAGTCGAGCATAGAAATGTAATAGGTACTTAACTACATATCTACTTTCGAGATTGGCATTCTGTATCCTCTATAATTCATATCATTGCGCAGGTAACTATATTTCTGTGAAAATCTTTCAAGTCCCAATTCTGTCAATGTTGAATAAAAGAAAAATAATTGAAATACTTAAGTAAACACTTCACATTTCCCCACGGATGAAACTCAATAATTAGATGTAAAACCCTAACTTATTGATTTAATCTGAATAAACATGGAATCGTATATTTAATAAGGTCTGCAAACTTTGCTCCCTTCTATTAATTAATTATAATTCCATTGATATTCAGTAATAAAGTTCGGAGTGACGTTACGTCGAAGTCGTGGATTGTACTAGGTCTGCCATCTGTCGCAGAATGCTGGAAGCGCGTTAAACAGTATCCAGACTTCCTGGTTGCCGAACTGTAGCTTGCATGAATTAAACCCACCGACACTACTAGTTCTAACGTCATCAATGTGATGTCAAGCATTCGACATTTCGAAATATAGATTTTTAACATATTAATTTATATGTATAGCAGCAAATCACTTGCGTTTGATATTATCGAACAGCCGTGTGTATTTCTTCATAACTTGTTGTGCCTTTGTTTAGCAACCCTTCCCGATTTAACCCTTTATAGACACTCCCTTGAATCCCAAAGTACCTTACATTTCACAAGAACTTATAAAGATGTATAGTTGTAGTGGCTAACTTTTATAGTCGGAATTTTCTAAGCTAATCTAATACTGACCGTATATGTGTAGATTATGGCATTAAATCTGTTTAAAAGTAATAAAAGTGGACGTAGCCTGGATATGATTTAATAAACAATAGCCATACTCTAGCTATACTTTTCTCTTTAACATACACACAACTTTTTAATCTTTTTGAGACTCGTAAACTTTTACGGTATTCAGATTTAGAACACTTTTGGAGAGTTAGTTTTCAGCTGTTTTCTAAGTTCTAAATGTTCAATGTTTGAACAACAGATCTGTATTTCTTTTTCAATTGCAAAGGCTGCGGTTTATACAGCCAGGATAATCTGAAATATAATTAATTAAGCGTGGTGACAGCAAACAGTTTTATTGCAGCAATCATCTGCAACGCATCTCTGTAAAGGTGCGTATAAAATATATTGGTGTCACATTGGTACGTTCAGAATGGTTCCCTAGGTTATTAGTCGCTATTTGTACTGTCAATGTTTATGACCGTTTTATTACCAATGACGGTTTTATTGCAGATTCAATTGTTATAGCAACGGATTTGATTAAGTAAAGCAATCGGTGCGTTTTGTTCGTAGCTAAATGTACATTTTATGATGTACAATATCGTCCGGATGTGGTTCTGTTTGTTTTATTGATTCGCTTATGTGGCTAGTTTACTCTCCTGTGTTTGTATTGATTACGCGTTCGTGTATTGAATGTCTTAGTACAGCTTTGTACCTAAATAGAGTAAGGAAGGTTCGTCTTTTTACGTTATGCTCTAATTTAGATTTATTATCAATTTGAGCTTAGGCCCTGCACAACATTCGATTAGTTACAACAAATGTATTGACTAAGGGTTTACTGCTTATCACCGCGTAATCGTGGTTTTATGTTTCGAGGTTTGTATTTTGGATTTTCTTATACGATACCGCATTTATTAAAAGGCGGAATTGGAGAGTCTTGGCTAAAATCTTCTGCATTTACAAACCTGTAGAGATGATCAGTTTTTGTACATTAGAAGTATTGCACTGTAGTTTTTATGCCAGTAAACATTTTCTTGTTCTTCGAGGATAGGTACTGTAAGTAGTAGATCTCAGAATATGACAGAAGTAAGTATCTCTACCTTATTTATTTTCACATTTAGTATGTAACCAGACACATTAAAGTTACGTGTGGTTATCCTTAATAATTTAAGGTTGTCATTCTGCGTAAGGTTGATTATTTGCTTAATTGATAAAGACATTACTTTAATCACTTAATTTCTCAAAATGTTTATTATATAAAAGTTGCACAATTATTTTGATAAACTAAGTATGTATTAGAAATATGGAACCGCTATATACCATTACCGGGATTAGAAACCGTTGATGTTACTGTCTACATTTCCTGCAGTGTATTGAATATTACATCAACTATTGCTTCAGATTGATATAACTATAACCATTTTTTAAATGTCAACCAGCTATAGGATTTTTTCTTAAAGTCCTCGATGTTTAAAATACTTACTGTTCTTTCATTCTGAATGTCGCTGAGCCATAATGTCCAGGTTGATCCAAATAGTTTAAGCTATATAGGTGAATTCGCTCTCCTTACTAAGCGATGAGATTTGTACAGGACAAGCATGAATATCTGTATATCCCTTTAGTTAATATTCTTAAGATTGTATAACGAGAGATAATTACAGTATTATTACCATCGTTTAAGCCTCGTATTGCGATCATAAAAGACCTTACCTACAAGACGCAATAACATGGCGTTTTGTTATTTGATCGCTGAACAAACTAACAATAAACAGAATATCGACATGTTAGGTACCAAAGACAATTTATTATCTTTAAATTTAGTAAATAAATTTAAATAGTTTTATCCACTAACGGATGCAATCGTCAATAAAGAACTCTTTTAATTAATATAATCCGCTAAACTGGAAATGGAGTATATTATTTTCCTTAAGAAAGTCGAAAAAGGTTCGTTTAATGGCTTTTAAGCATTGTTTAAGCGTTGAGTAAGGGTGGCAGCCCTCCATCGTACACTTTTAGCGTCTCATTATACTTTTTTTCTCGTTTATTTCCTTTCTAACGTACCTGAAGATCAAACCTCTCCAAATGGATTTCTTTTAATTCACTTCCGATTAAGTACTGTTTGAATAAAGGGTAAACCATACTACTTATTCTAATTAAGAATTAATTAAGAAGCAAATGAAAAACCTTTTGAGAAGAGTTGGGGAATTTAAAATGATGTTGATAATTTAGTTAGTTTAAGATGCGGTGTGCAGGTAGGCAATACCTTTCTGGATATTTTTTAGTCTTTTTGAGTTTGTTTATAGCTTGCTAACGGGTTACTTTTAGTGGCCTATGTTTTTAATGGATATGCACACATTTAATAATGGTAAGGAGAGCGAAGGATATTTACTGCATATTCGGAAATGTGTCGTTAAAATCTTATTAGAATAAGCAGGGGGAGCAGCAGGATTTTAAAATTAAACTTACACCGTTGAAATAAAGATTTAATTACAATCGTTACATAATTTTACTCATAATAATAATAATTAATAGGTATATATTCTATAAATATCTATATAGAACATTTAATATTAAGCGAATGTATTCGATTTGGTCACATTGAAATTTTCTTCATCTATGATATTGCGTCAGATGAACGTCTATAATAACAAGCCTCAAAACTATTGCTTTTATTATTGTGACCCGAAATTAAAAGTACACATCTCTTAATGTGGGAAATTAAGTATTAACTCTATAGAATGCTTAATACATTATCTTATATTACGGATCGATGTATGTTTGCAATGCGTTCGTTACAAAATAGTGAACTTGTGTCTTAGATATTCACAGCTCCATTTATCAGCGCCAGTACATCTCTGTCTCTCTCTTTATCTATCTTTCTCATTCCCTTCATCACCGAGCGCAGAGCCTTCAGTACCACACGAGGAGCGCTAATTATAAAACAAAAATATCCAACAACCGTTAATTCCAATAGGTACTATGTATTTGCCACATATATTTTTTTAGATAAATTGATACAATATTATGGCCACGAATTTCTTAAGCTAGTGGAACTGTTTCAACGCTCTCATTTCGATTAGATTTCCAGAAGCATTATCATTTTAATTCTTATATTACCCACATGACTAAAACCCGACAATGAAAACAAATCGTTACAAATGGTTTTATTACAAAATGCTGAATCTGAAAAGTGGTTGCGACCGATTTAAAAATAAACAATATTCTGAATATATTTATGTACATGTATGTATACTAATAATACTTTTAAACAATATTTATAATGTTTATCATCGTCCGTCAACAACATTGAACGCGGGGAAATCATACTAATTACTTTGTACACATCTCGACAAACTAAAATAGAAAATCTACAAAACATTTTATATATACAAGGACAACAACAATAACCAAATCGATGATCGTATATCGACTATTCTTCTAGTTATTAACAAAATTAAACAATAGTTTGTGTAGTAGGGCGATACCAAACCTAACCACCGCTCATTGCCTACGCACTCAATGTACAATTACACTTAAACCTAATGAAAGTTAAGTCTGGCACCTGTACTAACGAATAACTTATTGCTTCAAGTAATTCAAATCATTAAAATAAGTTTGGAAGAACTTAGCGAAAACATATTTATTTATAAGATCCCTTATCGTATGACGAACGACCCACACGTGGAATTGATCATTAATTTACAATAATTCACTAAAACCAATAGAGGCTAGTTTTAATTTTATTACACATAATTGCGCTTTCTGTGTATTTATAAATAATTTGGATATTATTTCCATAATATTCTTAAATCTATAAAAATACTGAGCAACGTCGATTTCATACAATGTTTCATTCGATAAGTACTAAGTGACAACCGTAGACATAACCACATCAAACATAACGTAGGTACTCAACCAAACACTTTATACATCGTTACATTCTGTGCATTATACTTCAGGAATTTTAAAATTACTCTATGTGATGTACAAATAAAAGTATATGTTACCAAATCAATAAATTTTACAAAGGGTCTATAGACCTAATCGTATAATCAGCCGGAGCCTATTAAACTAAGATATAGTTGTGTCGTTGATCTTATTGTAGAACTGAAACACTGTGCCACTGTGATGTCTGACAGTCCCTAGTAGAAGACGGGTAGTGCAGTGACCCAGGTTTCACGTGCTTTACCTGCAACAAACCAACACACACTTTTATTTTATGTCCACGCCATACATCGAATAAAATTTAGATTTCATTCAAAGGGTCTGAGGCTTAACGGCCGCATCATTTCGGTTTATTTTAAAACAATAAAAATATCCCTTAAAAAGAATAGCGGTATTTAAATTAACAAAAAAGAAGGTCCATTCCGATAGCTGTTCCGATTCTATCGCGGCGTCGACGCGGCGACGACGGTGCGAGCCCGCCGCCGCGTTCACACATATCAACCCAAAAAGAAAAAATCTAAACCAATCGAGATGAGGTGACGAAACGTTCAGTCTCATTATCTGAGAATTTATTAACGAATCGCCTGGACCGGAAAACCGAAATGTGAAAGAAATAAAAATTCGACCTCGGCCGCGGTCATCTAAAGTTTGTACGTCGTCAATGAAAAAAGAAGTCAAACAGGTTGTCCGAGCGACCTGCGACTGAATGAAACGGAGGACCCGAGTCAGGATCGAGAGATAAGAGGAAAGATTAGGGCGTCGAAAAAAAAGAAAGCAGCTTTTAATGCGGAGGTAGTGTTGTGAATGAAGAGGATCCATTGAGATTCCGCGCCCACGCACGCTCGTGGTACGCGCGTTATCGGCCGCGCCGGACCGCCCGGCTGCCGTGCGGCCGCCGCACTGCCGCACCGCCGCCGCGACGCAACCCACGAACAATACTCATTGTACACGCACACACTTTTTGTCTTTCCAACCAAACCGCCTTGTTATTTAAATTAGCTCAGATGAATGGGGCTAGAGCCCCCAGATCACGTCACCATCTTCGAGACATCCAATTATTGTACTTTATCTCGCTTATAGGGTTCTAGTCAACAATATTTATACCTACGATACCACTTAGCGATACGAAATTGGTAGCGATATAATTTGGCCAAATAATAAGTTAAAACAATATAGGAATGTTATTTAAGGCGAAGACAAAAACCGTCGATTCAAATCCGTTCTTTTTGGGTCTACTTTAAAGGAATGCCGCGATAAGGAGTTATTTTCGCGTCAAAGAATTCGAGGGACAAAAAGGCGTGAAAACCAAAATAATACAAAAGGTTTATAGAAGTGAATTTGTGAGCGTTTGGCTAAAACAAAATTCTTGGCGATGCCGTCCTGTGCGGCAGCGGGCAGCGACGCGATTTATTGTAATGAGACGCGGATGCCGCTACTTCTTCTTAGAAAACCTTTGACGACTCTAAGAAATATGTGACACGGGAAACTGCGCTAACCCCGTCTTCACAAGGCGCACGGCGCTGCTTAAGCTGTCTCTGTGACACTTTTATTGCTTTTTAATTAATCACCGGAAATTGTTATTATTAATAGTAAAATAGGCGAAGATCATAATCTTTCTACTTATTTCCTTTCACTGATTTAATTGAGATAGGATTATTATTATTTGATTCGAACGTCATCAGCGCACTACATGTCTTTATTAATAATTAAAAGTTAATTAACAGTGAGATTAGCTTGGGGGTTTATCCCAACAGAGCGATGTAGGTACGCGTCACCAGTGACTTTGCATACTTGTAGAAAGAGCTAATTTGGGCAGGTCAGCGGGACGCGCGTAGGCGTACGGAACGCGTCGCTCTGACAATGACAAATGACACAAGATTGCAATCTCGCCGCCCTCGAGTCGCGCGTCGCGTCGCCCTTCCGCCTCGACTCAACTCCATTGTTTTCAATTACCGACATGACACCCCGGCGCGAGCCTGCGCTACTAAACCGCAACTCAGTTTATGGCCCTCCGATATCTCCACCACGATCGTCCATTACGTGCGCGACTCTCATTTACATGTGCGCGTAGCTTCGTGATTATGTTCAAGCTCGTCAATCTGAATCAATCTGTAACTCACCGCCAGTGGTGCGCGGTCCGCTTTCAGACGGCCGACACGAAACCGTTGGGATGTTGTAGCGAGCTGGAATAGGAAACATTCACTCTTTTCACGTGACGTTAGCAACATCTGGTTTGACTTAACCCTAGCCTACACCGAGTGCTTGTTCTCGAACGGATATCTATTATGTGTGGGATCCTATCTGTGCGCCTAAAGATATAAATGTACCTATTAAAGATCAAATAGAAAATAATAACCTTTTATAAAAGGGTTTGAAGGCCGCAGATCCCTCGTTGTGGTGCGGTTGATTAGGCTGGTGACTGTTAGCGGCGTGGTGAGGATTGTGGTAAGGATCGCGCTGCGGCGACTGCTGATGCCGTGGAAAACAGTAGCCGGAGCCGCCACCGCTACCGAGCGGATTGGCAACACTCGGAACCTTCATGTTGGGAGGTGTCTGTGGTGGCGTGTCTGTCTGCACATCGGGAAACGATGCAGGGTGCACGCAGGGATGCTGCCCACCATATTGACCACCGGCAAATCCACCGTACCGACCATACGAGCCGCTGGCAGGACTCGCGGCTGCCGTCGCTGGCAGCGCGAAGCCATTAGCGCTGCCGTCGGAAGGAGCAGCCCGCTCCGGCGGACCGTACGCGTGCTGCGGCCAGGGCTGCGCGGCCGGTGGTGGCGTCTTGCACGCCGCTGTATCAGCAAGCGACCATATTTTCGGCTTCGACGCTGGGATCGGCACACCGCAGTCTGACGTGCCTCGTTTCGCCTCTTCCTTTATGCCGTAGCCCAGCATCTGGTGGTGCATTCCCTGCAGCATCTCGTCGCCTTTCCGCTCCTCATCTGTAAAGATAATAATATTCATCGATCATATTTTATGTCCGAGTAGCAATAAATGCACGAGCGCAAGTTATTGCAATCAGATTAGTCACAATAGCCGAGGCCATAACTAACACGACAACAATAAAGAGGGCTTAAAATGTTCCCTTAAAAAATCGATAAAGTGCGGATTGAATCGTCGACGTGACCGTTACAAGCGGGACGTAAGTTTTAGCTAGTAAGAAGCGAAATCTCCCGGCTCCCTCCAGAAAAGTCGTGTGAAAATACGTTAGGCGTGCAGTGACCCATTCGTTAAGTGGTTATCCGATTAGCGAAGTGAAAATACCACTTTAGGGCGCGAACCCCCGCCGCGGGCGCTGCCCGATCCCTTTCGTATTTAAGCCGCATTTATTTCGCATTTCCAGGCGCACCCCGCGGCCCTGCACTCCTTCACGGAATGCGTGCCACACAATTAAAGGTCAACCCCGAAACCCACTTCTACTTTCGTTTAGGTCTCGTTAGGTATACGTACATTTTCATTAGGTATTGTATTTCACAAGTTATCAACCAAAATATTGTACGTAGCATCTTTTAATAGAAGTCATTTTATTTTACAGTTCATAATGTTTTCCCCAGTGGTAATAAAAGGTTTTATCAGTTTTATTAGTATCAATTATTTTGATCCGACATTTCCTAAGATTATAAAAAGGATCATGATTATGAAACTGCAATGAAATTAATCTTTAAATCTTTCTCGCTTGAAAAAAATTGATGTTATTGTACAATTACACAAAAATGTTTATTCAACGAATTTTATAAGGCTCTAAGTATTATCATAATGCCATTTTCCGTTGTAAAGTGGCTTTTGGCGGGCGCGGAGGCAGGGCCCGGTCCCACTAATGAAATTCAGAGGCCTGCGAAAACGTCGAGGACGCGGGCGGGGGTGAACCGCGGCAGAGGCGCAGGGGTGACGCGACCGCTCGACTTCATTCTCTTTATTCCATTTAATGCTGACTGCTCCTAGCTTTTAAGAGGGGTTATCCGTGTTGCCCTTCACTAGGGATAAATAGGGACGCCACTGATACTCCGCGCGAAGATATTTATCCGGCAAATTGTTTTAATTTTCATTGTATTAATCTAATAAAAGCCCACAACTGCGGGAGATAAGCGAGCGATGGGCGATTTCGTAATGTTTTATTTTGGAAATATGGTTTGTGTGCTTCAGGTTAATTGCTTTACAAATTCACCGAGTTAATATTAATTTAAGTCGAATGTTAATTACAATTATGCCATGTCGAGTAAGTCGTGTTTTTAGTAGTTTATACATGACAAGCTCTATCTACTGAGTTTAATGAAACAGTTATTGGTATTATACTAGAATTTATTAATTATTGGGAATAATTACGCAGGTACTTATATAATTCAATACCATTTTACCGTTAAAATAAACTAAACACAAGTACGTTCATTAGTCTGTCTTAATTAAATAACTAAACCATAAACAAGGAGTATTTTAATTAATGTACCGAAGGAAATCCGCCACTTACATTTACTGCACGAGACTTGTTTGTTTATAAGTATAAACACTTTAGTTGTGTCATGCTTCAACTGTGATTAGTACACAAAAGCGCATTCGAACGACGCGCGACGTCTGTCTGTCTTTCAAGTAAATTTGGTATTATTTTATGCATTCATATTGATTTGCAGTGCCGTTGCACGGCCAAAGAAAATCGAAGTTGCGATTTTCGTTGGCTGTCAAGGCGCGAAGTGTGGAAATGAAGGCACGGCACACTCCGCATTGAGTGGTTTTCCCTTCAGTGTGCTTGAGTCACAAGCCGGGGGCAAAGTGAGACATAATAAAATCCCGTCTCGGTCGCTCGGGGCGCCTCAGTCCCGCTCTCCCCATAGTGTTACCACTTTAGGAAAACCCCTTGTTTAGGGTGTAATAATTCGCCTAAGATTTGTTTGCGTTTCTATATTGAATTAAACACGTTGGGAATGTGATACATGCGGATTTTGTTTCAATATCGGATATTAGATATATTATGTAGTATTATGTACACATCTTCGTCAATGAAAAGTGTACTATCAGCATAGGTACATGTTTAGATGAAGTTTTCCCGAGCCTACTTTTCTTTAGTTAAAGTGATTTATCTAGTAGGTAGAGTGTCAAGATGGCTGACGGGTGTTGGTGGTCGGCGATAGAGTGGTAAGTGTGTGCACCCCGCAGTGTGTGGCTGCAGCCTGCACTTTACAGCTGAGGTCAGTGCAATTTACAGCTCGTCTCGCTCCTCCCCGAATGAACCACAGCAACGAGCGCTCCACGACTCTCACTCACTTGTTTGTATTACTTCTACTCGTTTTCCATTAACGC
This sequence comes from Euclidia mi, assembly GCA_944739405.2. Classification (NCBI taxonomy): domain Eukaryota; kingdom Metazoa; phylum Arthropoda; class Insecta; order Lepidoptera; family Erebidae; genus Euclidia; species Euclidia mi. The sequence goes on from OX123199.2 coordinate 40,334,913, forward strand.
GCGCCGGATTAATATTTTGTTTGCAATGCGAGAGCGCACGACAAAAATTAACATTTATTGGTGGGGTCCGAAAATGAAGCTTTTATTCATGAGTGGCTTAGCTCCGGATAGTTCTGTGTGTTTGTTTGACGACGACGGTCTAGGGATCGCGTGTGAAAGCTTTTATATTGGCTTTGTTTGCCGTGACTTAAAATGATATATTACACGTCGGTAACATTGACGTTTTTGTTAAAGAATGGTTATGAACGTTGGCGAGGAATGTTATGGTTTGTTTGCGATCGAGCTTTGGGATTAGTTTAATCGGTATGTTGTTTGGTTAAGTGTTAATCTTCTGATGCCCGCTTTTTGATTAGACATTTATTCTCACGAATCTGTTTTCGTCACGCAGGTTTTATATATTTACATGATGCAGGTTTATTTCTAATGCTGAATCAGTCACGCGATGCACGGATTTTGTTGTGAAGGGCATGTTATTGCTATTGGTGTAAATTAGCAACTTTTTGCTTTTATAAAAGATCACGAGTTAAACTATCACTTTCATAGGGATGGCAGACTCTTGCTTACTTTGAGCTACACAAACCTTTGTGTATAATGATTGTATCGATTTTAATGAAGTCTTTGGTATAAATAAGGTCCTTTGGGTAACATTTCTCTTTTGGATTTTATTTTATAGTCTGTATCCTCGAAGGGGTAGGCAGAAGTGTTACAGCCACATTTCGCTATGTGACTATTTTTGTATAACTAATGGTTATAGACACATAAATTAATGAATTTCCGAATTTCCAAAGTCAGTTTGATATTAAAGTGACTGAGAATTCGTATAAAGCTAATAGATAATCATGAAGACCTTTATTTTTCTTTTCACGCGCAATAAAATTGAAATGGCTTTGAATTGAATTTTCTTGTGGTGTATTCAAAGTATTAAATCATACGACAATGGCGCAACACCCTGTCGCTTGCGACGTCGCGTCGCTCGGAAGTAGCCGCGGGGGCGCGTGCCTATAATCCTTCACACAATGCGCGCGGCGTCTCACGACTTTTCTGTCGCAAGTTGATGCGTATATTATGTCGAAGTGTAGATGGGCCTTAATGGAAACATGGATCTATTTGTTTGTTTATTGTTTTTTTTTTACATAAGTAATTTGCATATATTTATTAAAACTGCCATATATTTATTAAAGGGTAGGAAGGTACCCACATACCTAACTTTTAATGAATATACATACCTACACATACATAGACTCACGCCTGTTTCCCGGAGGGGTAGGCAGAGACTACGGAACGCCATTTGCAACGATCCTGACATACCTCACTTGCTTCACTCACTCCCATCAAGTTTCTCATGCATGCTCTTCTGTTAAGGGTACTTCTGACTTATCCTTTTTTCAGGATGTCTCCAATCTGGTCAGAGAACGTCCGCCTAGGTCTTCCCCTTTGTCCTGTTCCATTCACACTTGCCTTATCTATCTTCTTTGTCAGTGTATCGTCATCCATCCTCTCCATGTGCCCAAACCATCTTAACATGCCTTTCTCAATGCTTGTCACTACTTTAATGAATATGTAGCAGTTTTATTTATTTTCGAACAATCATGTTCGATATTTATGGTGAATTTGAGTATTTGAATTAGCTTACGCTGAACATGATGATTGAAAACTGTAACTTTACGTTGTCGACGTTATTTTGAGTTTATTACGCGATTTTACCGAAGTGTTAATTAATTTCTTTATTTCCAGAAGTAAACAATCAGCAAACAGGCAGCTGTTTCGAGTTTCATTTTGGGGTAATTATTTTCTTATACTGTTGTAATTAATAAAGTAATTAACTTTTATTCTAAGTTTTTGGCCATTTATTTTCCGTTCAATAATTCACATCACAATAAAGCAAAATATTTGGCCATTACATCACAAATTTAAAATTTGTTCCATCATATTCATGCCAGGCACGCGGCTGCCATACATCTTAACAGTTTTTATGAACATTGTCGGGAGTGGCCCTTGTCATACACCGCGAATTAAGTACACTTGAGGCCCAACAATAGTGGGCTTCATTACACGAACGTATGCCGGGCGTTATGCGTGACGCCCTCGCGACTCCATTAGCACCGCGAACTTTGCTATGAAAACACTCTGTTAGAAACCATCTTTATTGTAACAATGCCTACTTATAATTTATGTTGTTGACAACCGCCACTAACGGCCGCCCTCGCTGTTTCTCACGCGCCGTGGCCAATAAGTATCTGGATTTTATTGTGCACTTACTTTCAAAAACATGTACCTACACAAATTTGAAACGCTGCCGCACTCCCCATTTACAATTACGTTTTGAAGATATTGGAAGTAAATGCCTAAATACACAGAAATCTGAAAGTTGAAAACAATAACACTAATACAAATTCTGTTGCTGAAATACCCTAACCCCGCATCGTATTCGATCGGTAGGTACATTATAAATCCCCAAAACCGTACTTACTTACGTTCCAGCGGAATATCCTCATAAAAGAAACGATCCACGAACTCGACAAATCCTTTGGCAAGAACATGAAGTAGGGCAGATCGTCAGACAAGCTGAACGCGACCTCCGAGCGTCGGCCCGTTGTAGCGACGAACAGAAGACGCGTTATATGAAATTTGGGCCCGGGCGCCGCCCACTTTACTACGAATAGGAAATCCGGTAGCGAGAAGCGGTTACGCACAGTTACACGCCTGAGACCCAACCAGCCCCTGCCCCCCTCCCGCGCCAGGCAGCCGCACGCCCCCTTGGCCCCTCGCCTCCTCACGGGCCGCACACCCTCCGGCCCGCAGCCGCGTTATGCCAATTCACTCGACGATTTATACACCGACAAAATTAAAGCAATTTTAAACGGTTAACAACACCGACGCAATTTGTACATGAAATAACACGCACTACTCACAGTTCAAGGGTAATTAGTAAATTATTGTTAAATTATATTCGCAATCGCACTTATCGACAACAAATGACACATAAACATCATACAAACAAGTATAAAACAATTCGCTTAGCAGGGGGAAATGAAAATACACATTACGGAATAGTGGAAGACAGTAAAAGCTCTAAAAACAATATCAACATCCGACAGTCAACGATTGTTATCGTTTTCGAATTTTCATATGGAAAACTCGTTATCATTTTCATAAGAGACGGTTAAGTTGACTATCGGGCGTTGAGTGGTATCGAACTCAACGAACCTTTGTGAGTTTTGATTTTCTCCTCCTGTTCGTCTTTGTCCTTTTCCTCGTCAGAGAGCATGGTGTCGTCATCGTCATCGGTCTTATTCTTGGGCTCCCATGTCATCTTGTTCTCCTTCTTGAGGCGGCGGCGCGCGTTCGCAAACCACGTCGATACTTGGGTCAGCGTCATCTTGGTGATAATCGCCAACATAATCTTCTCACCCTTCGTCGGGTAAGGATTCTTCTTGTGCTCGTTCAGCCACGCCTTCAGCGTCGCCGTTGACTCTCGTGTCGCGTTTTTCCGTCTGGCAGCTAGATCGTACCCGGCTCCATATCTGTCGACAAACATGTTTATACTTACATATACCTAATGGGAAAATCACGCTTCCGGCCTCAGCACAGCCACAAAACTTTCGCACAGACTAATAAGATGGAAAATGGTATCGGTCTGCGCTTCAGTGAGTGATAATCTTTGAATATCATTATGATGTCTACAATATTGAAGACCAAAATAGGATTCGTAAATTGTATCTATAAATACAGTTGATTTGTATTAAATAGAAACGATAGACAACCAATAGGTACATAAAGATCTGAATCTATAACCCTTGCCAAATTCAAACTGGTCGTGAATGATGATAACGACGTCGATATTTAGATACTTCGTAATAAAATATGATTCCTATAAATGTCTAATATAACGAGAAGTTTCAGTATAGCATATTTCAGTTTGTTACACCGTCCATGCGTCGAGTCGTATACAGCGAGCAATAAAGTAGCTTTTAAATTCGTAGCAGATAGGCGTTTTATTTGAGGCAATAGATTTCTCGTAACGGCAGCAAAAATAAAGCTATCGCGGCACAGGGTGACATTCGGTACAATTTTTAGGGCCCACGGTCCCATTTGCATCCGCATTCTGAGCGTAATTGTGGCTTCCCCCCAGCACTTCGAGTATTCGTACCTGACTTCGATTTTCCCGTCGACATGACAAAGGCGCGGTCTAAGGGGCCCAATAAATAGGTTTCGCGCGTGAAAATAGTTAAAAAATGGTACCGTTCGGCTTATGTTCACGCAAATTGCAATGTTGAGAGCCTCGCTTAGGGTCTAGTATTGAAGACTCCACCGTCATTTTCGCCTACGTGTTATGGATGACGCGAATGAGATTTGCAGAATTGACAGCGTTTGTTCTTTTGTTACGTTATAGCACGGTATGATTTAGGTGAGATGTTTGATAGATCGATCGGTCGTAATGTACTTTAGATTGTCTGTGAGTTTCATATGAGATATACAACAAGAAATCGGTACTAGTGTATCTTATTTTTATTTATGAATGCTGTTGTATAGCCGTCTTGAAGAGGACACTCTTAGCGAGAGTAGTTGTCAAAGAAGAGGGCGGTCCGTTGCATCTCGGTTGCAATTGCAGGGCGGTGCAGCGCAGGCGTGGACAGCGTGGGCGTACTCACCACCAATCGATCGCGACGCCATCTTGGTCACCGGACATCATCGGTATTGCTAGTCGCCCAACGACCGCCGGCCGGTGACAAGGCTTGCACGCACCGACCGAGCCCGTGATTTCGACACACAAACATCGCACCGGTTCACACCTTCGAATTTACATTACGTATTGTATATTGACTTTTAGTTTAGTCGACGTGATGGTGCGTTTATCTATCAATTGAAACCGCGACGCGCTGTATTAATACACGTGTCAAACGCGCTTCCACACAAAGCCTCTGAAACCAAACCGCATTAGTTTGAACATGAATAAGCTCTTCAGAAATCTACGGCGGTTAGCGACGACAGCGGCGCGACTTAGGAAAAACAGCGCTTTATTGCTTTAACGCTTTATTGATTCGGCGACGCTCGGTTTAGTTTACAGCTATGAAGCTGTTGCAAGGGGTTCAATCCTTTAAGCTTTGTTAATTAATTTAGACAGTCCACTTACTCGTCGCGCCCGCCCTGTGAGAACATATGCATTCTGCCCTGAGAATGTTAATACTTTGGTGAGCGGAAATACTTTGTATCTTTGTTAATTTGGGGACGCAAACATAAAACCGATGGCCGAGCTTTGAGTAATGCTCCATATTTGTGTACCAAACTAATGTGTGGATTAATGTTCAGTGACATTTCCTGCGTCAAAATTTAATACTGTCTTTTATGGGTCGACTTGCAATGGAAAAGCATCAATCAATTTCATTGATAATAAACAAATTTAAATTGTTATTATGTTGTCCACATAGTAGATGCAGTGTAAAAATTGACACAAAGCCGTTTCAGAGAATTTAAAGAGGTAGTTACGGTGGAAACATTCAATAAAATAGTACGTATGTGTGTATTAGGTCACCCTAGCAAAAAGCAACGTTGTTGGGCGGGCGCCTACAACCGTTGCTACATATTTGCGCTTGCCGAGTATTCAATTCGCGGTATCGAAGGTTTACGATCTACCCGCTTGGGGGAATTGCGGCCTCGCCGTGCCCTCCCCCGTAAACCGTACACTCGTACAGCTATGTACGAATGCGTACATAAGTAATACCCCCGCCACAGGGGAGGCTCGGCTCGTATTAGAATTAGGATTCGCAACTCAAATGCAAGTCCACTGGGCGTTTTAGGAACTGTATTTGCCATCACTTTGTTCGTCTAGTGTATGTTTCCTCGGCTCAATTTCAACATTCGTTATATTATTAATTTAAGGTCAATCATTGCAGACAGTCAATCAGTTTTAAAAGCAGGATAGCTTTTAAAACTTAGGGCTTCAGCAATGATTCAACTTATCCAATTCCTATTAAAAAAAGTTTACAAGCTCTATTAACTATATTTTTAAATTATTTATTGTCATGAAGGTGGTCATTCCATTTACCTCTGCAGTACTTCTACAACCTACTGCTGTATTTTTCTAATGCAATGTTTGTCCGATCAGATATGGTGGCATGCTCTCTTTTAGAATTCGGCGTTGCTTCATAGCTGATGACAATCGGCATACTGATACAAACATATTTCTTCTGTTAATTACCAGAACATTGTCCTCCTTATGGCGATCTTGGTCATCATCTTATTATCTTTAATACGATCACGACTTGAGTTCGAGGTTTTCTCATCTGTCCCTCGAAACTATTTCAACACCATACTCGTTTACCAGTCCTTAAATACGAAACAATATTCTACCATCACCTCTATAGCCGAGATTAAACAGTCATAAATATATAATAAGGTTATAAAGATTAATATCACATATAATATTATGTATGTATTTGTAATATTAATTAGGCTAAAACACCAATAAAATAACGCATCTCTACACTTTGAAATCATTATAATGCCAATAGTTAAACGAGAATATGTCATAAAATATTACCGACGAGTTTTTTATAGTTGTTTGTTGAACTGTAGCAACGGTCTGTGGTAATTTAATTTATATTTATAAATCTAATCAAATCGGTACCTATTGTAGATTCCATTCGTATTCTAAACAAAATGTATCGTAGTTAATTCGACACGCTGACATAAAATCCTCTATAGTTGCCGTTGTTTCAAGTGAGATGTTTATGTCCTCAAATATCTTATACCTACTGTTGAAATGTAAACCTACAGGTTTTCCTGAATATTTATGGTGCTTTGATAATGTTCTCTGTTTTAAAATTAGTTAACATTTACTTACATACCTCATATATTTTTAGGAAGGCACCTAATTCATATATGTTAAACAACATATATTCTGTAAAACAAATATATAGTAATTGCCAATCAAAGAAAACTAAAGAAAATTTCAAGAGCACAAGCCAACTGTCAAGGCATTTCACAAAAAAATTCGAACACCTTTCGTCATTAAAAAATCTGAAGAGCATATTTCGGCTTATGGCGGATGTACATAAGTGTTCGTATGTCAATCATATTGTAATTTAGACGTAATTAGTTAATTACTATGGCTTCCTCCGAGCGGGTGGCGTCGAGCGCGTTCACAATCATCTGATACATTTATTATTAATTATTAATAACGTACACCTGATTGGAACTCCATGTATGACGTATTAATTATGATCTACACTGCGCCCCTAATTGTCTGCAGATAACTTACAGTTTTTGTGGGTTTTGACAGCGACAAAATAATAAATAATTCTAGCTTAACACCGAACACCTTAATGAGAAATTTTTATAAATTGTTACAGAAGTTATTACAAGATAATTAATTATTTTTGAATTATATTTACTGATCGATTGCACTAGCAAGAAGTGCTAGTGCCAGCAGGCTCTACCTGACATATAGGTCGAATATAAAATACTGGATCTGCAATGATATGGAAAGAATTATTCTAACATCGTTCTTGAACCTGAGGATTTTATATGTACACTCTAATGATATGACGTCCGACTTCGTCATTAAATTGCTATCTTTACGGTCTCCATCAAAATTATCTATCGCGGAGATGGAACAGATAATATTTGATTAAAATCTCTAAAAATAAATTAACAAACGTGTGCTAAACGGGCATAAATGTCGTTCAGGCTGCGTGTCTCGTTAACAAGCGCCCTTACTTGGCTTATTTAAAAAGTAACAACCCAAATCGTTGGCACACAAATAATTCCCAGCGAGCGCCGTGCTCGGGGCGCGGTAATTTCCTGCGCATTTTGATCTCAATGGTGCGGTACAAGTGCTCCCTCGTCTCTTTTCTCTAATTTTTGTACGTTTTCTGTGCTCGAGACTTTTGTTAAAAATAGCTGAGTAATTTTTCATTTCGGCGCGCGGCGGGCGTGGCAGATTACAGGCTGTTCCAAATAATACGCCAACGGTACTTAACTCGAGTGCGCCTACACTCGCGGCCAAGTTTTGTTGCTTATGTACGCTTTTCACCGTACTTGTTTCTTTGTGAGGCTATTTATTCGGTCCGGCTAACTTATTGCGGCCCCCGGAACGTTTTATGAGCCTCTTATGAAGTTTTTCCTTTGAAATGAATACACAACAATTTCGTTGGCAGCCGTATGTAATTACACTTGCAAATAACTGAATTATTTAGTAGCTCGCGACAAGTGTGTTGCGAAAATGTTTTTATATTCACACCTTCGCAGGTCGTTTATTAGAGCGCTGGTGGATTATTTGTCGGCATGCTCAAGTGAGCTCAAAGTGATCACCCTATGCGTGCGTAGTAGTGAACAATTGTGTCGGAACATCGGGGCCGCTATATATCACGGAGTATTTCCGTGCACGTCCCGTCACGATACCGTAACGCCGCATCTTTTTTACGCATAAAAACTAATGTCGCGTCTAATTATTTTTAGATTATAACGCACCGCCTGCTATATATTAAGTCGAGCGCAGCCGAATTGTCAGCATAACTCCGCTTTGATGTATCATGATTTGTTTTTATTTTCAGGCAGTTTCAACGTGATTCATGGACGGATAAATTTCAAGTGCGCCGTGAAACGTATATTTAATTGATGCGTCCGCATAATACATTGTTATGACACTCTTATGACGACCGCTGTCGATTTATAGGCGTAAGATTTGTACAGAAGATGCTATTTATATAAAATGGAATACGAGGCCACCCCTGCTCGTCGACAAGTCTGACGGGTTGATAAGTTTGCCGAAAACGTCAACGCAACGCGTCGAGTGATCGCGTTTCAAAGAAAAACTGTGAATTAATCAAGCACTAGCGCGAATGGATGTAGAGTCATCCGTCTCTGTCACGGGCGCGGGTGTGTACGTGTCGAAACGGGACGGCGAACAACCGGGAGTGGTTACTCGGTCATTTGTCCCTTGCGGTCGACACGCACAGCCTAGCACACAACAACGTGTGTGTATGCCTTTATTGATGCACTTGAATTTTTTAGGTTTCCTATTGAATTATCAATAAGTCTGTGTAATTATAGAACGGTCGCACATCTCCACTTATTGTCATCCTGTCGACACTATCGCGATTCGTAGAGCTTACAAGTGACTTTATTACAGAGCGCAACATGCTTACTGATACTTTTTATGGCGCGTATTTCTGCTTCTTAAATGTACCTAATACCAATTTCTACACGTGCGTATAAATGTAGAGAGAGAGAGAGAAAACCTTATTATCCACATTCCTATATTCCACATACAACATATTATCTATTTAATGGATATGTTTACTGCATATATTAAGGGAACCTGTATTACTTTAATTGTATGTATGATGTGAAAATAGCTTCACAAACTCATTCCACTGTATTCAAATAAATATAAAACAGTTATAATTTCTTACTTTTAGCAACAAAGTATAAAAAGTCAACATCGATACTAACACGATTTGAACATGTTTGAATGGGAAATATGAAACCTCTGGTTGTCGCACAAAACGGTCTAATAACCAAGCGGACATAACAGATTATAATGAGGTGGGATTTTTGATTGCATGAGTAAATACTATAGAGTATGTCGTAGTAAGCGTACAAGTAATAAACATTTCAACGCGAGGAGTAATTGGATACAGGGGCCGTTAGAAACACATCTAACGGGTTCATTTAGTTACAGCCCCTATAATGTATTCATTAGGCAGGATATTCGGCGACTATCACTCAGTAAAACGCGTCCAAAACCAATAACACTAAAACATGAAAGGGGGTACATATGCACAACATAACAAAATTGATTAAAGTCAAAACGAGTCGCCAAGTACAAACATGAGCCTTTCGCATTGCAATCTATTAGAGAGATAAGTCTCGATAGGGAGGTATTATGTTAATCCGGGTGCGGCGCGGCGTGGGCTTTATCTAAAGTGGCGCGGGCACTGTGGGCCTGTGGGGTCTCGTGGACCCTGGGGACTTACCCGTAGGCAGCGAGCGTCGGGTCGTAGGGGTAGTAGCCGCCCGAGGGCTGCAGGCCAGCTGACGTCCACGCCGACATCTCACCGCCGCTCTCCTTCAGCGCGTAAGGGTTGCTCTGAAATACCGCACGATACAATAAACAAACATGCCGCCGGCACAATCCACTATACTTTAATACAGTTTATTTCAGTATTTCTATGTGTGAACAAGCCTCATTATTATAACACAAATAGGAGGATAATTAACATGCAGGTTGGTAGTCTCTACAACATGATTATCCCTGTTTGTTATTGACAATACTGTTGACAAGTACTCTGAAACGTATGCATATGAAGCATTAAGCAGCTAGACTGGTTCTTAAGGTAAATCTTTCTTGTCAACAGTGAGAGAATTGTTTTGTCGTTTACGTTGACGATGGAAGTAGGTACCTGATCAAAATTGATCTAGACTCAATATTTCTAAAGAAAATATATCTACAATAGACCAATACGTAGCTACGTACTCAATTGAAGATCTGAGTAGAGTTCTGTATATCAAATTGATAGCTATTTATCGTGTAAGTACATTCCTATTATCGTAGCTCAACGCGAGGTATAACGTATCAAATCATATTAAATTCTTTAGCCATTAAGGCTAGCACTCCACGTCGCTAAGCTTACATGTAAGCGGATAAATCTCGACGCTTAATACCTTTCAGTCAATCGGCCTTACAAATACGTCGGCTTGAATTTAATTAAAGTTAACTTAATAAAAGGGAATAAACTGGTGAACAACAATAAAAGTCCCAAGAGTACGGCTTGACATATCACTGGCATATTTGCATAATGTATGGAAGCAGAGGGGAAAACTATTAAGGCCTAACGCTCCCTATGCGTGATAGTTGTTTAACAGCGACGCAGTGAGAGCGGGCATGTTACCCTCTTTACTCAGTTATTCGCATACATTAGGAGCGACTAAATTAAAAGTGTGAACGATTTGAACGCGCCTCGGGAATCCGTCCCTTGTCTCACCCTACGCAACTCCTGTGATAATAAAAGAAAAGTATTATGCTTCATATGCCGCTGGTTGTGATGCGATAACTGAATAAAAACACCAACTTTATTTATCCCCCTATTTTTAAGTAAGGGTATGTGTGCGTTTCGTTGCGTTTGTAGCGCGTAATTTGTAGGTGTATTTCTATTTGTTTTGTGTGGGTGTTTTAGGGGTATTAACGTCGTAAGATATGCCACCTACCTATGTAGATAAACCACATGAACGTCGATCGTACCTATGTATCGGGTGCAAATCGGTACCCCTTTAACCTATTATTTATTTACCCAAATAACAAACCTTAGCCCGGATTTCGATTGAATCATAATTATCATGTTAGTTTTGCGTTTTTTATGTGAATGTAACAAACTTCTAGGTATGCTAAAAATAATTTTTAACATAATATAAATTGATATTGACTACCACTTTTACGTATCTAAGCATAATATTCAGATATGAAATTCATGCAATAAAGTGTCACCAGGTGTTTTATCTAATAAAGTTTTTTTTTGTACTGGCAATGAACATGAACTTACGACACATTTATATGATTTTGTAATAAACCGGGACCTTTGCCTTAAGCATTATTATCATGTCAAAAATATCATTCAAATTTTCGTAGGTATAGTAAGTTAGTTGCTAGCCAAGAACTAGCTAATGTATAAAATTATCTACGAAAAATACGTACCAAGGTATAAGTAACAAAACTGCATATAAATAGTTATCTTTAAGTATAAACATTCAAAATAAAACGTAGCTCTTCTATAACTGATTATGTATAATTAAAATCTGTTACAGTAATGTTTAACACAACCGTAGTGCGACTTACGTCTGCACATCTTTTCTCAAAGCGATGTGATTGATGTCTTCTCCGGGCCGTCACAATGCTCTTACGGCTGTTACATACACTTACATATAAGGTAACGTACACTGTTATATTATCAGTCACTACAGTCGTAAAGTTATTCTTCTATTTATTTTAGGATAACTTTTCCGCTTTACGTAATTTAGGAAAAACAATGACGACATGTCTCGGGACTATTGAACTCATGTTATCGATGCGAATATGAAGTGGGAGCTTAAGCAATTTGTCAGAAAATACATATAAGTAAAGCTCCAAAGATTTTGGAGACGAGGCATTGCTGTCTAGTTAAATCAAAGCAGCGCTTTCGAATTGAATAGTGTGTCAGATTTTTGTTCGTGTTTTCTTCAAAGCTAAGAGAGTTTATTATGCCGGATATATTTTCTATAATTTACTTTATACTGCAGTCAAAATATTACTGTGCAATGATACCGTATGAAAAAAATCGAATCAAACGTCAATCATTTAATGGTTCAAAATCACTCCATATCACCAGAATAAACAAGATATTAGCTATAGGTGCTGCATTGATTGATGAAAAGCTTTACTCCTTACACATGAAGGCTTAAAAGCAGAGTGTCTTACACAAGGCAGTGTGTTTCATTACAATTCTTTTTTAAAGCTTCTATGTATAAAAGTCTAGCGTCGAAACCTTACCTTGTTATTAGGACTCAAACTAGCTTACGGCTGCACGTAGGCAATAAGTTTTAATTCATAAATCTATTAAATTGTGTCAGACTTCATCCTCCATCTAGGAGAAAGTACATCCAATTTCTATACAATCTAGATTTTAATTGCTTACTTGAAGAAACGTACGTAATATCGCAATCTCGACTACTTCCTGTCTATTTATTTGCGTAATACGAAATGTAATTTAATGTTTATTATCTATAATCACTCGGCAACAAAATTATGTACTTATAAAATTTATTCTCGACTGCAAATATTTTTATGAATTAGTTAGGTACACAATAATACTTGAACATCAGAAATCAAACGCGAAACATCGCGATCATCAGCCGCGACTACCTATCTGTCTATCAAAACTATCATCCACAAATAAAAACCGAAACTGTATAAATTACCGTAGTTCAGCGAAATGATGAATACAATTATAACATAAGCAATAAAAAATAATAATTAGTGTGGGTGTGTAATACACCTCTGCCCGCCCCTTCGGGGATAAAAGGTGTGAAGTTATGTTATGTTATAAAAATAATACTACCCATCGTAGAAGAAAAAAATTAAAAAACAACACCGACAACTTCGTAACATTCCTTATTAGAATGGTAACGAGTATCAGTAAGATAATAGCATAATTATTGTTCAAGAGTTGAGCTTAATAGTCGTACTAAGTAAACAGCTCGTTTGTTGATTGTACGAACAAATTGTTCGGTTCAGAATGTTTGCATTTGTAATTATTGTCTCCTGACGTCACACGATTTATGTTCAACACTGTGCTGGCTTATAAGGCTGCCTATCCACTAAAGATGTACGGTGTAGCTGAGCGTGGTCCGATAATATCGGCGTATGTTTTCATTGCGCACAGCTCGACTGCCTCGAACATCTCTATTGGGTACGCAGCCTAAATCCGCACAGCACGCTTCACGTCACGTTTCTCATTAGCCTCCCTGTGAATATCGAGACAAAGAGCTCTAGATACCATCTGCGTGTTATACCTATAAATGTGTTTATATTAGGTCCATATTGCAATGATTGCGACGAAATATGAAAAAGGACCGATATACGCTGAAGATTGGTTTCGCAACAAAACCCCGAGGACTCACCTATTGTCATTATACCGAGCTGTTTAAAAATTCAAAAGATGATTTCAAGAAGATGGCGTTCTCTTGCCTTGAATATTAGAACTTAGAAGCATGAGTGAAATGTACCTACTAGATGACAGCACTTCAAGTGATGGCCAAGATGCACACAGAAGCAAAACTAAGTCTTCTTGAGGCTTTATTGTGAACAACACTGTTTAGTTAATAGGAATATTTCGATACTTTGCCTTTATATCTCCAAATTCATCTCGAATCTCGAAAATAATTGGGTACATCTGAACATTCAGAACGTTCTACTCTACAGAACTCTATGAGTATCTACGTTTCTCTTAAGTTTTCCTGGCTTAATTAACTTCTGTGGTGTTTTGTCTTTTCTGACTGGAATAGTTATTGTGCTAACATTTTTTTTTCGTTTGCCTATAATGTCATAAACTATACGACGACTTGTGTCTACAAAAAATTAATGTGATTGGGTCTAGTTCGCCTTCTACAACGCTTCAATTTAAACGTTCTACGTAACGCAACTACGATTTTACTTGGAAAACTATGTGAAAAGGAGAAAGAAGATATTGCTTATTGAAAATATTGCTTTACGAAGCATGAGCTTATTAGATGCAAGGCTAGAAAAAAGTGAAAACTTATTAGTATCTCATGTGGGTACTGAATTTGCAAATATGATTAGCCCACCTGGATATGTGTGGGAAATAATTAAAAACGTTTAGTGTAAAATTTTCTAGTCTGTCAAACTGTGTTTCTTATGTTGAACATAAATATTTATTAAATCCATTAAAAGTAAACGTCGATAAGCTAGAAACATAAATGGTGCGTTGAGAATTTTTCACGTAAATTAATTTAAAGCTGTAGTTGTAGCTTATTTATTAGTACGACACTAATTAGAGCAAACGGCTAAAACACGGAGGTTGGGAAATACCTTTATTAGTGGACTAGATGGAGATGAATGGTTTGTCGCCTCGGAATACTCCGCCCAGTGCGGCATTGTCACTGCGGCTAAGTGACAGCGAGATAGCCGGCAGTTAGTGTCCGGTAAAAACGATCACCGAATCTTATGTAGGTACTGTATTCGCATTAAACAATCAACCGGCTCCATTTTTGACACGTTAGCCAGTTTTTTTTTGTAGGAATAGAGGCCTTTTTTAACTCTGGTGGCAGTCAGCTCTTTATAATTGATGATGAGAGATTTTCAAATTTGAATACAAATAGTGCAAATTTTCATTTATAATCCGCTTGGAAAATTTTGATGACAACTTTAACATCTTCTAGTTACTATTTAGATTTAAACAGTAGGTAACACACTTCTTCGATTTAGGACTTACAATATGTGAGACGGCGACCCAGCGCAGTGTACTAGACATAAAGACTCCTGCCGTTCTAATTAAAGGAAAAGCTGAACACGATATTGCATCAAACATGATTTCCGATAAAAGATCAACACCGATACCTTAATTGAACTCGATAATTATTGTCAATAAACGTTATATCTTTTATAGATCTCGATCTATAGTATTGATATTATCTACTAGTTCCAATGATTTCCTCGGTCCGATTTCTAAGAATATAAACCTCACTACTTACAAAGCATTTCAAAATAACTGTCAGAAATCTGCCCTACAATTCCCTGTAATAAATATTTCATACGATCGACAACAATTCTGAAGATCTTTCTAAATAACCACAAGAACTCTTAATTTATTCTGACGAATCATAACATCCTAATACGTTACTAATCTCAAATAGCTTCAATAATTCCATTTCCCGTCTTTACATCCCTAAACTAAGTCACATAATGAGATTAGAAGTCGAAAGCCACTTGGGATAGTCAAAAGGCAGTGTAAAAGATTACGAGAACATTAATATCTATCATTGTATAAGTAAACATAACACTTGGACGTGGGGGTAAATAAGCCTGTGACAAATTCGAAACCGCAACTCTTTTGTGGGTACTGTGATAAAAATTGTTTCTTTCCCTGGCGGTGACAGGCCACTGAGGTTTCCCCGTTTCCCTCTGAGGTCGTGACTCGGGGTTCACTAACTATGACTGATGATTGTCTCGCCCCTAACATTAGCGCTCGAGAAAGCACGTGCCTGCCCGTAAATTAATGATTGTGCCATTATTACTTACGACTATGCATATCCTACTAGTGTAGACATGTTTTATTTTTTATAGTCAACACGGGAGTAATAAGGATATTATGTTTTAATGTATTTTAAGGATATATGTTTATTTAAAATATGCCTTTTTTCATGTTACTTTGATTTATATCAGGATTATTAAGCTGTCGTGAATATATTTACATTGCAGAAGCAATTATTGCAATGACAGCGAACTAGCCATGTTATCTATGTTGACTAATAGGGCCTGCACGGGCAGGTGTTAGGGTCCTCCTTATGTAATAAAAAGGATAGCCTGGGCTCTATTATGGTACAAGCGTATTATGTTAGGGTCGCTTGGGTATACAAATTATGCACTTACAAAAGAAAAAACGTAACGTCATCTATATGTAGGCATACTTAATATGTGTGTAAAGATTAGCTATCGTGTCAATAATAGGTACATGAACATGTGGCACTATTTGACGTAAATGGGAAACATACACGGCAGAAAATATTTATTATCTTGAAGTAAGATTTTGTTCAAGCGCATCCATAACTCAATCCAGTCCACACGTCTAACACAGATACAGTGGACACAAATCACTGGTGTTTATTTAACTGGGGTGATAAAACTCATTTATTAACTCTCAAAAAATCTTATCCGCGCCAATTCATCCCCCTTTTCCGTAAGACTGGGTTTAACAACATTTTAATCAATTCTCCACAGACTCCGCGAGTCAGCGCGCCAGATAGACTCATTACACCGACCCCAAATAAATATAAACAGTAGCGAAAAGGGGCCAGCCCCACTATTAACGTTATTCACACGCGCCGCTAGATACATAAATAAAAGCCAACTACCGCCGCGACCCTAGAAACAAAAAAGACAAAGTTCACGTTCGACTGAACTGTGCGGTTCATAAATAAAGCTCGTTTATTTCATTGCATTAAACTGGTGATAAGTTATTTGACGGTTCATAAATTCGTACCCCATCGGTGGTTGGAGCCGCTTATTGACTAGCGCGCGCCCCGGCACCGCCCGAGGCGCCGCGCCGACCCGCCGCCTTGCCAAATCGACGCCACTCCATCATACCGCGACTCAGCTTTCTGGCTACTGTGTGCCAAGCGCCAATGCCTTCATTGCCTTTACACCCTATAGCGTACAGATTACGTTTGTCCACGTTTAAGCATTTCTTGCTACATTTCTGCACCAGGATGTCATCTTGATATTATATCCGTAGACGTATTTTTGATACACAAAGAAAATCTATGAATAATACGCATTTGACTCAGCGCTTATACAAGCACTACTACATCATTGTTTGTGAGAAGTAAACATAAAGCTCTACACTAGCAGCACCAAATAGCGACATGCAGCACGGCTCTGCACAAATAAATACTAAGCGATTTAGAAACAATATCTGGTAAAATGTACCATCGATGGTTTGCCACGAATCTTTCAAGCGTAACTACAAAAAAAGAAATAAAATTATTCATGCTATAAAATAATACCGGGAGGAAACACTACTAGCAGAATCTAAAAGTGAATTGTAGCGAGTGGAAAAAAGAATGACTCTAAGTGGATAAAGAGCGAATACAAACGAAAAAGTCATTTCATGGCGCACGACAGTGACGCAAGAGCGACCGACATGCCACTGTGAGCCGTGGCCGAGAACAGTTAAGGGCTGTATTTGTTAGCCGCGCAGACAACGTGGCTAAGTTCAATAAAGCTTTCCCCCAAATAAGCCATAAAACGAGCGGCGACGGGCGCGGGCGTTTTAGCTACGTTCCCGTTCCAATTATTTGTTTGTGGAGGCACAATAATTTTATTTTACGTTTTATTTAACATTTATTTCGTTACGGCAATTTCACGGGTATCAAAGAATTGCTAGATTGTGATTTAAACGAAATTGGTTATTTTCCACTTCGAGAACTGAAAGTTATTTCTTTGGTATTGAATTAATATTATTTTATTATGCATGATATTGTGTTCTTAATCAAAAACACTTCTTTTTACAACACTTTATTATTGAAAATTGAGCGGAGTTTCGTAATTTGGAATTGAGTTGTACGCAGCTATTAAAACCCCGACGTTGGAACTTTGCAAGCTTATTAGCGAGTGAGTATTGTGATTACTAAATGAACGTGACGAATACCTTTAAGAAAATGGTTCAAATTAGTTTCGAAAATGAGTGTGTCATTAAAATCTGCGTACATAACTATAAGTGTAGATTGATAGAAGTGGCGCTGTCGCGTCGTTCAGACGGTGTACCATAAATAAATAAACAATAAACCAGGATTAAACAAGTCAATTGGAGCTCAGACACAGACAATGTGCGGTCACGTTTAACTGCCGAACCCGACGGTAACCGATCGCGGCCGACGTAATTCAATGATCGTAAACGCTCGCAATGATATCAATTAGACGGGGCCCCGAGACCGATAAAGCTCCACTTTAATTAGGAGAACAAACAACAGACGGGTCTTAATGAGCCGTGCGCGTGTGCAGGGCGAGAGAGGTAATTAGGTCGGGGGAGAGTGGGTTCCGTGGCGTCGCGAGCCGCCGAGGGTGATCAATTATTGAGCCGCAGTGATTGATTCGCGAGCCTGGCGTCGCGGTCGCGGCGGTCTGCCGCGTATCTTCCGACGACCGCCGACCGCCAACCGCCGACAACTCACTCTTAATCCCTGTCGCCCAAAGCCCTCAACTTGTCCAAAACTGTCTCCACTACGCCGCAAGTTAAAACCGCACTTACAAAACTTATTACCCATGAAAGATTCATCTTATCTACTCTAGTTGCTACTCATTAAAGTCGTGTATTCCACGTCGTGTGTTTTCAAAAGCTGAGTACCTGTTAAGCGAGGGTAAGCCCAAATTACTTAATTAAATTAATCAAAGAAGGTTTGAAACATATCTAGCGCACGGCTTTAAGAGTATTTTGTAGTCTTTTATTAAGATAATTTGATCCACTTGTGTAGAAAATATATATTTTTTATAAATTATAGAGTTAGTTACCTTACACCTAAGGGTACCTTACAGATTTCTGTAATCTATATAAATAAAAATGAATCACCAAACTGTTTGTACGCGCATAACTTCCAAACTACTTACTGCACCAAATTGGATAAATCTTTATTTTATGTGTTCGTTATTGTCAGGAGAAGGTTTGTATGAAAAAAAAAATAGACTCACGCCTGTATCCCCGAAGAGGTAGGCAGCGGTGTAATATTACACCCACATTTCGCTATGAATTTTTAGGTAATAAGGGGCGAGCCTATTACCGCTACCGGGCACATCACCAGACTCCGTGCTCCTACCTACTGAGAATTCGGAAAAACTCAGTAACACTTTTACCCGACCCGGGAATCGAACCCGGGACCTCCGATCAATAGACGCATAGCTATCCTCTGGGCGACGGAGTTGAAAAAAAAATTAATAAAAATATAGCTTTTAGAAAAAAAATATATGGCGGTACGAAGTTCGCGGGGTTAGCTAGTGATAATTATATAAAGCTGTATATTAATATCAAAGATCTACTAATATTATTTATATTAACTACCATCTTTATACGTTATGTTTTTATTGCTAAACTGTTGTTTTTAACGTTAATATAAATTTTACTGTAAAGTTTAATTTAACGATAAGCGGGTGAGCAACGTTTTATAATGAAATGAAAAGTAGGAGAGGTACCATAATTTGGGGAACCCCGCGTTTATCGTATTTATCTGATGTCTTGCTAATAGTCGTCATTTGAGGGTGAAACGCAGCTGTGAAGGCTCCACTGCACTTATAAATTACCTACTTATAAAATAAGGACATCAAAAACCATTTAGAGCAATAACTATTATACACTGAATATAGCTATAAATACATTGAATGAATTATGCGTATTATTTTGATACAAAAATAAATGTTAGAGGTGTCAGCGTTAATGGTCGGCTCGGGGAGGTCGGGGGTGAGCACAAAGCGCCCCCGGGGCGCTATTGTTGGCGCGGATTCCCTGCCCGTGACATCTGTCCGAATCGCTACAATAACTCGCAAAAAACTCACTCGAAATTTACCAAATGTAAAGCGCTTCTCTGCGATTATTTTCCGCTGAATATACAATGTGTAGCTATCGTAGCTTCGCTTGCACGCCGAGATGTCTTCATTGACCCATTGTTGTCCCTGACGTATCATTTATTCCATTTTGAATTAGTACCCGCACTACTCCGGGTGGTCCTAAATCGATGGCAAAATAGCATCCACAGTGACACGACGTCACAATATTATAAACAGCGTTAAATTTTGCCTTTTCACTGCGATTTTATACGTTCGAAATTGCAACAAAGGATGAGGTGTCAAAAATGTTTTGTTGAATTACGAGATAATCTTATTACTTACGTGAACTGACATCTTTACTTTGTATTCTCAGAGAATACTTAATCTGGGACTGGGAAACTTTATAATAAGTTTAATTATAGAGGTGCTTCAGACGTCTGTTTATCGATAGATAGCAGTTAGATAATATAATGCCTCAAACAACACTTGAAGTAAATTAACATACTGTTATAAGCTACATATTTTACTTAAACGTCGTGTATAATTTGCTTCTATAAACTTTCTTATTATGCAAATTACTTCCAAAACACGAAGCTACGGCATCCTAAAACAAACTTAAAATTAAATAATAACGTAGTTAAAAGCTATCTCAAGTTTAATCGACACCTTGTTTTTATTCGGCTAATGCTTAGCACGTCGGGTGAGGCGAGGCGAGCGGGCGCGGACAAAAATTATGCCTGGATCACGTTTTTTTTACTTCCGGTCGAGATAACGGTCGAAATAAGCACCTCTATATAGTTAAGTGGTCACAGATCGCTTAGTAAACGGCACACACATTATAATTGTTTATTCGTAAGCTAATCCCACCCCTCGTCGATTCCTCGTAAAACTTTCAATTATCGCGCATTAGACCGCTTCCTTTGGTCAGACGACCGGCCAAACTTTTCGCTTAAGATTAATCGCGAACGCCTTCATACGGAACGGTCATAATATCCTCCAGTTCCGGACCTAACAAAGGGACGTAACAAATTTCCTGCACCGTCCAAGATTGCTGACTAACCTCCGCCACATGTAGGTACGAGAGTGCAAACCGAAAATGATCGTCGAATGAAATATGCATCAACACACACGGACATCGGTCACGATAGTGGTGTTCGAGGTGTATTCAAACAATAGTAAATGCATTTAGGCCGACCATTGTGTGATTTATAGCGAAAGCGTGTAGGTAATTTATAAGAGTGGCGCGAGAGTGGACGTAGGGCGCCGGCCGCCACGGGACGTCGGGAAATCGGGGAAAATCCGAAGATTTATTAGCGGTGGAGCCGCAGAGCGGGTGACCGCGCGACCGCGCGCTCTGTTTGACCACTCATTAAAGTCGGCAAGTAAACGCTTACTACGAAGATGAGTATATTTGCGGAGCAATTAACGCTTTTGAGGTGAGACGAGGGTTGCGGGGTTACTTCATAATCATTGTTTGTGAATTACTACGAGCGGCCGCAGTGTGCTGGCTGACACCTTTATCAATACGTTCTATGTATTTTTAGACAGCATTTCGGCTATTTGCGACCATCTTTGGTTTGTGCCGTATCGTTAAAACGCTTATGTGTTCAGTAGATAAGGCGGCCGATACAGAAGGTGTATCTGCGTCGGGATATCGGAGTGTAAATATGCGCGGTGTCAATCACTGCTAGGCGGCGCTTTACAACATTTTATCGGTTGTCACATAGGTAATCTAAGTATAACGCATTTATGTCAAATCGTCGATGTACCTATTGATAAGCCCACCCACGTTTCACCGGCTCTCTATTGCATCATTAAAGCAATGGCGGTTGATATTATGTTCTGTAACACTTATAACGTTACGAATACAAAAAATGACACATGTTACTTATCGCGCCTGCATAATATATTATACATGGGCCATATACAGGTGAAGAAATGTTCAATTTTACAATTAGCACGCATGTCACCTGGGATCTCTTACGATGTTTGACACTAGAAGCTTTAATAGTTCATTAATAAGATCACATTACTAATTACCATCAGCAAACGACTATTTCTAGGAGAGAAGCTTTTACATTATGATCATTGAAATAGATACGCACAGAACACAAAACAATGAAAATAAAACCAAACATTTTCTAAAATGTAAAGGTTTAATGACATTGATTTTGCCGTCACAACCTTATATTATTATAATAAAAACTATTGAGTTTATGAAATGAAATTTTATTGATGAATATCGATCATACACGATTTGCGGGTAAATCAATGCGCTCGATTCTTCCATCAAAATAAAACAGCCATTATGCTACACATTATCTATCTAAGTACACCGCCCAATCTAAAGATAGCTTATCCATTTACAGAATACTCCTACTTGTGTACAGATAGACGCACACATGTTTACTCAGTCACACATGTCTACCCGTTGACGGCTATACAATTTGCAACCGTATTCAAATAATTTTATGGTACAATTCGAATTGAGCTGTTGTCAAATTCTCTTTCCCCGTTGAAGCTAATTAAAAAGAAAATAAAATAAAGTGTGGTCATTACTCAGAAGCAAGGTCGCTCTTGACTAATTAATTGACGAAAGAGTAATGTGGGTAATAGACGTCCACTAAGATATTTATGATATACCTAGGGTCTGTGAGAACATATATTATTATTAATGTAAGTATGTGACGGACATAGGAACTGCCAAGGTCTTTGTCAAGTTTACAAAGCTTAGGCAACATTGTCTTTATCAGATATGTAAACACAAGTAACTGCACAAAGAACTTGTCCCTGCGCCCATTTGCGCTAAACCTACACACCGAGTGAACATGAATTGTAAATATGTATATCTAAATCAAAGAAACTAAATTCGACTTCGCAATAATCTGCAATCACGTCTTCTTTACTGCATCAAGAAACAGTAATCGGCAATGGAATGTGAAAACTCAATTATTCGAACGATGGACATTCGGAATAAGCACCCACATTCAGATTAAGTGGCCATTTTCAGTTGCGTTTTATTGTTCCCAGTGACATTAATCCTACATTATTAATTCTGAGAATACTTGGGTGTTAAACAACACTATAAGATCATTGCTTACTGCTTTTTAGGGTGCCGTAGTCAATTACATCACACACTCGCTATAGGCATCAGAAAGCTCAAATTTGACATATGTCTACAACTAGACCAGGCGTAAAAATTGTCTTTAATTTTTTATTATTATTATGTATCTAACTTCATTATCATGCACGAAAATATGTAGGTATTTTCCACTGATATCATAAGACAAGCCTTGCACAAACGTTTAATGTATGACCAACTAAACCAGACAATTTAAGTGGGATGCAAGCGATTGTAAATAATCTCATATTTAACTAATTTGCAAGAGAAATGATTATCACAACTAAAGGCTCGATAATAGATAGGTAATAGTCGCCTTACACAAAGTTAAACTATTTAAATTTGTGTTTCACATCTTCTAACGATAACTGTGGAACCCAACGTTGTGCTTGTTTTGGCATGAATTTGATTGTTTTTCTTTTTACCAATAAAGGTACAGATTGAGCGCAAATGCGTAGCAGCTATTGCGATTTTTAAATAAAGTCTGCTTAGTAATAGAAGGTCGCTCACTATGGGCCTTATCAGAAGGCTCAAGGTCACTCAGAGGGCGATGGAGAGAGCTATGCTTGGAGTTTCCCTGCGAGATCGAATCAGAAATGAGGAGATCCGCAGTAGAACCAAAGTTGCCGACATAGCTCTCCGGATAGCCAAGCTGAAGTGGCAATGGGCAGAGCACATAGCTCGAAGAACCGATAGCCGTTGGGGCAGAAAGGTTCTGGAGTGGCGGCCACGTACCGGACGACGCAGCAGAGGTAGGCTCCCCGCAAGGTGGACCGACGATGTCGTCAAGATCGCGGGAGGCGGTTAAATGCGGGCGGCTCAAGACCGGTCTGTGTGGAGAGCCTTGGGGGAGGCCTATGTCCAGCAGTGGACGTCGTTTGGCTGATATGATGATAGTAATAGAAAATCAATGCTTTATTTATAACCTTCATCATGAGTATCTGTTGATTAAGGAAAAGTTAAATAACTATTGGAAATATAGTTAGTACCTACAAGTTATAGGTCCAGTCGGCCACGGCAGAGTTAGCAGACGCACGCTTTCATATAATTATTTCGGTATTCATACAGGATTTGACAAAGGTTAGTATTGTTCGAAAGTAAGTCCATAATTTTTAAGTATTTTTTTACAATGCAGATGCCATTATCATTTCTTTTTCTAAAACACATCTTAGAACTTTATGTTTACAATTCCTCTAAGGTGTGGATCACGGTGTAGATGTAAAGACTCCGTGGTGTGGATGCAGTACACAGACAAGCTGGCTGCAATTATGATTTAACCACGATCACTGGTATCGTTCATTATTGTTCGTCTTTATGTCCGAATACTGTATAAAGGACGTTTTCTATAATTATCTTAGGTATATGTCAGTTCTGTTGAAAGTTTGTTTTCGAGAGGCAGCTGATGAGGCTTGCGATTATGCATCCAATGCCAAACTGAACTTCCTACAAAATATTCTGATAGAACACTAATAACTAAGCCTACTACTAGGAACAATGTGGCCTGCTTGGTGGTAAACCGTCACCGTAGTTTATAACCGTTCTCCAACAAAGCACCGTCACTCACTACAAAACTAGAGAAAGGAAAGAGTGGGTGTTCTCACCCATCGCATGAAACACTATAGTAAAGATACTGTTACTTTATTTACATCGATGATCTGTGAGAGGATGGTACCGCCAGCCAATTTATGCTCAAACCAAGCAAGGTACCTTGGTCACGACTCAAATGTCTTTCATGATAGTAATGCATTTGAAATTGGAGAGATTAACCACTGGGAAAACTTTGCTCACTTCTGGTGCAACCAACTGAGGTAATTGTACAATGTTATAGTAAATAACGGCAGAATGATGACGTTTTCATGCGTTTTTAATTTAAGCGCCTCGTAGAAGAATTTGCTCTGAATGTAATGTAAATGTAAGCCTTTGGCCAATAATAGTATTTATTTTTATAAGTCTGTCAATGCCCAAACTACAAAAGTAGGTCCAAAGTGGGATTACAAAGGAAAGACAATAACATCGTGGCAATCATTTAATTTCTCCGCTTACTTAAAGTGATGATAATTGGTTTAGGAGCTGGTCTTTAGGAAACAGGTGCAGCAATAGCTGATGGCTCAATTGAAGAGCACAAGCTTTTATTAAATAGTCTTTGTCTTCTGTACTATTATATATTAATACATAAGCTACTTGTTAAAGAAGAACTTCTATACCCTAACTAATTATTTATAGAAACTACCAGTAAGAAATCTAAATATCTGTAACTACAAACAAAATTAAAAAATTAAAATAATGTAAAGCATTTTTGCGTGCAGTAGCTATAAAAAGGAAAGTTAATAACAAAAGAAACATACTAAACATGAAGTTTACAGGCTCATAATAATTATGTACGCAAGATAAATATAAGTAAGGTAATTTATTTTATAAACCTATATTTAATGTTACCATATAGGTATTAGTCATCATACAGGGGTATACCATATCAGGCAAAGATAGCCGAGTGGAGATACCAACAAACTGCCATGCAGAGGGTATCGGGTTCAATTCCACGGCTCGCACCAATGACGTTTCGGAGTTATTTGAGTATTGAATTATTAATTATCACTTGTCCCGTGCCTCGGAGTGCACGTTAAGCCGTCGCTCTCGTATATCATGAAGATCTTTGAGAGTCGTTACAGACACACGACCAACAGACAACTGACCCTAGTCTAAACCATGGAATATCGCTATCCCTTCGGGTTGCGGAGTCCAGACAGGCAGTCGCTCTGTGGAAAAGCTAATATTCTGCCAAATCCGGTTAGACTAGTAAGCGGACCCCAGATTGAAACTGGGATAACGCTAAGCGGATGATGATAACACGGGTATACCATATATGCATCAGGTTTAACAAAGAAAAGCTAGTATTTTTTGTGTAAATTTCAGTTAACTTGATAACCATTGCAATAGTTGTTTCTCGGCCGGAATTTATTTTTGCTTTCCTTTTCCCAATATCTACAGACTACCAGACTCGGTATTTTTACTGGCATAAAGCGTGCCGTCTTTCTAACTTCTTCTTCCTCTGTTTAGTGGAACCAAGAGAAGACAGCTCATCTAAACTACTTAATGACGAAAACTAGAGGAGATAGAAAGGTGGTATGAGTAAAGTGGGTAACTAGGCTGAACGAAATGCCTTGCTATTACAAACATTTTAGTAGTGGGTTAGTACTTGTCCAGTCGAGCCCACCACACTGCAACAATATTCTATTCAAAATAAAGCCTTTGGGACTGTTATTTCATTGTCGACCAAACCTCTCGCGATGTAGGGATTATCCTTAGTACTGGGGTTTACGAGGGAGCGGAAATTACTCTTCAACCATTTTAAGTATTTTCACATATTTATTTACGATGTAGAGAAAGCCTAGTAGAGCTACGCAGACCAGATTTCAGACACACTGGCGCACCACTGACTTTTCGAAGTTATGCGTGTATTGTTTCTTAATTTTCGATGAACGGTGAAAGAAGACATTGCGAGTATACCTGCATATCTAAGAGTTCTTAAAATGTATGTAAAGTCTGTCATCCCGCACTCGGCCAGCGTGGTGGGCTGTTGCTTAGCCCTTCTTATAACGGTAGAGACTCATAACTACCCAGCAGCGGGTAAGTTTATGTATAAGGCTGCTATTACTAAACGCATAACGAAGGAACATAATAGTGTTGAAAATTCTCGATTGTTAATGATCACTGCAACTCATTGACTAACAAAACCAGCAATATAAGATACATTAGGTATGTGCAGTACATTCGTGTGCTTGAAATCGCAATTCTTCAACCTCTTTGGGGCAAGTTATAATAATTACATACTACTCTAAACTGCGAATGCAATACTTCATGTTTACCACTGCGCTGTCAATCGGGAGTAGTAGTAAGATAGGGTTTATTAAAGTAGGACATTTACCATCCACTCATAGAATATTGACAAACCATTCTTTGCGATTTCGTTATATTCCTGACATGAATGAGAGCTTGGGTATCAGCGCTATCATCTAAACTTATGCTTTACTGAGGACTTTTAGAAAACTAAAATACTAGTACGTGAGAACTTCATAGAGTTGCACATTGCAACCTCTTGACCTCCCTACCCGTGAACCTACTAACATACTACCCATAATCATTATCGTCCTAACGTTATCCCGGTCCGGAGTCCAGGGTCCGCTCTCTAGGCTTTAATCAGATATTTATCGCAGAAAGCTTTACTACAGAGCGACTAACGTCTGATTTCCGCAACCCTTGGGAAAAATTCAGTAAAGCATACCTGTGTCTCTTGGATATATATATAGAGCAAAAGTCTGAGTTCTATTTTGCTTATTTCCTCCCGTTGCTTCCCTAATAAGACTTCTATTATTGTCGATAACACGTGAACAACATCCCTCCTAGCTCCAACGCTACAGAACTTTTTCACCTCGCCATAAGACCAGCCATATACGACTATGCCACGATTGAATAAAATAAAACAATAAACTTCACAGATAAATATATACATAGATAAGTTATAATTATTTAAATATGAAAACATCTAATAACGACGAGATCAACGACTCATTTCTTTAGAAATAAAGAAATGTTAGTTTTGTCATAAAAATGATTTACAACTGTCATAGATAGTACTTGTTATATAGCCAGTAAATCATCTAAATAGTTATGAAAAGCACAGTATATTACACACATCCGTTTGCCTGCCTCTTACTACTTTAATGTGCGCTAGAGTCAGTATTATAAATGTCATCGTGCGTCGTCATGGCATTAATTTCCTCTGTGTAAAATTGAACAATTAATTCAATCTTGTAGTTGTTGACGAACATGCTTGAGTTCATTGCAGATTTTGACATTTATAAAGTAAAGTATTTATTATTCCGCTATGTTTAAAAGTCGTTTCAAGCTTTTGCTATCCGGCCGGATTTGTACCAAGATCAGCAAGGCACGCATGTCTCGTTGTTATCGTAGTGCAGTGTCAACATTACCCGAAGCCACAGTGTAACAATAACACCGACCGCATCGATGCACAAAATGAGTTGCAAACAAAAAGTTGACATTATCAAAACTTCGTCGTCCATTGTTGGTCGTGATACACATTTGATAATTAAGTCGAAATTTAATCTGCAGTGACTAATGAACAAAGCGAACACTACAGCCAGACCACCCACAGGGAGGAGACGGCTTAATAAGACCCTCATTAACACCTTAATGGCTATTCTCAATTCGCCTGATTTCTCTTGACTTTTATTTATTTTTCCTTCCCGGTCCCGCGCGGTTCCTACGCATCTCGCCTCTCACTCCTTGCTGCTCGGTTAATTGAATTTCTGGTCTCCTTTTTCTAAACTTATTCTCTTTGACTTAAGATTAGTGATGTATTTAAATTGGCGTTTTGTTACGTTTTTATAGTCGACCGAGGCGCGCCTCGTTTTTTTTCGTTTCTCTCTTGTTAGGTCAATGCTTGGGCCGCTTTCTTATCGAACTTCTAATTTGATCGTTATAATGAAAGACGTATAGTTTGGGGCGCGAAAGTTTGATAAACTCAGATCTTCTTGATGTGTTAATATGAAGGGCGCGCGACGTTGCTTTTCTTGTTGGTGTGTTGTTAATTTGGGACGTCGAGTCATATGTCTATCAGTCGGCTATAATACTGGATGGGAGAAGGGTTCGGAGGTTTCCGTTTGCAATAAACGAGTGAGAGAGATATATATGAGTGAAGGTATGTGAGTAGTAGAACACATGCTTGTGCACATGCTCTCATACGAATGCCGACAGATTTTATTGCCTCCCTTCACGATTCGCCATCAGTTTGTTGATGATAATTATCCAACGTTTTTATCACATTTTATGAAGTATTTATGATTTTTACATCAAAGGTGGAAAACTGTTTGTTTTATTGTGTCTACATTAAATATGATTGTCCCGCTCTTATAGATATGGAAATAGAACTTATTTATTTGGAGCATTTCTTAACGGACGTTGCATATTCGAGATAGTTACCTAATAGTTGAAACAATATTTTTAAGAACACAATTCGTATGAAATGGAAATTCCAATTGCTCCTAGGCAATGCAGCGGTTCCATATGTAGGCAATCAGAAAATACCTATTTAGTTATACAATTGATTTTTCTTTTTTTAAGTGCGTCTGTCTGTTTATAAATATTATCTTAGGAAAACGTCTTTTCTGTCTGATTCAATGATGTTGTCACATAAGATACAATGATTTTCTTTTTATGTCATTTTAATGCTTCATAAACGAATTGACGTCCCAAATCAACACAGGTATGTAGAGGGTAGATAGAGCTTCGATTTAATTTTTGTTTACTTTCAGGGACTCATTTGACTGAAGCATCTTTGATTGACAATAATAAAAGGTCTGTTCTGGTCTGGCAAGTTTATGAACAAAATACCTAATTTATATAAAAACCTCCTGAGTCACACTTATCTAAATTTTCATGATGATGGCAGTATACTTAATGAATTAAATACTATTGTTCGTGATATTTCATAAGCAGCCACAGATACTTAACACCAATAATATCTTTATTGGTCTTTAGTATCCATACATTCGACCATATTTTTACAGATACCTAGTGCCTCTTTAACTCTAGTGGAAATCGCGCCTACTTTTAAGTAACCAGGTAACGTCTCTACGTTACCTGTAAATACGACAGATACAATTTTATTCCACCATAGTCAACATTTTGGATGTAAATAATTATCATCTCAGCCAAAAGAGATCCACTGCTGGACATAGGCCCAATTAATATTTTCGCCTAACCAATGACTACCATTTTGCTTGTTTGAGATAGATATATTTTTTTTAGGTTTTTCATAGAATGTGAGTCCTTTGATTTGATTTCATGATCGTCCAAAGTATTTTTGGCTAAGTATTAGGCAGTCTGAAAATATCGTGGTAAAAGCTGCGTAATTGCAAACTAACTTTATCTACACCTTTGTGCATCTACACTATCTGCATGTTTGGGTCTACAAATGTATGTTCGGATTTAACAAATGAGAAGCGCGCGTAAGATCGCAAAACTACCTTATAAAAAAGAAACATAAACAAAGGTCTTTGTTTAAAATTAGTTCTCAACGAATTAGTACACCTGATCGTTACTTAAGCATAACAATAAAGAATAAAATTATCGTCATTAAAACGCCGTAACACAAACAAACCCCTTTTATTGATTATCAAACGCATACAATAGATGGCGCTGGTCGTATTGTAAGGCGCAAGTCGAACAGACGCTGCCACCGGAGTTGCTCGTACAAAAATGGCAGTTGAATATTTTCCCTCGTAACGGTTTACAAGCCCACCACACGATATCACAACTTGTTACTTTACGTATAAGGTTGGGTTTTGAATGTAGCTGAACGAAGACTTACATACTCAGAAACAGACACAAGTGTATTTGCGGTGGAGCGTCGTCATTGTTCGCTAAATCGTCGCTTGCACGGAACCGGCCAGTCCTGTCGTGAGTTAGGTATGAACAGGGCACACACAATGACAGTATACATACATTTAAACACCTGTTATTAAACATGCAGGGTCACAGAGCGTAGGTACCGACTTCGTTAAATAAATGACAGATAGAGATCTCACTGCCGGTGGTTTAGGATGCATCCACAATTACCAGCAAGCAACAAAAGTTACCACATTATGTTATTATAATTATGAGTTGAACGAACTCTGTTTTTTATACTGAAATATGCACTTTACTCAGAATATATTTTCAATGCAGTATTATGAATCACTTGTAAAAAAGTCGGCGGTAAAGGTAAACAACTTCTACTTGTTTAAAAAATATTCTCAAATACATATTTTATATTGGGAGTATTTTTTGGTTTTGTTGGCAGTTATTTATTTAAATGCAATAGTTTTGTGGCAATATAAAACACAAAAAAAGAAACTTAAATGTAATCTACAGGAAAATATATGTAGCTAAAAAGTTTACCTACAGTTATTATAACAAATATATTAAACAAAAAATTACGCTGGTATTTTCTTGTCATTTTTTTATTATCTAAGCGCAATGTAGTATTAAAAGCTTGCTAAGAATTTAATTAAATTGTGTATGAAGGTATCTGACTGGCAGCGATAGCCTAGTGGAGATAGGTACCAACCAGACTGCCATGCAGAGGGTAACGGGTTCGAAACCACGGCGCGCACCAATGACTTTTCGAAGTTATGTGCATATTGAATTGTTAATTTTATTATCGCTTGCCCCTTGTCTCAGAGAGCACGTTAAGCCGTCGGTCCCGGTTGTCATGAAGATCTTTGACAGTCGTTAGATACAGGGCGTCAGTGCCTTCTATATAAACTGACACTAGTCTAAACCACGGAATATCGCTATCCCTTCGGGTTGCAGAGGTCAGACAGGCAGTCGCTCTGTGGAAAAGCTAATATTCAGCCAAATCCGGTTAGACTAGTAAGCGGACTGAAACTGGGATAACGCTAAGAGGATGATGATGAAGGAATCTGACGTGTTTATCAAAACTACATAGGTACCTACTGAACGAATTTTCATAAAACTTTGCAAGTTTTCAATCAAGTCTAAGTTGTCAAAAAAGTTTTTGTCACGATTCAGTGCGGTTGAAGCCGCGGTTTAAAGGTAGTATTTGGTATGGAATTGATTGGTACTCCATGGAGTTAGAATTGTTTGGTTGTCCACGTAGACATCAAAACTAATTAATCTTTTTATTTCTTCTTCTTTTCGTATGAGTTTGTTGCTAACTCTGGTGTAGGCGTTTTCAGACCGTCCAAAGGCCTCCGATATGGCCTACTTAACGAAAAGATTTGAGTAGGTAATATTCGGCAAATCACCAGAGGTAGAAGAGGGGTAAAACGGGTATTTTTTCTAACACTGTATTTTTCTATTATTCAACAATACTCTTCTTCAAAAGTTTACAAGTCTGGTAACATTAAGGAGTCCTGGCATCTATGTCCCTCGTATTAGGAAGCCTCGTTGTATGTATGACTGAGGTCTTTGATTGGGTTCGCAACTTGTCGAACAAATGCGAACATCTTAATATGATTCCAATAAAATCTTTTCGACAAATGATAACTTAATTTGTAACAAACTCTACTATCACCGCATGTTCTGCAACGACCAAGTCACGTGAGTCGACGTGACGTCAAACAAATCATAATCTCATCATTTAGCCACGTCACTCACACATTCAGTGAAAACTTCCATCGCAAACGTTTCAGCAGATCACAATTAAGTCCCTAAAACTTCCTCTCAAAACAGCGAAATAAAAAAAGAACGGATCGTTTACGTACAACGGGCTTTTCATAGCTTAAAGGATTTCACATGTGTTTCACGGGAGTAGTACAAATCGAGATTCGAATATAAGTAGATCGACGAAGAGGAAAACATCGAAGTCAAATTAATGTTTAACTAGCACTGAAAACTTTGCGCCATTAAGTCAGGCTGAGGCACGCGGTAGCTCGCTACATGCGATTCTTTGGCGACTATACAGCCTTATAAGGATTATGGGTGCCGCATAAACCGACCGCCCATTTGTCCTCTTTGCCCAGACAAGGTGTTAACCGAGCAGCAGGTTCAACCATTCTTCGGCCAACCACAAATTGGATACTTATTGCAATTTATGGAAAACGCATTCACCAACTGTCATAATTTGAAAACCTCAAGAAACGTACAAAACGAGATATTTCGTGTCATTTGAAATGTAAAAGTATCGTTCAGAACTGAACTGAGATAGAGTGTAATTGGTATAATAAGAGCGGTCGCTTTTAGAATTTATTTTTTGAGTTTAAATATTAATGTTTCGTGACAGGGCGGCGGCGGCGAGGTCTGCGAGGTGTCGGTGGTTTTCTGGCCCAGCGCGCCCGGACCGGTTCGCCGGTGGCTCGCACGCCACGCCAGAAAAGCCAAACACGTTGTATCGCAGTCGAGAGCGATAAACCTTGCTTCGTATACGGGCAAACGGCAAACGACCTATTCGTACCAATTTGCAGTCTGTTCATTCTGCTTTAGAAGGTAAATACCACGACAAACCTGGTGACTATGAAATAAACTGTATCATAATTGATAGCTATACCCGGATGTGACGTCGGCATCGGTATTAACACGGTGAACTACATTCTTAATTAGCTTGGGTAAACATTGATACCAATTTGTTCTTAGATAAAATAACATTCAATATTGAATCTCAAACAACTTCTACGTAATATGACTAATGGATTCAATTTTGATCGTGTACGAACAACCTAGAATGTTGATTATGTAATTTATCATAAAATATGTGTGAGGTTGTAGGTGTTAAATAAATTGTACATACCAATGGTGAGTAGAAGGCTGAGCTGTCTACGCCGATGCTAGGGTAGGGGTTTTGGTCGGTCGACGGGTAGGGTGTGCCGTAGACGCCGACGGCCGCGCTGGAGAGGCGCGGGTAAGAGGTGAGGGCGAGTCGTGCGCCGTCGTACTGGCAGGAGCAGACGGTCTGTCCGGAGACGGGGTCTGTGATGATGGGTCGTGGCGTGTCGCAGCAGGAGGCGGCGGGGGTGCTGGCATGGCTGCCGGCGCCCGGTGACAGCGCGCCGCCCGCGACGCCCGACCCGCCGGGCGACAGCGGCGGCGCCGAGCTCGAGCCCCCGTCCGGGGAGGTGGCCGCTCCGCCGGTCCCCGCCCCGCTGCTGCCCACCAGCAACTGCACAACACAACACCACATTAACACTAAAAACCACCACATTACACTACTGAATTGCACCATAAAAACTGACACTACATTTGCAGAACATTGCATGTTACATGTGTCGTTACAACTGTCAGAAAATTGCAGAACACATTGTTGCTAAAGGTACCTATCATATCATTGGGAGTATACTAAAACGGCAGAACATAAGGTTGCTACATTTGTCATATCAATAAAACCTTAGGAAAACCGCGAAATGTCAGACACAGTGCCAATAGGCTAGTTGACAAAAAAAATATAAGTCCGCCCTTTAGATTATTCAAAAATAAGCGATACGTATTTTTTTATTTGTAAATTAAACCAAAAATGACCAAGATATAGTTCATTAAAGTTACGTATAACGTCACGCAGTGCTGCATTTTTTCGCACTAGGTGACGTCACACCTAACTTTAATGGGCTATATCTTTGTTATTTTTATTTAATCGAAAAAAGAAAAAATAAGTATCCAATATTTTTTTATAATCTAAAATACGGACTAAATAAAATGTAATTATTTTGACCCTGGTAACTACCCTATTGTCATATAGGTCAATACATCACTCCAATCGTGCATTGCATACAGCACAGTACTAAAAATAACATACCACTTCGAATGTATAGGAAAACAGATGATTTTACTTAGCAAACATGGTCTAACCTACTCCTAGATCGTTGATACTGAAGCAGCACTGAATACAGTTACTGCAAGTCGTACGCCAATACAACTTTTAAGATCGACCACAAAACGGTCCGCTTTTATCCTGCAATCAAAGGTTTTCTCATCAAGAGAATTGAGTTCTCATCTACATACCTACGTATAATCAGTTAGTCAGTAATTACTTTAGGCACATAGTCTAGCGCAAATACGCCAATGTTAGGCAGCATCCTTCGTATTTTAATATATGGAAAGCGAGGTAGCCGCTTCTCACAATTAATAAAGGGTTGTAACATAAGCAGTTAACTCTACATGTAACTACATCGAGAACCTTATAATCTTGTCGACTTTATTGGTCCATGAAAATACCATCATACTTTAGATGACATGCTCTATGCTACAGATAAACAAATATGGATATAATAATTTGTTTTTGAAACACAACCACAAGCTAATTAACAGTTAAAAAGATTGTTACTCGGTCGATTTGAGAGCACACCTAACAAGTGGAGCGCTTTCTTGTATGTTTATTTTTAAATGAATGCAAATTAATTCCATTTCTAGGGCAGAGCGGTAAGATAATATCAGGGGCATCCGCTTTATCTAAGCATCTCTGTGACGCGCCCATCGTCCCGTCGGAGAGCATCTCGAATTACTTCGTGGAAATAATTAGTAAACATATTATGAAGAGCGAGTTAGCGCTCCGCTGATCAAAGTAACGACGTGATCGGCACAATTTGTTCATCGTAACGTCTTGTTTAACTCGCTTTAATTTCGTGTTGATATTATAAATAGACGAGTCTCGATCACTTCCTCGATCTCCAATGTTCGTTCTCAGAATCTATGATCAAGTGTAATCCGTCCAAATGTGGACCCACTTCGGGCTACTAATTTGCCACGAAAAGGATTAGATTTTGCCTTTTACTTTCACTATATTGTCTCAAGTAAAAAATAATTAGGCTCCCATTAATACACACATTAAGTGAGAGTGCAATTGATTCCACGCATGTACAAATGAAATAGCCGCAATTAATTGATTTCGTAAATATTTAATAGGAAGGTTAAAAAATAATCACAATCAATTATCAAATCCGTTTATGCTACTAATTTCTTCACAGAAATTAAATTCCTGGCTGATTAATCAAAGCCTCACATGTAATTGACGGCGCGACCTTGCAATAATATCTAGTCATACCCAACGTTCAGTGTCAACTCGTCAAATCAATGTCATCGTTTAACCGGTTCACAGGTTGAGCAAGTTTTATTGAAGTCACAATAAATGATTAAAACAGTACAATGTCTTAGCCGCACTGAGCCGGGTGAACGATAAACAGTCAAAACATGCATTCTATTGAATCGAAAGAGTGGGCTCAGACAGCCTCCTCGATATAACAAATATGAATTTCTTTATTTAATAAATACGAGTGTAGTTTAGGCGGTGAAAGATTAAAGGGAATGAGGACGCAAACAGATTTGGTCAAACATTGGGGCCGGGTTGACTTAGAAATAATAGCATGAGATACTGTGCACACACTGGACCCCACTTCACCTATGACGCTCCGTTTGAGAGCACCAACTTGTTTTCTTTAAACAGAGCGAAGTCTTCAAAGAGGTAAGTCTTGTACCTTTGTTGGTTTGTTGGCCCTCGATTTTACATGGGAATTGTGTAACAAACTGAAAGCTAAAGATAAATCGCAGGGGTCGACTTTTGATTCATTCTTAATCATTTACAGCATTCATTGTAGCTTTTGATTGTATTTGAATAGCTCTCGAATGCCCAGCCTCTTTACAAAAAACATGCCTGTTAGAATCATGTGGGTCAAGTGTGCGCATTTAAACTTTGCCGTTTCAAAAACTAGTAAATTATTTGTAGAATGAAATAAAACTCTGTTAATTAGTAAGACTGTTTATTTGTAATCAATTTAGACACAATAACAGTATTGTCAATAGCTTATATTTTAAGAAACTATAGAAAACAAAAACCATTCCATTCGCGCACACTTACCCCAGTATAGGGGTATGTGTACGCAGAACTGTGGGTAAGTGTACCCAACAACAACAAAATAAATATTGAGCTACTTATATATTTTTAGAACGTACACAGTATTATATATTTTTTTAAATTTTCTACGTAGGTACTTAAAGTAATCAGCATAATAATTATCTTAAATCCAAGTATGAGATCAATTTGAACTTCTTGAGAAAGAAACTTGAGAAATCATTAGTTACTTCATCATACATGTATCACAAATAAAAGCTGGTGCACTGTTCGTGCCACCAGGCTCCACAAAGGCTACATTCAATCCAGTCTTCAGTAGGTGGATCAGAATACTTTTCGATAAGAGCGCTTTGCAGTACGTCCCGCGGGCCAATGGAGAGGGGGGTTGCCGTTCCTCAGCTCTTAATAGTTTTCGAGATATTTCGAATGCGCACACTTAGACGCTGCACACACTCTACCCACATGACTCTATTTCTAAACAGTACAAGGATTTTCTAATTCTCGAAAATTGTTACAAATTGTACAGATGTCTTTGCGCTTAATGTATATTATATAACAGCCAAAAAATATATTGTTATGTTATTATATGAAATCTATGAGACTCAAGTCTTAACAAGTGTAGGAACGTGTTTATTCCACGGTAAGTACACATTGTGTAAATTTTTACATATTACATTTTGTTGAAAACATGAACAAGAATTAATCGAATCATGTGTTCAAAAGACATCAAGTCCCTTTTTGTGTCAATAAAATAACAAAACTACAGTTAATAGTACCTACAGTTTAAATATTCCTAATGAAATTCAAATTACCCCTGTGCTAATAATTTAATTCAGTAGTAGCAAACTGAGAATTGCATGTTATTAATGACTATAATGTCAATCAATTGGCGTCCGCTTGCACCCAAAGCTGCCCACAGCGGTGAATGTTGTGCTGGATATGTTCAATTATTAACTAAACGACTGTTAATATAGTAAATTTAGAGGAACATCACATACATTATTGCAGACAAATTGAAATTGATACAATTCAAGTCAAATATGTACCTACCACATAGAAATTAACAATTTAATGGTGGGTGGATAAGTAGGTATTTCGAGCATTGCACGCGCGCACCTTTAATTGCGGTTTAAAAAATGTGAAAACATAAAAAATAATTCGTTTCCCATGTATTCTTTTTGGTTAGTATGACTTGGCATGATGTCCACAACGAGTAGACTTCGGCTTGGTGATGGGTCTTGTGACACCCTCTATATATATATACACAAACACCTGAATATACATACGTTATACATATACATAAATACTTATAGTAATGGATGAGAGTGACGACGTGCTGATTCCTTCAATCTCTTGAAAAGAAGCTCTCGTAGTTTCATTTTGAATGCAAAACGGTTGGTGGACAATCTGATTTCATCATTAATATATTGTATTGAAATGCGTGATTATGGCTCTTGCAATAGTAGGTACCGTAATACTTAAGACTCGAAGCAGCTATACGAGATAAATACCTTTACTGAAATATACTTTTAAAGAAATACGTACTCACGAATTTATTGAAAATGATTGTAAGATAGGTACATCGCCGTGTGGTTGACGGCATAGAATACAAGTGTCACCACCCCCTATCTTCCCGTGGGTGTCGTAAGAGGCGACTAAGGGATAACACGATGCAAATACCATCTTTGCGTAGAGACGGAAAACTCGACATCAAACCCTATTGGTCTAAATATAAATCGAGGTTTATTCCTAAACTTACCTGCGTTAAAGTGATTATACGTGCAATATAAATACTTTTTTGTAAAACTATTAGTACAAAAATTCGTTGGAACAAATGACAAATCAAAATAAATAACTACCTTCGTCAAAAAGTATTTCTAAAACTTCTCCAGCAAGGTCTAAACCTGGTATTATATTTGGACCTTGTTTTGTAATAAGGCCCTATACGACTGCCTCGTTGGTCTCACGGCATAAATGTGCGCGTGGGATCGGGAGGTCCCGGGTTCGATTCCTGGGTCAGGCAGTGTTATTGGGTTTTTCTGTCACGAAATTCTCAGTAGCCGCACGGAGTCTGGAAATGTGCCCGGTACGGCAATAGGCTCGCCCCTTATTACGTGGGACTAAAGTATATCTGGCGAAAAGTGGGTGTAGAAATACACCTCTGCCTACCCCTTCGGGGATAAAAGGCGTGACGTTATGTATGTATGTATGTACATCAAAATGCAGTCCTTTGTTATTAAATAGATAATGTAAGTATTTTTATCAGATACTTGGAATAATTTCTCATTTTATACTTATATCAACCTAATGATGTTCTCTCTAAATATAGGTATGGTATTTTAACAAATTGTCAAAATCGATGTCTAACGTCCAAGTTTCATATCTTTTACTAACCAAAGTCAGTACTGCGATGAGTCGAATGAATGTTATTGCATTTCTAATCAATGATATTGAAATGGTATTTTCAGTAAATACTTTAAGTATTAACTCTCTAACTCATACATAAGTCAATTTATAACACAACTCTACTTTTCGTAACGAGGACCTATTCTTTCTGTTCTACTGCAATAATTTTATTTGTCCTATTTAATTTTTTGTTCAACATGAAAATATAAAAGGCCGTAATATTACGCCAACGTTAAAGGGAAAAAAACCGTTAAAGGTTTCCAGCGTCAACCGAAATTGTAGTGAACAGTCGTTGGCGCGAACGCGTCGCGTTTAATCCCAGCTACAATTACAAAGAACCAACCGCTTATTGGTCCGCCATATTTGTATAAACAGCGCTATCACTGCTTGCGTGCATTCGTGTAATTAGTAATAGTCCAAGATAACACACGTACACACTGTGTAATTATGGATAACGACGATATTTAGGTATGAAATTGTGATTTCGATATCAATCGCGCGCCGCTCGATAATCGCGTCGTACCGCATTGTCTATGGACGGTGTATTCATAAATGTACAATATTAACTAAACTAGTATGTGTCATATTATACCTATATACTAACTCTGTGCATTACTTTAGTATTGGTGCAGCTCTGACTCATACCTACTCTTACCAGTAGGTATCAATGGGAACCCACAACTGCATTTTGGGACACAACAAATTTAAATGAACAACATGCATGTGTGAACAAATAATATGTTTCATCATCAGCCTTTAACAGTCCACTACTGGACTAGGCCTCTCCTTTGAAAGGAGGAATTGGCCTACTACACCACGCTGGCCAAACGGGTTGGTATAGGGTTTGTATCAAGTTTTCCTTCTCTTACAGTGCTGTTCTGCATAATATGCTCCCTCTCTCGGCTCTTAAGACACCCATGGGATGATATGGGGTGGTGACATTCCGTATTCTTAATTCGTCACCACACGGACAATATGTTTATTTGACGTAAATATCGTAATTTTTTCATCGCAATTACAATGATCGAAATGAAAAATTATCTGTTATGTTTCACCGCGACAATTCACTGAATTACACGGTAGCTTTGAAAGCAGCAATTTATTCAATATTTTATTAAGTGGACCATGTTCTACAAGTTGCGCTGTAGCTATTTAAATTGTGAAAATTATCCCATTAATAAAAAATGCATACCCTATTATTTCGAGTTTATTCGGCAGTGAAGTGAATTAGCAGTTATTGAATCTTACTAATTAGAACGAACAATAAATTACACTCTTGTTAAGAAAAGTAACGACCGTTTATAAGCTAATAAAAAGGCGAGGGCAGGAGTAATAATGGGGCTTCCTGGCCGTCCGGAGGGCTGATCAAATCAAATATAAGCAATATTATGTCATTGTGTACAAAGGGGGCAAAGCTTCGCCGACGCTTGACTGCCTCAGTCAACAAAAGTTCCAATAAAAACTACTTGGACGGAGAGACAGAGCAAACAAATTCTCAAAGAGAAATACTCGTACGATTGCCATTACCCTTAAATTAAATAAAAAAGCTTCAGTAATTTAGTCCAATCTGTCAAATGAAGAGTGTTGAGCAAAGAGAGGGTTTTGGATTAATGTTTTATGTGGGCGATATCAGATGTTTTCAAGAGGGGGGTGAGAGTAACGCAGCCAGTTGTTAATATAGCTGGACTTGATACAGGTTATCTTTTACACTTTACAATACTTACTTACACGCTGAAAACAATTATGGAACATTATGGACAGAGTGCTGGCATGATACATTGATACGCTTTTCATATTTTCTACTTTACTATAGTGGGATAGTTTCTACCAAGTAAATAAAGACTTCAAACTGGATAGATTTAATTTCAGTGCGACGATAAGCAAACGTTTAAATGTTTAAACCAGGTTTCTAGGTAAAGTATATTACCCAGTTTTCAAGAATGTCAGTAAATTTAACATCGGCTTTTGCACCTAGAAGATGGACTAAGTACGTTATAGCTTTTATGTATGTACGTTGCTATAATCATGTATTTAAAAGCTTAGTAGGCCACATTAATGTATAAGACTTTTAAAAAGTCTTTTAATACCCGTTATGTGAGTACTTGAATTCTTGATTATAAACAGACGATAAATAGTCAATGTATTGGGTACTATTGCTAGCAGCTGCAGTGCGCTAAGACAAGGACTCCAAGACTAGCCTATTACTTTTAAAACTGACGGTCTTACTTAGTAATAATGCTCATATCATCTTAATTTTCTACTAGTTATAGGTATTTATTACAAGCTCTATTAACATACTTATTTATAGTCGCGATGTCGTCAAGTTTTAATATCATGAACGCCTGTGTTGGTCAACTTGTAGAGCAATGTTGTGAATTTGTTGACAATATATTAAGTACGTAAGAAACCAAACTGTAAATAAATGTTCAATAAAAGATTGACAGCGTATTTCAATCGAAGAAAATTGATTGAAGTTGGAACTGCGGCTATTATGGAAATTTTATCGATCGAATTTAGTCGGAGAAGCACACTTGATACAGCATGGTCGTCCCGGCAGTATCGAAATCGACGCAGAGTAGTAGTATTCCTACGTACCAGCCTCAATTCATCAAGGACCTTTGGTGTGGTTTGTTTAATGGGTTATAATGCCAAAGGAAATCATTTCACCATCTCTGTCAACCTTTTTTGGAGAGCAAATCCATATTTGCTCTCTATATGAGAAAAAGAAAATAGGCTAGAAGTTTGTTTCGACTTCTGCTAACTTTGGCATAAGGCTGGATGCACGTGTTATGGCTGTTTGACATTATATACATATGTGTAAAAGGAACGGTACCGCTCACGATAAGGCCAGTCGTAGCAAGCTTATAGTAATATTATTATGTACTTAACTGGAAAATGAAACTGAATTTAACGGTACCTATGTTTAGTACGTACATTGTTTAGAAAGCGACGTAGATCCCTTTAAATTTAATATTTCGATCAACTACTAATGATCCATAAAATAGTACCTATTTGTTATCAGAAACCTAATATCAAAATTCAGTTTTAAAAGCGCAGGGACTACCAACCTTAGTTAATTGTCCCTTTTCACGCGAAACCGAGGGACTGCTGAAACCCCGTAGTTATAAATATTGAATAAATTTGCTTTAAAGTCAATACATTTTCTCTAGCCTATTCATATTTCTGATATTATTGGTCAATATATTTATTTTAATATTTTTCTATTAAATATTTCATTTCTAGATCCATTCAAGTAAATATAAACAATTACATATTTTTGTTGCGAACAATATTTCTGCCTCGTTCGAATGCATTTGAAGATGGTGTATAAAAAAATGTGTGTCGACAAACGTAGACAGTTCTGCGACGTAGAATGCTACGGAATATAAACATTTTACGCACCTACGTGCAATTAAATCATTGAAACTATCGCATTACAATTTCTACTATTTGATTTCAAATTGAAACGGTCACTCTAATTGGCATACATTATGTAGACGGCCAAATATAATTGAAATGAGGCGGGGACCATTACGTTGCTAGTGGGTAGATACGCATAGCTGAGTGCTCTGTAGGTACGAATGTATGACGCGCGGGTGGGTAAGTAAGTGGCGGTATAGGCAATAATAGCCGGGAAGCTTTCAGTCTCCCGTCAATATTTGATGAGATTCGGACGAGGGCGTATTCGACACTGTCCGTGCAGACCGCTTGTCCTTCATACCGATTCGTTGTCAGCCTTCATACATATTGATGATGGCGAGACACAAACGCACGACAACCTGAATATTCGATTCCTAATGTCATAGAACAGGCCAGACGCAAAACGACTCAT
Organism: Euclidia mi; assembly: GCA_944739405.2. Taxonomy (NCBI): domain Eukaryota; kingdom Metazoa; phylum Arthropoda; class Insecta; order Lepidoptera; family Erebidae; genus Euclidia; species Euclidia mi. The sequence continues at coordinate 40,377,436 of OX123199.2, forward strand.
AAGAACGTTTATCATTTCTATGTTTAGTTCTGTATACTAGTACCTAGTAGGTAAATGAAAAACAAATCCTACCATTACTTTCCTTAGTATCGCCGTAGCATATGGAAATTTCTAAGATATTTATAAAACGATTGTGGTTTTATTATTGCCTCACATCTTTTTGCCTACAATAAAGCAATAAAATATATTGTATTTATTTATGCTCAGAAAATATATTTTATTTTATGTAGAGAATGTTTTAGTATGTTAAATGCAATTGCTTAGATAAAATAACAATTTTCTCGTTTTAATAAATGTCTGACAAAAGTCATATTTAAATTAATGCTACGTCTATTCAAGTAGCTGTTAATAATTTTCTAGAAATAATAATATTTTTTCTGTACGTCATCTTTTTGATAATACATTTAAAACAGATGTCATATCTTGTCAACGTAATTAATGAAGGACTATCCATTTCGTAAAAAGTGAATTATATTAAATCTTTCTAATTTTATCGGCATTAATTTAAAATCAATCGGCCACTTAAATGTCATAGGGGAAAGGCGTACAAAATGACATAGGCGGGTCATATGACATATCACTGTTTCTCAGAATCTGTGGCTCATGTTATTCATCCAAAGACGTGTAGAGGGACGCTTAGTTACGTATCGCAACCTACGAGATTGCCAACGGTGCTCCGTTGGACATTCGATGTAGATGACACGGTTTGAATGTTTCCGCGCGTTACCTGTTCTGTTTTGTTGGATTTTGTTTCATAGTAAAAGTAAGTATTCAATTTCCATTTTAATTTCCACTGTCTCTACTTGTTTCAATATATTAACTTTGACTGAGAATATGTTAAAATTGTTTTATTTTGGTCTTATGTTATTAGGTATAGTTGAGTTTCTAAAACTATAAAATGGACAATATGACATACCACTTGGTAGGACAAAATTACATACTATGTCGTTCACTATACCAACCCACTTTTTTGTCGTTTTTAGTAGGTACTCATAAATTCATCAAAGAAAAAGAAAATGCCCCGGCTTAGCAGTCTTTCTGCTAACCTTAACTCCAAATATGGAAGAAACTAAAATAAAACCGGATCTTCCGCTGGTCACCAAGAAAAGAGCGAGAAAAGTGGCTCAGGTATTCAATTTCAGCTCTAGCAGCGATGAAGACCATCATGTGAAGACGTTCCAAAGAAGAATAAATCATACGCCAGCTTTGCTAATAATTGCTTACTTTTCCATACATTTTTTGTATGTCGTTTTGTCCACACTACGTACGTCATAATTATTACCCGCCCGTGGCGGACAAAACGGATTTTAGTTAAAATTTTTTTAGAGACTTATAATGTTATTATTTTTTGTTTTAAATTGATTGATCTCTTTAGATATGATAGGTAATGAACCAAGCAATAGAAATTTTGGTTGTTAATGTTTGAATAATTAATTAATAAATATTTATGACTGATTTAACGGGAGGTATGTCATTTTATACGCCTTTCCCCTACAATATGCTCATCTGTTTGATCTTCTGAAACTGTGAAAGGTGGTTATTACGCGACTTATATATCGACATAAGGTATCTTACTCATCACTTCAAGTTAACGTAGATATTGATTTGTGTATTGACAATAAACTTTAGGCATGCACTTTTCGGATATCTGACTACCTTTCTAAAAACACGACTGAATTTCCCTGGCAAGCTGCAGAAGAATAATTCTTATTTTGTTTTTTTGTGGTCAGAAGTAATATTCATTGATATCTTAGTGCTATGTGCCTGCGACTTATTTTACTTCAATTTTATATAAATAAATAAATCTTCCATTTCAGATCGTACATTCTTTAAGTAAGCGTGATTGTAATTAAAGATTTTAAGCTACCAGTTTAGCGTAGTATTTGAATTTAAAACGAGGTTCACACGGGAGCGGCAATATAAAGTTGGAAAACCACCGCTAAAGATGGAGTAATGTGTTTATTTTAAAAGCACAGTTAATACGCATAAAGATGATCTCATAATTTCCATTACATTAGCAAAGGCATTATCTTGTCCCGAAGGTCCGTCTCTCGTTCCAATTTTGCTCCATCCAACGGGATATGTTAAAGAGGACATTATAATAATTAGATTGTTATCAGATGTTATTATATGAATTTTCCAAAATTATAAGAGTGAACGACGAAGATAAGTCGACGATATCGTGACGACGGACGGTAGGAATAGATTACGGAATAGCCGGCGGGCTGGGCAGCGGCGCGTAATCGGACGCACTAAATTTTGGTCCTTTAGAAAAACACGCCATACAGCAAATCGATAACCGATCATTATAATGATTGGGCTGTAAACGCCACTCTTGTTTCTTTTAAGACGCTTGACGAACGGGAGTTGTATTTTAATTTGAACGAGGGCGTGTGAGGGGGCCGGGCGCGGGCTGCGCAGGACGCACTTCATGCGTGCTTCATCCACCTGACCACTCTGCGCTCCTCAATCATTAAATAACAAATTTTCTCATTTTTAACAGTCACTACTTGCATAGAAATTACTTTCTACTCTCCGTACGCATCTAACATCATCATTATCGAACATGCTTACACGGAGGTAACCATAACACATAATCTGATCGCCGCTCGTAAAGCGTAAACGCAGTAGCGACTCTTAACATAATGTTTTGAAACTTATTTTTGTGAATGGTCACTTATAATAGCCCTTAAGCGCTATTTAAATATCACAGTAATGGGTGGAGACATCACAAAACATCCACGCATCGAGACGGAACACAAAAGGGGTCGTCTCCTTCGCCGCCAGCTTTCAATTGACGCCACTATTATGCGTATCATAAACATAAATCTTCAAGCGCCATTCCTTGGAAATATTATGTGGCGCTTTGCAGCGTTGCCGCGGAAAAATTGTCTCACACTGAGCGTCCGTCTATCTAAGTACAGTCGAGCGCAAAATTCACGTTCCTTTCAAAATACAGTACGTACAAATTCATATTGCATCTCAGCAAGTACACGGTGGAGCTCTGCCAAGCCAAGGAGACTGTAAAAGTAATAGTCACTCAGAAATGCCCCTTTATTTTAAGGCACAAACACCTTTCTACATCACGATAACGTGTCGTCGAGTGTACATTACACTGCACTGACATAATAATATTATGTACCTCAGTGCGCTGTACGAGGCATAGCGTCGTATAATGTGTCTACATTGTAATATACAATATGTCATGTGGGTATTAATGTGTAGTGTCACACTAGGCGTCGGAATGTCGAGCGAGGCATACTAAGTCGGAATATCAGCATTTGCGAAAACAACGAAATGGCTAGGGCGCGATAATACGGCTCGATTCTTGTAGTAAAATTGAAATGAGGTGTGTGCGTGACGCACGTTGTCACGAAAAACGGGTTGGCCGCGTGCACGGCGATCGAAACACGACGGAGTGACGCGTCGCGACCGTGCGTCCGTGTGTCCGAGTCGACACGCGGCGAGACGGCGGCGGCGCGGTGCGGTCAGCGCGCATTAGAGATGCATTGCACTGCACCGACTTGGACCCGGCACGGCCCCGCCCCGATAAATATCAATCGCGCTCGCGACAACAATTAATGGTTATTTAACGCACTTCCATTCAATTATCGTCAAGCGGATTGTGCCGATAATTCCGATGGCCAAATTCCCAGTAGTTAATACTCGGCGGGTACTTCATTTATGGCTCTTGCCATGCGAGCAATGGACTCGCCAGTCGCCACATGTTCAATCGGCGTCCATTGGGCATTAATTCTGCAACGTTCGAAGCCGACAGAGCGTAAAAGTATGTTAATGTTACTTTACAACTTATAGTAACGGATAAAAATGTCAACCATTATGTAGGTCTTTTAATTAATTGTAGGTTGAAAACGAAATTGCGATGGCACGGTGATTATATATGTCAAATTGCGTAGGCCTTCACCGGAGCAATTTATAAGAAAATTGCTGCATAGTAGGTAATAATGTTAAATACCTATAACATCTAAAATTAATAGACATTTCCTTACAGACAGCAATAATTACTGTATAAAATAATTTTGTACAAATTAAACTATATACCTAAACAAGTCATTTAAAACCGGTGCGTTTAATGTTTATTATTCAAGTGCGTATTTCAAATATTATTTAAAATTTAAAATTGATTAAAAACTCTTTAAAATAATATGTGTAAGTCGAGTAAAAAATAACTAAAATAATCACCGCCATTGTTAAAGACGTAGGCAAGAACTGAGTAAATAATATTAAAACTCACGCGAATATGAAGGCGCGGGTGTTCCGTGTGCGCACTGTACATCGCTAACAAATCAAATGGAAACGCGTCGAGTAATTATTCCCGACAAAACACAATCTAAGCGTATGCAAAAGGGCAATCGGCCGCGACGCCGCAATTTGAGATTCGTGTTCCATCTTAAATTATCGACAAGTTTAATAACAAGCGTAAAGGCAATAGCAATAATCGCTGCAAATTAATTACCAGCTTAGAGCGAGCGCGAAGAAAAACAGTAAAAGTAATGACGCGTTGCTGAAAGTCGACAGTAGCTGGCGGCCAGTACGGGGTGCAATAGGCTAAAATGTACAGGCGGTGCGGCGAACAGCGAGCGGCGAGCGGCGTAGGTGCGGCGGCCGCCGGCTGTTTGGAGTTTCGCTTATAAATAACATTTAGCGGGTGGGGCGGGAGGCACGGATTATGAGGTCGGAGGACTCAATTAAATTGTGCTACCGGACCCGGCTTTTATTGTGGACTTTTGCCGTGACCTCCCACCGGATTTCCAAATAAATGGATCCACTTTACGCACGGCGTTGGCGTTCACACAATATTCCACCGAATTAATGATAATGATTTTACCGCAAGCGGCCCGTGTGCCGCCCTACTAGATAGGTTTTATGTTACTTTTGATTGTGTTAGGATACACTCCTGTCGTGTGGTATCATCCTAATAATCCTAAATGTTCCTACTTATTATAATGTAGTCTTATTACACGTACTATTCATACATAACATCATTAAAAGTCTTTTGAACGTACACGGCATAGCATAGGTACAAATTCTATCGTCTATGTGAAAACTATTTCGATTATAAAGGGCAAAAATAGGGTTCTCGTATGATGTCCAGTTCAGTTATAATTTATAACTCACATCATGATTAATTGCTGGCATATAAGATGAATATATGCAAGGATTGTCTTAAACAATTAGCAATTTGTTCCATCTATATTTAAAGAGTTTTAACAGTAAAAAATGTGTAGTTCATGTTGTATACGCCATGTATGAACTAACTAGTAATTACACATAAATAATTCAATACCTCATTTATTATGAGCAAAAACTCAAAAGCTGTTTTGCGTAGACACCTTCTAATAAAGAATTAATGGGATATTTCTCTCAAAAAAGGCATTCATCGTATCATTTAACACATCAAATGACAATACATAGTAGAGTCCACCAAAATAGGAACAGTAATAAAACAAATTTATTTCTTCATTGTCTAATTTCGTATAAAAAACGGAAAATAAAACTGGTCATGCATGTAAACAGAACGCGGGGTATCTGTAATTTAATATGTAGCTATTCATTTATCATTCAATATTCCTGTATCGTGGAATTGAAACGCTTTCTTACAAGACCGAATTACACATATCATTGAATTATTGGAACATCGATATGCTAATAATCTTTATAAGGTAGTCGGTAATTTAGAAAACGTAGCCGCTGAAGGCTTACTTGGGAGTCTAGAGATGTCCATGACACCCACCACTACATACCTATTATAAAATGTTTAATGTGTTATCATGGTATTTGGTATTATTCCTAGGACAACTACTTTTATTGTAAATTTCATAAAATTTATCAACCACCTTTAAATCAGGCAGAGTATTGTTTTCTTTACACAATTATCAGATTCAGAGTTTTATACCACGCTACGAGTAAATTAAGCTTCACTCAGATGCAGATCTTCACCTGGCAGAGCGCAAATCTTCAAGAAGATGCAACCTACATGTTCAACTGAAATATCTTATAGGTTTCTTAACGTGTAAAGAACTATGGATTACTATTTTAAAAGAGATTCCTATGCGCATAGCATAGGAATCTTAAAACAAAAAGGCAAATTGTCACATAAACTTTCCTGAAATTTTCTTGCAATGAATTTGAATGCAACTATGATGGATACAACATAAATTGGGTTTTGAATCACAGCGAGTTCGCAGACTTTTGGTTCGCAATTGGATAAATAAAATGTTTTGAATTGACTAACAAATGACAGCTTACAATTCGGTTAACACCACTTCCAATCAATACTGTGAGCGTTTTTGCCGTTATTTTCATCAGGTAAATGTATGTATGAAAGTGAATTGTTGAGTTTGTAGTTGTTACTGTAGTTGAGTAGCTGTTGAGCAAATTCACGAAACTTTCTTTCTATGCTTTTCACTTGACAAAATTGATTCCCATAAAATACTTCCCAAAATGATATAGTACTAAGAAAATTAAAATAATCAGCTAAGCAACACAGTCTAAAGTGCTAATAATTATTGTTGACGGTAGTCTTAAAGATGCGTTTCTAGCATTCAAACAAAAGCTTATTGATTAATAAGATACATAGGTTATTTTTAATGGTTAGGTATATTGTTAGAAAAATGATTAGCTCTAATACTGCATTTCGCGACAGAATCATTCTCTCTTAAATTTACATTCAAAACGAATCAAGGGTCCATAATTTTTTTATTTATCTATATAACACCGTATACTAATACGGTTAAACTGTAATAATATATAAATTTAGGATGAGCCACAAAATGTATGTTAAATCCTTTAGAAAAAAAATTGGACAATATCTAGATTCTCTCTGACTACTACCTATCTGATAAAAATAGGTGCATACTATAGCAGATCATTTTTTTTTATAATTTGAGAAAGAAATTATACAAAAATATTATACTACAGGTACAACAATCGATTTTACGTTCGGTACTAGGGCAATGCCAGTATCTATTTGTTAATGAGAAAACTGCAAATGCTCATGATTTTGTTGTTACGTTATCTATACAGGGGGTTAGATATATAACAATCCTGAATCATTATTATCATCATCATCATAATCTAGGAATTTAAACTTTCGTGGTCACTATAATTACTTTGTACTGTTCCTACGGGATATATACCACGTACCTTTGTTTTGAGTAACCGATATTTCGGCACTGTTGCAAGCGCCATGTTCACGGATGTACTCACACATATCCCGTAGGAATAGTACAAAGTAATCATCATAATCATCATCATCTCAGCCAAAAATGTAACTTCTGGACGTCCTACCTCCGACCAAGCCTACAGTTGTAAATAAGCCATAGGAAATACTACTCTAATGGTTTTTTTGAATATTTGTATTGGGTTTAGCATTTGAATTATTTACAAAAAGGTGAAAAGCCATAATATACCAATAGAAACTAGCAAATGTACATATTATGGTTTACTTAGGATACGCGTGACCACAGTGAGAGTATCAAACAATGCATATTATATAGATGTAGTAATATGGGAATCATTTGGTGACGATTTCATTGGAGGAGGGTTCCTCCTATGAATTTTCCACATTTGCTTGAGCTTCAGAATTCTTGCAATAAACTGCCATATTGCTGAAGTTTGAATCCTTGTCAATGATGTTAACATTTTTACTTGCCACGATTGATTTGGTGAATAAACACTATATCCTTTCCCATTGGAACCACTTTATCAACGCAGATTGCACATTTTGTATTTGCCATAACTGCTGTTTCCTAGTAAAAATATAATGGCTAGTATGTACTTATCAGTGTCTGAGTTTGAGCGAGATAAAAATGATGACCTTATCTGTACCTCTGTCTAAATGCGACATCTCCGCTCACACCTAGTGTCCTCACAAGGCAATCACTAACTAATAGTCAAAACTTCACACTTTAAAAATAAACGAACAAATATGTTTTTTGGCATAACACTCTATTTTTCTTCAGCACAGGCTATCAACTTGATGCAAAACAATTTGCTTTTCTTAATTTCTTTTTGTTCTATCTCGACCTAATATGTGACATTTTTATTGGTTGTATATTCTTGCAATATTCAATCTGCCAAATTATTTAAATTTTTATTGATTTTTATGTAATCTATTTAATATGCAAATCATTTCTATGGTGAAAGAAATAGCGTCAGTTTTGTAGTCAATTGCTTTTTTATAGATATACCTACGTTTAGTGGAGTAAGGCGTAGCATTAATACTATTTATAAGTTTTGATATGAATATTAAGTTTGTATAATAAGTAATTTTGATGCGCACCTGTTGAATAAACTATTTATACTATTTACAGTAACTAATTCATTTAGAAACTGTGCAAGTTCCGATGATGATGATTCTGATAGTTAAAATTATTGAGATTATTGTGGGTTTAAGGTTTAATATGAGTTTTACTTCGTCTTTGCGTATATCTGCTACCTACCTTTGCTTTGGGTCGTCAATATACAGACACTCTTTCAAGCGCCATGTAAAGAATAATTGTCACTTCTTCAGTAAGTATTAAACTGTGTATAGTGATTTTAAATATTTATTAACAATACTGAGATAATATTTTACCTCTCTACATTTAATACCCATATTGCAATGTCTGTATATAACGATGAAGTTTTAACCAAATTAAGTTCTCTGTGCTGAGTAGAGTAGTCAGTAAGGCTATGTGAGTAAGTATAATTAGTCAGTCTTTTCAGAAAGTACTCCATTGAATAACGTCAAAACCATCATACACCATACTCAAAATTTAAACCTAAAGTATATAACATTATTCCTATTGTTGCCATTTGTGTAGGCTAAGCAAAAGCATTGAACTCTCCTCTCTTCTTTCTTTCTTGTCTTTATATTTTCAACAAATTATATCTTGAGTACCTATTGCAAGGATCGTTGGAATAGCTGCTTACCAGCCATCCGATGGTATACCACTGTTGTATTATGAGAAACACATTTCGTTGGCAATTACTACACAGAAAGCCTGAGAATTTTCTATCATATCTTCAGTAAGGTGTATTAATCAAAACACTTGCATGACTGTGCTATAAATATAATTATAGAGGGTTAGAAGTAATCAACATTAACCATTTGTTTACAGTAGGTAACCAAATAATCGGAGTTGTTACGTAACAAAGAACTCATTTCCATACAAAGCATGGACAAAGTAAACACTCTCTGTTGTAGAACATCAGTGGGGTCCCTTAATAAATGACGTCGCTAACCACAAATAAGATATACCTATTAATTCAAACTATTACACAAATGATACACATAATTTATAAAAAATATTTATTTATTCACAAGATTAAAACATATTTTATTTTTCATTCGCAACACAAAAAAAATCCTTCACACATTTACCTATAAGAAATATTTTATTTATCTTTTCTTAAAAAATTAAGAATCAGAATTTGCGTTCAATATTAAAGACCCTAAAGGTCCTATTATTGAACCAGCGATATAAATTATAAAAATGCTCAATGTTTGCAAATAAAACTGTACAAATTTAATTAAAATGGAGGCTTTGTAAAAACAAAAAGAAACCTGTGCTTGTTTTCAAAAAGTCAGTGTTTACAAACGGCATGTTACCCAATGCAATTTTCTTTCAAGTTTGTTTGATTTTCTAGCAAGGGACCCGTATCAGAAGGCTATTAACTATTAACTGCTATCGAATCAACTTGAATGCTCAATTGCATTCGGTCAATTAGACGGAAAATTGTTGTGGGGATTGCACTTGAGCCTTTCTGGTCTCGTGTCGAACTACACAAACTGGTCCAATGGTGCTTTCTACCTGCGAACAAATCCGCCTTTAATTCATACTGAATTAACCGTAGATAATTCTATTGATACGACTAATGCATTGTTCAAGTGCCCACACCTAGCTAATTGTGATTAACTGTGGAGGAATATTTTTGAACGTTTAGGAAGAGGATCTATTTCAAAAAAACATTCTAAAGATAATGTCGTATCTAGGTGCGTATGGACGGCATAACTATGCAATGTGTGTGAACAAAAGAAATCGGAGACTTACATAAAATACTGCACAAACAACAACAAAACATACGTATTCTATTTATGTGTTTAGGTACATACTGCAGTTTCATTTGTAAGGCTTCATGTACGCACAACGGCTCGTATTCTTATGATTGTGGCATAAAAATAGTACGGCGCATACCCAGTTATAGGATTAGTCAGCACAATGTAATAGGTAGAAAAACAACAAGTAAATCTACTTATACGTGTGAAGTGGCTATCGTTCATCATAATAAGGAAGCAGGGGAACAGCTGACTGGCACTCTGATCGCCCTCGCCGATAAACGGATTTAGCATTTTTTTAATCCATCGTTATTTGAGAGTTTAGACGGAGCAGAACATGTAAATCGTTGAAACAGCGCTAAATACGTAGCACCTAAAATTGTAATTTTATTAGGGTAGATTCTTAGTGAATAAAAATACAAATTTTAAGGCATGGGTCAAGTTTACCTGCTCCTAAGACATTATCAGATCTTATTTGTTCACAGAGATAGCGCCATCTTGATATTATTTGGGATCCCGTAAAGGTAACAACGGAACCCCGTAAGGGATTACTCGTTTATCAACCCGTCCGGCCATTCATCTGTCACCGAGTCATCTATATACAATTGGAGCGTTTTTTACTAGAGCCATTTTTTGTTTCCCCTAGTCAATTTGGTTTATGTTTATTAATCATATTATGTTATGTTTATTTTATAGGCATGTAGACAAATTAAATTATTTTGTAATCCAATCCGTATCGATAGTCTATCAAGCCTATTCTAGCGTTAGGTATAATATTTTCTCATGTTATCATATTACAACCTAATAAATTATTTACTCATTTAAAATGCAAACTATTTGGTAAACCTTTAAAGCTTTAATACATTTAAATAAATAATGAATAAGATGTGACCAAGAAGTAAATCGTTAAATTCAAAGAATAATAATAATGATTATTTGTATAATACTGACCTCATATTTTTTGTATATCGGCTTAGCGGGTGTCAAATATTAATGTTTCGTTATATAAACGTAGCAAAACATTTGCTCTACATTCATATTAAGTAGTATAAGCATCAAAGTCACAGAACTATCGTCAATAAACACAAAGAAATAAAGTTGACAATCGCATGAACAATCGAACAGATGTTAATAGCTTTTAATGCTATCTATCGTGGCGATCGAAGTCACCACCTTTTTGGTATTGTAATTAATTATTAGTTGGATATTTTAACGTTTTATATTAACGTCAATACGTCTATCCAATCACACTATTGCATAAGATAATTTTATTATATATTGTTACAACAATTGTTTTGTACTAATGAGAATGCGTTGTAAAACGTAGGTATTTTCTTTTTGACAGGTTGGATTAATGGAAAATTTGATAAGTATGAATAGTACTAAAGATCACTTTGTAATGTCGGAGAGAAGATAGATGATCGCTCGGTACCTACTTAATTTTCTACACTAATTACATGTTTCTTAGATATTATCTGGTGAGTAATGTTGGGGTTATTAGCAAGTACTTGTTTACATGCATTCATGAAAGATAAAGATGCGAGATTCTGTATTGTATGTAGTTAAAGAAGACCCACAGAAGACAGTCTTAAGTGCACATACGACGTTCTTTGCTGTTCTGACGGCGATCGTTCAAGGTAATATTGATTTTATTTTTATCTTTTTTATAAGCATAATAATGGCTACCTATAGGTACCATAAATATACGTTTTATACCATAACATGTATCATTCCTTATTGTGCGGCGAATAGTTACCTATTTCCTTACCTAAAAACGAGTTAGAGGATAAAAATGTTTCCTTTGTACATGTTCCTCAATTGCTGTACAACAAACCGATAAACATCTTTTGCAACACTGATACCGGCACTCATAATCGATAACTTATTTTTTACATTTATTTACGAATCATTAATTTGTGTTAAAGATAAAGTATTAGCTATAATATCCTTTATAGTGTGCCGCTTTAGATATCTACCACAAGTCTTTAACATTATCAGTGTTAAAATCTTAAGGACGAACTGTGACTCCAAATACTTCAAATTATATTACGGGGATGCGGCGACCTGATATGTTATTATGTGTGTTTTAATTTAATTAACGGTGGCTTAGTTAGCATATATGTTTTTGGGGACATCTCCCGCACAAGGAATAAATTCCGACTAATAGGGGCTACTAATTTTTACTTACTAATTTTAACAAAAGTTTGAATTAATAAATGCTAGACCTTGGCCTCGCCTACGTCGATATCGTGCCAAATGCAGTCTATGTGTCATAGTTTTGCGTAAAAGCGTAACAAACATTCATACACTCAACCTCACAAACTTTCGCGGTTATAATACTGCTAGTATCCACCTACCTTCTTTCAAAGAAATGACGTCAAAACAACATCTAAAATTGCGTCTATAGCCTTGGCCAACTGGAGTTACTTATTCCTTTGTTGTTTGTCAGAGAAAATTGCTGTAGGTATGTATGTTATAATCATCATCAACATCCAGCCCGCTATAGTCCATAGCTGGATATAGGCCTCTCCGATGGCACGCCACTGAAATTGATTTTCGTCTCTACATGTAGTATCATCAGCCTTTAACAGTCCACTGCTGGACTAGGCCTCTCTTTTGAAAGGAGGAATTGGCCTACTATACCACGCTGGCCAAACGGGTTGGTATAGGGTTTGTATCAAGTTTTCCTTCTCTTACAGTGCTGTTCTCTGCATAATATGCTCCCTCCCTTACGACACCCATGGGATGATATGGGGTGGTGACAGTCCGTATTCTTAATCCGTCACCACACGGACCATGTAGTATAATATACCGCAATTTAAATATCGCTATTTTGAGCTATTTCTGTGACATGTGTTTGGTTACAGCAGATATTATAATATTTATGTTCATTTTATGTCTTCATTTAGTCTAGAAATTATCGATTATTTTACGTAGGTAAGTACACCCATCATCGGAAACATCGGTATGAGATGCTTCCAGATGTTGCCGGTAAAGATAATACTCAACTTAAGTCGCCCATAAAGTAAACAGGGTGCTTTATATCTTAGACTTATTTAATTGAATTTCAAGCAAAATATGATCAAAACCTACTTTATGCACAAATAATGTCTCAATCATAATGTATAGAGTCCATTTTTGAATTGTGATGTCTTATTGTCGATGCGAGAGACAAATATTTATATTAGAATAGTTCATTATGACAGCTCACTTTCTAGTTCTGCTTTTTTCAGTACTTTTTTTTAGTGTCAGAAGTTAGAGAACATACCTGGAGGTATGCGTTAAGAGTCGCCCTTACTCATGGTTTTTTTTTTGCATTACAGAAGCAATGCTAAAGAGTCGCGTACAAGTTCTATACTGGGAGAAAGAGAAGTAGAATGATGATGAAAGATGGCGACTAGTGAAGGAAGAGTGATCGATCCTCCGTTTCACTCACTCCCCAAACTATACACAACAACATATGGTGTAGTGTAGTGTTACTTTACGGTGATATTTTGTAAAAGTATTATCCTCCTTGGTCGAGCTGACCATTCATGCTTAAGCCATTCAAACGACTACAGTCTGTATGCCTACTGTGAACATTTTAGATTTCTATCTGCCATATTGAGAATTAATTTCCTGGTATATTCATCACAAATTGCGTGAAATTCTAAATCACGGCGGCTATAGGCTATTGCTCTATCAATGTGATATAGGTAGACCTTTTTTGATACAATTAAACCCCTTCGAATTTATTTTAGTCTCAATTACCTCAACCAAACGCACTAGCATAATGCATCGTGGCTAACAAGCTAGTTGATATACGAGTAAACCAAGATTGACATTGTTAGTGGAATAAATAACTAAATTAGCAAATTGAACGTGAATCGACGTAAATAAACACCTCGGCGTTTTACAAAGCAAAATCAAATGTAAGTACATGTACTACATATTTTGCTTTCATAGATAATTATTGATTATCCGTCTTTATCTATATTTATTTAATTAACTAAGTGTACAATCTAATCAGCTTAGAATTTCGAGCGATATGAGACGTCGGATTTTAACTTATTTTACCTTACATTTACCAGTCTTTGGAATACTTATTTGAAAACAATTTATACAAGTCCATTAAAAAGTATATAATACCTATCTACCCGTGCTAGGCTGTCTTTATATCCTAAATCCAATTATTATAATAAGCAATAGCGTTATTCAATCATTACAAAAGCAGTTTTGAGGCACATAGCTTATATGACCGAAATTTTCATACGCTATTTCAGTTTACAAGTACATTCACATACTATTTTTCACACTTTTTCCTTTATTGGATCAAAAAAATGGACGTGGATTTTCCTAAAATTTGTCACACAATTGATGCTATTAGTCTGTTTGTCCGTTACCAATTATCGACTTTAATCATCCTAACGCAACTAAGTCTGAACATAAACGTTTTCCATTAACCTAACTTTAGGTATTTATACACTATCACCTCATACTCTATTTAATTTCTGAGATAAAGTACTTTTAAAGTACCCTTTAATTGCGCCTATACGGAATAAGCACTTAAACCTACCGACGGCAAAGCGTCAACAGGTGATGAAAATGTCAGTTGATAATAACAGAATACACTGTTATTTATTGGCAAGTTATATTAATGATATTAAAGGGCTACAACCTGAACCATCTGATACGTATACCTACTTGAGGTAAAAAAAAGGATAATTTTATATCGAGCTAGTTAACCTCTAAAACATGGCACAACTTTGTGATTAAGTGCCGTGCTTTGCAAATATAACGAATATTTTTAATTCAAGCAATCAAAATCTATTACAGGTTTATTAATGTTCAAGTTTATTGCTATTTATAATTATTGCTGCTATTTAAAATTATTTAGGAATTATGTAGGTACAAGTTGTACGTCTGTGACGTCTTTGCGTAGTTATGAATAAAAGAATTTGCCGTATTAAATGTGACACGTGTGAACTATTAAATTAAATGACTTTTAACTGCAAATGTGACACTTGTATTGTATATAATATATATAATTAAGGTAATGATACGCCAGTGTGTTGTAAATATCATCACGGTTTTTATTAAGAAACACGTTATAAAACATGGTTTGTATTATCTGATCAAGAAGTGGCACGGCGTCGAGTTATCCACAAAAATATCTTTATGATTTGTCTATTCAATGAGTTATAGAAATAAATGTTATACCTACCTACCAATTAAGAAATCCCTACTTTGTTAGTAAGATAACCAAAATAATTGCGAGTTAAATTAATTTCTGAACTCTAGTTACCAATTTTACATTAGGTATTTATACAAATTAGAGATTATGATGTTCATGATTGTATACCTACTTGTGATAATTATTATACTGTGAATTCAATTCCTGTGATAATAAAACTCAACATTAAAAGTATAAATAACTATAATCAAGTTATATTAAAGTATTTTATTATATATTAATTATCAGAACACTAGTTTATTTTAGTAGGTACTTACTTAGTTTTATGAATGACTTGTAAACTAGACGAATATAATTATAGACACCTATTATAAGACAGGCCTTTTAATCCTGAGCAGGTTGACGACTTATTTTATTCAGAAATCACTATCTTTCTTTCTCCTAGCGTTATCCCAATTTCAACCGGGGTCCGCTTTCTAGTCTAACCGGATTTGACGGAATATTAGCTTTTCCACAGAGCGACTGCCTATCTGACCTCCGCAACCCAAAGGGAAAGCGATATTCCATGGTTTAGACTAGCGTCAGTTCATTCAGAGATAGGTACTGACTCCCTATAACGACTGTCAAAGATCTTCATGACAACCGGGACCGACGGCTTAACGTGCTCTCCGAGGCACGGGGCAAGCGATAATTAATAATTCTATACGCAAATAACTCCGAAAAGTCAGTGGTGCGCGCCTAGGATTCGAACCCGATACCCTCTGCATGGCAGTCTGTTGGTATCTCCACTAGGCTATCGCCGCCCTTTATTCAGAAATCACTATCATTGTACTGAAAATCTAATTCTTAATAGAAAAGGACTCATTATCGTATCATGAAGACAGATCAAGTTAAACTTTATAAAAATACCTACAGCTCGTTCATATAGGCCACTTATAATTGGAATGAATTTATGTAAAAGAATTCAATTTGCTATTTAAACTATGTCACGTTATATTTACTTGTCGTACTTTCGCTATGGATGCCGATACATAATAAATGTACCGGTTCATTTATTTATGATAATTTTGTTATAGCTCTACAATAACTTAGGCTTTTCTGATAAGTAATTGAAGTATTTATTCGATGCGCCTCCTTTAGAATTTATTTGATCTTTCAGTTAAGTTTTAACTTATTTATTAGTGAGAAATATTCAGAAATTAGATAGGTAAAGGTAAATGTTCTATAAGACTATGGTGGTCTATTTGCTTAGGTATGTACCTACACTAAAAGAGATCGAAATCTTATTAGTCTAAAATCTTATTAGGTCTATCAGATTTTGCCCAATACAAAACACAGGTCTTCGACTGAACTACATTAATGTACTCATTTATTGCTTTGCGTTCATTGACTATGTAATGATACCACATTATGATTATGTAGAGCACAACAAATACTCTTAAAACCTATGTGATTATTGAGACAAACAATTCGGGTGTGATTTCCAAAATCAGGTTAATATTGAATTTCTCAAAACATTTGTTAAACGCTTTACAGCTGATCAATATCAATCAAATTTTATGTAATAGGTACTCAACATCATTTGAACATAATCCGAATTTCATCTCCCTACTACTTTTATAAAGGTACTAGAGGTTGCCCGCGGTTACACCCGCGTTATTTAAGGCTAATGCTCCGCTCCCGTCGCTCATAGCGCGATGTTATATAGCCTATAGCCTTCCTCGATAAATGGGTTATCTAACACTGAAATAATTTTTCAAATCGGACCAGTAGTTCCTGCGATTAGCGCGTTCAACCAAACAAACGAACAAACTCTTCAGCTTTATATATTAGTATAAGATTCATTCATAACCGTGATAAAGGTGATACCTATTATGATAAATCCATCAAGAAAAGGATATTCCAAGGTGCATTCGGCATTTTCCATCCGTGACCATTATCACAACTCTACTTATAAATAATTCGTGCACTTATCAATCAAGCCACGACAAGATTAGAAAATCTTTAAAGAACAAACTCTTACTTGTGTGGTAGATATGCACTGGCTATTTTATTTAATCTTGACGCATATAAGGTCTTTGGTATGCATTTGATCTTGTGCTCATAATTACTGAGCATTTATAATGTAAAGTTATATCGAAAGGAGTTTAACCATCATTTTATTTTTTTGATGAAGATTTGCACTTACTTTTTGGGGTTCCGTACCCTAAAAGGTAAAAACGGGATTACATAATAAAGACCTATTACTAAGCCTCCACTGTCTGTCTGTCTTTCTGTCTGTCTGTATGCTGGCACCAGGCTGTATCTCATATCTAAACCGTGATAGCTAGAAAGCTGAAATTTTCACATTTGATGTATTTACGTTACCGCTATACCTAACAACAAATACAAAAAAATATTAAGGGGGGTCCTATACAATAAACATGTTTTTTTCGTATTTTTTGCTCAATATTACTTAGTAACAGGAAGACTTTTCAAAATAAATAATTAAATAAAAATAAAGTATATATTAAAGGGGCTTCCATACAACAAACGTAATTTTTAAGCAATTTTTTACTCGATCATTAATAAACAGGTAGAACCTTAAAAAATATTAAAGTTTACATACAAAAAACATAATTTACCTATAGATTACTTTTATAGATGACTAGCTGTTTCCCGCGGTTTCACCCGTGTCCTGAGGGAACTACTTCGCATACCCGGTTAATTTATAGCCTAAGTTACTCCTTGGTACATCAGCTATCCGCCATTGAAAGTCCCGTCAAAATCAGTCCAGCCGTTCCTGACATTATCAAGAACAAACAGACAGACAAAAATTGTAAAAATGTCATTTCGGTATATGTACCATGTATACATAATTTTATTTATGTGTATAGATGGTACGGAACCCTTCGTGCGCGAGTCTGATTTGCACTTAGCCAATTTTTTACTTTTATGGTGTGCATTGATGTTACTATTAAATTACAGACAGAATTATATTATATTCGAACGTTGATGTACCTATTTGTGTGGGTTTACACATGTGTGTGTGTCCAATCAATATTTTGTAATACTACATACGTAGTATAAACATTTCGTGAATTAGCAAATATCTCTCTATATTCCTAGTTTGCTAAACTATACTAAAATAAATTACTAAAACAGGTATTACGTCGTCAAGAACAGAGTTCGGATCGAAGAT
This sequence comes from Euclidia mi, assembly GCA_944739405.2. Taxonomy (NCBI): domain Eukaryota; kingdom Metazoa; phylum Arthropoda; class Insecta; order Lepidoptera; family Erebidae; genus Euclidia; species Euclidia mi. The sequence goes on from OX123199.2 coordinate 40,395,853, forward strand.
CATGTAGGCTGGATCTATTTGCTCAAATATAATTCTATTTAGTTATGTATTCTAAGCTTCGGACGAACGTCTTTATATAAATAGTCTTTATATAAATACCTATGACTATAGCTATAATTATATAAATATATTACTTATTTCGTAAGTTGACTTAATATATGAATATCAACTACACCTGGTAGGTACCTATATTATTATGAAGTTCAATTTGAAGCAGAATTGGGACAATCTTGGCCGGTAAATGCATTAAATCGAGTGCACAGGAGGCCTTTAGAAAGCCTATTTGATAGTTGACCTAGCCGTACTAGATCGAGCCTTGGCTAACATCAACTGAATGTAAGCCAGTTAACAGATAATGATTGATCCTATTTGTGGGGCAACGCAATGAACAGCTGACTGCCTACGCGGTGAGGTTCAATCGAATACTTAGAAGATAACCAGTTCCTCGTAATTTGTAATACCTAATACAAACTTTAAAAACAACTCTATCTGACTATTTACATTTCAAGATAAAGTGCTAAACTGGAGTATAATGAAATCTAATAAGATGGAATACTGACTATTGACCATCCTGAAAAAGATGATAGGATACTGTTCATATCATAATCATAAAGTATTTATAATAATAAAGATAATCGCCTGCACCTACTTATTTTCGGGTTTTCAGGTACATCATTAAATTTTCAAACACATCTCCAAACAATACTTATTTCCAAACGCTTGACCAACTTATCAGATTACCAGACGACTGGATTATTATTAACTCAGAAGACTAGCTTTGCCATTCAGTATGAAAATGCTGCCAGGCACATCACATACAGTGATGCGGAAGAATTCTACGATGCCTAAAACCTTCTACTTGCCTATGTTGTTATTACTTTTACTCAAATTTTAACTGTACGTGAATACGTATAGTTTTAATAAAGTTGTAAATAGATTATGTAAAGATAAGTATATCAAACTTCTTTCTAAATAGTTCACTGATGTGCGTTCTCATGATTGAAAAACTGCACCTATAATCCGACAATGCAAATGTGTGGGAATAGATACGGTTAATACGACTCCACCGGGATCCAATTCCCTTATCGGTGAAATGCGAGTTCTCAAAACATTCTCACTGTAGGTATCATAGGATATAATATATTATTTTTCATAATTATATACCTTTTGCTGATCTATTTAATTATAAGTGAAGCTAAAGCTCTGGTTCTCTATAGGTACCTACACGATATTTTTCGGACGGGAGATAACATGATACAGACCTATCGACTACTACAGAAAGCTAATAACAAATGCCTATAATAGTGCATAAGAAATAAATTTTTCGACAAACTATATCGGTTGTAGTTAGCATTGTAAACTGACAGTGTTAAACACAATGGCTCAAATACGTTAGGTATTATACTTAAAAGAAAATTAAAAAGATCTACGCTACCAATGAAGACGTTGAGTTTTAGACTATATGAGACTAGATATACTTACATTTGATATATATTAGTATACCTCTCTACTAAGTGTAGGTATACTAAAAGATGCACTATATGATATAGCTTCTGCTTATATGTGGCTATGTGATAATACCTAGGTATCTAGCAAGAGGTTGGTGGCATAAGATTTATGCATATTTTGTAGGTAGAGCATACTCAATTGGATTAGAATGCCACGTTAAGCTGTACGATTCGATATAAAAATATCGAATTTACTTAGATATACCTACGTAGGTATATCTAAGTAAACCTGTATACCTAAACACCTAGAAATGAGTAGGTATATAAATTTAAAGTGTTAGTCAACAATATTAAATGCATATTAAAATAAAGGTGCGAAACCTACGTGTAAATAATACATTTTAGTGATATGTCTGACTGTTTGTTTCGGATAGTGTGCCGAGTTGACAAGACTATAACGGGGAGACAGGTAATGTTATATATAAGTTATTAAGTTACATTATGAATTCCTTTCGCAAATAAATTAGGATGCCGCGCAAGACCTAAAACTAATGCAATTGAAAACAAAATCCGATTGGATGAGGCTATTATTTGCTTTTGTAAAGCAATTATAAAGCGGACAGAACCGCGGGTACAGCCAGTGACAAAACAAAAAAATAACTGATGACTATAATATAGATTTATCTATGAAATAAATAGCTATAATGAGTTCCGTCGAAGCAAATGGTCTTTAAATTCTTTCAAGTAAGATTACTTAAGTGGTTAAAGTTACATTTAGTTAAGTTAGCATTAAGTGAGTTCTCAAGTTACACACTTGAGTGACAGATCGATAAACTGTCCTCAAACATACATGTTAACGTTTTTATAGCTTCATGTAACTTAATATTAATTATAAATGATTTTTATTATGTTATAAGTTATAATAATTATAAATAAAGTGATAAATATGTGTAGAGCTGTGATAATAAGTTATAATGTTTACTTTTAAATGTAACTATCTTAATTATAATTAAGGTAGGTATATTATAATGATGATATATTATAAATATAATGTATAGTTATTATAATAATATGTGTCTTCTGCTACGAATGTTATTTTATATCAAGTATAGGTTGATATCTTATTATTATACATTAATTATTAATATAGGTAACATACCTATTACTGTTTTAATACAAATATAATTATACCTTACTGTATAGGTATACCGATACCTACCTAAATTATTTGTTTTAGATAGGTATAGATACCTACTTGAAGAGTGTATTAAGCTATGGATGTTACAATACCTACTTAGGCCTAAAGTTTATATAATAATATACGTATAAATATACGAGTGTTTATTTTATAAATATATAAATAACTTATTTAGGCCTAATAAAAGTAACTTGTACAAGCCACAAAGATTTCCCGAAATGTGTACCTTTGTTTATTTTTATCTGAAAAACTGTGTTTTTCTACATAGTTAGTATCCTATTTAGATAGGTACCTATACCTACATGATAACAAGTATCTACAATATAAGAGGTATCTATAATTATATAAACAGTTAGTTACAACTAATATAAATAGGTAGGTAGCTGTACCTAGGTATGCCAAGTATAGGTACGTACATAAATAAAGTATAGCTTTTTATATAAATTGTATAATAAGTAATGTATACTGTAATAGGTACAGGTTATTTTGCTATTTGTAAAAAGGCTGAGGGCAAGTTAAGTTGCATGTAAACGTACTTTTACATACTTGGAACAAAACTAATCAAACAACTAGAAAAGCACTACCTACAGTAAAACAATCAATAGAAAAAGAAAAATAAATCAAGGAGAATGTTCAAGTGGGTTGTTACTTAAGTAACTATGCATTTGACATTTGAACAAAGGTAACCAGTACGGGGATTTCAATAGATAGTTTGAATATAGGTATAGGTATTTATAGGAATGTGTAGTGTATAAGAATGTTTACTAACCTGCGAGGCGGGAGGATAGGAATAGCCAAATTGCGCATACGCTGCCATCGGGACGATCATATGGGCGGCTTCACACTAAACACTGTCTCTCGAAGTCTATACCACGGACGTATTAGTTTCCTATAAATATTTCAGCTACTTCTATTATGATATTAAATTAATAAATTGTATCACAGTTGGTTGTGTGCGCGGCGACTGCGCGGCGCGCTGGCATTCCTGCGCGTCAGCCGGCCGGTGCGCGCGCGCTTCGCATGCCGGGCGTTCGTGCTGTGTGCGACCGGCCTACACCTTCTGTACGCGATCGAGGCTCAACACCGACTGGCGCGCGTACGACGCCCGACGCCCCTCCGCCGTAGGAGACGGCCAATTTAGCCCCGCCTAGCGGGCGGAGCCTTGTATCGGCCGCCAACCGGAGCATCCATTTTCTGTCCTTTTCGAAACGACGGACGAAAATACGGCCCGCTATTGGGTTACGGCATCCCCTCCATGATTTGGGCCCGCCCACGCGTTATATCCCGCCTACGTCCGGGTGGGGCGCTGGAAAAAAGCGGCAGAGTCGGCCCGACTTGATCATGTTTATGGGTTTCCGTCGAGACAGTCCGCCAGCCCTGTACGGCCAAACAAATCTCTAGTGGCAAAAAATGGCTCGGCCGAGGACAAGTTGTTTCACCTCGTCAGATTTACGAACAACGCGGCGCAGAGTTAAGAATCGACTTTATACACTACCACCTGCGTCGATATTGGGTACAGCCCTGTGCTGTGTTCGATACTCGGATAACGTAAGGCGGGACTCGGGACAAATAAACGACGAATAATTCGAGAGACATCTCTTTACGTTTGATACAAGATTAGAATGTTAATATGACCGATTAGCGATATGTTATGAATTCATGTTTTTTATTTTTCCACGATGCAGTCTTAGATTGTTATCTTGAAGGTTTGTCGGGCCACGGTATTTTAGTTAGTTTGCAGCAATTAGAGGCAGCTGACATACCTATTAACTGAAGCAACTGCGGGTCTCGTATCTACCGCATTGTTTTGATCTTGAATACCTTTGTGAGTATTTAAGTTAAGATACATACCTACCTACCTATGTGATAGGTGGATTCCTAGCGGTGATATTTTAAATAATATTTTAAATACATGATGTAGGTAAGTATAAATTGGTTGGTATAATTCATATTCAGTATCTACATAATTGCGAAGTAAATAAGAATTGGGCAAAAAGGTATCTTAGAAGATGGTAGAGACACCATTAAAATTATAGGTACATAAATAAAATAATTATACATTAGAAAGATACCTAAGCAGATCTTAAAAACGTGTCTAGGTAGGTATCCATAATTATATTGTATAAGGCACCTTTAGAATTTTAAATTTTACCTTTTTTAACCCCTTTTAGAGATGGTAGAGTCTTGGTAGAGAAAACACTGAAAATCAAATTACAAAAGGCAAGCTATACCATCTACCTACCTACTTATAGACAAATTATATCCATATTACCTAGATACCTACCCACAAGATTTCAATAGGTATAAAAATAATAGGTATAGCTTTTTATTTAGTAGCGTCACAGTAGAGGCACCACTGAAACTCTTGAAAATTATGTAGAGACGTAAGAAAAATCGGCGGTTGGTAGCGGTACTAACTGAAATACGGATAAAAGGGAGACGTGAAGTAATGTAGAGGTCGGAACACAGGTGGCGCTACGTTCGCGACTCTACCAACTCTACATAACTAATGGATTGGGGTAACTCTACGTACTGGGGTAAGACGGAGTAACAGTGTACTATTATGTCTAATTAATACACAGCAAAATATTATTATAGCTTAGAGTACTCTCTACATTTGAGACCAACTTAAACGCGTTGTAGAGCTTTCTATTTTGAATTGTATATTTTAGAATACCTATAAGTATTCAATGCTTGAATATTTATATCTTCGGCATTCAAGATTTTTATTTCTTTTTAGATTCTTTCAACAGGTACCTAACTGTTTCTAAAATTACGTTTGTATCTAGGTAGGTATATTATTATTCAATCTGGATTACATATTTAATTTAAAGTTTAGAGAGGGTGTAGGTATCTAGGTAACTTACGGTTTGGCGGGTTAGATTATAAAATCCAGTTCCTACCTAAATATCTTTTCTGGCTCTACATTAGATAATGCAAAACATTTCTACTTAGCTCTACATTTGGTGATGGATACATAGTGCCTATTTTATTAAAGAGAATATGCTATTTTTACTCGCCTTAAAAGTTTCTATTACTAACTTTCGTGTTAATAAACGTATATTTTTGACACGTTGTTTCAGGTCAAATATAGGTATGGTTGAAATGTTAGAAAAGGTATGGTAGAAAATATACTAACATAATTACTGACAACTTATAAAGTAAACAACTTCTCTTTTATTCTGTACTTAATTTATTCAATTTACGAATAGGGGTAGCTATGCGTACACTGACAAGTAGTTTAGTTAAATAAGTTATGCTAAATTATGTTTAATAAATGCAACATATTGTTTATTAGGTAAGCTATGCAGGTATATTTTTGTACCTATTAGCTTTTACATGACGTTTCTATGTAACACATTGAGGCGAAATTATTACAGGCCATACATGTGTATAGGGGTAGCTCAACGTAGGTAACTCATAAACAAATAGGGAAATTAATGAAATGTCTAGTAAATGCAAAATAATGTTGTAATAGTTAAATGTTTCGTTGTGTTTTTAATGACTATTCTATGCGTAGTTGTGAAAAATAAGAGTCTAGTAATAATAAAGTACACCGTGTAGGTACATTCTATCAACTGTTCATCTGAAGGGCACGGGTCTATTCTTACTACGAGAAGGTTTAGGCCATAGTCTACCACGCTTGCCAAGTGTAAATTGATTTCATATAAAAAAATCTCAGACATAGGTACATATTTCCTCACGATACTTTCCCTCAGCATGTAGCTAGCTTTATATTAAAAAATGTGTAAATAGCCTAGTTTAATCTTTTAAAAAAAATAGACACATAAAACCGATAAGTCAGTGGTACGCTCGGAAAAACAGCTGATCTAAATGGTAACTAATAAATACCTACAGCTTAATATTGTGACTATTTGCGACAGCTATTCCTTTGGCTTTCTAATGACTATTCTATCCGTACTTGTGGAGAATTAGGGGACTGTAGGAAGTACTGTAGCGCTCATAGCGAGACTTAGCTTGTCGTTTGTAACAGATCGGCAAAGTTAAGCAACGCTTGCACAGGTCGCCACTTGGATGGGTGACCAAGTATGGCATTTACATCTGAGCGCTACCGTGCTTCGGAGCGCACGTAAAGCTGTCGGTCCCGGTTCCTGTCTTAGGATAAGAGTCGTTAGGCCACGTCGGAGGCCTTCGGGCGGTATGAAAAAGTTCCGACACTAGAGTTGGCCACACACTCACGCGAAAAACAAACAAAGTGGACTGTACGGATGGCGTAGTTGTTAAAGCGACCGCCTTGGCGCTTAACACTACAGCGAGTGTTGTGGATATCCCCACAAGGGACAACATTTGTATGATTTACAAACTGTTATTCTGGTCTCTGTGTTCTTATCCATTGTCTAGTACCTACCTACTCATCATAGAACAAGTTCTGCTTAGTTTAGGACATGATGGTGATAAGGTATACCTACCTATAATATTATAATCACTGAACAGATTTTGATTAAAGAATCGAAACAATTTTCAATAGCAATAATTTAATCATTTTCACGCTGAGCTGACAGGTATCAGATGCCGCGATTCTGGCTAATAATCCCTTACACGGTCAGCGCCAGTGTATACTTAAGTATACACCAAGGGGTGAGTTGTCACAGGCCGGTGTATACTTGAGTATACACAGTACTATGCCAATTTCGCGGGCCAGTGTGTAGCTCAGAATACACCGTTCCACACATTTTAGTATGGCGTTTGAAAGCGTTGGCCCTGGAGAATGTATTTACACCGGCCTGTGACAACTCACCCCTTGGTGTATACTTAAGTATACACTGGCGCTGACCGTGTTAATAAGTATTATTACAAGTATGTTGTCTTTTAACAAGTGTGGGTTCTATCATAGACTGCACATAATAATATGGAGTAGTGATTTAGGCGATCACATCCCTGCTAACACTGCACCGAATGTAGTGGGTTGGATCCCCACACGGGATAAATATTAGGTAGGTATTTTTATTTGCTACATAATTTGTAGAGTAAATTGTGATACATAAACCTATTAGGTTAGGGACAGTGGTTCAACAAATTATTAAGGTCATTTATTGTATAGTCCACGACTTTTATTGAGCCTGGTTGTTCTTTCTGTCCGTTGAATGAATGTCTGTAAAGTCCCCTACGATACAGGATTCAATCCGAGTGTGAGCATTGTCTTTATGACTCGACTTTATTTAGTTAAAGACTCTTTGAATCTTTTTTCGCTGCTGCACATTTGTAATGTCGTCAGCTCACTGCACCTACTTTGTTTAAATGGTTAAAGATAGCAATATTTGTTTTATACCACAACAAAGGAGTTAAGTAATTGATAAATGTATTTTAACTCATATATTGAGTCCTGGTAAAGAATAAATCTGTTTTCCTTTAGAGATTCCAAAATGATGTTTAAAGTATTTCGCTTTGAACATAACTCTTCTTCACAGGGCATGTTAAACCGAATGTAGGAATCAGTTGGTGAGCTTTTAAAATAAAATTTCGCCGGTTTATCTAATTATGCAGTAAGTAATCTTATTATACTGCCGGGCACGGGCCCTTCTCATAGTGAGAAGAGGCCCGTGCCCAGCATTGGGACAGTTTATATACCTACAGGGCTGATGATGATGATGAATCTTATTATATGCCGATGGGTTAATAATATATGAGCGCGATGTTGCTGCGCCGAATGTGTGGTTTAGGATAAAAATGCGTTATTTTTTATGGGTTGATAGGTGTGTAATCTAAAATCCTTATAAGCGCACGGTTGTCTAGATTAAAGAAACCAAATATTTTGAGTGTATGCACGGTTGTCGATGGTTTCGTGGATGAATGTTGTTTCAGTTTAAATATGTACCGACTTAAATAGCGTCGTTGTTTCAATCGAGAAGGTTGCAACAAAGCGGGACAGTTAGTGAGGGGACAAGGTAGGTATGATAGCAAGTATATAACTATATAACTCTACCAAGTAAAGGGCTTGTAAACCATTTTAATTATTTTCAGACGTCCTAGTCTCATTATAATAAAATGCGAAACATAAAGCAAATTACCTGAACGCTAAAGAAATCTTAATTAAAAGGTATCGTTGTCTTTTCTGTTATTTAATTTTACTTACAATAACTAATTAGCAGGATTCTTATTCAACTTCAAGTTGCGAGTAGGTAAGTACGTTTGTTTTTAAACTCTTTTGCGAGTGCTTCTCCGTGGGGCGGGCAGAGAGGGTAAGTCGGATTCCCCAGAAAAGAAAGAGACACAGGAAACGCGGGTGTGCGGCTGCTCCTGGGTCCCGTTACGCTTGTCCCGTAGTAGGGCTCAGTCTCTGGAAGAGTAGGTAGGTACCTACTTAATAAAAGCAAATACCTATACGTACTTGTTGCAAATTTTCTGTAACATCTGGTCAAACTACGAAGTCCACGGGTGCCAATGCGAAGATGCAACCGGAATATAACGCTAGGACGATGATGAATTTGCTTAGCCATCTATTAGAGCGCTTGAAATTTACTGTGTTAAGAACCGAACCCACGGTATCTCGTAGGTAAGTTCATTAATTTAACGTTTGACCTACACTAGGTACTAACTCTAGAGACTATAAGTACCTACTTTATGATGTAGAGTCTGTATTGTATGTAGATTTGTACCTATATAGAAGCCAGCCAGCATTTTTTTAAAGTCTCTCTCTGTAGTACATATGCCAGAATTGATTCATCATCATCATCATCATCAGCCTTTTACAGTCCACTGCTGGACTAGGCCTCTCCTTTGAAAGGAGGAATTGGCCTACTATACCACGCTGGCCAAACGGGTTGGTATAGGGTTTGTATCAAGTTTTCCTTCTCTTACAGTGCTGTTCTCTGCATAATATGCTCCCTCCGTCGGTTCTTACGACACCCACGGGATGATATGGGGTGGCGACAATTTGTATTCTTAATCCGTCACCACACGGACAAATAGAATTGATTATGTAATAAAAATTAAAAGTGTGATAAAAAAAAGAATAGTATAATAATTTTGTTTATAAATGAAACGAAAAATATATGAGCAACAAAGACCTGCAGCTGCTATTTTGTAAATACTTTTATACTGAAATACCATAATGTAGCTATTGCTCTATTTGACGGTGCATAGGGTTCCCACCAAGAACTTAGGGTCCCAAGACAACCTCACCTGCAAGTGGTGCACCTGCCGATCAACGGACGAGGCTCTGGCAAACAAAATATCCGGATAAGCGGCAATAGGCTCGCCACCTATTACGTGGGATCAAAACACTGGCGAAAAGTGGGCGTTTAATATGCCTCTGCATACCCCTGCGGGGAAACAGGCGTGAGTCTATGTATGTATGTATGCTCTATTTGTCCGTTTTCATAAAAAGTTATAATACTAAATTATGTATTATGTATTTTAGTAGAAAACATAGTTAATATCAAAAGAAGGGCTACATGCTCCCCTTTCGTCATCTAAAACACCATTACTATCGGTCCATTCGTTTTGTAGCTCACCACAGACCGGTGTTAAACCTGTGAGCTATTACTTCCTGTTTGTTTCGACGTAGAAGTTAAAAAACAACAGGAAAGGAGGTACCTAAAAGGAAGTGAAAACAATACCTAACTAGCACTTTCGAGCTTAGTTCTGCCGACAAGCGTTTTCTGCATCGTCATACAAATCAAAATATTACTTTGTCATTTGAATATCACTGTTGACAGTAGAAATAAATAAGAAAGCCTGTTTTTTTTTTCTTTTGTATCCTAGGCCTAGAATATATTTTCTATTTCAAGTTACCACGCAAGGTTTTTTACATTGAAATTTGTGATTAAAAAACGATTTTCAACGGCAAGAATAAATTTCAAAATTATGTTACTTATGAAGCGGGGCAGCTACAATTTTGTTGTTTAGGTTATCAATGCATAGATTTTTGGTGCGAAAATAGTTACACACATTAATTTGGTTTACTTACTCGACGACATTATACTTGAAATATCTACAATACCAGAACCAGCAGGTTATAGACATACGTAGTATTCCCCTAGATATGTTACTCAGTAACCTGTGATAAGGAGTTACAGTATTGTAACGAGTACCTTCCTACCTACATACCTATCTGTCATGTAAAATACATTATGAATATTTTGTAATTTGTAGTGTTTACCGCACTTCGTAGTAGAAGAGTGGATATGCCACTTTTTATAGTAACTATCCGATATTAGATGCATTTTTTTACACAGTACAAGAATAGAATTACAATGTCATATTTACACATGTTGTAACTATTCAGCAATAATTGGTATCCATTAATTATACTTGTAATAAATAAAAGTAATATCAATCGTACTTTATAAATTTTATCAGGTAGGTCAACCATCAATATCCCTACCTACATAAAAATATACATATAACGGCCGACTCGTCATAAAAGTAGCAAAGAATGCGACATGTTATAAGGTACTATCTATTAATCTTTTTTCCTATTGGTAGGTAGATACAGTCCAATAGCTACCTACCAATATAATAAAAATATTGTAATTATTCAAGAATAATATACCTAGTTCCATGTAAAAAGTTTACATACCTATATTGATACAGTGCCTTCGGTATACGTTGATATATTAATAAAACATAAAATAACAATAAAATATAATTATGTTTGTATAACTAACGCGTGTATGGAATAATGTTATAGATAGAGGATGTTTCCACTGTGCCGAGGACAATAAAACATTATTATGACGGTTATTGACCAAAAACTGTTTCTAACTAAAACTACCAGCAATTTGACACAAGACTCTATCAAATATAGGTAACTAAATAAAATATCTTTGGCAGTAGAAACAGTCATTTTAAAACATGGTTCATATTTCGTCAAAAAACTTTTTGACTAACAGTCTCTGTCTCTGTGTACCTAACTATCACAAAAAATTTACATAATTATCAAAGCGGCGTACAATCTGTTGTAAATTGCTACATATCCTGTATAAAGTGATGACTGTAATTTACAATACTAGCGATAGATATCAGAAAGAGAGAAAATGAATAATGATGCCGATTCACTCACGTGCAGAACGCTTGGTTCTTTGCGTGACGAAACACCCGACAGAAGAAACATAAAATATGATGATCAGAATATAATTTTTAACTCTACGTCATTTTACTCGTAGGGCACATCTCCATTGAAGCCGAGCAGAATATTTAATAACACCATGATCCATTTGAGAGACATAACAGTATCATCCGACAAGGAAGCAAATTATTTATAGAACGTCAAGCAATTATGCTTGTCAATGTCAAGATAATGTACCCAATCATAAATCCTTATCAAACTTGCAAAGGGTTAGAAATCACTTTAACACTTGACTATGCCAAAAATTGTCAAAAATTGTTATAGTAATCAGCAAACCCATTCCATGCTATTTAAAATCTTGCCCTCGATAGTTCTAAGCTAACAGTTATGTATGCTAATATCTGTCATCTATTATGCCTAAAGTATTAAGGCCATCGTGTGCCATGAAATCTCTCATAAGTCGGCAACACTGGCAAAATGCTCCAACTACTCATAAGTACCTATGGCGCAGTGGTACAGGCAACTGCCTTAGTGTATGCACTGTACTGAGTGTTTTACATTCTATACCCATGTAAGTCAACATTGTATAATTCAGAAATTAATGTTACGAGTCTGATGTTATTTGTGTCCGTTTTTGTAAAATCACACATTTTACAAGAGATTGATCTTTGCTTCGACTAAAAAAATATAAATTAAAGTCAAAAATAAATTATACAAATGTATAGACAACTCACTTCATCGTAACCAATTCATTTCATAACCGTTGGTGTAAAAAGGAAAACAGTGACCCGTTTGAATATTACTTTAAAGCTTCTAATTATTATGTAATGCCTCTGAATAGTCCAGAGATTACTAAGACTCTCAGCAAGCGCCGAGTGATACCTACAGATTCAATAGCCAACTACAACAAGCAAGACAAAATATATACCTAAGAGTACGAGACTGGCTTTTCTTAGCTAAATCGGCTGCTGATCACGCAAAGAATATTCCCAAGTATGTAGCAGTAGGCTTTAACCTGGAAGTCGACCTTTTAACCTGCACCCGAAGCTAATTACCTGTTTTATATACTAAAGCGACACCGTGGCCTGAACTCCGCTGCCAACAAACTGAGATTACATCAGCGGTAAGTATTTTCATGTCCTCACTACCCTTAATGAGCAAACACTTAGTATAAATAATGGGACAGAGATGCGCCCAATAATACAAATATCTCTTCGTATTCGTAATTGTAACATTACTAGTATACCTAATTTATTGCGACTTAAAGAAAATCCATCACAATAAGTTATAAAGATTCTTTATTATATAAAATTACTTGTCCTGACTGATATATCACCGTAGACTGCAAACTACTGAAGCAAGAAACATGCATTTTGGAGAGAGGGATTTTTAAATATGAGGGATTTTTATATATTTATTAATATAGTCCAAAGAGCTTAAATAGGGCTTGAAAGCATTGGTAGATGAAACCGCAAGCTACTAGCTTAGCCAGAAATAAATTAATTTAAATAAATAGTAGCTAACTAATTAGGAATAAAAGGTACCCGTGTTGGGTACAAGTCTATGGACAGTAACTACTGATTACAACTGAAATGACAAAAATTTATCCACTTGAAATTAGAGAACAGAACATAGATTTTCAGTACAATGAAAAACGAATTTTAAGAGGAGCTACTAAAAAGAGTAACCATTATGATGACGATATGTTTGATAACACATTTCACCAAACTATTCAACGAATTTTCATGTTATTTTCACTTGTGGTCTACAGTAGAACATCGTGAACAGTTATCGTAATTTAGACATAATATTTGCAATACACGAAGCGGTTTGTAGTGCTCCCCATCTGCTTGAAGGAGATCAACACTGGGACGATGTTTTCGACAAGACCTGAGTTAGTAAAAGTCCCAAACGCTTACGCCATTTGTTTATGGTACCTAATTTTAGTATACCATTGTCTGTCAGTTTTTTTTGTCTATGCGAGGATAGACTAAGCCTGCTACAATGCAATTCATGCGGTAAATAAATTAATCAATATTTTTACTGTTGCGTGTTGCATGCTTACAGTTAGCTATATTATCAAAATGCCTCATCAATTTTCATATGTGCCAGCTTTGAGAGATTTGAAGTTTCTTCCAGGTTGCAATGTTTCATAACAAACCTATCTTTATCATAGTGATAGAAATAGAGGTGGGCAGTTTAGGCCTTGTCAATATCAAATCAATACATTTTAATAGCTCAAAATAAGTACATTTGTATGTGTGTAACAGAGGCTCGTAATTATTACACTTAAAAGCAAAGTTATATCAAAAGATTTGTTCACTTATAGGTGGGCCAACGGCTCATTGATTAAACCCTGTACTGGCGGACATCATACTTGCGGTACGTGCAATTTACTCTGAATACAAAGCTTAACGTGACACGTATGTCACTAACTAGTACACCTGTATATACGAGCTAAGTCCATGGACGAGGATTACTGGACACTATTTAGCATTATATCACTTTAGAGGCAGCGATAACCTAATGACGAGGCTAGGCTGCTACGCAGACTGATGCGTAGCAGCACCGCGCACAAGACTGATTTTTTTTGAAGTGAAGTGTGTTGTATTAACGTATTAATTGCCACTCGCTAAAGGTGAGAAAATAATCTGAGAGTTCATCGTGACGTTCTCGAAAGACATGTACTTACCTACTTATAGTGTACTAACGCTTAGTTGGCTAGCATGCTGGACTATGCTCTAACCATTTTCATAGTGACAAGAAGCCTGTGTCTAGCATTGGTATAGTTTATATAGAGGCCTGGTGATCATAAACACTTAAGCCATATAAAAAAAACTAAAGAAACAAGCAAACGAAATGAACTCAAGAATTTCTTCACATAAAACTGCTTTTCATAAGTATAAGAACCAACTTAAGTTTCAATAATAAAACTATTGTGTGAATAACGATAGAAATTTTCTCAAACAATGCCAAGCTTGCGCTTTTCCATAGACGTATGATAGAACAGGGGAACGACGGTATAATAATACAAAGAAATAAAATCCTAAGAGACTGCACTACATTTTTGTTCTCAAAGTATGCGCGTTTTCAAAAACGAATCGAGTTGTTAAAACTTTTAGTTTTGGTTCACCGCGGGCTATGATGTCCGTTGCGGATGATGGATAGTATTTAATATAATATGTGGCTATAATATGTTTGCAAAATATTTGTTAAACTAAGGAAGTTTTGTGAAGAAATAGTTCAACATTATATTAATACTGAAACTGAGCGTTGTCTGATTCATAAACATAGAGGGTACCTACGAGTATATAGCTATCATCATATCAGCCGAAAGACGTCCACTGCTGGACATAGGCCTCCCCCAAGGCTCTCCATATAGACCGATCCTGAGCCACCCGCATCTATCCGCTGCCTGCAACCCCAACAAGACCGTCAGTCCACCTTGCGGGAAGCCTACCTCTGCTACGACGTCCTATGCGTGGCCTACCTATATAGCTATAGGTACATTATAGGTATTTTTTACCAAGTAAATTTCTGCACTTTTATTAGGAGACAATAACGCCATACGAATCTTTTACAATGTTTCAAGACAAAAAGCATTAATAAACAAACAATTATGTATCTATCAATCAACGTTGGGTATTTCAGAGATGAAAGAAGCTGTCAGCGTTAGTTTTTACGAGTGAAATATTTATAATACTTCAAGTTTATCAAATTAAACTTTGTCGTTATGAAGTGTTTTTACTACAGTTTGCTTTAGTTTTACTAATTGATAAAAATAACAACTGTTTAACAAATCCGTGTTATGTTTGACTTTGAAACTCCTTAAACCAAACCTTTCTCAAATTAAATCTAACTTCTTTTGGACGCCGCATTTTTTACACATAATTAGGTACGCAGAGGCTTTAAAATCAGCAGTAAATTTGCAAAATCAGAATTAGTTCAAAAGAATCAACCATATTTTATACTACCTGCCTATTCTGGTCAACCACACAGGCACGTTAAGGCTCTGACGTTATTTATATGGCAGCATAAAATAAAAAAATTAATCGACTATAACGTCTATTTAAGTTATTATGGCAATATTATTGTGAATTCAAACCCCATATCAAAACAAAAGGTTCAATGTTTGAAACAAGAGCGTGTTTACTGCACAACCAATTGAATGAAATAAATATATGAACGTTTATTATATTGTATGAGTTTTATCCAAGAATGAAGCAGTGGAGAAAGTACTTACTATTATATTAATAGTGTATTAAGCATGGTATAGGTAGATTACCCTCGCTGCTAGTTGATTTAAGTAATTATATTGTGCGTACTAGACATGAAGTACTAACTCATTAAAATGTGTTTAAGATCGACATGATGACTTACTTGTTATGCACGATAAGTAAAATGTTTAAAATACATTTAATATCCGTAAATACTTCGCGTAATAACGGACAACTACAAGCCGTAACAGAACAAATTTCTCAAGAACTACAATTCAACGCAGTATACTACATATATTCTAAAGCAGCTGTATATAGTTAGTTATTTCCCCCAACAACGACACAAAAATGATATAGAAACCTAAGAAACATTTTAACAACATATCAATCTCGAGTTTTACGAAGCATGACCGAGATAATTACCTATTACACTAGATGAGTGTTCTCCAAAATAAAAGATCTCACTGGACTTAGAAATAATTAAGCTAATATTTTGTTAGATCACACATCCATATTATTTATTATAACGAAAGCGATCGGCGTGAGAGAATCTTATTATACTCATAGAACCATAACCGTTGACCACTATTCATAATAATATGTTAACAGCCTTAAACGGCGAGGACATGCGAAGCGTAGAACACACTGGTTGTTACCTACGTCCATATCTCAACATCTCATTTTTCGTTCCTATGAACAAAAAACAAAAGTTTGTGTCACTAATTGCATATCCATAGCTTTAGTATCAACACATCCGATCAGTCGCCTCGAGATTTGGTGTCGCGCTGTACACAAAATACGTCTTTGAAACGAAGCATTAAGGTTGTATTTGTATTAGAAACGTCGTAAGGGCTGGCGCCAAGACATCTGTCATCGTTAATAACAAGCAATTTGAGCCAATTTTGCATTTTTGGAATATCGGAGAGCGCCCAGGCGTCTCGCTCTCACGGCAGGAAGTAATACAAAAAGTAACACTAAATAAAGTAGTGGTTGACATGTTTAGTTTTTGCCCCGGCTCACTAATTACGCGGGCGCAACAGTAGGTGCGTGAGCGTTCGCGTGAACCGTCGAGGCGAACGTTGGCCGTAAATGCTAACAGTTTAGATATTTATGAACATGTGTACGTAATTAATTTTTACGATGGATCAGATAACGGAATCGGTGGAGCGATACGCTTGTCGCGGCGGCGGCGTCTTGCCTGCCACTAGTATAAAGGTTAATTAAGCCTAAATTAGCGAGTAAGGAGGTTTTCCCGCGGTTGGTTCGGTGAAGTGACGTCGGAGAAGAGAGGCTGCGGTCGCGACCCCGCCACGCCGCCGCTACGCCGCCGCCACGCACGAACTATGGCCGCCACGCGTGCACCATCACCGCCGAGCCGCCACCGCCGCCGCCGTGTTAACACAATATACATTTCCATAGAAAGCACTTTAAAAATGGATTAGTTTTGTTAGAAAAACAAGGAAACCCGCTTTATTGGTATACGAGTCACGGATATAAATTAGGAGAGCGGGTTTAATCCGCTTACGTGAATAATCCTTTTGTTACAATTTGATGCTATGTTCCGAGAGATATAGATAAAGGGCTCTGCCTAGTGGTAATGTATTGCTTGCGTGTAACGTTTGTTAAGAGATGTATTTCGTTTTTGTGGAGATGTGCCTTAGGTCCCACCCCCCGCAATGAATGCGTCACCCGCTGTAGGGGCGCTCACCAACTTCCTAGTGTTGCGTATTATGTTTATTTATTATGTAAATTTACTTAGCCGGCGGAGCGTTGATCGTTGGTCTACAAAACAACTCTTGGTCGATCTATAAAGCCACATCGCCGTCAGTAATAAACATGGAAACGTAATTGAATCCTACTAATAATTAATGTAAATAGCAAAAACACGTACCTACCTACAAAAAGCTCTCGTAAATATCAATAACGAGCCCTATCCGCTATATTTACATCGAGGGATAGACATTTCATCCGAAAAAAAGAGTACAGAAGCTATAACCAGTCATTTGTAATTCGCATTAATTAACTCTGCCAGAATAAATGCCAAAAAGTAATCTTTCGAGTAACAATGGGGACATAAACCTTTTTACGGGCGGTCAGAAAAAAGGGTGTGCGCACATAGATACATGTGTCGGCTGGGAACCGTCGGTGTACACCGTGTTTATTCGTTGATTAAACATATCCAGGGCCGCAATGCGTATGCAACCGGACGGACATATTACCAGGGCTCGAATTCTGATTGTTTAGAGAATTTATTACTCCCGTGCCTTGTACAGTTAATTGAATTCGCCTGTAGAATAGGCACGAGCTGAATTGCCCGTCGACCGTTTATCGTGTCTTCCCAGTGCGTGGTCCGACGCACACAGACGCCATTTTTGTTGATAATAGACCTTGTCGCTTGCTGATGTTATTACATTTTGACGGGGATTTCTAATGCCTACAAATATTTGGCAAAATTTGTTTGTTTGTAGAACAATACATTGCCTACTGACATTGACATTATTAGTCAAAATATGCTGTAAGTATATGAACATATGAAGGAAAAATATAACAAAAGCAACCATTACATATAGAGGCTTAGTTAGGAACAGATTTCTTTTTCAGCTATAAAATAATATTGCAATACAAAAATGTAAAGAATAATGTACCAATAGAATTATACCAAAAATTGCAAAAGAAATCTTTTTGCTTACTGTTGAATAAAAGGAGGACCATCATTTTATAAACGAAACACAGTTTCAAAAACATATTGGAACAAGGTATAATATCGTGTTTAAATATCCTCCTGATAATGTGTAATCCTCTATCTCAATAACGAGCAACCAGGTGGCGAAGAAACGGCTTTGTTTTTACACTTTGTTAAACCAAAGGATAAGTAGTGCTAAATACATTTTATAATATTTTTATATCATTTTATTCATTATATAACAGGACGTATCTATATTAATTTTACTATATCAATATGCAGGTATAATGTTGATTGATAGATTATGTATTTAAAACTCATTTTATTTAAATAGTGATCAATATTCATGCAGCCTAACGGTTTGCGGCTATCACCTCAGTAATCTGATGGTCAACATTATTCTAATGTGACTAAGAATATTGATTGTAATACACATAAATTAGCATAGTCGACAATCAAATGGAACATCTTAGATGGATTGCATTCTCAACACGCGTACTTAAAGAATTCATAAGTTGGTGTAAAAGGGTAACAACACCATCAAAATGCACGCATCACAATATATCAACCGATCACAACCCAAACAAGACTGATGTCGATGGATCGCGATATCAAAAACGATCGACTGTGATACCAACGCGAAGCCAACAATGACGAAAAAAAATGAAATGTTGATAAAAATATATAGCTAATATCTTACGGCCGTTTAAAACATAATATAATTAAAATAATTAAATACTAATTACACTACCCAAACCTAAAGAAAACTAAATAATATTTTATTCAATGCTATGAGGTTCTCACATTTCATACCAGTATAATACCTATTTATATTGAAACATTCCTAAATTTATATTCAGATAACACATGCAACGTCAAAGTCGCGAGAATTATATTATGTTAGTCCAAATTTCTAAAGCGAATATGTGTGTCTGGACAGTTGTATCAAATTGTTTCCAAATCGATACACGGTAGAAAATGGAACACGAATTCAGCCTATGCCGTTCATATACATAACTATAAATTTATGTATTCCAAGCGCTTCAGCGTTTACTGCGTCTCATCCCTCGGTACAATTTGATGTTTGTCTCACAACTAGAGTGTTAAGATAATCACCATCTTTTTGAACAAAGAATAGCTCATTATTCACTTAATAGATTAAATAACTGGCCACTAAATTCATCGCCGCTTTAAGGGTCTAAAAACATCTAACACTTATGTCATATCAACGGTCATCCCTATATTTGTTTAAGAACCCCCGCGCTGTCTATTATAATAACATACTTAATTACAAACACCGAGTATTCCTTATTAATTTATCAAAAACAGTGTGGCGGCCGTTACATCTCGCTCCCAAACCCATTAATTATTTATCAAGTTAACGCTCATTATCTTAAAACAAAACACTATTTTTTCGTCGTTAAAACGCTTGTGGTCATTAATCACCCTGTACACCGCGTTTAGCACAGGAATCCAACCTGCATTTGTTTTTATAATAAAATCAGATCGTCTAATTTTATTAATTGGGTATTTTTTACCTTTGTACTGTTCATGAAGCATTTGATGCAAAAGTTGACGACGTGAACACGTCGTAAATATAATGAAGAATAAGCATTAATAATAATAGAACATTTTAATTAACAAAACTAGCAATTGCATAAATAAGTAATTAAAACCAACTTGTACGATTTAATATTTGATTATACTCATGTACTATTTAAACATTAAACTAGACTGGAACTTACTGGAAAATACAAAACTAGATTATTTGCAACAGGTATATAAAATTTTCAAATGTTGACAGGTCAGTTTTGCGTAAATTTTAGCATTTTTTATACACCTGTGGCGTTGCTACGCCACGGGAGTATAAAAAAATGCCATTAGCAGATACAAATTAAGGAGTGGTAGTTTCTGCGCCTTCTTAAAATACCTATAATATTTCGTTTTCTTAATTTAAGTTAAGTTTTTATAATAAAATTTATCAATATTTCTTAATATTTTTTACTGTGTGTTCATTACACAAGTTAAGCTCGATAGCATACAAATGATCAAAAGTCAACTCAAAGTTATATATCATCTGTACCTATTTAGTTCAAAAGTGTGTCGCAATATTTGCAAAAAATCTTCAAACTAGCATTCACTTAAGGTACTTAAAAGGCTTCTTCCGTCACGATAAACAAACAAACAAAACCGAGCATCTGCTTCACTCAAGGACTAGAGCTAATCAGGCCGAGTGACTACAAAAAATAAAGCGTTCGACTTTAGCGGAAACATCTTATCAAGTCTTGTAGCCAGTATCTGTCGTACACGTGTCAACTGTGTTTACAGACGTTTTCATTGGTTAATCGCCTACAATTTTTTTTAATTAACCCACCCGTGCAAGAGTGTGTTAGCACGCGAGGGTTTGACACCGCTCCAAGTGTTACTTTAAAGTAATTTGAGACATATATAAACGGTGATACACTGGCTAATGCTCAACAATTTCTTACCTGAATAGTTTTCAGCATGCATGGTTACACTTTCATTATTTGTTTATTCATTTGACACACGAATTATAAGAACATGTCGTATTAAATAGTTGCTCGGCATAGGTAGTAAATAGTTATATCAATCATATTGCGGTCCGTATGCTAGATTATAAATTATTATCATTTCAGATCGTTAGTCAATACTCTCCTGCAGCCGTAACTGCACTATTTATTTTTGCTAAGAAGGCTGGTGAAATCGACATTATTTATGTGGACATATTTACTTTACGTTTTATGTACCTTTCTTAGGTAATAAGTATAAGTTATCTATGACGAAGTACATAGCCGTATATACTAGGCATAATTCTAGATGCCCCTATTGAAAATTAGTGTTAGGATGAGCCAGCGGTTTATGACGTCCCATCGCAACCGATAATATTCGAAGGTTGCTAGTACGACGTAACGATCAATAATACCTCAGTGTACTGTCTTCTAGTCATCCGTGTTTTATTATCACCTAATAAACAGTGAAGAAAAATATCGCGTGTAAATTACATGTCATCTGAACGTCATGACGTCTGCCTAACCGCACTTGGCCGGCGTGGTGGTTCATGGTGAGAAGAAGCCCTTGCCAATCGGTAGGAAAGTAAGAGTTTAAATAGTTATTATTACATAGTATTTAAATTCTAAACACACACACTTTAAGAAGTTATTTTCATTGTTTGAATCTTAGATGACTCACACTTATTTACCTACCTATCATAATACTACTAGTATGCTAGAAATACCTAAAAGTTTTCGATTTATTGTCTTATCATACATGTCATATTCCTAGCAAACTTCACACAATAAAACGCAACAAAAAACATCCAAGAAAATCGTACAGCGATCAATCATGAGAACAAAAAGATTAAAAGGGTTCATTAAATATATATACAAACATAAAGGTGATCGTATAAAAGCTAGCAAAAACATTACGGGTCAAAATTGAACGGGTTCGAATGGAATTTTAGACTGAAATGGAACTTGGTATGCAACTTTCACATACCAGACGGAGTTGGTGTATAGATGTGTTAGGTTACGTATCTATTGAAGATGTGTCAGAGAGCTGAACGTTGAAGAAGGAAACATTTCCTATCTCCGCTCAGAAATCATCCATCATCCTCTTAGTGTTATCCCAGTTTCAATCTAGGGTCCGCTTACTAGTCTAACCGGATTTGGCTGAATATTAGCTTTTTCTCGGAGCGACTGCCTGTCAGACCTCCGCAACCCGAAGGGTTAGCGATATTCCATGGTTTAAACTAGTTTCAGTTTATTAGAAGGTTCTGACGCCCTGTAACGATTGTCAAAGATCTTCATGACAACCGGGACCGACGGCTTAACGTGCTCTCCGAGGCTCGGGACAAGCGATAATTAACAATTCAATACGCACATAACTCCGAAAAGTCATTGGTGCGCGCCGTGGGTTCCAACTCCGATACCTTCTGCATGGCAGTCTGTTGGTATCTCCACTAGGCTATCGCTGGAGATCAGCAATGTGATACTTTTATCAATTGATTTCTTCATTCAGCGCACAGCTTCGTCGCACATCTTAAGTAGATACACCGCCTTAGTGAAGCGCTAAGAGCTTTCTGAGACGAACTCCCCAGAAATGCATTTACATGTCACGAGATCCTATGGGAAAATCTGCACGTGACGTTGATTGTCTACATGTACCTGCCTTGTACCCATGTAGTGGATATCGCATTATTAACTCATCGATAGTTGCTATTATGTATCAAACATTACACATGCATATGTATGTGTGATAGTTCTATGTATTGACCGTTATTTCGAATGGTGTAATTGATTGATTTTATTGCCGGTTTTATATGTAGCGAATGTTATGGACGAGAATGGATATTCTTGTGGCTTTTGAAATAGACTTTTGATTTCTAGGCGTATGTCTGAAATGAATCGTTGCATTTAGATTCAATTTTCTGTTTTACTGTAGATACTTAATAAATAGTTGTAAAATTGTAAATAAAAGACCGGTAATCGATAAAAATAAGTGGCCATTGAATAAATAAGAAATAAAATGTTAAAAGAAGGGTCCAATTGAAATGAAGACATTTACGTAAAATAGTTCTTACGCCAGGCCTTTGCTGGTCTTTAATTTAAGATAGCAAATTGCAAAGTGTTACTATATTAATCAAGTAACAAGTCCGTTGTAAAATTACGCGATATATCAATGAAAAATGAATAAATAGTAAACTATACTAATAAATATAATAAAATTCAAACAGCTAATTGAACTCACCCTTTATTTTCTGGCTGTTTACGTCCCAAGCGAATACTGTTATCCCCTCGAACAGCTATAGGGACGATAATGGTAATTATTTAATTCATAGACGGCGATACACTTGCGGAGGGTTTAACAGAAATGTGGTAACACTAGATTTTACCATGGGTACATTTCTATTAACTTAATCAAAAGTATACCTTTTTATTTATGTTTATAAATGGTATACGGTTTGATGGTTGTTGTAGGATTTCAAACATTCAAACAACGGTCATTAAAATCACCTGGTAACGGAACAATCACTTTGACACAAAGTGTTGTCTCGTGTGGGAATCGAATTTACCGAAACACGACGCCGTGGCACTATCGCGGCGTCGATAGAGTTGATTAAAAACACTGTGAAAATAAATCAGTAGGTAAATCAGATGGTGTTGGTATACAATACTAGTGAAATCTGTGGATATCTTCCAGTTGAATACGCGTAATTCCGTCAAGACTATTGAAAATTTTGCATCCACAGAAGCATCCAAAATATTTCGCATATAATATTTAGGAAGGAGCCCTATTAACTCACTTTGTAACAAAGGGAAGCTGACCAGTATCCGTAGGTTAACGACACCAAATCTAACAAATATTTAACTTCTGTGTACGCGAAACGGTCGCGCTGAAAACTGTATTCAAAGTTAACCGCGAAGCATACTTACCTAGTAAAAACCTACACATACATAGTAGTTGTAAATTTGTAATACTTACATATATGTGTTTCGATATTCATTTACCGAGTACAGACATAGTTACGTAAGTCTTGACACCTGAGAAGAACCTATGTAAACAACCACTAGATTGTTTCCGAAATCTGTTACTTCGAAAATCTGTTTGCTTATCCACACCCTGCCTTCGTATTAAACAAATACAAGACTAATAAACTTCAGTTCAGTAGGTGTCGTATCAAACGGGGTCCTTTGTGATCCTCCTTGTTGATTGCTAATGAATCGCAAATCGCGTTTGTGAAGGAAGCTTATATTGTTACTGTTTATCGGGTTGACGTGTGCATAATCAGAAGCAATGCTTTGGAACGGGGACATTTTATTTATATTAGTGTAGTGTTTGATTTACCATTTCTGCTTCAGCCAAAATTTATACAGAGACCTCGTCCGGCTAGGCTTAAATGTTTAAATTAGTTAGAGCTAAGTTTAAATCTAATTAAAATTAGCTGTTTTTCCCCGCTTCTTAATAAGGCTAGTATTTTTTTCTAAATCGGCAAATCACTTGAAAGTTTGTTTGACAAACTTTCAGCGCCTATTTGGAGTAGAATATAAAAATATTTTGCCGTGGTACCTATAGGTATTATAATAATAATAATAGGTAAATCTATATTATAAAAAGAACGTATTGTCCATATATAATGTTTCTAGCTTCAATAGTTTAGGCTCTGTGAAGACAGCGAGGACCAGTTTTATATAAATATAGATCAAAATTAACATGGATGCATTAATAATATAAATTGTGATCTACATCCTTTATACGCTAGGTAGATTTAACACTTCCATAGATATTACGCTAGGCACGTTTTAGATAATACCTAATAAAAAACGACTATTCCCAGTTACAAGTTCACGATTATCTGAAAGTTTATAGAGCACAAATAATAATAGTACTACATAATAAATAAGGTACACCTGTCACTCTATCGTCTAAATAAAAAAAGGAAAAAGTGAACTTCATTGAAGTATAAATTCGGCGTTAAAAGTAAGCATATTTTATTATATTTTAGTAGTAATCCAACACCGCAGCAAAATATCAATTTACTTTCTTAGGATTTATAGTTAAAATGTAGATACGTATATAATGATATAGGACTGGGCCGTGTGTTCATAATAAAAACAGACTTGATGAAGTTTTGTAAACTCAGGCTTACTCAGAAGCAAATTAGATCGAAATCGATTCTGATGTTTAGGTGTAAGTAAAAGCGTAACAAGCCGATGGATAGAGACTGGTACTATGAATTTGGGTAAAACGTGGAACGTGCTTCGTTGGTCCTATTGATAAAAGATTTTGTAACACCACAAAAGGAACAGAGTAAGAGAAACTTGCTTAGCAAGTTCCGTACCGTCTACGGAAAAAAGCAAAATAAACACAACATTATGGTGGTGTTAGGTACAGTATAAAAATGTCTTACGGTAAATGACTAGTCCTTAAAATCACAGTACTGAAACTTACGTCATTAGACTAACAAGATTTCATACTCAGTTAAATAATCCGATCTCACTGTTCCGTGGTTTAAGATTAGGACAAGTCTGATTACTTCCTTTCTAGAGAAACTATTTATTTATTTAAAGAACCTTATCCGCTCCACGGTTTCACGCTAAGGAACTGGCCTTACGGTTTTAATCCGTATTTTAATAACATGTGATACGATATTTTTTTATAGCAAACAACCGAATCACATATTTTTAAGTGCGTCGAAAATCTTGATTTAACTTAATAAATACTTCTCGATTAACCTCTATTTTAAATAATCAGAGTGAATAAGTCATTAATTACTACACTTACACCTTGAAAGACTAAATGTAAATAAAGCAGGGAAACACACGACGACGGTTTAGTTACAGTGTCAACAATGACACCGCGCCGCGCCGTAGGCAAACCGTTTCCGAGGATAAGCTTCCATAGTGCTCCACACCTTTCCATCGACTGTAGCTTTCGACGGCTAATCCGCCGTATTCACGGCGTGTGGACAGGAGCCCCAAGAGCCTTTAAAATTTTATAGCACTTTTATTAACATATTGATGTACACTATTCGACGTAAAAGTTTATTTTTATTGTCAACAAAATAAATTTTATTAAAGTGATGGTATTTAAACTTGACATAAATCCAATGTAACTCGGTCTTAGTGACTAATATCTATAAGGTTAAGTGCATGGTAAACTGAAAACTATTATATCCGTGTGTGATTTAGTTCTTGATGAAAATAAAAGTCTTTTGACTGCATGAATAGAAGGTATAGTACTTGAAGCGGCCTCGTTACCGCTTAGCATTGCGATGAGTTATGGTTTCGATCCCAACACGAGACAACACTTGCGTACCTTTGTGTGCGACAAGTGTGATCCAAAATTTTTATTTTTTTATTTATTAGTTTTGCTAACAGTCCATACACTTCATACAGTTTGTCTTAAATTAACTTAGATACCTACTAGACTTAAATGTACAACCGATTATAAGCAAACACCTCATGCACTTAATATAAGTGGAAAATTCATGAGTAGGTGTATTATTTTTTTGTTTGTGTCCGCTTAGTTAAATTTTTGCATAATGCTCATAGGATTTATTCCAAGTGCGAGTGCCTCCTTTATAAAAAATCAATAAATATTGAAATACTAGCTTTTGCCCGCGGCTTCGTTCACGATAAATTCGGGGTAACACAAAACTCCTTCATCGTTCGTTTTCGGTAGTAATTTTCGTTTTAATTCTGTAAGAAGTATTTAAAACATTTCTGTAAACAGTATTTTTAGAGTTCCGTAGTCAAAAATGGCTAAACACGGAATCATTATATACGCGCTATGTCCGTCAGTCCGTATGTCACAGCCACTTAATGCCGAAACTATTCAGTTTACACATTTGAAAATTGGTAGGTAGACGTATTCTGTGAACCGCTTTACGACGTTATAGAAAATAAAAAATATTGAATATTAAGGGGGGCTCTTCATACATGGAACTGATGTGGAAAATGGGTCGTTAAAAATTACTTCGAGGTTCCTAAAACCATTGTTTCTCAAAGTCAATCGTTTGAAAGATATACGGTGCCAAAGTGGTAAAATGGGTGTGAGAGTCCCTCTAACTTTTAAAGTAAGAGAGTGACAAATCTAAAAAAATATATGCTGTAGACCGTTGTAAAACTTCCAACGAAAATTGTTTTGAACGATATGTAGTCAGCAGTTTTTGAAATAAAGCACATCTAATAGATTTGTCGTTTATACAAATACTATACTACTATAATAGTTAGTCGAAGATAATGGCTATGGTAAGTGGATACCTCCACTACGGAACCCTTCGTGAGCGAGTCCGATTCGCAATAGCGAATAGCTTTTATAATGTTTCGTCCTTGGTGTTACTTGTAGCCGTTTGCCATCACAAAGCTTTGGTGCATTAAGATTCCGCATTAACAGGACTGGAACACCAACGTTCAGTCTCAAGTTGCGTGAAGGTACTCCTGATAATTATAAGGAGTTCAGCA
Source organism: Euclidia mi (assembly GCA_944739405.2). Lineage (NCBI taxonomy): Eukaryota > Metazoa > Arthropoda > Insecta > Lepidoptera > Erebidae > Euclidia > Euclidia mi. The sequence goes on from OX123199.2 coordinate 40,423,414, forward strand.
ACTCTATGGGGTACGAAGTATTCATGACATTATCTACCGAAAGGTGCTCAACAACATCACCTTGCATCCAGTCAAATGTCAAAGCCATGGTCCGCTATATCTCTAGACACACTTTCGCATCTATGAATAGAGAATATTGGCTCAGCCGGTTTAGCGTGAAAACGGTACATACATAGGTACATACACATTTTCGCACTAATGCTTGTATTAGTAGGGATTAGCCAAGGCTGTTACAATAATTATTAGTTTATATAAGTAAGCGAACGAAGTAATGACAGTGCACCATATGACAATATATAATGTGACAGTACCTTCTGACAGATATACGATGCAAATGCGCAGCACTCAATTATTACAGCGCATACGTTATTACTGTCATTAGGTAGTAGGTTTGTGCCTACAAACTTCGACCCTCTCTAAAATCCCTGCCAGATTATTTTTTGCTACTAATTGTATATGTGTTTTTCCTGGCTCTGAGCTACCTGGCCACGAATTTTCAGCCAAATCGGTTCAGCCATTCTTGAGTTATAAATAGTGTAACTAACACGACTTTCTTTTATATATATAGATTTATTGTTGCCTGTTTCAACAGTCATACGCACACAGCACAATTTATGACCTGCAGCTCTATCTAAGTCTCTATTGATTGGCAAAATAGCTAATTAAGTAATACAACAATCTCTACTCCGAAATACAAATAACCGTGCAGAAAAGACCTGATGGTTTTTTTCCATCCCGAATGAAAATAAGACCGAGATCATCACCTATTATCAAATCTAGTTAGTCTAGTGGCGGACCTCTGACTTCAAGACGAAAATCTTGGATGCAACTGGCATAAGGCTTGAACGACTATGATGGTGATGATGAACAAAAAAGGAGCAAGGTACCTATAATGTTAAAAGATAACCTGCTTATCTACATACACAACATTATGGAAATATGCAATAACAGTGTATCTCAACTCTACTAGGCCGTGACTCCTGGTGAAGCATTTTCGGCCGAAGCTCTGATAACTGTAATGGAATACTATCCAAAATTGAAATAATAAAGATTAATGACCTTCACGTAGGTCCTAAAGTATCATCGATGCACGATTCAATTTTGGACGGACGTGTTCCTCTCTTATCACTTTAATTACCCTGAAATCATTAATCACCGTTAATTGAATCGATTACCAAAATACAAAACGGAAAAGTCTTACCCCTTTTCGTGACGTAACATGACTTAATACCGTAAGGTAATGTAGTTCGTATTTGTAACTATTATTCAGGTAATTTATAAACTTGTTTGATTTAATACTCGTTACGTGTGCGTACATAATATATAACATTATGTTGACCTAAGCCTACTTAAAGTTACGTAAGTACGTACTAGCACGCTCGAGTCTTGTTCTTAGATTGGACAGATTGACGTCACATTTTAGCAATGCATCGGTCATGAAATAATTGTTGAGCGCAAAAAATAGTTTATGAGAATTTACTGAATACTTTAAAATAAGGTTACAATACATTTTTAATAGGTACGGGTGGCATATAAATAGTAAAAACCCTGCTTAACGCACTAGGGTGAGCCTGTGACTTGGTATTCATTGCACTTGTTATAAGCTAGTCAAGTTGTACTTTGCAAATTTCTAACTTAAAAAGTATCTAACAAACAGAGCAAAGATGCATATTACTTATATAATTACAAAAAATTACTCAAATAGAAGTTCGTCTAAGTCAGGTTGTGTAACAACTTGGGCTGACTCCTTCTTAATATATTCTGTGTTTAGAATAAGATTATAATATTAAGGAGGGCAGACGTCGTTCTACAGTTTTGGACCGGGGAATTTGTGGAAATATCCCGGTTACTGTACACTGACGAATTATAATTGGAGATTAGTGAATGTAGATAATGTACCTAGCTACATAGGTTAGTTGAATGCCGTCAGGTCGACAATGCCACGACAAGTTTGTACCTTAGAGCCTCGAGCACCGCTGGTTGATTGAACGATGAAATCCGATTTGGAATTGGAACTATGAGTTGTACAATTGGATTAAATATTTGTACTAGAGCTTTAGTATTGAAACAGTATTAGTAAGTGTTTGGAATAGTTTAAAATACATTCACCTATATAGGTAACTCATTTATTGAGTTTACAATAGGTATCTCTCAAATCAGTTTATATGTAAGTTCTTAAAATTTTAATTTAATAAAACCTAATGGAAACAGGCGAAAATCGGATAGTCGGGTACAAAGTGGATAACACTATGAAGATGATGATGACGAGCTATATCTTTCAAGTATGTTTCATTTTACTGCCTCGTCGGTCTCGCGGCATAAATGTGCGCGTGGGATTGAGAGGTCTCAGGTTCGATCCCCGGGTCTGGCAAAGTGTTATTGGGTTTTTCTGTTAGGAAATTCTCAATAGCAGCCCGGAGTCTGGTAATGTGCCCGGTACGACAATAGGCTCGCCCCCTATTAGGCGGGACTAAAATAAATCTGGCGAAAAGTGGGTGTAGCAATATACCTCTGCCTACCTCTTCGGGGATATAGGCGTGAAACTATGTATGTATGAATGTTTCATTTTATGAATACACTAGTGGCTCGTTTCGGCTCTACCCTCGCAGCATGAAATATCAATAATTTAGGTACACAGAACTGTGACAAATTATTTACCTAAGCCTGCTCGAGAATCATTTCCATTGGAGAAAACCGCATGAAATTGTGAATCGATAGATGTGTCGGTCTCTTTGATTTACCTAAGGAATAGTTAAAGAAATTATCGTAAGTGTATTGAAAATCTAATACTAATATATAAAGCTGAAGAGTTTGTTTGTTTGTTTGCTTGAACGCGCTAATCTCAGGAACTAATGGTCTGATTTGAAAAATTCTTTCAGTGTTAGATAGCCCATTTATCGAGGAAGGCTATAGACTATATAACAACACGCTGTGAGCCACGGGAGCGGAGCAGTAGCCCTAAATAACGCGGGTGTAACCGTGGGCTCATCTAGTCTTTTATATGCCTTGTAATCCGTTTTTATTGCAAATTGCATTTGTACTTCAAGACAAACATCTAAATACAGACTTTAAGTTCTGGCTAGCAACATCGTCCATTATTACTCATTAACGTTGCCGTAATGGTGACGTATAATGATTATAATAACAGATATTATTCAATATGATAGATAGAGCTTACATAGATCCACGTTCTATAATTTATATTTAAAATATATTTTACGAGTTATTAGACAAGTATACGGAGCGCAGATATGGAAATAGGTAGATATTTTGTGTTCTATTCAGAACTCTTGACAACGTGTAGAATGATGATTAATTAAATGAGTAATTTACATGTGAAAGTCACACAATCGCATTTACCTTCAATATCTGAAAATCTCGTGTCACAGTGTTTGTTATCGAATTTCTACGAAATGGCTTGACCGATTTTTATGAAAATAATTATTGTTTCTTTTTTTATTTGGATCAAAGAAAATAATTTATCTTTATATCAAAACGTTTGCTGGGTCATCTAGTAATTTTATAAGAACTGACAATCAAAATTATACTTCTTTGTATAAAGGTACCTCAAATAAATAGATATCTTCAAGTACCATATTTTCTCGTCTGTATTGTATAAAATTGTTGCGTTACTGACTGAATGACAGACAGCGACAGCGACAGTTACATTTATATGAAATGTTCAGGCGTAGGGGCGGGCATTCTCTAGTTACGTATATATTATTTAAACTAATAGATCTAATTACATTTGAATACACGATACAAGTTACAAGCTTATGAAGTTACTAGAAGGCGCATGTTATATCTTTCAAAATGATAACTTGTACGAGGACGGCGCCAATTAGTATGGAGATACTAGCTGATGACGTCCCTTGTCAGTCTTTCTATATCTTTGTATTATAGGTGATATTAAAACACTTGTAACAAGTTCAACGTGGAACTAAACTGCGTGCTATTTCCACCACTATATATAGTTTAGTGTATAGCAGCCATTTTCAAAGTGTGCTCCGCGGTGCCCTAGGGCTCCACGAAGCATCTCTAGGGGCGCCACAAGTATTGTATGTCCGCAAAAGAAATGGTTTTAAAGTGCACGTAGGACTCGGCTTTGTTTTATTTTAGGGTTCCGACAAATATTTGGTTATCCAAAGGGGTTATTATTATTTATTATTATTATAAATATTATATAAGGGCTTATTCTAAAAATCTCTAAAAAGTTTGACCACCATATAGGGATGACGCCGAATTGCCCGCCCTTATAGATGCTTGGATAGATCAAGTACTCTCTTTACTTGTCTTATTTGTTGAAATATTACACCAAGACTACAGTTTAAGTAATACAGACTTAAATATACATCACACGTCAATTGTTTTCCCTTCCAACCTCCAGAAGAGGGAAGAGGCAAACACTATAGCGCTTGAATTTTCAAAATTAGGTGCGTATTATAGTCACTCAAAATTATCGTGAGGAAACCTAAATGCCTGCGAGTCCATAGTGTTCTCAAGAAACATGTAATCTCTGTCACACCGTTTATAATGAGACAAGGCCCATGCACATCTGTAGGACAAATTATATACCGATATTATAAAAAAAAACTTGTTAAAAATAAATGCTATGGCCAAATGACAGCGTCAGTTGTTGATTGGTATTTTGTCCAATTCTCGTTTCTTAAATTAGTTATCGCAAAAGATTACTAAAATGTGTTCACTATCGGTCACCGTAACTAGAAATCAGGCGAATTTGTAGATAAACTGATAAGCGTAATATTAAAGTAACATTTGTCCGAATTGATAATGCAAAGAAAATATTTCAAAATGAATAAGTTGCTGCTTGGCAAACTATTGTTGCTTGTAATCCTTCCTATAATATGGTTTTTAGGGTTCCGTACCTAAAAGGTAAAAAACGGAACCCTATTACTAAGCCTCCGCTGTCTGTCTGTCTGTCTGTCTGTCTGTCACCAGGCTGTATCTTATAAACCATGATAGCTAGAAAGCTGAAATTTTCACAAATTATGTATTTTGCCGCTATAACAACAAATACTCAAAATAAAAAAATGAAAATATTAAGGTGGGGTCCCATACAAAAAACGTGTCTTTTTTCGTATTTTTTGCACAAAATTACTAACTGTAACAGGTAGACGCTTTAAATTTTTACATAATATGTAGTTGTATATTACCTTTCAAAATAAATAATTAAATTTTAAAAAAGTAAATATAAAGGGCCCCCCATACAACAAACGTAATTTTTAAGCAATTTGTTACTCGATCTTAATAAACAGGTAGAAACTTATAAAGTATTTAAGTAGGTATACATACAACGAACGTGATTTTCTTTTATACATGATGGTACGGAACCCTTCGTGCGCGAGTCCGACTCGCACTTGCCCAATTTTTCTTTTTCTTAGGAATACAACTCCTGCTGTATGAATAAATCCTGTGAGGCGGTGGACTTTCTCAACATTCAGTAATCGGAAACATAGACTCTAATTAACAACTTGTGGATCAGGGATAGTCTTTCAAAGTGATTGAACCCACAACACTCAGCATAGATCTATAACGGGTAACGCAACTGTTTGTGCCACTTCGTCCTAAGTATTTCATCTATACCAATATTTATCTATTTTCCCAAAAGAGAGTAGTTACCAATTTGAATTTTGATTAATTCCACTTGATATTTTCACTTAGAATGAGTTGTTTCATCATTAATTAGATAAACTGAATTTAATGACACCTTCTGCCATGTAAATATTTCGTGAGAATGTCAACACAATTTAGTTTTATTTAAAGGGGCTAAAATCCGTTCCGTTACGTTCTGTTTGGTGGGTGCAACACCGGGCGTAGGTCCAAATGACCCCTACGAATAGACTGTATTGACAACGAAGGAGTATTTTGCTAGTATCTATATTTTATGGTTACTGCTTCCTAGCAGGTGTGCAACCATCTTGATAAAGGAGCTATAAAGAAAATATGTCTATTATTTATTTATTCGACATTTCTTTTAACGCGTCTGTCTAATTCTAGACAGATCTCAGATTTAGATACATATTATGTATTTAAACCAGTGCAGTTTCATATTGTTTTCAAACAACAATACGAACAAGAAAACATTCAGTAAGACCAAATATACGTTTAAAGCCGGACAAACATCGTTACAAATGTAAGTACCTATAAAAAAGGTAACACCGCCTACTACACCCTACTTTTCGCATAAAAAAACGCAATTATTTGGATAAAAGACAGCACTTATTAATTTCCAAACAACGTGATGATATGCCAATTATACATCGGTTAAAAATATGAGAAGGCCATTATTATCGGCAGCGGTAGAGGCGATATAACGTACTCGTATCGCTAAACAATGTAACAAAACTTTACTAATTAACGCTGTACGAGGTTTAATGTACATATATCTTGGGACTTATACAAGTTGTTTAATGACTTGCTGCATACAATTTCATGCAATTTGAAGTAAGTGCCGCTCATTACTAACAAGAGATAGTAATATTTGAGCCAATATTTACTTTCATGTGTGAATTAATGCATACCGTCGTGTACGGAGACAATTGATACATAGGAAACAATAAAGAATAAAGCTTTTACCGGAGAGGATGATAACACTCACCAGAAAAGTAAAACGGAAAAAAGAGAGATTAAATTAAGAATACAAAAAAATTAATAAAATTTTATTGTAATATTTAAAGCTTATTTCTTCTTCTTCTTCTTCGTCGTTGCACTCTTGGCAAAGTAGTCGTGGTCGTCATATCAGCTGTTAGTGGCTCGCCTAACAATACGCCGCCACTCCTGTCTGATGGCCGCCTTTCTGGTGCAGACGTGCAGAGAAATTGATGATTTCTGGTAATTATTAATTGAATATTTCACTCGCGACTGTATGAACGTTGCAAGCAAAAAGCTTATTTAGATAATAATAAATGAAACTGTAAGTGAAAATGTTTCTTAAGTTTTCCGGCACATGAAACACTTTTAGCTATAGATTATGAGTTATAGTGATGTAGATGCATGTAACTAATATTTCTCGTAGCAGAATATAAATGCTAAGTATTTTTTCTGAGAGTATCTCAATGCATATATTCCATTAAAATATAAACGTAATTACTTATTCTAATTAGTACAAGATCCTTGTTTAAAGTTATCTCTAATAATTTTAAAAATATAAGTATGTTCATGTTTTGCAACTGCTATAAAATAATAATATTCTACCACATTCACACAACACCATCTAGTCCCAAACTAAGCAGAAGCTTGTAGGTACTATGGGTACTAGACAATGGATAAACATACATATAAACTTATTTTTGTAAATACATACATATTATACATACAAACACCCAGACCAAGACAAACATCCATGTTCATGCATTCAAATGTTTGACTTGAGCGGGAATCGAACCCGCGACCTTCGGCGCAGCAGTCGCTTACACTCCCGCGGCGCCAACCGGTCGTCATACTTATAATTCAATTTTTTTTTTATAGTAATTCTCGTTTGTTTATTAAACACAAAATAAATTAATGTATTTTTTTACACTATGGTTATATATTTATACATTTATATATCAGTAAACCGCAGCTCCTCAATAATTATCGCACAATAAGGCTCCGATAGTTTCGAAGAGCTATTCAAAGTTTTAAATGAATAATTTTGAAGTTTAAACACCGACGTAAACCCTTTTAAAAGGTTTTTCGAAGTGTCAACGCACAAAAAATCTTAAACCTATTCTACATCAGCGACCTTTGTCACACACGCCTGACTACACGCAAAACAAGTATCTCTCACTCACACTCGCGGCCGTGAGGACATTGAAAATGTTCATTCACAAAGGGCCAAACGTGTCCCCTGTCCTCTGAACCCATCCTCTTCATCTTGCCTTATCTGTGTTCATTCATTACCATCTAGTTTTATACGAGTCGACGGCCCGAAAACATATCACGCCTCCATTTTTTGTCACACCACTTAATTATCTAGATTTATATCACGATATTATCGACGCATTCGACGTTAGACATAAAAAAGGATTTTTGTAAAAGCAAAAATGGACTCTCGTTGGTCCAGTGGTCAAAAAGGAGGCCGTCGTTTGTGATGTCCCTGGTTTATATGCCAGATGCAAGTAATTACCGACCTCGTTTAAGAAAAGCTTCAGTATAAAAGAAGGTTAAGGAAGTATGTCTTGTGGCTTGCAATAAAATGTTCGGGCTTTATCAAGCTTATACATCTGACTAAATATAGTAACAATAGCAATGCGTAAGCCTTCGGCAACATGCAACAGTCGTGTTATGTAAATATATGTATTACAATATGCTATCTACTTTTGATGGTGAACTTTAGCATTCAACATAATTATTACGAGCAATTTGCTTGCAACGTTCATGCAGTCGCGAGTGAAATATTCAATTAATAATTACCAGAGATCATCAATTTTCTAGGCTTGTTATACGTAAAGTGTAAATATGTTAATATCATCTGATAACGTTGAACATCAACATAAAATGTAAAGAAGAATTATTAAGAAACTGACATCATACGACGACTAGTACTTACACTAACTAATATTCAAGAAAGTGTCGAAACGACTTTATAATAAGTCAGACAAGTCTGTCTTCTCATAGTGTTCTATATAACCAGCACGGAACAGAATATAAGTAGGTATCTATCCCTCTATTCTGTGGTAACCAGCCTCTTCATTCTAGAATAGTTTAGAAACCTACAGATAAGTAAACACACAATGTCTAGGTCTACAGTAGTGTCTAACAATCCCGTGAGTAAGGCATCCGAATTGGGTTAATCGAATGGTAAAAACTGATGTACCTAGAATACTGTAAGTGACAGTACACAAGTAAAAGACAATACGTATAATACAACAATAGAATACTAGGCCGTTTTATGTGTGCAAACATAGTTTGATAAATTGTTATTGACTTGATTATTTTGAATTTAATATTGATATCGTTGTCAACCAAACTGACAGCACAATGAGTGGCTTTATACATCATACATGAGCGTAGAGACCACATGTTGTTTCATGTAATAGATATTATAACCTCCGAACAGGACAAAAGAACGGACTGCACTGTGTTTGTAGATATGGACAAGTGTCTATTCACTATTGACTTTCATTTTAATCATTCTGTATGATTATGCAAACGTTAAACGTTATTGTTTCGATAGGATTACCACGCTAGCGACTATGTATATTTTTTATTTTAGTTAATCTGAGCTTTTTATTTGTATATTATTTTCACCATCCCGGCTTAGTTAACAATTGGGGCAGGCAGAAAAAGCCTTCCCTGAAGCTATTTTAGTCAACGGAACAACTAATGAAAAACTTAGGTAGGTATACTGTTTTCTCTCAGCATAACACAAGCAATGCTAAGAAATCAAAGACATCTTTTGCCCGAGGAACTGTGTGTGAGTGTTTGAAGATTCATGAGCGTATCAAGATAGATTCAAAATTAATGCAAGCGTAGATACGCCTGAATATTAATACTAATACTTTACGACAATATGACACATCTGGAAGATCAATTGCGGCCCATGAAGATAGGTGCTTGACTTGACTAGTCGACCTCGCTGCAGCATATACATTTTTGAATTTCCTCTTTTGTCTAACGCTTTCAGTCAGGAAGGTTCGTCTTTTAGATGGTTGATATTACTTTGTGTCTGTTAACCTTAATTAAATAACAGTAAATTTAAAAAGTAGATGTTAATCATGGTAAACTTGATAAGACTAAAGACCCGACGACAAAACTAATCGCACCTAGAAAAGTGTGTTTCCTTATGGGTTCATGCCTTCATTCGCAGTGACAGTAAAAGAGAAGCTAAAAAAATATAATCGTAATATAAATCATACGCATATGAATTAGAAAATGTCAAATAGGAATGTTTTGTTCTGTAAGGCTGAAAATGGAAATAAAGATTTTACTTTTTCTTCTTTAATAATTTGTAGCTGCTGCTCTGCAAAGATAATCAAGTTGAAGTTGTTTTATTTTTTGTATCCATCGCTGTATAGATAGCATAGTTTAGTTATTCAGTATTGTGTAAACAAGGAACGCTTCACGTTTAAATTTTGAGGTGTTAAATCCGTTGTAGCGCTACATTTATTTCCAACTACAAAAACCAATCAGTTCGCTGTGAGAAATAGTAAGTCGCTATAGACACATTGTTGTATTTCACAAAAATGTTTGTTAAAACGACAAAATAGAAATAAAAGTGCGTAACAGAAGCCGAAGTGGAGCGCAATTTATGCGTGGATGTGCATTTTTCGAGAGTTGTGCATCCTTTGTTGTGCGTCGGATACATCGCGCGGCGGCGGTCTCGATTCGCTCGGTTTTAGTTAATTACAGAGTGCGACTAAGCGCCGGGCGCTGGTCGCGGCCGCCCTGCCGCGCTGGTGGCCGCTACACAAAAGCGGGTCGATGCCTCCGATAACGAAGCCAGTTTTTATCTTCTTATTTTAACGCTTTTAATTAGTTAGGAAAATATTCTCAAATAAAAAGTGCCAGCGGCGACCGCCAAGCCTCGACTTAAGGATTGTCTCTGACCGGTCGCTGCCTCAGGCGCGCTATAATGGAACGGAATAACTCCGCTATTTCGATTGGCTTCTGTATTGCCGATAACTTTAATAACAGTAATTGAGTGCATCGTTTTAATGATTTTCATAATACTCGTTATGTAGAGACGACCATAAAGCGAAACGACATCGAAAACGTTACGTCTAAGGCGCTTAGAGGCTTGAAGCGAACCTTGTTGCACATTTTAAGTTTTACTGACTTTACAGAACATGCCCTTTTAGTGCGTAAAATATTATAGCCGTGCTCCTTACGTTTAAATTATCATTTATCTATCACTACCTATACCTAGTTTTATTATTATTTATTTAAGTACCTATGTTTAGTACAGCGCATACGTAATCTATTAAAGTTGCTGACCTATAAACATCTCTTTGACAAGACTGTATCTTCTTTACCTATGTAGGTAGTCGTAACCTTTCTACCCGTTTAAATAGCATTAACTTTGTTCAAGAGAAAATGCTCTGACAAATTAAAAGTGAATAAATATATTATCATGCAATTCAAAATTATATATAGGTATAATACATTAAATCAAGCACGATTTCCTTTTAGTATTGCCAGCTTGCAATACGCTACGACCAATAAGGAGTAGGTAACCCTGCAATAAAATTGACACTAACCATGTAATATATTACTGTATGTTTATAAAATGTCTCTTATTTAATTTTCTTTCTTTTTGTACGTTACTCGAGTCGGTTTTATCTTTATAAGCCATTTAATGTATTTACAAAAGTATTACAAACTAATAAAACTCAACACAGTAAAAAATACTATTATTCCTTTCTGATCAAACTGCATAAACTTTTCGCGCAATTGACGATTCTTTATATCATAAGAAATAATACACGATTCGATATTTTAATAGAATATTTTATCTTGTGCTATAGACCGTAGCCATAAAACAATTAAACCATAAATACAAGAAAACATTCAAGAAACGTAACGATATCGTTACAAGTCAAACAATAGACCATTTTCAATGCATACATATTACTAATAGCGGTTAAGTTAATTATGATTATAGCGGCGTCAGTCGGTATTCCTAATTAGAATATATGAATAATGAATACTGTATTCTCAGATCAACAATCAAACCACAATGCGAACTTAAATATCAGTTTGTGTCGAAAGTTTTTAAATGATATGCTGGTTAAATATCATTTCACCACATATTCAAGTTGTTTTAACAGTTTATCAGTGTCTTACTCGTTTTATAAAGGAACGTTGGCGTACTAGGTAATAACATTGTATTAAATAATAACATATAATTAGTATCTACCTGCTACAAAGATAAAGGAGGGACAACGGAGTTTTTTAAAAGCTGTTTACAATCAACCGTAAGTGGACGTACAGGCGATGACACGAGTTGTTTGTTGAATTATAGAAAATATCTAATTAACTATACTGTTGCTTTTTCTTTGTTAATGAACTTTTCTTTTAACTAGAGTAAAAGACTGTCTAAAAGTTTGAAAGAAGGGCTTTTTGTATTTTTCAAGAGTAGAATGCTCGCCGTTGCCCCTACCTAAAAGGTTTTATAGGTAAAATAATAGAAGTTTCTTTATAAAAAAAGTGTACGTTTTTACAATATTTTTTTTTACTTTTCTTACCCTGGTTCACAAGCCTGCTGCAAAATTTGATGAGCATTTTATTTTGAAAGTTTACATTTATGAAAACATAATTATGCAAAGATATCTTTGCAACCTGCAAATATATTATGAAAACTTCTACAACTTTAGGATTATAAAAGATAAAAAATATCCATGTATTTAGTTTTATATTCATTTTATCACACTGCTATGAATATTATAGCTTACGCAGAGTGCCAAAAATATATCAATAGAAATAATATTTCATGGCTATTAGTATCTTATTTATAGTTACGTTGAAATCCGGGCTGCTTTATCATTCTAATAGATTTCATTCTGGTGTCAACTGGCGCGTAAAACATGACCATTTTGTAGCAAATTACAAGTTTGAAAATTAATAAATTATTTGTTAGAATTTATGACTAATATATTATGTTTATTTTAGAACAATAGATATGGCGAACTGACGGCATTTTGTCTACGCTCGTATTTTCTGAGATTTATTAATCTTATATTTTGTGTAACGATCATTATTTTCATAGGTACGGTTCTGATTAGCCCCCTATCTGTGAGTATGCTTCACTATACAGTATCTTTACTGTATAATAAAGAATATTAAGGAAACTGTATAAAAATAATTAAAGCCTTATCCTGCTTGTTTTCTAGTATCTTTACTATTATAGGTACACACAGACATACATTTTATATTTATGTATGTTGGTTTTATGAAAAGTATTTACGAAATTACGACTCGATTTTAATAAATGTATGTAGCTTGGCTTAGTTTCTAAACTAATTGCTTTTGCTTGCAAAATCGCAAATAAATGCAAATGAATCATACAATTTATTTATGTTACTTTAATGAAGCCGTCTAATGTTTCATCATCATCAGCCTTTAACAGACTAGGCCTCTCCTTTAAAAGGAGGAATTGGCCTACTATACCACGCTGGCCAGACGGGTTGGTATAGGGTTTGTATCAAGTTTTCCTTCTCTTACAGTGATGTTCTCTACATAATATGTTTCCTTTGTCGGCTCTTAACATGGGGTGGTGACAATCCGTATTCTTAATCCGTCACCTCACGTCTAGTGTTTAGAGAGATTTAAAAGCACAGTATGATTACAGTATCTGTCAACGGCTGTATAAGAAATCTATTTAAATAAAAATGAATAACCAAAATGTTGGTACGTGCATAACATCCAAACGACTGCACCAAATTGGATAAATCTTTCTTTTGTGCTCGTTATTGTCGAGAGAAAGTTTGTATGAAAAAAAGCAAAACATAAAAGTAAGGAGTGTGAAAAAATTTAGTATATGCTATGCTAGCTTTTCTTTGCTTAACACCATAGTTAAATTTTATACGTAACTATACAAATACCAAAAGGTTTATTTTTTCCTAAATGTTGTAATACCAAAAATACTACCAAGGTTTACCTACGGGCCGCATTAACATTCAACCAGTTTAATGCTTCACAATGTCATCGGGTTGGTTGGACCTGAATATCTGTAGTAGATCATTTATTTATTGTTATTTTAAAATCAATTAAATTCTAAAAAGATCTGGGTTACACTTGTTAATTACAACAGCCAGTTGTTGAACTAATCATTACGCACTATGACATTAATAAAGTCGTTTGGTCGGTATCTTTTAGCAGGTGACAAACACCAACTGTAAAATTAACTTTGAAGATTAGTCGATAGTAGATAAGTTACCTACTTAAACTTTTTTTAATTACTCATTTGACAAACACAATACTCACTATTTCTACCACATTTTAAAAGAGAATTTAATAAAATAAATTGTTATGTACCACTACGCGGTTAAGTGAATTTCAACCATAGCCGAAATTCACAGCTTAGCTGTGTATTAGAAGTTGTAATATAAAAAAGAATATATCCAAAATTTAAAAATAAAAGGTGTCTATTTAGTGTGTAAGTGTGTTGTGCGCGAGCCTACTGCGGTGTGCGGACGTTAGGCTCGTTACCACGTTATCGTGGAGCGGGCCGCGATGTTTATCTTGACAGCCACGTCGCCGGCCACCTCTCGGGGCCTTCAACATCGACACCTCGCAACAATAAATTGACCTTGTTAACCCTTTATGCAACACCACCTAAGTTTTTGTGCGTTTTATTACACTTTTCGTGTAATTGACTCGTTTGGTGATTAATAAGTCCATCTGAATTTGAATTTGCGTTGGCTGGGTCCGGAAATAAGAATATTTCTGTCCCTGAATAATATTTACCTCTGATCCATTTGCAATAAATTTTCCCCTCTTAAATTATGACAGAATTTATATTAGTTTTATTTTTATTTAGAAATGGCAATTCAGGGGCGAGACCTTTAACCAGCTGTAGGACACTAAGTTGACTTAAAAATATCCTTAGGATAGTTTCACCACCCAGTGGTAAGCTTGGCTGAGGAAGTCCTACTTCACAAATAAATTCATAAAATATTGTTTTATTTTTATATATATACACTAAATGAGGGGAAAATATATATTACTTAGTTATCCCTACCATGCATTGTATGCTACTTCAGCCAATTTCGACTTCGTGCTGACATGTCATGTCATTCCTGAGAGGTAGCCCTTTGCCGCCATTTTCTCGTCACGGTGAGTACTTTGAAATGATTTTACGTGTGAATTTTCACGCAGTACGTTTCAAGTGTTCAATTAATAAAATAATATCCATACCGATAACGCACACAGTGTTATCTCATCCCAAATTTGGCAGAGGCTGTATCTACTACGAAAATCAGACCACTGTTAAACATAGTTCCATAATAGGAAAGTTTCCTGTAAGTGAAATAAATTATACAGGTATTTTATCTAGTGAAACATGTCAAAATAGTAGTAGTTTCATTCATCAATTAATGTTAAAACTTTATTTAACATTTTTTATCGTCAATTTATTGATAAATAAGTATTCTACTTGCCAGCAAAACACTATGACGTCACTACGTCATATTTCATACAAAACCCTTGGCAAAGGTCGTTCTTGACATTTCATTATAAGTGCTTGATTTGACTAGTTGGAAACAACCCTATTATGTATTTTCTCAGTACTTTTTCGTGTTCGTCACACATACATTTGGCCCAGGTGGGCATCGAAACGTATTTATAGCAGTCAGGGTTTACTAGTGCAACCAGCCAGTCATATAGTTGCATGCATGGAACAAAGAGTGTTATATGGTTAACATATACAAATGAATTGATACCAGAATTAGTTACGGCTTATATTCATTTTGACACCGGTATTACACCGATGATACAATGGGCAAATAGGTTAACTCCACTAAGCCGCTGCAATTAGGTATTGTAAGCACCCAAAACTAGGCTAAGATAAGTCTAATCAAAAGATTCTTGTACCGGAACTGGATGACTCTACATTCCTAGTTTTATCGTCTGCAAAATCAGATCTGCAGCGTAAACTCAGGCTACTGATAAGTATGCTATCACACATTATATTTTAATCAAACTTCGATTTTTAATAGCTTTGCAGGATGCTCTCACTCTTATGGCTTCCCCGCTTGAGGAGGGCTAGCGTAAGCATGGTGGACAACTCCTTAGGTATAAAGATGTACTTAAGCGCCATATGAAAAAGTGCGACATTGAGCCGTGGGGGTGGGAGCGGAGAGCTTTTCAGCGACAGGATTGGAGGACTTTGGTTAAAACCAGAGTCAAAAGCTTTGAAGAGAATCGCTGCTCTTTATTAGATGCTCGACGCGATGAACTGAAGGCACGCCCACCTTGTGCAATAATATATAATTACTGCAACGGTGTGCTCACTTGTCCGCATTGTGCGCGAACTTTTGCAAATAAGATCGGCTATATTAGCCATACACGAGCACACCTACGACAGCTAGAAGGGAGTTAAAGAGGTCGCCGTGGCCGAAATCGGTCGTGGAGGTATATATACTTAATTTTTTTTTTCTGAAAAGACAGATGAAAACTTTTTGCTCGTACTATGCATCTATGTATGGGCAAACAAAAGTGCACTTTATAAATTGATCAATTAGACAAAAGTTTCATTTGCGTTTCCGTGCTTAATATCGTTACGTTACCATGTCAATTTAGCTGGTATATTTCTTTTTTCTTATGTATTTAATTATTTGTAGTTACATACCATATTATTATAGTAAAGTTGCGGTATCAATAACCATGGTTTCGGTATTATGATTAAAATTGTATTAGAGTACCCATATCATTTTCTCAATGCACACCGATTGTATATCTTGAGCTTGCGCAAAGACCTTATTCAATTCTTTTAACAATTATTATCTGTCCGCTATACATAGATTAATATTAATTTTCTTAAATATGTGAACGCTAGAAGAACTGCGGTAAACTAATCTCGCATTCGACGACGACAGGACGAAAAGCGAACTGTAGGTATAGTCTCATTTTCACAAGTCACTGTTGCGTTTGTGACTGACGTAACCAGTACTAAATAAAATCAAAAATAAAATAGGAAAAATACCCAGTTTTCCAGTGAAAAATAATTTTTTATCGGTCTACTGTTTGAGGTTTCCACGAATCAGATTTACAAAGATTCACAGTTGGCATTTTCTTAAGTTTATCTCATCCTAGAAATTCTTTGTAAGAATAAAACAGGTTTCTCCCTCTAATTATCAAAAATTTAATTCTTCTACTTACATCAAGGTTTCTTGGTTTTTCATCAAGTCTCCTTAGATGTTCAATTATTACAGCGTCTATTTTTACTCTACAATGGCGTTTTATCTCACCGTTTATTTATAAGACTAGAAGTGGGCTATTTCCCTGTATTTATCTGATAAGAGCGACATTATCAAGAGCATATTTCAAATCTCTACATAAAAAAATGGAGTCTCGGAGTGTGAATATACATAACTACATAAAAAAATGGAGTCTCGGAGTGTGAATATACATAATTATGTTATACTTATACAGATAAGGTAGATATCAGATTAATCTTTAATTAATTTTATTTTCTTAAAACATATTTCAGCTATAAGATTCTATTCAAAACAGCCTAACGTTTTTAGAGGCTATCTTTTCCCAGGACTTCTAAGTATAAAATAAAATACTTAAATAAAAAGATGACATTTTCAATGTTGGTAGATACAATAGTGGAAGTACTGCTAGATATACAAACTATACAGTTTTATAAACATACAAAAAGAGTTCGTTAGAAACCTATCAACATTGTTGTATTTACATAGAATAGGTTCAAGCAAATTTGTTGCTCGAAATGTGCGGGTATTTCAACCATTACTATGAGGGTAGTCGATAGACATGTCAATAATTTATATCTTTTTATTAATATTTCTGTACCCGTAGCCTTTAGATATTGTAATTCATTACGTCGTAGCCATAAGTCTTCCTTAGACGTGGTCTATTTATATGTTTGTCACTAAAATATTCAAGAATAAAGCTATTCATGAGCTGCAATATGGATAATCTGCGAACTGCGGATTGCCCAAATATTTATTTCGAGATATCATCAAGTATACAATTATTCATGGCACTGATGACATTGCAATCTCCAGAGCCGTAGAGCTGCTTATATTACTGTGATATCAGCAGACAGATGGAGAGCCTAGTGCAATGACTGAAATAATAATAGCGATGATGACTGCATGTAAAATAAATTATATATTATGCTCTTTAATTTCGTAAAAAATGCCAAAATACTTGCAGTTCCATTCATAATTTATGGTTAAACCTCTATTTTACATTTTATTTGGTCAATTTATTGACAAATTATTAGTACCTACTCAGCTCTAAGACTCAGCTTGACACCAAAAAGTTATGACGTCACTACTACGTATTTCATACAAAATCCTCATTAGAGATTATTTATGACATTTCATTAAAAGAGTCTGATTTGGCTAGTTTTCATCATCCCTATTTTTCAAAATAGATAAAGCCCAGTGTCACGGAATGTTCTAGAATCTATAGAGATTTATAGAACTCATAAACTAGCTAGGCGCTGTGAAACAAACTCATTACCAATTTCGTGGATAATACACGTACTTACATGAAATATACTTACACTTTAATTATAATGCTCAAACAAAACACCATTACAACTCCAATAAGACGTAAGTGTCAATTAAAGAAATAGTCTAAAGAATTCCACTGAACAAAAACATCCATTTAAACCGTAATCGAACATCGAAAGCGCATGCACAGAGCGAATAAATAGCTAAGTGATTTGTAAGGGAAATGTTACCGAGAATCGGAAAGGCTTTCTATGTCGGCCAGCTGATATTGGACGTGCGTCTCTCATTGTTCGCGGAAACGTGGCCCTGCCTTTTGTACTCGTATCTCAACTGCGTTCATGTGCCCGGATTTATAGGCAATAGTGTAATGAGCTGTCTATTTCACAGATTTTATAATGTTCTCATAGAAGGGATTCCAGTAGCCGCTTAATTATAATTAAATCTTGACTTTCATATGCGAGCGTCTATAAATACCAATACCAAGAATCAGAAACAATATTTACATATAATTTACTGCCGTTTGAGCTGCATACTACGAATGTTCATTATCCTTTAAGTTAAGTTTAATGCCTGCCTATGTTTTGAGTGGTTTGAGTGAAATGAATATGAAAGAGTTACACATTTTTACCTGCTTTAAGATCTGGGACACGTCTGAAGGTTATTTTTAGCCAAAATATGGTGACCATTTAATGACCACGTAGACAGTTATTTAAAAACAGTGTATCGTTCAAAATAGGTTTTAGTGGTGATCAAACTCCATAACTTTAGACTGAATTGAAGCACTACTCATCATGAAGTTTGTGACAGCTAAATGTATTTTTCGTGATTGGAGCCTAAACTATACCGCGGGCTGTTTAGTGTGCTCGACTATTTCAATTATGCACGAAAATTGCTCTGTTGACTTGATGTTATATTGATTTTCGGGCATCGACTAGGCTAGCTGCGCATATCTTAACAATTTAAACTTAATCCGCTTATTATAAAACGTGGACAAAATATGTTCGCAATTTAGTCCTACCTATGTAAAATGCCAGTATATTATACACAGAATAAAATACATTTTAGTAAAATCTCTGCCTGTACAAATAGTACTTAGATTCAAATATAAAATTGTAAAATAAAATCTGAATTGCCTTAATGTAATTTATAATGTCCTTAGTTTTATTAGTCAACACAGATGTAAAATCATTAAAGACTTCACCTTTTATTGTCACTTGTAACAAGAGTAGATACATTACTCGTACCCAGTTCACTTGAAATAGTTACCCCTTAGAAACCACAAAGGACTTATAAAAGCCTTTTATTTAGCTTTCTTTGTTAGCAAGAGTCTCATCCTGAAACAGGAATCAGACAGATTGCCTGTCATCACACAGATCTAAAATATTGACTGTTCGTTTAGTTTCCAATTTTCTTCAGAGCACGGAACTCTTTAAAAGACCTTTTTATTTAATACTAGATGACCTCCGGTTACACCCGCGTTATTTAAGACTACTGCTCCGCTCCCATGGCTTATAGCGTGATCTTATATACCTTTCTCAAAAAAGTCCTTTCTCAAATTCTGAAAGAATTTTTTAATTCGGTTCAATTTAGTTCCTGGGATAAGCGTGTTTAACAAACAAACTCTTCAGCTTTATATATTAGTATTAGATATGATATGATTCAAAGATTGTTTTCCAATATAAGTTCTGTTACAGTCTCTTTTTTCGCCCTTTAATTCAATATGATTTCATCTTCTTATAGTTAAATCACATCTTATCTGCCCAAATCCAGTGAAACAGTCGACTGTACGCACTAACCATTACTATTTTCGGTTTTCTGCGACTGAACGGAATCCCCTTTGGTTAAATGCAATCGCTCTATGCAGCATCGGAATTAGTTATAGGTATCTACCTCATTAGATATGTAAGTAAATTTCATCGCAACAGTAAAATAACTTATCAACAAAATATGTTAATAGAATAACATTTTCTCAGCAATTAATTTCATGAATTATCTCTCTATGATTCTAAACCTTTTTATGAAACGAGAAAAGATAACTAGATAATATAATCTAATTAAAATCAATTAAAATTTTCCAATGATTTATTTCAATCAAAACTGAAACAAATCATTCGTTTCTTAAGCTAGATAATTGGTAGTACATCGCAAAATCTATTAATCACGTTAATTGCATCAAATTAATTAAACTGGTCTCTAATCTAATCTATTTTATGTAATTGACTGCAGATGACTGCACGGTTGGCGTAGTGGTTTAAGCGGCTGCCTCGCCGCTTGACACTGCGCCGAGAGTCGTGGGTTCGATTCCCACATGAGACAACACTTTGTGTCATCCATAAATTGTTGTTTCGAGTCTGGGCGTTCATTGTGTCCGTTGGTTGTATGTTTGTAAAGTCCCCCGCGACACCGGATTTATTACTAGTGCGGGAGCTGTCTTTTAAAAGAAAAAAAAAATACTTGTATAACAGATTTGGCTTATGGAACTATATTTTATAGTTAAACAAGATACTATGAAAGCATGTGTTTTTGGTCGAACATCCTTGAAAATCCAATTAAAAAGCCAGCTTCTAGAAAAGATGAACTTCTAGAAGTTGTAATTTATTTGGTGAAAATCGATTAAGCAGGTAAGTACTTTTGCCATTAAAGAGTAACGTGTCTGTCGTGTCCTGCTTCTATTTAAATCGCTTAATTTTGTGAGGCTGGATAATGGATGTATATTATTACTGCTTCATGCAAAAAATAGGTACTGAAAAGATTCGTAAGAAGTCATTTTGTAACATGGAAATGTTACAAAATGACTTCTTCTACAACATATGGTTAAAGTCCTATTGATGAAGAATAAGATAAATACAACTAAATGTTTTTAGAGTTCCGTACCTTACAAGGTAAAAAAAGGAACCCTTATAAGATCACTTTCTTGTCCGTCTGTCTGTCTGTCTGTCTGTCTGTCCGTGTGTCACCACCGATTTTCTCAGGAACGGGTGGACCTAGCAAATTTAAATTTATACCAGATACTAAGGTCTATGGTTCCTATTAGGTGTATATATATATATAAAATATATATATATATACACCTATTAGGAACGTATATGTATATATCAAATCAGGGTCCTGGGTCAACCCGATAAAAAGATATGGTCAAAATTAGATTTTTGCGAAAACTTGTAAGTACCAAAATTAACCTTAATTTTCAACTTTTTTTAATTTTTGGAATTTTTCCTTTACTTGTGCTGTAAGACTTTGGTTTTGACCAAAATTGACAATTCTAGGCAACCGTAAGTACCCTATAGGTTTTGGGTCGAAAACCTATATGGTAGTTCCCGTTGAACTAGAATCACGAAATTTGGCCAAAAGCAGGGTCTTACAGCACAAATAAAGGAAAAATGACAAAAATAAAAAAAAGGAAAATTTAAGGGTGTCCCCATACATACATAGTATGGGGACACCCTTAAATGGAGTCCCATTTAAGATAGTCCTCTAAGTTGTATGGGCCCTCATACAGATTTAAAGGACTAGCGTAATTAGCACAAACCACAAAATTAAATAAGGTAAAATGCGTACGGAACCCTCGGTGCGCGGGTCAGACTCGCACTTGCCTGAATTTTTTTTTATTTATAGACTCGCGCCTGTATCCCCGATGGGATAGGCAGCGGTGTAAATATTACACCCACATTTCGCCATGAATTTTTAGGTCACACGTAATAGGGGGCGAGCCTATTGCCGTTACGGGGCACATCACCAGACTCCGTGCTGCTACTGAGAATTCGGAAAAACTCAGTAACACTTTTGCCCGGCCCGGGAATCGAACCCGGACTCCGAACTTCCGACCAGCAGTCGCATACGCTAACCATTGGACCACGGAGGCAGTCACTAGATGTTAATCTTTAGTAATAATTAACTATTTACTGTTTAACCGGACTATGTTGCCACTATAACTACACCTTATAATTGAAAAGTAAAAAGTAATTTATAATGCCATTGGCTAGGTATTAAAAACAAAAACAATTAAAGGATAAAATCAATATTACGCTTGTAAAATATTTATTTAATATTTTCACACATTTGTCTTTTGTTTTTTTGGTGTTCGAGAATTTATTACTTACTTATATTATGTTACAGGTGTTAAATTTTTACAACGAACCTTTTATGAAGCGAAGCATTGTAGAAATTATTATTTTTATGCTTATCAGCAGATATTTTACGCATGGATGTATTACATGAATGTGCATTCACATACACTTTTAAGACGTCACTTTTTCTGGGTGTAAAGTTCCCAAGGCAAGTAGTACTTACTCTTGGTAACCAGGAATAGTAAAGATTGCAGCAA
This sequence comes from Euclidia mi, assembly GCA_944739405.2. Classification (NCBI taxonomy): domain Eukaryota; kingdom Metazoa; phylum Arthropoda; class Insecta; order Lepidoptera; family Erebidae; genus Euclidia; species Euclidia mi. The sequence continues at coordinate 40,445,887 of OX123199.2, forward strand.
TGAACTCCTTAGGATACAAATATTTAAATCTTGTTTATAAACCTATTCATTTAGACTAACTTTTACTAAAAGTAATGTAAAACAAGAAGTTTTACATTACTTTTATTATAATCGATTATAATAAAAGTACCTAATGTAAATCAAAAACATTGCACTAGGTTAACCAGTCAGTCATAACCATTGCATCAAATAAATATACACACCGAACGTAAGTAAACAGATATTTTTCAAAGACAATTTTTTTACAGTTAGTATCCATTTTTAATTGTGCTGTAAGTATGTCTTCCGTTGTCACGTAATATTTTATTGAATACTAGCCTGTAATTTCTTACAATCGCGTGTTTTCAAGTAATGTATGAAATTAAAAGTTACAAATGGTTGCTAGGTACATACCAAGTGTGATACTTTTAAAAGAAAGTCAGATCGACAAAGTTTACGAGTTAATTAAATTTGCGCAGAAATGAATCCATTCAGAGGACTATAACTATTGAAGAACATATATAAAAGCATAGTAAATAATATTAAAAAAATGATTTACTATGCTTTTAAGTTTAAATAATACTTGCGAGGCGGCGCGCCGGCGGTACGCGCGGTTCCGAAAGAGGCATCGCCGCCCATTCGATTTTGCTGCCAGGGAGGCGGAATTGTACAAGGGGTACAGAGCGACCAAGTGTCAGCTCAAGGACACAATCTTGCGGGCTAAGCAGGACGCCCGCCAGCAGCTGCTGGAGACTCTTCATCGGGATCCATGGGCCGCCCATAGCTGATAGTCAGGGGCAAATTACGCTCATGGGCGCCCCAGCTGACCCAGAGTCTCCAGCCACAGCTCGTTGAAGAGATTGTGGCCGCTCTTTTTCCGTCACGGGCGGGGTACACTCCGCTGCCAATGGCTCCGCCTTCCGTGATTGCCAACGCGGACTTTGACAACGTTACCGATGTGACTCGGGTAGAACTCCGAGCGGCGGTGTGCCGCATCAAGAACACCGCACCAGGACGCGACGGCATTCCTGGCCGAGCGTGGGTCCTGGCTATTAAGGAGCTCGGACCCCGACTTAAAGGACCCTTCACTGCGTGCCTCCGGGAGGGCCGGTTTCCGCGACTGTGGAAGACGGGGAAACTGATCCTTATTAGGAAGGCTTGGCGCCCGTCGGACAGTCTGTTCGCCTATCGGCCCATAGTGTTGCTGAACGAGGTCGCCAAGATGTTCGAGTACATCATCGCGGAGCGTCTCGTCCAGCACTTAACTACAGTGTGCGAGGGCACTCGAGGGCGCTCAACCATTGACGCGATTAGAAAAGTGAGGAGTCTGGCGGAGGAAGAGATTTCCCGGAGCGGGGTGGTCCTGGCGGTGTCTTTAGACATTGCCAACGCGTTTAACACTCTGCCCTGGAGTTGTATTCGGGAAGCACTTTTGTATCACCAAGTGCCTCCCTACCTCTACCGCATAGTCGGGGACTATTTACACCATAGATCTATTATCTACCCGAGTCATGCCGGATATAGTCGGCGAAACATGTCCTGTGGTGTTCCGCAGGGGTCGGTTCTTGGCCCTCTTCTGTGGAACATCGGATACGACTGGGTGCTGCGAGGTGCGCGCCTCCCTGGCGTGGTTGTCGTCTGTTACGCCGACGATACTCTCGTCACTACTAGAGATAAACCGGGCGGCGGCAATAAGGGCGACCGCTGGGGTCGCACAATGCGTTCGAGGATCCAGCGATTGGGCCTCGAGCTAGCTCTATGCAAATGCAAGGCTATTTCATTCCACGGGCTTCGGAACCGACCACCCGCCGGGGCTCATATTAAGGTAGGAGGAGTCCGCATCGGCATCGGGACGACCCTGAAGTACTTGGGGCTTGTGCTCGATAGCCGATGGGACTTACGAGAACATTTTAAACGCTTGTCTCCCAAACTCTTGGGGACAGCGGCCGCGGTGTCAAGGCTGCTGCCCAATCTTGGGGGCCAAGTGCCTCCTACCGGAGGCTCTACGAAGGAGTCGTGCGATCCATGGCCCTCTATGGCGCACCAGTATGGGTACACGACCTGACGGCCATCAACATCACGGCACTTCGCACACCGCAGCGCGCCATGGCCGATCCCTCCTAGCTGGATCCCTGCCCTGGGATTTGGTAGCTAGGCTCTCGGCGTCGCTCTATTTTTGGCGTCTTGACGCCCAAGAGCAGGGTGAGAGACCGCGCCTCGCGATATACGCGGCAGTCGGTACGGTCACCCTCTCGCTCCCGACCCTGGTTTTGTCTATGGTCCGGAGCGAGAACTCGTGGAACGCCGCCATCACCTTCTGTGATGCAGTTATGCTGATCAAGAAGACGGCGGAGCGTTTCATGAAGACACACAAGTAGCATTTCATGGATTATTCGCATCGACAGGGCTCGCCAGCTGGTGCGCTGAATCCCTGGCGGGGACGCGATAAAGAATGCTAACCGCGAATGGCGTGACCCCGCCACAACACGGGTCCATAGTGAAAAAAAGAAAGAAAACATATTTATTCTGCTTCAAAACCCATTTACAAAATAAACAAAACATAAAAAAAAATTAAAGAAATATCAATGAATGCAGAATTGGATCCTAACTCAGCATTGAGCCATCCTGCTGGTTAGCGAGATGGCACTGATATTCTGTTAGGTCCAGAAATTAAATAAAATAGATACATATAAATAAATAAAATACAACATTTCTTCTTAAAAACATTTTAGTGTCTACGGTCGGGCAACACATCTCTCTACTGCAACACCATTAAGAAGAAGAAGAAACAATATATTTTAAATATAAACAACAAATAATTTCCTTCTTCTATAAACAAGAAACAAAAATAAAAATAAATAAAAAACAAACATAAAAAGAATAACAAGCATTCTAAAATTTTACTGCCATATCAATTTTCTTTTTTTTTTAAATTTTTCATACATGGCAACACTCAATTCCAAATCAATTAGGTATGTAAGCCATCGAGTGTAGAAAATATTATCGTAAATAACAATAAATATTATTATTAATAATAATTATTATAATCTACTTCAAGTAAAAATTTACTTGGAGTAAATTATAATAGTGGACACCGCGGTGGTTTTAGTGAGTAAGCCTCTAGGGGAGAGCCTCACACACCTCCTCCGCCAGCCCCCAACTCGATTTATTGTTCAATTCGACCGAGTGGCGGAGTCGAGACGGCTCGTAAGGAGTTTCCACCGCGCAACACAAAAAAAAAGGTTAAATAATGCTCCAGATATTAATTTATTTTTTATTGTGTCCTAGAAAAAGAAATAAAAAGGCTAAAATTTTGTTCCCCCCGTGGGATCTCCACCTTGTCGTGGAGGGGGCTTCAGTAGCCGTGGTTGGTTCACCCATGGTGAAAACAAGCGAGATCCCGGGAGTCGACGCTCCGCGTGGGCTTGACGGAGGAATGCGCAGGATGCGTCCAAAGGGGCGGGTGCGAGGGACAGTTCTTCTGTCCCTCGCAGTCGGGCGTGGTCGCGAGAGGAGAGCCCTATCTCCCGTGACCAAATGGAAGCGCACCATTTGTTGCGTTGCGGTGGAGCCGCAGAGGAAGAGGAGATGCGGTGTAGTCAGGTTGCCGTCCTCCCTATCCTCTGCGGCCGATGGGTGTTTTGACGGCGAAGCCCAACACCTTCGTCCGCCGCCAAGAGAGTTTTGTTCGGGGCGTGGCTGACCATCTGGCGGGCCAATACCCGTCGGGGGGTAGCGAGGAATGCTTCGGTGATACCCGACCCTCCAACACACGGGTACATGAGGAACACAGGTTAGTTTTAGTCAGTAAGAGTCTGACAGTCCCCTTCGCCCTTCCCCCAGGGCGGAGGGAATCCATAAGGATTTTTTAAACCGACACCAAAAAAAAAAGGAAAAAATTTTGTTGTGGTTAAAGAGAAAAGGTTCGCTCTTGATAATTATGCGTAACTACAGTGGAATAATTATAATTCTTAAATATTTTAATCGTCTCTTTTCGTGGAAGGTGAGTCTCATAGGTATATCAAATATTCAGATGTGTCTGTCAATTATTCAAAAGAAATCACCTATAACAATTTACCATGCCAATGATTTTCACAACTAACCTATCATGATTATCCTACCAATACTAATGCGAAAATATTTAAGAATATAAGTGTCTGAGATAAATATGTATAATGAACGGATTTTCAAAACCTTTGTAGTACCTAATTAAGCGTATATATCAAAATAACTAACAAGATACTATTTCCTTTTCTGTAGTACCTAATAACACTAAATTAATTGCAATTTTATACTAAGACAACCAATATTCCGAATTCTCTTTCAATAATTTTATTTTGTTTAAACTGCGATTTCACGAACGTACTTAGAATGTAATGTTCACAGTATCCTATCTATCGAGATTGTATATTCAAAGAAAACGTAGATTGTCATTGGCTTTGGCTATGCACAATGACAGAAATGGTACGAACTGTTATAAGCATTTTCTTCTAATTTTACGTAATAATAGTTAATAGTTCACGAAGACCGAGTGAAAAAAAGCGGTAAGGAAAGTGAGAAAAGCGGACCCCGGCTTCCAGGACCGGAGGTCTTGGGGCACGACCGGGATTGCGCTAGGATGATGATGAGTTAAAAGAGATTTGCTTAAAAGGGAGTACAAGGGAATATGTTTAATTGTATTTTGAAGATGAAATAAACTATTTCTTCTTTCTCTTAGCATTATCCCAGTTTCAATCTGGGGTCCGCTTACTAGTCTAACCGGATTTGGCTGAGTATTAGCTTTTCCACAGGGCGACTGCCTGTCTGACCTCCGCAACCCGAAGGTATAGAGATATTCCATGGCTTAGACTAGTGTTAGTTTATATAGAAGGTACTAACACCCTGTAACGACTGTCAAAGATCTTGAAATAAACTATATTATATAAAAAAAGGAATTATAGTTCACGTAGGTAATATATTCTCCACATAGACAGATTTAGCTTGTGCATTTTTGTAAAGTGATAAGACCGTTAAAGTGTCGATATGCAATGCCGATAAAAAAAACCGTTATGTAAAATTCTGTCTGTATTAGGTGCACTCACTATAGAATTTACGACATCATATACTTTTCAATATTATTCTAGAACAACTCACACGAGGTCATCTGTTCCTAAAATAAGCAGATGTTTTATTATAGCAACTCGATAACAGATAAACATAGGTTCCTTTATATTTCTAAATACATTAATTTTAAATACATACAAATTATTATAGATTAGTTACACCCAAGAAATAATCGTGCTTATCACAAGGATTTTTGTCCTGAGTAGGAATCGAACCCACGATATCACAGCCAGGGTCACTAAGTGCTTAGTTAGTGACCCTGGCTATGATCAGCCCACTCAATATTTCTACAATGGTGTAGCATAATAACGGGCTGTTTCCATGTAAAATAACTGAAGCGATTTTTGAAATCATGTTCCCACTCCGGTCATTACTTTTTAATTAAGTACCACGGACATTATGCGAAAATAAAGCTCAATGAAGTTCATTTTATCAGTGAGGGAGACCCAGCCACAGCGCAATGTTTGCAAGCGATGGTGAGCCATAGTTTGTTTGTCGAATCCTCAACGCCCCAGCACGCTAGCCCGGGATATGTTAAATACCACTGGACACCATAAAACAGCATGTTTGTTTGTTTCCGTAATTAAAACCAAGCAGTTTACGCGCGCAGGTGCAATGTACTCCTTTGTGACCTCATATACACTTTAAGAGACAATTTGTTTTACTTTTTAACATGCTTTATAGATGGAGACTAGCGGAAGTTGTCGCTAATTAAAATCGAGAATTTTAGTTCATCGAGATTACAAAAAGAAGGATTCCTCCAATGTAATTAAAAGTCACATTGAGCAGTGAATGTCAAGAAAACAATCTTATCGCGGTGTTAAACATAGAGATAACATTGATTTTAGATATGTTATGCATTTAAAATCTGTTACACATGATCGATAACACAGTAAAAGCAAGCCTTGTTTGATGTGTCGTAAGCACGAGACCTAATAATTTACTCATAGAAACTATTTACGTACCTACACAAAGTAGCTAATTAAAGGGCTGATAAATAAAATGAGAGATAATAAAACCGAACAACAATTTAAACATCTTCATGATTTTCGTATTGTCAGATTTAAGTCATTATAAGTATTATAACATTAACAAAATACCGCCCTTTAAATATTATTTTCAGATACAGACCGCAAAGATCTGTAAGATTATTTGTGTTTTCTACACAAAGCAGTATTCAAATTTATTTAATCTCCAAATAACTCTAAAAAGAAGGCCGAATAAAGATTTGCTTATCGTTATCATAAATTTTGTTGCTACCTTTCTGTCTCATTTAATGATAATAAAGAAATGAATTATTTTAATTTGAAATTCGTTCAAATAAATTTTTGCGATCCCTTTTGTTGAAAAAAAATAGCAGTAGGTAAAGTAATTTTTAAAATTTAATTTCAATGTGTAACATTCGCGTAAACCCAAGAAAATATTAAAGTAATTTATGTTTTATTTTCATTACTTGTGGGCAACTATTAAATGGATAGTACTAAAATTGTTTCACTAATTCATTTTTGAAGAGTAATAATTGGACTTTGTTTTATTAGCGCATTGTAAACGTGGTTGGAAGTTCAGATCTGGACCTATCTCCAAAAAGTAATTAGGTACGTGTGTTAGCGAATAAATTAGCAACGTGCTGATGCTTAAGTTTTTTTACAGTATCTATCTGTGCCTAAAAAATGGAACTAATGTGGGACTGAAGTTAATAACATAATTTAGGATTTATCAGTGTATATCTAGGATTTAGATCTTGAAGAGTAAGATTTTGTTTTTAATTAGGCCTTGTGAGGTTATTCCTAGAGATCCGTGAATGCCTAAACATAGTGTAGGTAAGTTCATACGGACACAGGAAGTTTGGTCGAGTTTCCGTGAGCCACAGCCTGACGATAAAATACACGTTGGCCATGCCGACGGCGGCTCCTTATGAATAAATTATTACTCGGCGGCAGGTGGAATGACCTGACACAAAATGTTTTGATGGAATTGTTTTAATTGGACGTTATCTCACTTCGACTATCGCTCCCGATACTTCGTTACGAAAATATGAATTTGTTGTCCGACGATTCACACCACCGGCACCGTTCGCATTTAATTATAACTTCATTGTTGCATCTTGATATTAGTTCAAAACAAATAACTAAGCGGAAAGACAGCTCGATTAATTGTTTCTCATTAGATAGAAACCATTAGAGAATTTTAACGGCTTATTGTAACATGTGGCTAGACGAAATTGGACGTGTGTAACTGACGTCCAGTTTGAAAAAATGATGACTTCAAATGAGAATTGTGAACTAGTTCTAGCTCAAATTGTACCTCTATTTACTAGTAATAATGACTGGCATATTTATGTATAGAAATAAAATATATATACTGATGAATCTGTCACGTGTAATAAAACAACTCAGTATAATAATTTCACTATACAATTTATCGGGAACTCGTTTTCACTTGGCGCAAATTAGCATAGTAACGGTCTGTTATAATAAATACGTCACTAAATATAATTACAAATATAAATCTTATTTTTTGTTTAATCGCTAAAAATTAAAACATAAAATCCTTACGCAACTCAAATAGTGATAAAATATTTCATTAGCTATTAGACGAACTCGCCTTATAATTAAATTGGAACCAGCTCGATAGTACGAATTAGAATTATTGCTACTATTTTCTCAGCTTCTGTGGTCTCTAATCTTTTGCTTTTAATAAACATAGAATTGCAAAACGGGATTTAATATTTTCCATTACAAAATGACTTACGAGGAAATCTAAAGAAACCAGTAGACCAGAATTAAAGCAAACGCAAAGAATATTATGCACCTTTGATCTCATTGTGAAGACATTGTAAACTGCAGGATAGTATGATGCAGCTATGCCAAGTTTACCAAAATAGTACATAGACTCTATAAGCAGTGTTTGATGACCATTGTCATCAAACACTGCTTATTTAGTCTATAATATAGTCTATAATGATGCAGCAGGGCTATTAACGTGTCATGATAACACTCGTTGAGGATTAATCTTAACCTTTCGGCTTCCCTTTTTGTCTTTGGCTAGGCTTTGGCTTAAATTTGGCAACTTGTCTCCTTGTGTCTCGCTTGGCAAAAGTAGCCAAATGTCTATATTTTGGAAAACGTTTTTTTCAAGCCCAGACACATCTATCTAGTCTAACCAGAAATGTCAGTATTGGCATTCACGCCGTAGAACATAAGCAGTTTTGGAGTCTGCGCGTGGGACAGTGATGTTCTGGCTTAAACCGACCGGTGTCAGGATATCTGTGCTACTGAGTCTTCTTAAAAATGTTAAAAATATCCATGAGAATTACAGCATAATTTTATGATTCTAGTATAGTTGCATCGTAGGCCAGATAACAAATGATGTGTGCAGTCTTTATTTTTAAATTTGCCTAGATAACATTTTACATCTGTGCGTGTTTGCGTCATTGAGCTACAAACTCTTCGTGTGAAGTGTTTCACTACTTCATTTCATTCCCTGGGTGTCCTAAGAGCGACCAAGGAAAATACACGAAGCAAGTATTATCTTTACGAAGAGACAGGAAACTAGACTTTAAACCCAAAACCATTAAGTCCAGCGTAATACAGCAGGCCTAAAACTGTTGACTCACAATGTTATTTTGGCGCAAATTAGGAGAGGCCTTCCAAAGGCTTTATAATGCGTTACAAATAGCAAAACATTCTAACTTTCAGTACCCGTAAATAAAAAAGAATATAAATACTGCCGTTCTAATTAGATATAACAGCAAGTCAGGTGTTTCAGTGTACATAACTTCTAGACACATTTTACAGTTTACAATACTAAGTGCAGCCGTCAACGGTGACCTCTTATAGTCTAATCCATTTCTATGTTATAATATTTACATAGATACCTACATAAAATAAGAGCAATTTATAAAGAATTTAAGAGAAAATAAATAAACTTTTATTATTATTATTATAGATATTACATATTAGCGCTATAAATAATCATTTAGAAAATAATTACAAAGCATAACGAGATAGACCTTTAAGTCAGGATTAGCAGAATATCATACCATGTTTGATTTAGTACATAACGGTTCAATTATGGATTTATTTATATAAAAATACTCTACATTTTTTATAAGCAGAGTTGATAATAAAACAAAGGGCACATTTGCTCCGTTTGCAAGTTTTAATTATAAAAAATGTGGATACTATTATTGAATTTTTATGTTACTCTTACGAAAGAAAATCTCTGTGTACTACATTTTATCCAAATCTGTTCATCTTTATTTGAGTAACTGCGTGACAAACATTCTAAATCCCAAAGATCTAAATATTCATAGTTTTGACATTTATGATATTAATAGGGTAATGCAGATCTCCTGTGGATGATGGTACGTTATACTTGTATAAATTATTTAAAGAAGCTAGCGAGATACAACTTTATTCCTAGGCAAAAGAATACATTTTTGATTTACGAGTAGTAGAGAACGCATAAGTCTTCCCGGAGCAATATAATATGTAGAACTGTAACACAGCCTTACATAGTCTACAATTATAACAATTTGTAACACTAGCTCGTAAATCTTATGCTAATCATGATATGACGGCACACGTGATTACACACATTAAAAAGTTATATTTCTTTTTATCGACTCACGTCTATACCCCGGAAGGGGTAGGCAGGGGCGTAATATTACACCCACATTTCGACATGAATTTTAGGTCCCACGTAATAGGGGGCGAGCCTATTGCTGTACCAGGCACATTACCAGACTCCGTGCTGCTCCTGAGAATTTCCTAACGGAAAAACCCAATAACACTTTGCCCGACCCGGGAACCGAACCCGATACCTCCCAATCCCACGCGCAAATTTATGCCACGAGACCAACGAGGCAGGCAAAAAGTTCAATAGCACCTTTTTTCACCTTGAAGTGAGGAGCTATACGAAAAAGGCTTTAATTTCACGTAAACATACAGTTTTATATTTCACTTGTAAAAGACTAGGCATGTTAAGAAAAATAAAGGTTTATGCTTTCTCATGTATGCTATTTAGCCAAGATTTAGCATTATGGATAAAACACGCAATCTTTTTATGTTATTGACACGTATTCTTTTAATAAACCATAAACATTACATCGATTAAAAAATATTGTTTGACGCTCTGTTGTCAGTGTAGTAAATCATATTCCCTACAGCAATGTGTAAACTAGTGAAGACTGAATGCGAAAACCCCAATAAAAGTATTTATAGACAATACAAATTAACTCCGTTGAAAAAAGGTTAAATGAAGAAGAAGGATTTCACAAATAATTGGTATTAGAGAATGCTGGAGAGAGCTTCAAGTACAGTAGGTAAGTGAGCTATAAATGTGAGAATCGCTGTGGTCTACCCCATGCAAGCAAGGAATGCACACAATACGGAAAGATGATTCTTAGCAGTATAGACGTACGTATGGCAAAAGACGATGTTAATGAATACGTCACATAGCAGATATACTATCAAAGCAATCACTAAAGTACTTACTCTTTCCAAAATTAAGTCTCTGTGTTCTACCTTATCGTCCTCAGCCTTGTTTATAAACTGCATGTCCCACTACGGAGCACAGGCTCTTCTTATAATGAGAAGACCAAAGTCAACCACGCTGGCCAGGTGTGCGTTGGAAGACTGAATTTGGCTGACTATGACTGCACGGTTGGCGTAGTGGTTTAAGCGGCCGCCTCGCCGCTTGACACTGCGCTGAGTGTTGTGGGTTCAATCCCCACACGAGGCCACACTTTGTTGTTATTTCGAGTCTGGGTGTTCATTGTGTCTGTTAGTTGTAGATTTGTAAAGTCCCCCGCGACACAGGATTTAGTCCTAATGCGAGAGTTGTCTTTTAAAAATAAAAAGCTTTGCATGTCTTTCGAGAATATAGTGAACTTTCAGCCATGCAGGTTTCCTAACGATGTTTTTAAGCGACAATCAACAATAATTAAATAATTCAATTGTTATTTACGGCCTAAAACTTCGAAAACACGCTGATGCGCGGCGTGAACCCGAGATCTTCTATATACACATCCATTAGTCTCTCCAATAGGCTATCGCTGTCTTATAGGTACGTCTCGCGTAGATTTTACCTAATGTTTCTTATGCCACTTACCATTAGAAGAAAAATACATTTAATTACTCTTTTCACAGCACATCTATATCTCACTTTCTCAATAAATGCCTATTTTAATCACTGCCTGCCTAGACTAGTTTACTATCTATCTTTGAGCGTATGTATTTAGTGACAAACACTAAAATTGTAAAAATTGTAAAGAGGTTATTTTAAAGGATGAACTAACACTACAAGGTTCAAACTTTGTCATTTCATTAAGTGGATTTTAGCGGAATATAAAAAAATCGTGGTTTAAGCATTAAAAATATAGACCTGATTGATCGTCGAACCTATAGTACGACAAAAATCTATTAGCACTGTTCCAGGTCAGAATTTGTGACTGTTACCCAAGGCATGTATAATGTGTATCTTTATTGCATAGTTGTTTGAGCTAGTTGAGTAACATGTGTGTTCCTTAACTAAACATTATTTGAAACTAACAAATCTATTAAATAATGAATCCGTAGGGATTCATTAATAGATTTGTTTTAGTTAGTTTCAAATCATACTGCAGCACATATTGAAGAAAAATTTGTCAGTAGAACATTTGTGTACAATTCATATTTCGATTGCGGTTCTTACAATGACGGAATGCATGCCAAGTTAATATTATGTTATATATTAGCGTATTAACTTATCCTTATAATTTGAGTTTTTTTCAAATAACTTCATTACCAGTACACCGTGCAATAAAAAGGTCAAGTCAATCAACTATGCGCAGGTTTTTGCAAACTCTCTGCGTACTTTACATACCTATTATTATAAATTATTAAGTCATGTGAATTATTGTTCTCGATAGTAAGATCGAGTTTAATTTTGCATGACTCTACTATTATTACGAGCTATGACACCGAATAGACAAAACATACATATTGACACATTTTATTTTTTCCAGTTATATTTGTTCCAATACTATAACATTTGCGCAACATTTGCATTACAAGAGACGTTTTCCATTTTTCTCAACCGACATGAATACGATGGTACAATCATGCGAGTTGACCGTTAACGTAAGTACTTGCAGACGTGGCAAGTGAGTGGTACCCTTATCTCTTAGTTCATGTCCACCATACACACAACTACACGATAATTATATAATTTTCGTAGTTCGTCAAGCGCCTCGAGACTCCGGCACGCATTCATTAGACTCTCCGGAAGTCCGTCGCGTGCTTCCATCGCCGATAGCCCATTGAATTATTTATACTTTTAATATTGTAATCATTATACACCAGCGGGCGAACTTATTATCATTTAGCTTATTATATTAAATGTTATAATAACGCTCACACAGAAAGGTTATATTTCGATAAGGAGATAACGTCCACTGTCAACGGTTAATGAGCGTTTTCGTTTATACCGATTGTCTCACTCGTACACGAATGCTAATTCCGTTCTCGCCAACTCGTTCTTTGTATTATTACACGCGACGAATAAATTATTTTACAATTTGTACTTGTTTGTCGAACTTGACGATCTCGTTTCGATACCGAATGTTATAAAGTGCTCGCTTACTACACGAATATCAATAGTTGTTTTATTTAATTAATTATATCATGCATCAGTCTGAGACGCGACTTGGCTCTAATTATAGTCATTTTATTATGCGTATACATAATATAATACTAAACAATTTTAAAACGTTTTGCATAATAAACACGGAGAAAATAACCCATATTTATCCGTCTATACTGGGATAATGTAATCCACGGTAGTTTTAATTAAAAGCACTGATGATTATGACGATAGAAATATACTTATTTTATATTCATTTGTGTTTATTCTAAGTAAGACGGTCGTGGTCAATTACGCTTTTAATTTCTGTCTGTATTTTACCACTCATTTCGATTTATCACTTTGTGGTACGAACGAAGATTGCTAGCTAGGTAATCTTACGAAATTTAAATAATGCAGACATTATTCAGAATTCTATCACTTTAAAAAATTATCCATAGGAATGAACTCTGGCAAAATTAATCGAGGGACATATTTTCTCGTCCAAAGAAATTACTTTTGTATGCGGCTTTATCAAAATTCAATATGCGTTTTGGCGTATATGAAATTTATTCGAACTGAGTGCAGTCCAACCGAGTGTGGCACAGCTGCAATATAGTATAGAATTTCATTAAAAATTACCGGTTCTCAAGTAAAATAATGCGGGTAGATTGGCCGTTGGCTAATGGCGTACACACGTGTCCATGGAAGTACTTCCTAAGGCCACCTGAACGTTTTGCTCGTGGACTTTCTCACGGCATAGCAGTAAAATACTTAACGCATTTAAGACACAATAGGGAAACTTGTAACAGCACTTAACTGACCACGACCTAGTGGGCCGTGTCAAGAGATTTGAAGAGCTAAAGGATATGTACCGACTAATGGCTTTACTCGCTTTTTGGAATAAATTAAGCCAATTACGATACCAGTCCTATAGTCGTATTTTTAAAGCCAAACTCATGTTTAAACAAACAGCATTATAAGTATGTGTAACCTTTGTTATGCAAGAGGAGGGAGGAGATTCACTAACACCGAGATCATATCCCCCCTAAGATCTTTTATCGTGTGATTAGACGCAACAAACACATTTTTGTTTAGGTATTTATTTTTCTAGATTTTACCCTTGGTTCCGCGGAACTATACACTTAAACTTGCTTCAGAAACCACACAATCTATTGGTGAAAACCGTACGTATTGCGTTCGGTAATTATGAGCTTATCACTTTCATATACAGACGTAGAGCGTAGTTTGGATATGGTTTGGATTTAATTTGGTAATATCTATAGATTTAAACGACGAATTGTCAGACATTCCAGGTCTGATAGTCCAGATTCCAATCGGTTTTGCACGCTTCATATCATATTATTTGAATAAAACCTAAATATTGTTAAAGTTTGACTTGTGTAAAGCTTAAGAACATAATTATATACCTAGTCTAAGAAAAACCATATGCAAAAATTGTACTTGACATTATTGAGCATTATTTCATGATTATTTCGCTCTCAGATTGACACAGTCGCCGACGCCGAATGAGTGATCGCCCTGAAGTTTGGCACGTCCAAGTATATTTCTATAAAAAAAGTCTTTATGCTGTCCATTTGGCTCACTCAGCTAGATGGCGCTTCAATGCATCAACTGCCACACATTTTGGCAGTCATACCGTCACGGACGATATCGCGGCCAAAACCAACCAAAACTATTAGATATATTATAAAGTGCATTGGTACTATTTCGCTGTACATAAATGTCCCTAGTTACACCGGACATAACAAGCCCTATAACACTATCTTACGTAGAATCGAACTTCAGAGACCACCGCAGGAGTAGGTACACTAGATACTAAAATGGATAAAAAATATGTCGGAAAGTTTATATCAATCAGCATAAAAAGGTGAACATAAAAAACATCACGCACATCGTAGGTACACGATAACTGTATACAGTGTAAAAAAGGCTTGTGCATTTAATGTCACGGCATTAATGTACATGAAGCGACAGTTATTATATTTTATGGCCATTTATTTTCTTATACAATAATTACAGTTACATATGGTATACAGTACGTGACATCTTGAGCTTAGTGTTTGATCAAAAGATCATCTTTTGTAAAGTGATGTTCAACTTATATCACTAGCTGCACAGTGTAATTTTGTGCTACTGCTGCGCATCCAGTTGCCCATAGCGTGATATAGTATGTGTCCTCACAATATATGATGTGTTATGAACACACTGTTGTTAAAGGACGCAGCAAAAATCAATTCTGAATATCTGAGTTCTCCATAATGTTTTCTAAAGACATGTGATGCATGACAACCCGCACTTGGCCAGCGAGTTGGACTATGGCCTTCTCTTCTCATAATAAGATGAGATCCGTGCCCAGCAGTGAGAGTGAAAATCAGTTTAAGTGAATCTAGGGCTGATGACAGAAACAATGATTATAAAAGGACTAAATACCTACGCCTTGAAACGTGGAAATACAATATTTTGCCATATCTGGTCAGACTAGAAAGCGGGCGCGGACTTCAAGGAGAAAGAGATGAATGCAACTGGGATAACGACAGAACAATGAAGAAGAAGTTAAGCCTTACCCACACACGGTAGATGTCTGGACTGACCAAGTGAAGTCTACCATTAATAGCCCACTCCACCAAAGCAAGAGGAAATTACACAGTACGTGAGGAATGGCGGTACAATTGTTGAGCCATATGCTGACGTACCAAATAAGACCAGAATCGTGCACACTTGACGACGTGTACCAAGCAAAGCCTAATGCGATACGCGTTGCCGAATACTGGGCTGAAACAGTACGACAAGTGTTGCCATCGACACGCTAAGAAGAAGATGGCGGCAAATTTTTAAACATCCAACCAATAAATAAATAAATAAAATAAATATTCTACCACATACACACATCACCATCTAGTCCCAAGCTAAGCAGAGCTTGTGTTATGGGTACTAGATAATGGATAAACATACATATATACTTTCTTTTTGTAAATACATACATATTATAGATAGAAACTACTCTTGTCATGTCCACAACTACTCTGCAAGGAATGTAATGACGACGCTGATTAAATAGAATACTTAGCAGGGAGTTCTAGCGTTCTCCCCAACTGTTAGTAATACGGCAGCTTTGGATTCGACCTCTTCACGTAAAATACACTTACTTAGACAGTGTCAATATACTCAAAGGAACTGACTAACCATAAAGACTGTCAGACATTTTCTGGATAGCCGGGACCGTCGGCTTATCATATTCTCCGAGGCAATATGGCGATAATTTTGTCAATATAAACATAACTTCGAATAGTGAGTAGAGCGTACCGTAGGTTGAACAAGATACTCTTTAAGTAGCAGTCTGTTGGTATCTTCACCGGACTATTACTGACTATGGATGTCTAACCGTCCATCTGTCTATCAGTAGGCTGTACTCTTAACCCGTCCTATAAAACTCAGTTGATTTTGTGTTGGTCAGTCTATATTAATGTCATAGATTGTGATGATGACTTACTAGGTTGAAATTGGTTATACATTGAATAATATTAATAATTAAAAAGAAAACAAATATAAAATTAGAAGTACAACGTGTGATATTTTATACGGGACCCTTTGTGTTCGAGTCTTACTAGGACTTTACAAGTTCTTTTTTCGAGCTATTTCTACACTATTTTTAGCGTTGCAGTTTATTTTTGCAAGTAAAGAGTAATTGTGCTTTATTCATTATTAATGTAAATTATAACCTCCCGTGGCTTCACATTGAACATATATTAATACTACAGTTAACAGACATCGCAAAGCACCATCTAAATAAATTATTAATTATTTGTAATACATGCAAGCGATACGTTAAACGACCTGTGCTTAATACATTATTATTTTTCAAAGCAATTATTCAGCAAAGTTTACATTTGTGCCGCAGCACATCAATTCCTCGAAATATTATTAGTATTACTATACAATTTTCTGCTACATTGTCTAACCTAAGGGCCTTGGTAGCAAGATCCTTTTAATCGGGATATCACGCTAAATTCAAAGAGTATATTTAGGATCCAGCCAAATCGCGACAAGCAAGCTTTACACAAATAAGTTCAAACTCTTGCGAGTTTTACATATCCTTATATTTACATACATACATAGGCTCACGCCAATATCCCCGAAGAGGTAGGCAGAGGTATATTGCTACACCCACTTTTCGCCAGAACTATTTTAGTCCCACGTAATATACTATACTTATGTTTACGCGTAATTATTAGGCAATAAAAGTAAAATAGCTTCTATTTGTCCCGAACTTTCGCTATGGATTACGTCAGCCGTGGTCAAGACCGGTGCGCCAAAGTTCACCTAAATTTTCAACTCCGATAATTGGAAATCCGAAAATGTTCTGCCTAACATTTTTCATCCTAACAATCACAATTCCTAACTACTCTGTCTCTAATGTTCATAACTCCGAAGCATTGAACTTCATAATATCAGTAGCAATAAACATCTATTTTACTTTTATTTGTTTTCCTATATTTTCTCAACGTTATGTTGAGAAAATATAGGAAAACAAATAAAAGTTAGTTTTACACTATTATTCAAAGTCATATCTTTTTTGTTTAGATTTCTTTTTAATGTTAATAATCAGAATTATGTACATTAATTTCGCGAAACTTTATTTTTACATTAAATGTATAACATATGTATAAGAATAAAAGTACCATGGTACAAATACACAATAGTACAATGGTCAAGTTTCAGAAAGAATCGGTCATATAAATATTTATTGGTTTAGGTTAGGTTAGAACTGTGACCACAACGCACGAGCCGAGCGAGCAAAGCGAGCGGGCCGGCGAAGTGCCAGAACCGAATCGGTCCTATAGTTATTGGTTTAGGTACGGTTAAAACTGCGGTATAAACTCCCAGGCCATAAACATAACCGTAAATGAATCGTGTTTTATGAATTTCAGTTGTAGTGTAGCCTTGGGGGCGCTACGGCGCGAGGACTTAAAAAAAATTGTCAAATAAGTGTTATTTTTGCAAATCGTATATTTTCTCGATTCTATCGTATAAAACACCTAAATATAAGGCTAAAAGTGTCTTGGTAAAAGTGTCATATATTTTTTATTACACGTGGTAAATGTTTCTTTATGAGTATGAGTGAAAATATTATAGTTATTATGTTTAGAGATAAAAGCGTCATGATAAAAAACAGTAGGAGTTTAAATATATTTACATTAATGATATTATTAATTACAATTTTCGGAAACATGAGTGTTATGAACATCGCCGGTTACAATACAAATAGTATGAATGAAAACTTTAGGATGAAAAATTTTAGGAAGAGTGATCATTCGGATTACAAATCGTTAGGAAGAACAATTTCGGGTAAAGAACTTTAGGTAAGCCAATATGGACCCGGTCAAGACATTAAATTAAACTACTTGCATGAACAAGTAGTTTTACACTGAAACACCGAACATTATGAGACTTTTAATCATATATAATCATATAGGTAGAATTAAATTTGTGGGTCCTTAATATAACATCCATAATATTTATAGATAACGAAAAGCATGAGCTGTTCTTTGTGGTTTTATCCAGGAACTTACTCTGTATCTATCGACAACAACGTAATATCGGGTCTAGGCGACGGTTACACGTAAAGTATTTACTGTGATCCATCAGTAAATAATTACCGTAACCTAATGTATTGATGTATGTCATTATTTATTTATGGATTTCTAGATTTTTTGATTCTGTATTGATGATCCGTTGGATTATGATAAATATTGATCGTGTAGCCTCGCGTCAATATTTATCACGTCATTACGCGTTACGCTAGCGATGGAGGCGGACGACTTTTTTGGAGGTTTACTATTGTTTGACAAAAAAAGTATGACAAAAGATCATTTTACAAACAACGTTTGAAAAACTAATCATTTGACAAACTTTCATTTCACAAACATATTACTTTAAAAACAATCATTTGACATAATACAGGTTTCGCAAATGTTTTATTTAGAAAATAATTAAAATGTTAAATAATTATTTTAAAAATAATCATTTGACTAAATAATTCGTTTGCCAAATTGGTGATTGTACAAAAAGTTAGAAGATAAATTATTAGTTTTTAAAAATAACTAATTTCTAACCAATACTTACGCGAAATTTTGAAACTATTTAATTGCATGGTTGCAATTTTCATCTTGGACAGATTATTTATAAGCAAGTAATATTTTTGTATTAATACAAATTCCATAGAAACTTAAGTCTTTAAAAAAAATACACACTGCCTGAATTAAGCGAAATAAGTAGAATTTGGTTCTGGCACTCGCCGGCCGCTGCCACGGCACGCTCGCTTCGCTCGCTCTGTTCGTGCGTTGTAGTCGCAGTTCTAACTTAACCTAACCAGACATTGTTTCAGTTGACCCTACACAAAGACTGTTGTATTATCTTAGATTTTGGTTAATAAAATATTTACCAAGCAAGGCATTTTGTCAAATGTTATTTATGCTTTACGTTATTTTGCCAAATAACCTGTTTAAAAAATAATTAATTTGTAAATTAATGTTTTAGCATAATAACTTTTTTATAGTAATTATATTGTCTAATGAGTAGTTTATTAAACAATAGTTTGTAAAATAATAAATTTATCAAGTATAATTTTGTCAAACGTTATTTGTCAAATGAAAATTTTCCATTTGTTTTTTGTCAAATGATCGGACACCGTTTTTGGATCTTGTTGTGGCGGACGCACCGTCGTTGTCGCCGCCCCGCACCTTCTCGAAACTTACTAAAAATCAGGAAGTTTTAAAATAATTTATCCTTAATTTAGAAGTATTGCCAGAGATATGGGATAGTTCTTCAAAGGATTACAAAAATTTAGTAAAAAGTATCCATGACTGCCTGGCATATTGATGCCGGTGACATTATAAACATAACCGAAAACCTTATATCTTTAAAGTTCCGTCCCGTTGCCAAGTAATGCAAAGTTAACGCTAATTTTTCTCTCGGGGAAATAGGTATCTTGTTTGGTTAAAAAAGGTGTTACTGTTGTCAGAAGTTCTTCAAAGCAGGGTTCAGGCATTTGAAAATAATTCTCGTAATCATCCATTTCACCATGTAATTTAATTTCTGCCATTAAATTCAAATGTGTGTGCCTTTCCCTTTGTTGTAACCAATTTTTTGCCCATCGCTTTCGCTTGACCTTTTTATTTAAACTAAGTGCTAAAGATCAAATGTGATTTTTAATATTATTAATCAGTAATCTGTATTATTATTTGAAGGTGCTACGTTATCTTCATGTATAAGTATTAAAATAATCACAAACCTACTTCATAAAGCCGAATAAAATGGTCCGTGTGGTGATGGATTAAGAATACGAAATGTCACCACCCCATATCATCCCATGGGTGTCGTAAGAGCCGACAGAGGGAGCATATTATGCAGAGAACAACACTGCAAGAGAAGGAAAACTTGTTAAAAATCCTATACCAACTCGTTTGGCCAGCGTGTTATAGTAGGCCAATTCCTCCTTTCAAAGGAGAGGCCTAGTCCAGCAGTGGACTATTAAAGGCTGGGGTGATGAAGTGCTAAAATAATAGCCACGCAACCTTCAATTTTCAGCTCTGTGGCCATTTTAGACGTTTAAACAGCAGGAGACCGGACACAATACTGACGTAATAAATATTGAACGTGTAGGCTGGTGTATTAATCCATCAGTATAAACTGAAATCCATCAACAAATACTATATTGACGGATCGCAATAAATACCTTACGTGTAACCGTCGCCTAACTGTGAAACTATGCCTTAGTTCATCCATGACTCAAAATTACTAATGACGTTTTTCAACATGGTCCAGCTGTTTAGATGGTTAGTAAAATACACATATGTATTTAGAAATTACCTATATGCAATTAGCCGTTACAACTGCGTAATTAATTTCACATACAGTAGAAGTCAGATAAGTAAATATAAGAGTAATGAAAAAACCGAAACCGAAAAGTATTTAAGTATTCCTGTTAAATATAGAGTCATTATCATCACATAGCTTTATCCCGGTTATATCTAAGAATTTTGTATTAAGGGCCAGTGTTCGTCAAATAGAGTTACGTAAATCCAATCAGTACCTATTTGACCACCATATTAATTCATAGAACTCTCCGTATTGAGGTTGGTAGGAACCTACCCTAACCTCCATTCGCCCTAAAACCTAACGCGCGAAGTTAGTAGAACATCTTTGTTAGATTCTCAGTCCTTTTCAGACTATTTTATCATTTTGAAATTTACTGACTTATAGTGCTTAAATTAAAGTTACCATTTCAGCTGCAGTTCGTACTCTACAAAATTAATCTAGCTGTACCGCAATGTCAGTGAAACGGGAACACTGCAAACAGTCAAGCGTATTTACCTTGCTTAATAAGTGACATGACGATAGATATGTCAGGTGTCAGATCACCAGATTTAAGCGGCGAAGTTTTGTTTGCCACGGCCCATTGAACGTAATTATGAATGCTTTCCATTAGTTTGATGTTTAAGGCTGTTTGCTCGTTTGTAGATATTTATTTTCCCATGACTTTTAAGAGTTAAAGAAAATAAAAGTTTATGAACCATATGAAGTTTGGAAAACGTTAAGTATATTTATTGATATGATTGCTTAGCGTGCCTGCCTGACATAGCTTTCTAAGAGATTCTATCAAGGTGTTTCTATCAACAGGCCTGTCGTACTATTTACATGATAGCCGCCTACTATTATAAACGCGAGAATTTGTGAGGATGGATATAACGTGTGATGGATTTTTATACTTCTTTCACCCTACAGTTACTGAACTCACACAAAACCCATACTCGATAATCAAGCGCACAAAGTCACGACCGGAATCTAGTACATACACACACGACATAAAATTGATTTGTCTGAACAAGGTAAGTATAGGTATACACGGGAGAAAAAAATTCAAACATCAGTCCTCCGAATAGTCAAGCTGAAGTGGCAATGGTGGGCAGAGCGCATATTGCTCGAAGAAACTATGACCAGAAAGTTTCTGGAGTGGAAACCATGCACCAGACGTCGTAGCAGAGATAGCCCATCCCTTCCAAGGAGAACCGACGATCTTATTCGGATGGCGGGAAGCGTCTGTACGGAATACCAACGGTCTTTGTGGTGAGCGTATTGAGATGTCTATATTCAGTAGTAATATCTTTCGACTGAAATAAAGAAACAGGATGAGGTCAGGCTGCATATCAGGCATTTATAGAATTAGTTCGATAAAATGAAACATGTCAAAACAGATATACCACTGGATACTACTACTGAACTGGCAATATCTCCTACTGGTAAAGTGTCATTTTTATCTGGATGTACTGTCCCTATTTTTAGAGACCTATCCAAACTGTGTTTTTAATTGGTTATTGTGATCATGTCTATGACATAGCAGCGTCACCGCCACCTATCCATAGCACATTGCACCATTTAAAATAATAAATACTTGGGTATTTAGAAAAAAAAGTACCTATTACTTGTAAGCAGCAGTTTAACATCTTGAAACATGATTATCACCACTGGAATTATTTTTAGAAAGTACATTGAAGACAATGTGCCCAATATTAGTCCCGAACATTTTGTCAAAGACGCCACCAGTTGTATTAACAAACAACGACACTCCTTTTCACAATACTTTGATATTTTAAACGTGTTGAAAGCAGTTTTCATCGATATATTTTTTTATAACGACTACTATTAAGAAAAACTGCTCTGAAAACATTAATTTTATATTTTGGCTTGAGATCAAAGTGTAGTCATAAAATTGTACGATCCTGGCACGCGCTGTGTCATTGATTGGATTTCCTACATCGTCCATTATGTTCATCTCAAATAGAGGTGATTACACAAAGTCATCTGACGGACATGATAAATTTAAGTCTAAGCTTATAATATTCTTCATCCTTCCTACAAATATAATTACTATAAAGAAACCGGAATTTTATTCACAAAGAATTCTGTTTACGATTTTCGTGATTTAATATGTGTTGATAAGTGTAATAAGTATTTCGTCACCGTTGGCATTTATTATAAATCTGATAATCGCTAATTTATAGATCTACCGAAAAGATTCGATGCCGCCAAGGCACGTGTTTTTTGTTCTTTGTAAGTATTACTTTCAATTTGGTGTTTAATGATTTATATCGGAACACCACTGTAGTACACGCGTTAATTTGCTTTCTTCGAGTTTTTTTAATGTGCTTATTATGCGCCCGATGTGTTCACAAACATTAACTGACATTCTTTGGTCACGCTAACTTTAAGGCTGGCTTTAGACGAAATGAAACGGAAATGTGTTATTTCTGCCGCCGGCTGTATTTTTTAAAAGTAAAACTTACGCAAACATGTTTTATTATAATCATGTATCTAGTCACGCCATTACACTTACCTAAAGACAATAATAACTATTAGTGATATGTACTTACGTAGTTATAATAAGATACTTGTCGGCACAACTGGCAAATGTGCAAATATATTAAAAGTAAATTAATTACTGACATCCTTAGGCTGCACCTTAAGAATATAAAATGAGTTAAGGCCTACAGGCGGTATGAGAACTCATTCACAGGGTTAACTTTGTCAAGAATAATGTTTTTGATTCTGAGGTTCTTGACACTGATTGTTTTATTTTTTTGAGCTTTCAAATTATTGCTAACATCTAAGATTTTTTGTTGCCTTTATGTTTTATAATAGTTTAGTAAAATAATCTCAAGTTATTAATATCCAAAGCCATATAATACTTCTTTGAAACTAGTTAATAAAATAGTACCTGTTAGTACCATCACACACCCCACCATAATAGTAGGTACCTATGTTGATTCTAGTTTCCGCGATAATATTGATTCTGAAGTCACAGTTGATTCCATAGCAAAAGCTATACAGTTCAATGTGTAGGCTTTAGCTTTCAAAGCTGACAATGACTTACAAATCAACAAGAAACATCCAGATTATTCGGTTCAATGCCAAATTCGTATTTCGAGTTTTTATCAACATACATTTATCAGAGTGGCTTTTTTAGATATTTATCTCAAGCAGGAAAGACTGCATGATAATGTGTTGGGAGGACTCGATGCGCAAACTTGTCCACCTACGACTAATAAATCAAACAAGCTGATTCATAATCTAAAAAAATGACTAACCTCATTTACATAATCACTATCTTCAATGTTTGTTCACGGGATACAAATAAATACTCTTTTCACGATGATTACAAATCAATTGTTTACATAGCGTTGCATGTATTTTATTACTTTTAAGTAAAATCCACTGAAAATTTCTTTACGACTTTGGCAAACATTACATTATTTGTATTGTACTCGTAAATATTTAGGTACGTTAGATATACAGGGTGTCACAAGGCGAAGCCGAAGTCCACTCGTTGTGAACATCATGCCAAGTCATACTAACCAAAAATGAAACCTGGGAAACGATTCTTTTTTAAATTTACACATTTTTTAAACCGCAATTAAAGCGCGCGCGTGCAATGCTCGAAATACCTACTAATCTATGGGGTCATAGGACATCTAAAGAACATATTTGCGGGGTAAATGCATCGATTTTGTACCTAATTATAAAAATTCCATACTAACTTTGAGCCTCAATATCTCCTGAACCAGTAATTTCCCAGGTATGGTGCCGAAGTAAAAAATGTTCGTAGTGATTGGTACAACATGGGATTTCAGTTTTCGTTAAGGGTCTTTTTACATCCAGTATATTTCTTTCTTCAAATTATTTTCATAGAGAAAGGGTTTAAAAACAATGAAGAGTAACGATTTATGTATACTATCTAATATGTTCAATGCGTGCGTGTGTATTTTACGACCAATGGCGAATAAAATGGCTCATGTAAAGAGTAAGTAATATGTTTTAAAAAACTATACAGTCACGGTTAACTAGTACGCAATCCTAGCTCATGACAACGATGATTTAATACGTGTGACGTTCGATATCGCAGAAGGGTTAAACCACCATAAATAGTATAATAAAACCATACACAACTAAGTATCTAGAATGTTCCGTATACAACCCTTACTACATGTAGGTGTCGTTATGTGTTACTCAACAATAATGATTTCTTCAAATGAGGGTTTGCTATACGATACAACGGAACCTATCATTTTCGTGACCTGAAATGACAAGTTACCGCCGATAATTACGTGTCGAGTAGGGTACTGAACTTATCTATGGTTACATCTATTCGAAAACAACGTAGAGTAGACAGTGGAGGTAAAGGATTTTTCAGTACCATTGAGGCGTTTTAATTTCAAAATTAATGACGTTACTTAGCTTAATTAAAGAATATTCTGGAAAGTTACTTCAAATATCTGACGCCCTAGAAAAATAGGTAGTACCTATATTAAAAGACTAATATTCTGTCATATATGGTTAGACTAGAAAGTGAAACCATTTCTCCAAGGCGCAAGTTTTGGATGCAACTAGGATGTCGCTAAAGGCGCCGATACACTTGAGCATTCTCGCGAATGTCACAAAACAAATGAGTGTGTTTTAGCGAGCATTCTCACGAACATTTGGGCGAGCCTTAGAATATAGATAATACATAGAATTCGCTCTACAATGGCGGTTAAACCCAATATATTTACTTCACTTTGACTCATGATTTTAATCTAGGGACGAATATTCGAAGTTTGTCACTAATTTTAACTTGACTAGTGATGGGCTTACTCAGAATAAATATCGATAAAATATCGATTATGTTTACAATAGATCCTTAGATTTGGTTTACTCAGAAGTAATTTCAATAGAATGTCGATAAACTCTCGATATCTATAAATAAATTTGAACGTAGGAACAGACACTTGTGTGATTTATTAAACCTGTCCAAATTAAAATCTGAATTTTATTATTTAGAAACGTTATTTGCTTAGGTATCGTACCTACTCTTACTCTAGAAATAATTCATAAGTGAAACTGAAGTAAATATATTGGGTAAAACTGCTGTTGTAATGCGATTTCTATATTTTTTCTATATTCTACGGACTATTTGAATTTAGAGTGTTCGCTAGATTGATCGTGAAATGTTCGGTTTGACAAATCAAAAAACGGCGAATGCTCGCTTTTCTGTTACAAGTGAATGCTCAGGTGTATCAGCGCCATAAGATGATGTTGATGTTTTAGACAAAGTACAAAATATTCGTCCAAATTCTACATTATTTTGTGTTTTGTTCAGCGTTCCTAAAGCTGTAAATACAAATATATACACTGACTGGTCTAGACCGAATCATATTTCATATTACGTTAAAGTTCTAGCTTCATTAGTTAATTATTGCACCGTAGCCGCTGAATTGTGACCAGGAATGCTCGTGATAAAGAACGTATTATTTATGATAACATAAATAAATTCTTTATGATGTTTGTTTTGTGATTGCGAGTAATGGCAACTTAATCTATGTAATTTTTCTATGTATAGACAAATAGGTATGCAGAAAGTTACTGCCTGGGCATAATTGAAGTAGATATAATTTACTGTGATCAGTAGATCATCATATTAAGATAAGTATATCTTAATATATAAAATCCTTGCGTTACTGACTGACTGACAGACACGCTACAGGCGAAACTATTGGGCGCAGGAAGCTGAAATTTGGCATGTACGTTCCTTGGGGACCGTAGGGGTGCACTAAGAAGGGATTTCTCGAAATTCCCACGGGATCGGCCAAAACGGGTAAATTAAAAAAAAATGCAGGCGTAGCTGCTGGCGTCCTCTAGTTGAATATAATAGTTAAATATTAAGAGATTAAAAAATAGGTTGATGTCGATGAAGTTTCATAAATAAATGATTAACAGTTAAGCTAAGAAAAGTCAATGCCACAGTATGTTGTTAGATCTGTAAGAAGGTTTAATATCGAGGCACTATCATTGGAAGTGTTAATTGACGACAAATAAGACATTTTTTTTAAAGTAGGTATGTGGCCTGATTTTAGATCCCGTAAGTTGCGGATAAATTAATTGACACAGCATCATACATTTACGTTCTAATTATAAAATAATAAGACTACCACTAATATATAAGACTTTCGAACGACTTTTCGAATTACCTATACAAAATTTAGACTTCTAAAAAAAGAAGTGTTCGATCAAATTCGATCCGCAATACATTCGCATAGGTTAGTTTATGTAGTTTGCTATACATATTTTCCGGATTTCACAAGTATGCGTTAACAAGCATTTTATACCTACCTTCATGAAAATCAATCATATCAACATTTGCCAATAAGAATAATCTTGTTACCAACTGTAACATTGAGAGGCTTTCCCCGTATAGGAATCAAATCTTATGCTTGATACACAATATGACTAATTAATTTACTACACTATCCGTAATTCCATATAAAGAATAATGAGGAAATAACCAGTCGGTTTTCTCAAAAGCATTAAAAAATCTCGACGCGTCTAACTATTGTGTATCACCTTGACTCATGCGCTTGTTAAGGAGAGTGAAACGGATTCCATATTGCGTGACTGGAACTTGTGAGAATAATATACTTACATACATACATATGTACAAGGGAATTTTACACCATTGTTTTATTATAAACTCGGTACACTTAATTGCTTCGGCTTACAATTTATTTATGTGCTATCGATATCTAATTTAAAATGGAAAGGAAATTTATGCTTCAAATATTTTGGCGAAAATAGGTTGCAAATTATACGGCATTACGTCTATGAGTAGGTAGATACTCCTTGATAGAGCTAGCAGTTTAATGCTGCAGGTGGAGACCATTTAAAAACCGTGTGGAAAACCTAGCTCTTAAAAATTATTCTCGTACCTATTTTTTACTAATTTCAGTCATGTTTACAGAAATAACCATGAATCTACAATTTTTAAGTAGAGCGTTGTGCTCCTTGCTAGTTAAGGGGATAGCCCGTTTGACTGATGTTTAATGAATGGGTTAGAAAGATACTACAGCTACACATGTTTTGTCAGTTAAGATTAGATTTTCCTAATAGCAACCTTGTCTGTCTAATTGGAGCAAATCAAAAACGGGTGCTACTGAACTGCTGTTGATAAATAATTTGATTAGAGCGCAACCCTTTCTAAGTGGGACGAGAACTCGAGATACCGGTACCTGAGATATCAATACTCGTTTTGTTCTGTAAATTATTAAGCAGTTATACCAACACTCAAACGGATGACGGTAGTAGTAGACATCATAAATAATTAAAGAACAAACTATCTCATAGTCAACAGAAAATTAGGCGTAGCAATTACTAAAATTATTTTCTTACCGTTTAATTCAAGTAAAAGGAAAATTTACTAGTTTCTAATCTGTTAAACGATAAATTTTCCAGGTTATTTAAATGAATAATAATAAAATTAAAACATTTGGTAAAACTGTCGAATATTTAGGAACAAAACTTATGATTTATAAACATAACTCTAAAGATAAGACAGAAATAGACGCGTCACAGTGACATGCTTCTTAGTTGGTACTATAAAAAGCGCGTTTCTACCGTAAGTTGAAATTAAAAACTTACTTTTCGAAACGCCTAAACTATTGTTTCACAAAGTTGTGATTCACAAGATGTTTTGCAAAAACCCGTTGTCTTTCCGTGTTAAACACAGTTCACTTTTAAGTACCTTCTTAGTTTAAAATTAAATATTTATGACATTACGATGAGATTCTTGTAAACATATAGTAATTATTGCTCTCTACATTTGGCCAACACGAATACGAAATGCCATATTGTAAAAAAGATCATTGTCTTTAATCTAAAAGTGGTAGAAACAAAAAATATTTGTCGCGTACGAACCGGTAAGGTTCTTAATTTAATTCATTAGTTTTCCAGTTTAAGAAATCTTTGATTCACAACAATGCCTGCATGCGTGGGATCATGTTACATTGGTGCTTCTACAGATATCACACTAATGACTAGCATAAATTGGGCCCACGCGTTTTATTTACATTAACACAGGAATATAAGACAACACTGTGCCCTTTAAAGCTGTTTTTGAAAATTTATTTGGACGTGAGTTTGGATGAAATAACACAAATGTAACAATACCTTAAACATGACTTAGTATAAAACTGTACGATTTACGTTTCCGAGTTTTATGTGTAGTTTAGGTATTTGTCGTGTTTTCAACCAACGCTATATGGACTAGTACTTACTCATGGAGTCATGAATACCAATTTGTTCCTATTGTTCCTTTCGAATATTTCTTAGATAAGTAGAAGTAAGTTAGTAAGTTCTAAGATTCTGTAACACAGATATATCGTAACTTACCAAAAGACAGAAATCATCGTCATTCCTATTTTAATTTCAGCAGTCGCTGCGATTATAATAGTGTATATTTATAGGTAAAAAGTGATGAGCCGAAAACACACCAATATGGCACAAGCGTATAATATCGGTCCTACTGT
This sequence comes from Euclidia mi, assembly GCA_944739405.2. Lineage (NCBI taxonomy): Eukaryota > Metazoa > Arthropoda > Insecta > Lepidoptera > Erebidae > Euclidia > Euclidia mi. The sequence continues at coordinate 40,474,989 of OX123199.2, forward strand.
AAATCTTCCTTGACCAATAACCAATTCGAATACCAATAACTGTTCCATGGTTTAGCAAAGACATCGTTGTAGAGGCTCAAATGTTGCGGTGAACGGCGCTCTTACTCGGCCAATTAAGCATAACACCAGTACTAGACACCGGGCACCCTGCCACATGGCAGCGGGCTCCAGTCTCATTTTATATTGAAACTGGTCTAACTCGCGGTGTTAGACGGAGTACAGTGCCGCCACTTGGGCAAAATAAAGCCCATATATTAGTACGAACATGCACCGATTAATACTATCGGTATACAGGTTACAAAGACAATTATTTATTGGTGGTTTTAATTCGAGTACTTATTTCAAAAACTGGCAGTCAAGAAATACATTAACTCACTTTTTCTTGGTTCAATTTTCAAATATGAGTACGTACTGATAAGCAAATCTCGTGTGACTGTTCAACAGCGCATAAAACTACGGGATTGGGTGATTTATCGATTAACGCAGTGTTAAAAATGCTATTAAAGTTCTTATTAATATTCATTAATAATGCACAACGCACACGTCGTGTAATCTTAATAGTTAAGAGACAAACGGATTAGGTAAGTCAATTACAGGATAAGTAGGTAGGGCTTACTATTGAATTCGTGTAGAAAATTTCATGGTTTGATAAGAGAATCATTTGAAAAGGACCTTCTTTCGCTTGTATTTAGAAGTAAGCCATATGCTGTAAGTAACATTAAACTGTGAGGTAGAGCAAAATGATAATCGGATATCGGTCTACTAGCAATTAAAAGAATAATTTAAGGTTTTAATAGTATTATTGTAGTTATAATTCTTGTGTGTAGAGCCCTTGGGTTCATTCTCATGCACTTACGGAGTTTTTGCAACAACTAGTAGAGTTATGCACACATTACATTTAAAATATATAATTTACCTTTGCGTCTTTCTTTATAGTTTCTCATATAGTTTCTTATAGAATACAAATAATAATTTATGGCGATAGTAATATAAGTTTTATTTTCACATGTATTTCTACGCCGGGTGATAGAATTGTGTGAAATTTACGATATTAAGATTTAATCGAATAGAATTGTTTAGTTGTGATTGCTGTGACAATACAAACTTTACTTAGTTTTCTGATTCATCTGAGTAAGCAGCACGTTCTATAGATTACTTTATTTTATAGTTTAGTAATCTGTTGCAAACGACTTTTTTCATAGCATCTATAGAATTTATACTTCAATCTTTTTTTCAACGAATTGACTGAAATAAGTGAAGCGTTGTGTGTGTTTTAAAGTTTTTGAGGTATGAGATAAACATTATAGGTGCCAATTAGATTAACATATAATGTTTAAAAAGATTATTATACCTACCTAAAACAAAGTTTAACAATGTGTACCAACTGGCAATGAAATATCAATTTAACCAATGGTTAATTCGTTCCAAAAAGTTATTTTCCGTGAAGAATAAGGTAATTTAAAATCTCGATAACTCAAACATTTTAAATTATTTCGTTTACATTTAATGATATGTACTCGTTTCAACGGAAGTATAACATCGTAAAAGTAGTCTGATTAAGCGATTATGCAGACAGATAATCATAGAGCCAGAATATAAAGTGTACACTTATTGCAAGCGAGAATATACCTAGTTGAGTAATTACGTAGGATAACTCTTTGTTAGTCTAAAAAGATGTTCGGCGTTATCGCGCCACCAATCTTGTTTGAATAGTCTATTTTGTACTGTACCTACCTATTATAAAACATACTCCGTGTGGCAATTAGAAAACATAAATGTAAATGACTTAGTTCCATTATACGACTGGTTTTATAACTTCATACTTGAAGCTACTTGCTTTGATTTTAAACTTTTACAGCCGTCAAATAGAGCGGTTGAACTTAAGTGACAAGATTGTATGATCACAGTGCTGACAAAATAATGACTCTTGTAAAATTTAAATCTGTGGGTTCATGGGAGGTGAAACAGTAATTATCTTAGATACTTATATTAACTTCTACGTTTTTCACTTACGTCTTGCTGATTAAAGAAGTCATCTTGAGCGTCTTCGTTCGCGCACCCCATGTCTTGTAGAAGCGGGGTTACATGTCGCTCCCAGTCATCCATTATTATGAAACTTCCCCTAAACAGTTAGATAATTACGCGAACCGACAATCACAGCTCAACAATCTTCACAAACAACAGTAAGTCATTTTAGTGTGTACCACAGGAAACCAACATCCCAAACGAGAGCGACATCGAACCGCACATTTCGCGCCAAAAACTTCACGGTTCCACTTTTTACTTTTCCGTGGGTTACTGGAAGTGGCGGGAAATGGGCGAGATCGCACGCGACACTCGGCTGTCACAAAGTCGAGCGAAAGAGAAAAAAAACAGCTGCGGCCGCGGGCGTATCACGTGCCCGCTGTTACCGGCGCGCATTCAAAAACGTACTAGGAGAAAAGTCGGCGTGAGCAGCGTGTGCGGAGTCAGTATGACGAGGCGCGGGTTCCCGGCCGCCCGTCGACGCGACCGGAACAGGAGTGCGTGGCGGGCCGCGAGCTCGTACGCCCTCTGCGTCGCGCCGCCTCGTGCTCCTCTCACTCGCGCCTCCTCCGCCCGAATTTCGCCGTCCCGCTCGCCTGGCTCGGCGCTGCACGCCTCCCATGGGCGGCCGCGATTTCCCGCCGTCCGTCCGCGGCCACAACATGGCCGTACCTATCTGCAGACTTCTGGTTACCAGTCTTGGCCATCAAGTACTTACCATCACCATCGTCATCATTACCATTTATTTTTTCAAAATGTTAGGTCCGCACTCAGTATCAATAGCGACATTTACGTATTAAAATCAGACCAAAGAAATTAAAGTTTATCGAATTTCGTAAAGTAAAATAGATACTACCTACTGGTAAAAAAAAAAAATCTGCTATAAAATCTAATTCAAAACCCATGTGTTACATTACTTAGCCTAAACTTTCCGAAACTATCTGTACAAAGTTTATATATGGATACAATCAAATAGCAAATGCGAAACTTACTACTTAGCTAAAGCAGTAAAACAGGAAAACTTTACTTAAAAAGTAGCAATTATCTTCACCGTATCAAATAGTTTTCTAATCATATGGTAAACAAGCAATATTATGTAGGCAATTTCCAACACTGTAGATAAAATTTATCGGGGCCACTTTTTTTCAAAATTTACTTACAGATTAGTTTTACCTTCGTATTTCTGCGATATTTGTAGTTAATTTATGTAGTAATTAGCTTGACGATTGTTACCTACTGTACCTTTACAAATTCCTGAAACTTTCAACATTTTCTTACCATTTAAAGTTCAAAGTTACCATAAAGCCGATTCTCTATTTTATCAGACATCGAAACCGTATTTTGAAAAAAAAATTGACTTGATTTTAATTTGACTCACAATTGGTAATCTGCTAGGTCTCTTAGGTCCAGTTTCACCAACTCTGAATAGTTCTTATCTGCCCGATAAATTCAAAATTGGTAGATACTTTTTTATGTGTTATCTGACAAACTAACTTAATAGGAACTTATCAGACTGCTGTGAAACTAGTAGATCAACTTTGGCACGTAGTTTGAAACATTGTCCAATTTTAGATCTAGTCGCAAAATCATTAAGTATTGAATAATTTACGAGAATACCGTTTATGGCATAAATATGCCACGAACACTAAATCAAAACTGAATTCTGAAAAAATATAATTACGAGAAGTGATCTTCGGGATAAAGTGCAATGAGTAGTTATAAAACGTATCGCAATATTATATTATAGCTGCGGAAAACCACTTTGAATGAATAATTTCCATTACGAACGTAAATATCAATTTCCTGTACATAAATATTGAACTATACTTTCATAATTGATAAATTCAAATGACAATGTATAAAATGTGCAATCTACGTTCAATTCCAAGGCGACCAACCGAGATAAAGCTAGGACGATGATGATGATCATAATCAAATCTGGGCTTGATGTAAATATTTAGGGTCGGTATGGGTAATTAGATTTTATTATTATATAAAAGAGAAACTTTTCGGAAACTTTTTACCAAGTAGCAATGCAGTAAATATTTGATGAACTTACTTTGTACCTATGTCAAGTGGAAAAAATAAGACTATCCTCATTGACCAAAGACGTATACAAAATTTTATCGGCCGTTTACTATATTTTACCATCTACTTAAAGCTATTTAGTTAATCAGCTAAGGTCCATTTCTAGAACATTTTAAACTACCATAGAAATTACTACCTAATATTAAAATATCCGCATCAATGCAATTTTTTTAGAATTAAAAAACTTGTGTACCAATTGCATATTATATTGCGTGATATAAATATTTTGAACTGGACCGTAACTAAATATATTTATTCTCAATACGGATGCATGTTTGTGAAGAAATTTGTGAAGACGTTTTTGGCTTAAAATGTATGTTGATAGATCTAAATATATGGTACTGTCAAAAAGTAACTAATTCTAGTCTAATTGCTAATTAGATCATCACTTATTATTAAAACTATACCATCGATTGCTAATCCCAAATAAACAAGAATTTGCGCACAGAAAGCAACTTTTGTCATTATTAAAAGCGTAGAGTACCTATAACATAGCTAAACACTTACTGCGAACGAAGTTTCTGAAGACCGTACAAGCAGCCAATTAAAAGTTAAATGTCTAATTCTTGTTAGTCGCGGGAAGTCCACAACTACTGGGTATACTGCTAAACTGAAAGTTCTTCAATGTACTGCATAGGTAGACACGGACCCAACCCTGTTGATGGACCGAAGTAAAATTAACCAGGATAATGACAAAGTTTAGCCGATAACTAATTGTATCTAAACATTATCAGCATCACATATTATAATCAGTTTGTATGTTTATAGGAAATGCAAATTCTCACGTAAAGGATTTAGAATAAATCAATAATTTATGTATGAAATATTGCAAAGTTGCTTGTACTGGCAATTTGAAATTACTGCTTGGTACTATTTGCCAACAGTTTTAAGTTTGTGTATTTATTTAAAAACGATAGTGAAAATCATTTTAAATATTTTCAACAGGAAAGAGTAGTCATTGTCCCGTTATCTTAGACCCTTGGGGTAAGCCATTGAACAGAAATGAACTATGGTGAATAATTTCTTGGCTATGATAATATATGAAGACTTGTCCAATTTTTAATTGGTTTTAATCCTAACTTAACTTAGTATTAAGTAGTTAAAATGGTATGCTCGATATTAAGCGAAATTTTCTGCAGCACGTAGTGTCTTAACGCTAGACTGAATATAAATCCAAAAACCTATATGTATATATATTTTTAAGAATCTTGTCTCAGTTATAAGTTATAAACATTAACATTAAAATTATAAAGTACAGTATAGTTTGCTGAAGTTTGAACAACAGTTTATAATTCAGAAAATAAATAATTGTTATCGTTTTAAACAGGACAGGTAATGAAGTCATGAACATGTTAAAAATCTCAACCTAACTGGGCACAACCAAGATAAAAATAGTTTCACCACTTCTAAGATTAACCTATGTATAAACTGGGCAGCCTGAACATGAAATTCTTAAATGTAACTTATTTCTTCAAGTTTCTTATCTCAAGTTATATAGTTTTTTTCTTGTATTAAAATAGAGGAAGGTTGCTGATAGCTTCGAAGCCTACCACTAAAGCATTTTTGTTTTCAAATACGAGTAAGAAAGAATAGTGAGAAAGGATTTTTTGGCTCACGGATCATCTCTTCTCACATAAAGTATAACAATTATGACGTTCAACAGATCCTCGATTATTATTGATTATATTTTGGAGATGTTTAAGTCAGTTGCATAAGAAGGTTGTGTTCTGTATAATTCAGCCATACTGAATAGTGAGTCAAATTTTGGAATTATTTTCGTGACCAATAATAGAATCATAAAACTTGAGAACAGAGCTCTACATTAACAATCAATAATTATAACTTTAGTAAGCCCATAGCGTTGAAGAAAATTAGTTTACATATTCTAAATGGAGTAACAATACCGAACACAAACTCAGTTTTTTAGTTAAAATTAGAGACAAATGGCAAGACATCAAACTCCATATCAAAAATGTCAATCAAGCCGTTACTATTTTTATTTTTTAAACGGCTCTTCAAGAGACTCAATTAACTCTACCATGAGACTACACTCACTTTTGTAGTAGGCTTTTTCATCAACGGTATTTTCAATGGACAGACAGTTCAAATCTGCCCACTAACATACAAAGGCTGCCGCGGGCGGAAAATATTGAAACTCGGTACAATTTTCAAAACAGAACGGAGTAGTTTTCGAAGTAGGTACAGAAATTTCTGCCTCATTGATTCTGCATTCTGATAGGCGGGATGGAAATGACAGGTCAGCACTAAGTGATAAAAATACATCATCATAATTTTATATTATTTAGTAGTAACATAGTGCTAATGGGGGCATTTAATAAGCCTATGTTATGTCTTTTCTGCGTATTTTTTACCACATTAAAATGTACCGCTTAACCTATAATAATCCTATCAATACTAGGTATATATAGTCGACGAGTCACTAGTAATACATATTCCATAAAACTTGATTTATTTTAGCCGGCTATCGAAAGAATACTTTAAGGAGTTAGTAGATTACAGAGCTTAATATCTCTCCGCGAATGAAACGGACGTAGAGTTTGTATGCGATATCAGGTACTTTTCACTAATCTTGCCATCGTAGTTCAGGTACTGCCCAGTGTGCCCAGATAGGGACGCGAATGATTGTGCTTGACTTCGACGACCACGAAAACAAATTCTCCATGAAACAAAATGTCTACATTCAAAACCTAAAACCTAACCTACCTATGTACATTAGTACTTGTATATATTCTGTGCCTATGCTTTACTTTAGAGCTAATTGATATTACTTTAAATACTCGTTCAGCCTAATTTCCCATTTTCAAAATCCGGTAATGTCATAATTATAATAACACTATTTGAAGCAAAACTCATATTTATTTGAAATTCATATTAATATTATAAATGCAAAAATGTCTTAGTTTGTCTGTCCTTCTTTCTCGTTGCAACGGAGCGATGATATGGTATGATTTTAGTGTCTGGAGTTAAAGGAAGCTTTAGAGCGACATCGGCTTCTTTTAACCAGATTAACCGACTCCCGGCGAAGCTCCGGTAAAGTCTTGTATGTAATATTTTGTTTTGTATCAGCTATATTAACTTTAAATTTAATTTTAGGGACTGTTTCATATTATAACATTTTTCATCTCATTATATCAACTTGCAGCCCACTCGGTACAGGGTTGTGGTTACGCTTTAGGATCACTGAGGTTTGATGATTGGTTGGGGTATAAATGCCAAAATGTCGTTAAAATTTTTGAGATTGTTGTCTGTGATACCGCAAGTACAGGTGTGCTACCTGTACTTGCGGTATTACAGACAAAAATCTCTACTTAAGATGTATCCGTATACAAAGTGATTAAAATACATCCCTACATAGATATACTTTTAAAAACTTTAATCTGCTAGTCAAGTTGTTTAAGTATCAAAATGCTGTTCTATACATTATATACTCCTTTCCACACATTTTCCCGCCTAGATAAATGTTCTTTAGTATTGGAACGATTGAAAGGGTCCAATGAGACTTAGTAGGTACGTAGATACAACTTCATCATGGCCATGTACCTACTTGATGCACAAGATCTTTCAAATGTATCATCGGTCTAACCAAACATTTTTTATTAAAGTTGTTCTACTGTTTGCCTGAGATGCTGAAATATTTTATTTCTATAATCACAGTAATTTTCTTTACAGTAGCATTGTAGGTCAATAGCCTCGATCCGGCGTTCTATACCTACCACTCTAAGAAGACGGCATGTTGAGTTTTCCATTTCTTCTCACTGATTACTACTACTATTTGCTGCGTATGTATTCCTTAGTCACATTTTGCATTCATACTGGTCCTTAGTCATTGGGTTCATAGATATAGCTCGTCTAAGGAGACGTTTGCCGATATAGAGTGGGTTTGGTCATCGTGAACTGATCATGTCCTCTTTAATTTCTTCAATTATATTGAGCTTATAATTATTGTACTGATCGTAGTGAAAAGTACACCATAAACAGATTTAATTTTCTTCTGCTCGTCACATAGATTTTAAAGTACAATTTTCTCTTTTTTTATTCTATTTTGTTATCACTTACCAGCTGGAGAACCTATATTAAAAAAGTATTACGCACCATACCACAGGCTATATTTTATATATACCTACCTACTATGATCTTCTTTCTTATGGCGCTGATACACCTTAGCATTTACTTGTAACAGAACAGCGAACATTCGCTGTTTTCTGTTTTGTCGAACAGAACATTTTCACGATCATTCTAGAGCGAACATTCTAAATTCAAACAGTCCGTAGAATATAGAAAAAATATAGAAATCGCAATACAACAGTAGTTTTACCCAATCTGTTTACTTCAGTTTCACATATGAATTATTTCTAGAGTAAGAGTAAGATACATAAACAAATGACGTTTCTAAATAATAAAATGCAGATTTTAATTTGAACAGGTTTAATAAATCCCACAAGTGTCTGTTCCTAAGTTCAAATTTATTTATCGATATCGATAGTTTATCAACATTCTATTGAAATTAATTCTGAGTAAACCAAATCTAAGGATCTATTGTAAACTTGTCGATATTTTATTGATATTTATTTTGAGTAAGCCCATCGCTAGTCAAGTTAAAATTAGTGACAAACTACGAAGATTCTTCTCTAAATTAAAATCACAAGTCAAAGTGAAGTAAATATATTGGGTTTAACCGCCATTGTAGCGCGAATTCTATGAATTATCTATATTCTAAGGCTCGCCCAAATGTTCGGAAGAATCCTCGCTAAAACACACTCATTTGTTTTGTAACATTCGCGAGAATGCTCATAACAGGTGAATAGTGTCCTGACTGTCTACAGATAGATCTTATGTAATAAAGTTTTAGTATAATTTAAGATATTAAACTGTATTCAATTATTTTAACATAGAATACAAGTATTACCACCGTATCTTCCCGTGGGTGTCGTAAGAGGCGACTAAGGGATAACACAATGCAAATACCATCTTTGCGTAGAGACGGAAAACTCGACATCAAACCCTATACGATTGCCTCGTTGGTCTCGCGGCATAAATGTGCGCGTGGGATCGGGAGGTCCCGGGTTCGATTCCTGGGTCGGGCAGTGTTATTGGGTTTTTCTGTCACGAAATTCTCAGTAGCAGCACGGAGTCTGGAAATGTGCCCGGTACGGCAATAGGCTCGCCCCTTATTACGTGGGACTAAAGTATGTCTGGCGAAAAGTGGGTGTAGAAATACCTACCTCTTCGGGGTTATAGGCGTGAGACTATGCATGCCCTTCTTAGTGCACCCCTACGGTTCCCAAGGAACATACGAACATGCCAAATTTCAGCTTGCTGCGCCCAATAGTTTCGGCTATAGCGTGTCTGTCAGTCAGTCAGTAACGCAAGGATTTTATATATTAAAATGAGTCATGAACAGTTTATTTCACTACATAGTAGGTATAAAACAAAGACTGTCTTCTGTTTGTCTGTCCCTATGTATGCTTAAATCTTTAAAACTATGCAACGGATTTTAATGCGTTTTTTTTTTAATAGATAGAATGAATCAAGAGGAAGGTTTATATGTATAATACATGCATAATATTGCATCGCACCCGTGCGAAGTCGGGGCGGGTCGCTAGTTTATGCATAATTGGCAGGTACCTATTTTTCTTTACTTTCTTTGCCAGATACTTTCTTAAAAACCGGATAAATACTTTTATAACGTGACTATCTTGCGTACCTACCTATTCCTTATGTCAAGTAATTTGAATCATCGTATAGCCTTTCACAATCCACAGCTGGAGGTGGACTTCTCCCAATTTGAGTAACAATGTGAGATTTGGCCTACTATACCACACTGGCCAGATTTCCTTCGTGTATTTTTCTGGGTGTTGATGGGAGTGAATGAAGTAAGAGATAATATATGTCAGGATCGTTGCAATGGTGTTCCGTAGTCTCTGTCTACCCCTTCGGGAAACAGACATGAGTCTATGTATGTAGAGTCATTCGGGGCAACTGTGCGCACTTTTGCCTTTCTGATCTTACTGTGCTTTAAATATTAACGCTAGAGAAATAAAAAAAATAATCTTTGAATAGAGCATTTATTCACCTGTAAATAAAATAGAAAATTAAACAAATTAAAAGTATATATTTTTGTAATAAGGAATAGGGTATTTGACTAAAAAAATCGAATTAGTCCGTCAGTTAGATTATTGAAAAATATTGGATACGTATTTTTTGTTTTATCGAATCAGTAAAAAATTACGAAGATAAAACGCGTCAAAGATCGAGAAACGTATAAGAGTGGGGGGTTGTAACGTCACTTGCCAGTAAAAAGTGTACTGGCAAGTGACGTCACACGAGTTTTCAGCGAAGTTTGTCGTCTTCATTTTTTGTTTACGCGACTAAAGAAAATATACGTGTCCAATATTTTTTGGAAATCTATCCGACGGACTAATTAGATTTTTTTAGTCAAATACCCTATTATAGAGAAAAAATCGGAATGCGTTCACTTGCCCCTTATTGCGGGTAACCGTGCGCACTCCTGTGGGGTAAGTAAACGCACATGGGGTAAGTAAACGCATTCCTTAGTATAATACAAAAACAATTAGAAAATAATATTTTTTGTCAACATTTTCTCGAAGCTCCTACTGTTAACTTGGTCTTAATTTTCAGTCACAAAAGTATTGAGTTAACTTATATATTTGAGGTCAGTCTCAATTATCTTAATCACAAAGTTCAGTCAGTTTGAATTGGCGACCAATTCAGCGACCCACTGAATCTGCAGCTCTAACTAGTTTAAGTCTTTTGCGCACACAGGATTCACTGATACCAATGGCATTGGCAGCTGCAGCAGCTCTCTTACTTTTTCCATTTCGGATATATTATGCTCTTTAGCCTTAGCAATTTGGTTATCTGTCACTGGTGCTAGTTCAGGTTTTTTCCTAATATATGCTCGCGGCATGATGATCAACATATAAACAAAAAATTATTAGTATTAAGTACCTTGAAGTTTTATATAAAAATCTTACTTTACTCAGTAAATTAATTAAGATTTTCTGTATTGTTCTAAAATATTGCTCATGGGGGTAAGTGTACGCGTGCGCATACTTACCCGCGCACACTTTCCCCAGGAAGCCAAAATACAAATATTTTTTTTTATAAGTATAGGAACCAAACGTAACTTCAAAATAACTTCTCACAGATTTACAAGGATTTGCTAATTATAAAAAGAAATATTACTTACCATTACTGGATCACAAACGTGGACGTGAGAGGATTTGCCAAAATGCTAAAAATTACCAATTAAACTAGGAAACGTAATTATTTGAGAATAAAAAGTAAACGAAAGCTCACACGGCGTAGTGTAGTGTCGCAACTAGTTTGCCACTTCGGGGTCCTTGTTTCACCCGAATGAACCACCTATCTCCCGCAACCCGTTCCGGAGATATCCACAGTGCGCTCACTTACCCACTGCGTACGGTTACCCCTAATGACTCTATGTAGGTATATTTTTCTTTGTCGCCTCTTACGACACACACGAAATGTTATGGGGTAGTGACATTTCGTATCCTTAATCAGAATATTTAGAAATCTATACACGAACCTATATTAAAACAACGTACAACTACCTATGTGTGAATTTAGAGCGACCTTCAACCTTATTTTTATATTTGGAGTGAGATGTGCAAAGCCCAGATAGTTCTTTAAAAAACTTTCGGCCATGTACGCACCGTATTTAAACTTTGCGCTTTGTACTAAATATACTTACCTAACTTTTCATTTTGATGCCTATTTCGATCATCGCTTTAAATACTTCGTAGGTACCTAATAATGTTGTGATGGCGTCATTGCGATTGGCATGTCAATTATTTTAAAAGTACAGGTTACGTCAGTCTTTATGTTTGGTTCGAATAAAGGCAGAGAGAAGAATCTTCAACCATCTGCTTGTTCTCTCTTATTCCTTCCTCGCTTCAGCAGCGACTTGGATGTTTAATCTTGAAATAAAGTACTCCCGTAGTAATAAGGGAACTCAGGTACATATGTTTGAAGTTCAAGATCAAAGCTTACCATCAGGTGACAGCTGGCACGTCTACACACAACATAAGGAAATAAACATGAGAAACTTTAATGACTAAACCAGATTGCGAGTAAAAAAACAAATGTAGCTTGCAATCGACTGAATGATTCACACGATTAAGTTCCTACATTTGAAATATACCCACATAAAATAGGTAATTATACAACTGTACCTTTTACCTCCAGAAGATGTTATGTTTAATTTAGTGACTTAAACATGATACATATCTCATAGTTCTTCAAATAGGCCAGGACTAGCTTTCTATCAAACTCGTATATAAGCACCACATTAGTAAAACTATATTGGGGAGTCTATAATTAAATTGGGCACCTGAGATGAGATCTGGAAACAGATGAACGATGATGAATAGGCGCGCATCTCCATTCAGTTTCGATAAACATTTTCGACCTAGACAATTTCAATACAATATGCATTTCAATAATTGTACAAAAGTTGTGCCATCCCAATGCAGAGTATTTCTCACCGAGCAAATAATTTACTCGAACTGTTACTTGGCAGAACTTTCCTGGACCGTTTGTAGATTTTATAGATATTTGAGAGACTTGTGCCTACTGTAAATGGCCCGATATTATAAAAATGCAATTCCAGCTAATTTTTGTCTTTATTTAAAGGAACAAAAGCAGTTACTAATTAGATGTTACAAACAATTTAAGTTTTCGTCATCTAAGTTTTCAAGTATATAAACCCATTGTTACATAATTGTCCACGAATGAATAAAAATTAAAATCTTGATAGAACGTATGTTATGTTAAGCACTGATATTTTGTCAATGCAATATATACCAATATTTTTTTTTTATAAAACCAATATTTCGTGCAGTTAATATGCTTTTCTTTAAAGTTCAATGTTTGCTCCGTGTTCTAAATCAAAATTGTCATACCTACCTACGAGTACATCACAGTTTATACTTCTGCTATAGTGTAATAAATAGATTTTATTACACTATGCTTCTGCAATGCACGATGCCGGTATTTAGAAAACGAGTCTTACCGGCTCCGTTGGTGACTGTCTATGATGAAGTCATCATCACCCTACCGTTACCCTCTTGTGATTCTAGCTTTCGTCTTCGAGCCTAGAGTTCGCTTGATGACAGATTATTAGCTATTCCACAGAGAGGTTTTCGTCTGATTTTGCTACTCAAATGGATACATTTTTTATGGTTACGATCTGTGTTCATCATTATCATCATAATTATGCCTGTACGAGGGTCAAACTGAAAGTTCTTAGAACTGGCCACTTATAAACAATATAATAAAAAAAATATTCTAAAATTTGAAAATAGAACTCTTTGCCAATATTACTGAGTATATATTTCATTCATTTGTCATTTGTTTTACGATTTGGCGGCAAATTGAAAATTGTCTGTGTCACGTCAACATGAATTTAACACGAGAAAATTTTCGTGCAATGATTTTTTATGACTTTCGATGTCATTTAAGTCAACAAGAAAGTTATGATAGACTACGATTGGCCTTTCACGATGAAGCCCCATCTCGTGCGACTGTTTACAACTGGTTTAATGAGTTTAAACGTGGTCGCACTAATCTCACTGATGATGTACGTGAGGGACGGCCTTCTACGGCGACGACTGAAAATAACATCTGTGTTGTGCGGCGTATGATAGAGACTGACAAAAGAGTGACCTATCAGCAGATTCGGACAAGCTTAGGCATCGGTATGAGTCAAGTGCACAAAATCCTCCACGAACATTTAGCGGTCAGGAAGCTTTGCGCCCGGTGGATACCTCATAATTTGACTAAGGCTCAAAAACTCCATCGTGTGGATTGGTGCCGTAAAATGATTGAAAGATTTAACGGAGGTGACTCAAATGCTGTGTTCGACATACTAACAGGTGACGAAAGCTGGATTTACTGTTATGATCCTGAAACCAAAAGACAATCTGCTCAGTGGGTGTTTCCTTTCGAGGAGTTGCCAACTAAAGTGAAGAGAGATCGAAGTGCGGGAAAAAAAATGGTGGCCTCGTTCTTTGGAAGGATAGGTCATTTCGCAACAATTGTGTTAGAGGATCAAAAAACAGTTTCTGCAGAATGGTACACTACCAATTGTTTGCCACTTGTCTTGGAAAAAGTTCGAGAGAAACGACCTCGCAGTAGGATCCTCCTTCACCACGACAACGCCTCGTCGCACACCGCCAAGCGAACGATCGACTATTTGGCGACATCAAACGTTGAATTACTGGGTCACCCGCCGTATAGCCCCGACCTCGCGCCTTGTGATTTTTATTTATTTCCAAAAATTAAAGAAAAACTTAAAGGAAAGCGATTTATGAATGCTGAAGAAGCGGTGGCTGCGTATCGCGATGCCATTGAAGAGACCCCTAAGGACGAGTGGGCAAAGTGTTTTTCCCAGTGGTTCCATCGCATGCACCGGTGTATTGACGTCAATGGACAATATTTTGAAAAGATATAATAAAACTAATAACTGGCTAATGTAATCAGTTTTTGATTTTCTAAGAACTTTCAGTTTGACCCTCGTACCTATATAAAATGTCTCAGTTCTGGGCACGGGCGTATGAGACTTACTATGAGAAGGGTAAGGCCACCACGCTGGCCAAGTGCGAGTTGGCAGATCTCACAGGACGTTCGAGATCATTATGGAGAACACTCAGGCATGCAGGTTTCGTCACGATGTTTTTGCCATCACCGTTAAGCAAGCGTTGATTAACAATTGAATACTCTTATAACTTCGAAAAGTCATGGTGCGCGCCGTGGATTCGAACCCGAGACCTGCGTAGCAGTCCGTCGGTATCTCCACTAGGCTATCGCTGCTTATGGTTAATTAGTTCTGATCCTTATGACATAATATGGCTTGTCTAGGGCATGTCTCTTCCCTAGGTTTAATTTTATACATATAGGTACATTTATAATATAATCTGTATAATATATAAAATATTTGCGATACTGACTGACTGTCAGACAAGCTACAGCCAAAAATATTAGGCGCAAGAAGCTGAAACTTGGCATGTATGTTCCTTGTATTTCGCGAAATTCCCACAGGATCGGAAAGAAAACGTCAAAATTAAAAAAATCTGCGGGAGTAGCTGCAGGCATCCTCTGGTATATTATAGACGAGGTAACTAGTTATCTATCTATCTATGCACTCAAAGTTTATAATATTTAGATCTACCTATATGTACAAAACGCACTTGTCATGCAAATCGATTACTACTTACCTAAAGAAGAAATCTACATGCGAAATAATAGTGCAGCGTCAATGATGGTACTTATTTGAAATAGACACATCAAATCCACTGAACTGATATCTATCTACCTATAGGTATATAAGTAAGCATCAAAAGCCAGACAGGTCTAGACCGTTCATTCAAAGTACACGAATTTTTAATAATGTAAAGCCAGCGATGGAATTAATACGTGGTTGATTCGTGATATCTGCTATTAAATAGGTACGAGTAATTTTGGGTTTAATCTAGTCGTGACGATCGGGCATACTGACATGCAAATTAAATTAGATGAATTAAATTTATCTAAGTAGTTAAAAAAATGCAAGGGTCATCTTTACTTAGGCGTAACTTCGGGTCATAGACATAATTGTTATTAATGTGGTATTCTATGGTATTCTAATGACTGACAGAGAAAGGTATTATTGCATACCTAGCGGTAAACTAGCAAAAATAATTGGTTCTAGCTATATTATTCTCCAGCTATGTTCTAGAACGGATACCGCGCCTTGGCAAAGGTAGCGTTAGACGCCTTCCAGTTAAGTTCAGGCGCAAAGGAAGGTACTTACCTATTTAGGTACCTACCTACCGGCAGCGGCTGGCTAAGGAAGACCAGAATTCGAGCTCCCACTGAGCTCGATTTGCAATCGGTGAGGTCTATAAAATATCAGTGGACTGTGGCAGGCTATTGATGATGGGATAGAAAAAAGCTGCACTAGCTTAGTGGAGGCACTGGGAGAAATCGATTGGTCTCTGATGATCTGTGGCATGTACTAGATACCTACTTGTAAGTAGAAAAGAAGAAAGAGTCAGCGTATACGCTGACTTTTTTTAAATTAATCAATTAAGTCTTACTGGATGTAGCACGTAGGTCTAGGCTGCTGCGCTACGTTTACTTAATTCAACTTGGATACTGACCTCCGTACCTACAAGCACTAGGCAGCTTAGTTGCACAGCCAATCTGCTTAGTGCCTAGATTTTAACCTGGAGCCTGGAGTAAGGTTCTGGTACTGCGAAGAATTACAAAATTACTCCTTGAGGTCAATAAGAAAATCAAAGCTAAAAAAATGAAAGCCTTTCTATAACATCTAGCTCTGCATAACTCGGTAGTTACATACATTGGTTCAATTTAGTCAGTTGAAGTGCACACTATTTTAAGATTTAGGCAAGCCTAGGTTGAAATAGGTACTTACTAAGTTTGTAGCTTGGTACCTATGTAGGTAGTCTTTTGAAAAGATAGGTAGGTACCTACACGAACGATGGTAAGAGCTCACAACATTATTATACCTAACTGGGGCGTAGGCCCTGTGAACAAAATAAATACACTAGTATTTATTTTGTTCACAGGACGAATGCTTGTGTTCTCTTACTTGTAGGTACTAACCTACAAGTAAGAGAACACAAGCATTCGTTTACAAAGAGAGGAGGAGGAATTTGTAACCTACCTATGTTTCTGGGACTCAGAGGCTCTCATTCACATAATGCATGTCCATATCCATAATAATGCCCGATATGATGTGCCCGTGTCATAACTAACTTAACATATTTTACAGGTCGTGTTTTCCATTGATACAGAAACCTTGGCTCTACAAAAAACATATTCATACCTATACATAATTTAACTGCTTATCAAAATAATTGACAATTTATTTTGTAAGTGCTCTTTAAAACACACGTTGAAATACCTAACCTTACAAAATAAAAATAAAATTCTATCTTTATATATTATTTCTTTAATGTTTAGATATCGACTGTGAACTGGCAACCGGTCCTATCTCATTTTTTGCAGATTTCACTTTTTAATGCCAATTTATACCATTTAATACTCCACATCGTTGCAAGAAATAAATAAGTACATTTCAATTTAGCGCCAGAATTCGCTTCATTCAACTTGTACTAACTGCAACACGCAGTGAATGCGAGCATTTTATCCTATCTCACCAAAAATGTACGGACATGAACGCGATTTCGCACACTCTTAAAACAAATACTTAACTGTTTTATGTGGATTCATTAGGTTTCGGTGCCCTAAGTTATAAAGTGATAGGTATTATTGAGGACTTCTAGAAGCTTAAATGGTAGATTTTGTTATATATTTATTATTAATATTTAAGATTTCTACGTTAATAATCTGTAAATCGAGATAGGTACCTAGTACCTAACTACCTACATTATGCATTGCCGTTCAAACTTTTGGCATATTGGAATTATTCAGAGATACCTAGTGGGTACTTCTTGGTTCTATTCAGCTAAGAAAGTAGGTATAACATCAACCGATAATACCTTTCATTAGGTTTATCAATACATATACCTACCCCTTTACACCCGGCCTGAAACGAGCGTGAGTTTCACTTTAAAAAAATTCTGGCGCCAAACCGTTTACTTTTTGCGAATGCAACCGCCACCGATCGAGCGTGAGGATATCGCTCGATACGCTAAAGAAATTGCGGGGCGGGAGCGGGTGACCAGTGTCCTGTGAGCCTCGGTGAGAGATGGCGGTGTTTTTTGACCCCCGCAGTGTCACAGGTAAGTACTTGTTGCGCGTATTATTTGTTTAGTAAGGTATTATGTTCTTTGGTGAATTACAAGTTAACTTAACACTAAATACGTAAGTTATTTTAGTTTGAAAGTTTTCTTTGTAATTTTGATAGAATTTAGTCGT
Source organism: Euclidia mi (assembly GCA_944739405.2). Lineage (NCBI taxonomy): Eukaryota > Metazoa > Arthropoda > Insecta > Lepidoptera > Erebidae > Euclidia > Euclidia mi. The sequence goes on from OX123199.2 coordinate 40,493,049, forward strand.
AAAGTTCGACTGCTACGATCGTGTGGCTTCGGTTGTGCGTGCGAGGAATGAATTTAAAACAACGTACCTGTCGTTTATTGATTCTTTCCTGGATTTACGTTAAAATACTATGTTTTTTTCTGGTTTTTAGGACGGGACTTAAACGACGATCAAGTTGTGCAAATCTTGGATGATGGAAACCTTTCCGAAATTGACGATTTGATGAAGATGATGATAATTTCCAACCAAATGTCTTGGAGGAACTGAATTTTGACGAAATATTTTCCGGAATAGAAAACTATGAAGAATCTGAGTTGGATCCTGTGCCAAGCCCTCGCCCTGTCACTCCTGCACCTTCAACAGCTGAGTGCCGAAGAACTACGCGTCCAGCACCTCGCAAGCGTGTCTGGAAACAGGTAAAATTCCAAGATTCTTCTCATGATTAGTCCTTCACTGCCAGTATCTACTGTGAGGACCCCAATGGAATATTTTTCTGACTTCTTTGATAAAGATTTTTTTGAAGAGATATCTTGATGCACAAACTTGTATCAGCTAAGAAAAACGGACCGGGAACCAAAAATTACTGCAGTTGACATATCCAAAGTGTTCTCGATTCACATTAGCATTGGATGTATACATTACCCTCGAATCCCAATGTACTGGCGAGCAGGGTTAAGATTATTGGGTGATATTAGTAAGCAAATGGCTCGTGACCAATTTTTAATTCTCCGCAATGCACTACACGTCGTTGATTCAGACAAAGCTCCGCCAAGTGAAAAAAGGAATCATTTGTGGAAGTTACAGCCCATGATAAATAGATTAAAAGCTACTTGCAACAAACTAGAAAGAGTCCCCGAGTTTTACTCGATTGATAAACAAATGATGCCATTTACTGGTAGATGAAGTCTTCGTCAAGTAGTTAGAAACAAGCCACGCCCCTTGAGTCTAAAAAACTTTGTACTGACCACAAATGAAGGCTTGATGCTCGATTTTGATATTTATCAGGGAGCTAAAACCATGTTTGGGGACTCACCACTCGGACTAAGGCCTTCTGTGATTCTCCATTTGAGCAAGTGTCCCACCTGGAAGCTGTATCTACCATGATAGATATTTTACTGCTGTGGCATTGATTGAAGAGATGCACAAGAGAAATCTTCACAGCACTGAAATGATGATGAAAGGATGCAATCGAAAGGATGAATCGTCAATTTGATTGGATCGCAAGGATGTCTCGAGGGGAAAGTCAGCAGTTGACGAAATAAAAGCCACAAGAATGTGTAGACACGAAAGTTGTGGTAGCCGCACGAAAATACGATGCGAAAAATGTGATACATATTTATGCATTTCATGTGGAAAAGACTGTTTTGAATCTTATCACCTAAAACCATAATTATAAGATCCTTTTCCTTTTAAAATAATATAAATTGGTTAAGTTGTAGAAGTTTTTTTGTTTTTGTTACAAATAATTAAGAAAAATCATGATCTTTGTTATAAATATTGATTTTTTTAAGAATTAGATAGTAACTTTTATAATGTAGAATGATACTAAAATGACTGATTAAAGTATTAAGCTTCTAAACAATTGAATATTGGTTTAATTTCCTATTAAACTTTCAAAACAAACGTTCAATTTAAAGTACCCTCACGATCGTGAGTAATCAAGTTGTACCTGAAACTCACGATCGTGAGGGTTAATTCCTGGATTAACTGTAAACCTGCGATTTTTTTCAGTATTTTTTTGTAACTCTTTAAACTGCCCAGAAAGCAATAAAAGCCATAATATAGATGATTTCGAAAAAACAAACCATCGGGTGTAAAGGGTTATGATGAAATAGGTACAGTCACGAGCATAAATATATTACTATGGGCAGATTAGCAAAAATATCTGACCCAGGAATGAGTTCAATAATATCTGTCTGCACGTACCTACGCAGCAAAAATATCTGATATTATCAGGCAGCATAATGAAGTGGCATCAAAATTATGTGATGAAAATGTCGAAGCATAAATATGTGTTGTGACAGGTGGCAAAATGTTATGATCCCTTGTGGAGAGCAAATATATGTCACGTTTTCTATTTCTGTAGTTTGCATTGATTCCGCCCTAAAAGCATAAATATGTGACATCAACTAAGTGGCAATAATATCTGACATTATTTTATCTTCAATTTAATTTCAAATTCATACGAATTCATTAAAGCAATAAATTTTATTTTACATTATTTTAATATGGGCTGTCGTTTTATACTATATTTATGTCTAGACATATCCAATATCACCATTAATGGGTAGATCATTTCTATATACGGCTGCCGAGTGAAAGTTTAGGAATAGGTAGTAATATCGGATTGCCTAGCCAAATCAGTTACTTTTTGTCATCTGTCAAACGCCAGTTTTGTATGTAATCATTTTTCATACTCAACTGCTGTACTTTTTTGATGGTTTTATGGTTTTATTTATATAAAATTTGCTGTAAGAGCAAAATTCAAATTTAAGGATATTTATAGGGATGTTTTGATACAATATTTTTGATAAATAACAATTTTCACGCCGACGACATTGTTCTCTTTTCCTCTTCGGCCTCGGAACTCGAGCTAATGCTCAAAGACCTCAGCTCTGCAAGTCTTCAAGTTGGACTTCTGATGAACCGGACGAAAACTCAGGTAATGGCCAACAGCACGAAACGTAGGGTCACGGTAGACGGGCAGACTATACATTATGTCGACGAATATATTTACTTAGGCCAGATTGTCTCTTTTAGTAACAAGCAAGACAAGGAAGTAGCACGACGAGTCGAAAATGCCTGGAAGAGCTTCTGGTCAATGAAAGAGTTTTTGAAGGGCAACCTTCCATTGTCACTAAAGCGTAAACTCGTCGACATGTGCATACTGCCCGTCCTAACCTACGGTGCCCAAACATGGTCCCTGACCGAAATCCAGAAGTCCAAATTGAAGATTTGCCAAAGGGCGATGGAGCGTAGCATTCTTGGTGTAAAAAGAACAGACCATGTTCGAAACACTTTGTTACGCTCCAAAACACGCATAGCTGACGTCGGATTAAAATCTGCTAGACTGAAGTGGGACTGGGCCGGAAACGTTTGTCATATGCACCCAGAAAGGTGGGCCTATCTAGCTACCACTTGGGTGCCTCATGACAGTCGGCGACGACGTGGAAGACCCAAACGAAGATGGCGGGATGACCTGGATGCATTTGACAGCGACTGGACGAGCTTACCACAAGACAGGGATGCATGGCGAACCAAGGGAGAGGCCTTTGCCCAGCAGTGGGACACACAGACAGGCTGAAAAAAAAAACAATTTTCAATTTAGTTTTAATACATACATACATACATAGTCTCACGCCTGTTTCCCCGAAGGGGTAGGCAGAGGCATATTAAACGCCCACTTTTTGCCAGTGTTTTGATCCCACGTAATAGGTGCAGAGGCGGCTCGTGAAAGATTATATTGGGTGTTCACTAAAAAAAAAAGATGAAACTGCTTACCATTTATTTTGTGAATGCTTTAACAATTAAATAGTAAGAAAGATGACGTGCTAAATCATCGATACCTACCTGAACCGTCCACGCAGTATCAACTCCGGCGCCACTAAACAAAATACACGGCAAACAAAACAGCTTCTTACTTCCTTCGCAATTTCGCAACCATGAACCACATAACCAAAGCGTTTTATCATATTGGTCGTTTTTTTTAGGTTTTTCACAGTTTTTTATAAAGTTTACGCTGTTATATTCCATATTAGTTACACAATTTAACTGTCTTTCTTAAACATATACACACAATCACACATACAATTAACTATATTTTAAACACCAATTCTTTTCTAATTACCAACACACTTGCAGAGAAATGTTTTGCTTTTGTTTACATTCAAATGATACCGACAAAACACTATTAAAAAAAACGGCGCACACGTTTTAATTTTTCTTCGTGACAAATGGTCATATCATTTAGTCGGGTAATATATTCGCGCATGCGCACCTCGTCAAGCTAGCCAGGAGCGGCGCTCCGTATTTGGCTTATTTCTCATACAAATCTTTTGTCTCACGCGCCCAGCGCATAGAACGCTCTCTCTTTCGCACTCATTACATTTCAGTATTAAGCGTTGTACTAAGCTTTCGTCAACGAAGAGCGCTGGTATGAGCGCTCCACTCAACAAAATTACCTATGTAGATATGTTTCAAGACTGTTGACAAAATTATGATAAACAGCTTAGTAGTCAAATACTTATTTGTGGATATGCATTAGGTATAGAAAAGAGAATAGCTGTATATTAAAATATTGAGTATGTTTATAGAAAAAGTTTATATGCGTTGTATAGGTACATATATTTTATAATTTTGGGAGTTCACTGCTCCAGCGCTCCTTTGAACGAGCCGCCACTGAATAGGTGGCGAGCCTATTGCCGCTTATCGTGATATTTTCTTTGCCAGAGCCTCGTCCGTTGATCGGCAGGTGCACCACTTGCAGGTGAGGTTGGCTTGGGACCCTAAGTTCTTGGTGGGAACCCTATGCGTAGCCTCTCTTGCATTGTAGAACAATTTTAACACATACTTGCGAGGAGCAAAAAAATGCAAAAAAATACAATTTTTTTTTCATATTCATCGACAATGATGTTTGATAACTCATCGTCAATCCAATGAAATCCAAAAAAAATCTAAGAAAATAAAAAAAGTCTGGGGGCCTGAGATGTTACTCTATAAGGAATCGGACTGTATTAAAACTAAATTGCAAATTATTATTTATCAAAAAGATTGTATCAAAGCATCCCTATAAAAATGCTTAAAGTTTAATTTTGCCCTTACAGCAAATTTTATATAAATAAAATCATAAAAAAAATTACAACAGTTGAGTATGAAAAATGATTATACATACAAAACTGGCGTTTTGACAGATGACAAAAAGTGAAGACTGATTTGGCTAGGCAGTCCGATATTACTACCTATTCCTAAACTGTTACTCGGCAGCCGTATATAGAAATGATCTACCCATTAATGGTGATATTGGATATGTCTAGACATAAATATAGTATAAAATTATAGCTTACATTAAAATAATGCAAAATAAAATTTATTGCTTTAATGAATTCGTATGAATTTGAAATTAAATTGAAGATAAAATAATGTCAGATATTATTGCCACTTAGTTGATGTCACATATTTATGCTTTTAGGGCGGAATCAATGCAAACTACAGAAATAGAAAACGTGACATATATTTGCTCTCCACAAGGGATCATAACATTTTGCCACCTATCACATCACATATTTATGCTTCGACATTTTCATCACATAATTTTGATGCCACTTCATTATGCTGCCTGATAATATCAGATATTTTTGCTGCGTACGTGCAGACAGATATTATTGAACTCATTCCTAGGTCAGATATTTTTGCTAATCTGCCCATAGTAATATATTTATGCTCGTGACTGTACATGCTTTTATGTTGCACGATTCCGCTATGCCTATAAGACGCTATATGACGTAAATTATTCAAGTGTTATCCGCATTTAATATTGTGCCCGGTAGATGGCAATGGGCTCGTCAACTATTACATTGGGACCGAAACGTAGTTAACTGGCGAAAAGTGGGTGTGTAATACACCTCTGCCGACCCCTTCGGGGATAAAAGGCTCACGCCTTTTACCCCCTTAATTATGCTACTTATCAGCATTTACGGGCTTGCTGCTTAGGGGTTGCAGGACTATGTTCTAACTACCTACCCGCCTCATGACTAAAATTGCTTGGTTGGATTCGATAGAGCATAAATAATAATGGAAATTATTTGTGATTACAAATGATTTATCCGTTTTGATATTGGCTGCGACATGCCAAAATATATGCGCCTCAATAGACTGATATCTAAGACTCTGACCCGCGATATCCGCCGTTACAACACAAAATGTGTAGGTACAAGAGGCGATCGAGCGGAACAAAGGCTCTAATGTATTCCAGAGAGATCTGTCTATCGGGCAAAGTCAGCTAACAAATTTGAAGACGGAGGATGGCAGTGTTGTGTCATCCAGACCTCAGTTCTTGAAGGAGATCGAAAGGTTCTATGGAAAGTTTGACACGACCCCGCGACCACACGCGACCCTAGAGCTAGATTGACCCGACACCATGCCGAAGACATCCCGGACGTCAGCATGCACGAGATTAGTGGGGCCCTAAAACAGCTCATAAACAACAAGTCACCGGGTGATGACAGAATTACGACAGAGCTTTTGAAAGCTGGCGGCATACCCGCTTTAGAAAATGCTTCGTAAGCTTTTTAACTTCGTCATACACGAGGTTAAAACGCCAAGGTTCATCACGAATCGTCTCGCTTGCAAGCTACACGACTGCCAACCTTCCGAAAAGGCTAATAGTAGGTACTATACTATTGACCACATACTGAACACACATAGAAGCCCGAGGAGTATAACCAGCCTCTATGCTTGGCGTTTGTAGGCTATGAGAAAGCCTTCGATTCGATCGAAACCTGGGCAGTGCTGCAGTCTCTCCAACGGTGCCAGATCGACTACCGATACATCGAAGTGCTGAAGTGTTTGTACGAAAACGCCACCATGTCAGTCCGCCTTCAGGACCAGAGCTTGAAACCTATTCGATTCCAGGGAGGGGTGAGGCAGGGAGATGTCATATCTCCGAAACTGTCCACCTCTGCGCCGGAAGACGTCTTCAAGCTACTGGACTGGGATGGACTCGGCATCAATATCAACGGCGAGTACATCACTCACCTTCGATTTGCTGACGATATCGTAGTCATGGCTGAGACCATGGAAGACCTCGGCACAATGCTCGGTGGCGTCTGTAGAGTCTCCCAACAAGTAGGTCGAACAAGACGAAAATCATGGTTTAACGTCCATGTCACGTCCGATATCCCGCAGTGTCTCAAGACGAAAGCCTTGACCAGTGTGTGTAGCCAGTGTTGTTACTCAAAGGGCGATGGAGAGAGCTATGCTCGGAGTTTCCTTGCAAGATCGAATCAGAAATGAGGAGATCCGCAGGCGAACCAAAGTCACCGACACAGTTCTCCGAATAGTCAGGCTGAAGTGGTAGTGGCATAGACATAGCCAGAAGAACTGATGGCCGTTGGAGCAGAAAGTTTCTGGAGTAACGGCCACGCATCGGACGTCGTAGAAGAGCTGGCCTAGCTCTGCTACTTGCTCCTGCAAGGTGGACTAACAATCTTGTTGGTATCGCCCATAATGTTCCAAGTAAAATGTCCTATCTTTGTTCTTCTGTTGCTTTATGTTGTCCTATCTCGATTTTATATTGGATGGAAGCATATAATGTTACTTTTATTTTTAAATACATACATGTGCAATGAAAAAAAATATTAACTACGTTTTTTTTTTAACATACCGATGTTGTATATATGATGCAAACATGTTTTTTCTTCCTCCTCTAAAGTTGTCAAAATTGAGATATTACCGATTGCCAGTTCACAGTCGATATCTGTTTTATCAAGTAGTATTATATATCGATGGTTTTATTACCTTTTTCTAGGTGAAAAGGTTTGTAAAAATAAGGTCATGTTGTGTAACGCTCAATACTGCGCGTAACGAACCGTAACTGTCAAAATAAATTCAGGTACACGCTTCACGCTTGACGATCTGATAGTTTTGACAATTACCTTGATTACTTACTTTTTATTTTTACTTGTACATAGTTTATGAATCGTTTGATTTAAAGTTTATGCATTATGTCGCCACCAACAGAATTAAGTTTCGATGAAATATTAAAGTTTATGTTAGCACACAATGGCAAAGTAACAAACCATGAGTTAGTAAAACATTTTAAAGTGTTTCTAATGAATCCTGATATGCGAGGTGAGTACGTAGGAAGTTTATCATTCTTTCACTTTGTTTTTTTATCATATCAGCACTTACTCATAGTAAATATTTATCATAGATGAAGCCAGAAGCACTTTCAAGAAACATGTGAATGCTTTAGCCAATATAAAAACTCAAAACAATGAGAAATGGCTGATATTGAAAAAGAAATATATTCCGAGTAACGGTAATGTAGTTGAAGATGTTACTGAGAAAGTACCTGATTCACCAATTGCCAATGTGTCTGAGCCACCACCAGAGCCAGAAACAATTAATGAAGAAGTGCCACCTGAACGTCCACCTTTGCCATTGCAACTTAACCAAGATTTCAGTATACTAAACAATCTTATACAAGACAGTACACTGCCTGTATACAACATGCCTCCAATATCTCAAAGTGTGTCGAAAGAGAGTCTTTCTTCAGCACCAAGTGAGGATATACCACCAAAAGTGCATCCACGAAGGCGGTCCTCAGAAAAAAACATTGAAAAAAGATCCAGCATACCTAGTTTACCAGGGCAGAGATCATCTATACCAAATCAAGATGTTTCTGATTTAAATACCTCAATGTCACCAACATTGACTTCATCAAGGAGCGAAAGCATGCTGGTAGATAGTGAACAAACTATATCAGTAAAAGAAAGAAAACAAATGTTTAATCGGATGGCGTCAGAGAGTGATGTGCTGAAAAATAGCAAGGTCAGCGGCAACTTAAGCTCACAGGTGAGTAATCCTTTGATTGATTGCTTATTATCACTGTTGATGTTATATAGGTATAATAATACAAATATAATGACCTTAATTTAATAAAAAGTCTTGTTAGGCCTGAACTATAATATATATTGAATCTTGCCAATATACACAACAACATATTATGTTACCAGCATTTATTTTATTCTCTTCTATTTTCAATGTGCTATATGCATATTGGTCTAAGTGCTTGTGATACAGTATGATGCTGTGCTGAGTGTTCTATCTCCACATGAGAAAATATTTAAAATGATCAACAAAATATTATTCCCAGTCTAGGTGGGATCCCCACATCAAATTTATTTGTAGTGGTATAGATATTTTAAAACCAATAATCAATTTACTAAGCAATAGCAGTGATAGCCCAGATGCGTACTGACTGCTATACAAAGAGTTCTTTCCCTTTGCCTCCGAGAGCATGTCAAGGCATCAGTCAAGTAGTCATGAAAATCTTTGGCAGTTGTTAAAGGGAGTCGATACCCTCAAATATAACTACTATACAACAGCCAAGATGCTGAGATCAGTAAGCAAAGTAGAATCTCTAAGACCATAAAATCTTATATATAACTTGTGGGTTCGATCCCCACACGAGACAACACTTTGTGTGATTCATAAATTGTTGTTTCGAGTCTGGGTGTTCATTGTGTCCGTTAGTTGTATGTTTGTAAAGTCCCCCGCGACACAGGATTTAGTCCTAATGCGGGAGTTGTCTTTTTAAAAAATAAATAAAATAAAAATAAAAAAAAATAAATAAACTGGGACAATACTAGGACAGTAATGAATAAACTTACAGAATATAATTTGAATGGATATCCACATTTACAGTAGATTGTTGTTAGTAAGTTTTCAAGGTTATTTGAACTTAATACACTAATTCGTATGTCAAAGGTGTAACAAATTTGCCTGGTTTATACTCCGCATGTTGATGTTTTTGCAATGGTATTGAATAATTTGAATATACTATAGGCACCTATTGAAATCATACACAGTATAGATATGTTTTTTTTATAAATCTTTATTACGGTCACTGTTGATAATATAATGCATAGGCTTGACAAAATTATTGAAATTAAATATTGAAATCTCACTTTCAAGTTAATGTGATTAAATGCACTGCCAAGTGATTATGTGTCTGATAATTATCATTTCTGAGCTGAAAACGTTTGTATGTCTCAATATTTTAAAATCATTTTTACTACCAATTCATTCACTTGTGTATGCAAGACGTAACTACTTGTGCACTGTGTATCATATGAAATCTGAAAAACATCATGCTCCCTAAAAACAGTTTTTGAAAGACAACAAATAGATCATGTGAGCATCTTCATACCTATGTTTGAAGACACTCTAAAGAGACATGCGTACAGCATTAGCTACTTGCATTTATTAACACTTTATAGTTAGTCAGTTCGAATTTAATAAAGAGTTCCGCAGAGCCTAGCTATTTATGTGCAGAGTGTAATTTTGTTTGATTGCATTGGTATATGTAATCAAGCATTGGTATATATAATCAAGCACTGGTTTGAATAAATTGCATTTTTTTACTGGTTTATTTATTATTGCTTCCTTCTTTGTATTTAGTTTGTTATAGTAAACGGTTTGTCAGTTGTGCTAAGTCTTCGGTAAGAGTATTATAGGTACAATTCAATTAGTCAAATTTCACCAACTATATTTTAATGTGATTCTCTATGTGCTTTTGTCACATACGTCCAAAAAAACGACTGGACCAATTTAGATGTGACATTGTGTTCATTTTTAAATTTTATTGGTCTATAGATGGGATATTGAAAACAATTGATTTGCTAGACATGTAGACAATATCTACCAGTTCTGCTAGTATAATATATTACTATGGGTTCAAATATCACAGAAGTACCTAATACATTTTGACATAGATTTTGCATCTCTCAAGTTCAGTAACTTGACGTTGTTTGAAGGATTACTATAAGAGAATGAGTAATTGTTTTTGTCTGTTTGGACTGTGCAAATGACTCATTATTCTTATTTATTCATTCATTTATATGAAACGTAAGAAATATTAATTATAATATTATATTGGGCTTTGCTCCTGTGTGAGTAACATATTTTTTCTATTTTTATTTTTGACTTGCATATAAAATAATTAAATCAAGTGCGAGTCGTACTCGTTCATGAAGGGTTCCGTAGTAGACGTATCCATGTATCATACCCATTATCATCACCTAACCAAATATCTCTATCACTTTTTTGCCAGCAAACATAACTTTGTTTGCCATACTGTTTGTATAAACGACAAAGTTATATTTGTGGTTTGTGAATATATGTTACATCTCAAAAACTGCTGACTACATATTGTTCAAACCAATTTAAGTTGGAATTTTTCATTACGATCTACAGTTTACCCTCATTTTACCACTTTGGAACCACAACATATTTTTTAAGTTCTATCTAAAGTTACCGCATGTAGGTACATAATTATATTCCGGACGTCTTACCTATGTGTTTCTTTAGTGCATTGTAAGATAGATTTACCTTGAAATTACCAACATGGTATTATTAATATCAATACTTTTACGTTAAATACACCTACAGAGCTAGTAGATTTCCAATTTGGAGACAGTCAAAATATCAAACACGAGACGAGCGTAACTAACTTTTTAATTTAAGTACGAATTAAATAGTAAATTTCTTCTTGCTGTTATGAAGGTTTCTGACCGTCGTCATTTTGAGTGGTTTCGGTTTGTACAATTATATATTCTAACAATAGCAGAAAACCGTTCAATATTCAGAAACTGACATGTTCTGCAAAATCATTTACTGCCTATCTGCGATTCGCCATGCCGGACGCCATATCAAAGATTTTCGACCGGAACAACATTATGATAATAATCGTAGTGTTGTAGGTACCTACATGTGGTGTAGGTACACCACATTTCATATTATAGTTTTATTTGATTTCTGAATATTATGACGTTTAAAAATATCGCATGGTTATTGCTTATGTACTCGCTTGTACGCTCAGGCGAAAGTAAACTCCTGATGAAGAATATTTCTCTAAACTATCGCTCACTTCCTCGCAATTAGGCAGATTTTGGCAGTTATAAAATGTGTGGTCCATTTTATTCATAATCCATACTTCTATACTAATTAAAAAGCAGTAGAGTTCGTATGTTTATTTGATTAAACGCGCTAATCCCAGGAACTATTACTTAGATTTGAATTTTTGAGGTCGATAGCCCATTTATCGCGAAAGGCTATAATTATGCTAATTATCATCACACTGTGATCCTCGGAACAGTAGCCACAGTAAGGCCTATTGTCCACGTAAACCGCACGTCATGCGCACGCTTTCGTCAATTGACGATTGCAAGACGAATGCTTGCATCTTGCGTATAAACAATCAAAACTGTGTCCACCGTGCGGCATGCTGCCGCGCGCACCGCATGACGACCGCATGACGAGACGTTGCCGCTCCGTGGACACAGTTTTGATTGTTTATACGCAAGATGCAAGCAATCGTCTTGCAATCGTCAATTGACGAAAGCGTGCGCATGACGTGCGGTTTACGTGGACAATAGGCCTAACGCAGCTGTAACTGCGCGCTTAGCTAGTTTCAATTATTTGCCAGAGAACTTTTCAAAGGCGTGCAATATAATCTTGTAAATCTGCATAACTGCCTACTTATAGCATAAAAACCCCATAACTCTTCAAACACACTGACAACTACATTACGTAGTCAGGGTGTTTTACAAACAAAATGTGTACTAATCGTCTTTTAATTATAAGTATGTTACTTTATGAATCATTTTGTTCGGTACGTCAACAACTGTTTGTATACTTAGATAGTTAATTATTGCTTTGAATGAGTAAATGTATATAAAACATTCAGGGTTCATTCGGGTAGCTGGAACCGCGGCACCTGTTTGGCCGTCAATCATTAGCGAATATTTTGAACAGAAACTATGTGATACACACTTCAAATATGAGACGTGAGAATTTTGTCATTGTCGTTTTTTGTGATTCAATTCGTATCTAATTATGGGTTTTAATAGGATGTTATTAAGGCTTCATATTATTCTTTTGAATGACAAATACTGCGTGATTCGCTTTTGTGAAAAATGTAATGTACTAGCCTGTCAGTACTAGTAAGTCCTGTACAACTTTGACATATGTTTTGTATTGCGAGTGGTTCATTACGTTTCACTCAAGATGGGCGCAGCGTCTCGGAGTCTCGTTAGTGTAGGGCTTGGCTAAAGTGTTTTAGTGTTAGCCCATTTTCACCACCTCTGATTACGTACACATTAACCACTGAAATAAAATTAATAGGTAAAATGTGAAATCCATAATTTTAACGAAAATTGTGTGATATTATCTTCCACTTAGGTAATTTATCCGAAATTGCATTTCTTGCCGCCGAAAGATGTCACCATACGCGTGCAGAACAGATACTTAATCAAGTCGTTTCGCTCGGCAATGTCGCCTTCTATGTGTATTCATTCGGGATCTGTAGAGTTTTAGGCCAAGTACTCAGGTCAGGTCTCCATCACATTTATTTTCATATCGCCGTTCTCAAGCAAACTTCCACGCATGTACATGACAAACCAAACCCTACCTGTCAATATACGCTTCTAGTGCTCCTTTGAACCTAAGAGTTCCCACCCGATTACCAGTCATGTCACACAGTCGAATGCCTTCGTCATGTCCAGATACAAAAGATGGAGGGGCGTGTTCTTCGACCGTTACTGGTCCATAACGATCCTTACGGTGAAAATAGGGTTCATGCTTGTGTAGTGTAGTGCACCTCCACCTTATTATAAGTATATAGGTTTGTGCATTATATTCGGTGAGACACTCATTATACGACAGTCATCGAACGCAGTTGTTTCAATTGAACTCCCGTCGCCCATCCACACATTACATGGCTACCCTGCCAGTGCTGCCCTTGGGCAGCGCTTGGCGTGAAATACATTAAATTATTCGGAAAAATAAAAATAAACTGGATTCGATAATATGACGACATGGCAAGAATTACGGCAAAAATGAGCAAACAGAGCATCAAAATTTTTTGAAGAAAGCAAATTTGAAATGAATTATTGAAGATATAAACGCTGTAAAAGAAGTAATGAGATAATATACTGGATATGGAGAGATTTTTATAAGATGGATAGATATATTTTGCTGGGAGCCGGGAGATGTTCGAGTCAGATGATGGATTTTGCTGGGCGCTGGGAGATGAACGAGTCAGATGATGGATTTTGTTGGGTGCTGGGCGTTGTTCGAGTCCGATGATGGAATTTGCGAGGCGCTGGAAGACGTTCGGGTCGAGAGGACTCCGTTACTTCAAGTTGAACAAGGTTCAAAACCGAAAGGCAAGATTAGAAACGAGTAAAGGTATTCAAAATTTATGTATAATTTTTCGGAAGGTCAATAAAAAATTTCTAGTGTGTATTGAAATCTAGCCAAAACGATAATTTTTTTTAAAGGTAACTATTTTTTTTTGTAAAAGCCGGAAACAGATTTTGTTTTCTTATTTCTATAATTGGTAATTTGTTTGCTCATTAAAAGGATTTTTTTATAAATTTTATTTAGAGGAATATTATAAGTAATCAATTATATTATTGACTTATTTTATGTTAAGATTAGTTTTATAAAAGGTTCGCTAATGACAATATGACTGAAGTATTATTCAATTTTAAATATATTTTTTACTGTTTCTTTACAAAAATTTAATAAATACCTAATGAGTAAATTCTTTAAATGTCCGATTTGAGTACTACATAGGCTTTTTCCTAATATATCGAGTTACTTTTGTTTCATAAAGAATCAAGTGTATTTTAAAAGCTGTTTATGTAACAGATATTGTAAATTTATAAGTACGATAAATTCAAATATTAATAATTCATATATAATAATTCATTCAAATAATGAGAGATTATTAATGCACTTATAATGTATTCTATTTTTAGAATCAAGTTTAGAATCCAATAGATATGATGCAGGTGTGCAAGTATGCGATGCATTCTTAGGTCTCGAAATTCAACACCGTTCATTACTGAGAACGACAGTATGTTTATAATTAGCTTATCTTGTAATGACTTGTAACAGTTTGAAGTACCAATATGCTTAATGTTTTATTTAAAAGTTATGATATCGTAATATGCATTTGATTTTTATGGTTTCGAGAGATATATTTTAGTATGAGTATGGCATTTTAAGTTACGAGATTATGGAATGGAAAGTGTTAATTGATGGAAAATGGTTTTGGATAGAAGTAATTAGATGGTTTTGTTTGTATACAGGTATCGATTTATAGTAAGTAGGGAATGATTTTGTTTACAAGGTTCAAGTTCGCAAAGGACTGATCACCCAAAAGCGACAGAATTCTTTTAAACTTAATTATTCAATTTGATCGATGTTATTGTGTAGCGTTATTGAATGAATTAGGATTAATAAATTATATAATAAGGTACACAATTAATAAGGGTACAATTAAGAACAGTCCTTCATTTTGATCATGGCAGTAAGCGAGTTCTTCTCCGTGAGAATTGTTGGAGACGTTGAAATGTCTTAAATATGTTTCTTAAATATATGAAGTATAAGAGATTATATGATGAGTTGAATAAGGTGATTTATATGTAATAAAGTGTACCTAAGTGAAATGTTATAAAATGGCCAGGCCTGGGTCTAAGATAAATAAAATATGTGTACCAAATATATGTATGAAGTAGGTATTGGTATTGGTTATTGTGATGACGTGACTATGTATACGAAAGATATGTAGATAATGAGATATGGCCATGGAGAATATTATGTAGAAATTGTGATGGAATTTAATAACGATTTTTATCGTTGAAAAGATAGGTAATGCCAGTGAAATATATAGGTATAATGTAATTTTGAAATAAAAGCTAAAAATGTAATAAGACCAATGAAAATGTATCAACTAAGTATGAATGACTAAGAATGCATACGTAATCAATTTTGTGTTATAAAATCCATATTGTACTAACAAATATAAATGTATTGAGACATCACTTTAAATAACAAATCATAATACCATATTGTCAATAGGCGACCTATAGAATTTAAGAAATGTTTATTTTGATTGATATTCGTTTATTTTATAACCATGTTTATTTTTTGTAACAATTAGGTATGTAACCTATTTTTTTTTTAATGACAAATTTAATGATAATGACTACATAGGTACGTTTATTTTTTGTTAAATATTTCTACTAACACTATTGTAAAATTGAATTCTTAAATTGGATTTGTGAAATTAATTATTATATTTGGAACACATTTTATTACAAAATAAATTGTTATTGTGTAATTTTGTTTACTGTACTATCAAAAAAAAAAAAAATTGTTCTTATTTTTTTTCTTTATAAAGGGGGGAGGTGTAGTGTAGTGCACCTCCACCTTATTATAAGTATATAGGTTTGTGCATTATATTCGGTGAGACACTCATTATACGACAGTCATCGAACGCAGTTGTTTCAATTGAACTCCCGTCGCCCATCGTTACATTGCACTTGCGTGACCAGTTTGAAACCCATATTAACATTCCGACACAAGGCAACGATAGCCTAGTGGAGATACCAAGGGACTGCCATGCAGAGGGTTCGAATCCACGGCGCACACCAATGACTTTTTGAAGTTAAGTGTGTATTAAATTGTTAATTATATTATTGCTTGCCCCGTGCCTCGGAGAGCACGGTAAACAGTCGGTCCCGGCTGTCATGAAGATCTTTGACAGTCGTTACAGGGAGTCAGTACCCTCAAATAAACTGATACTGGTCTAAACCGTGGAATATCGCTATCCCTTTGGGTTGCGGAAGTCAGACGGCAGTCGCTCTGTGCAAAAGTTGATATTCTGTCATATCTGGTTAGACCAGTAAGCGGACCTCGGGCTCCAAGGCGTGTCAGTCTTAGCTGCAACCGGGATAACGCTAGGGCGATGATGATTAACATTCCGACACAGTGGTCTCCTCCTCCTGGAGTCAATTATTCGTTCAAAGAGCCTTAGGGTGTGCGATATCACCTTAATACCAAGAGAGCCACTAAATTACTACACCCATCTCTTGCCATATAAGACTGGAAGCATTGTACTTATTTACGCACACATACTAATAAATACCCTCTCATAAAACTCAGCCACCTACATATATCAGAAATAAGTAATTAAATAAAAATATAATAAAATACTAGCGGCAACGGCAGACGTCGTTCTGGCTGACCTGTAAATCTAATTTTGTTATACTCCGATTGCTGCGCCACCCAACAGGAACAATTGTATTTTCAAACCATCCAGAAACCCATTGAAATATGTCCTATGTACCCACGAGAGGAAGCCTATGTCCAGCATTT
The DNA here is from genome assembly GCA_944739405.2 of Euclidia mi. NCBI lineage: Eukaryota > Metazoa > Arthropoda > Insecta > Lepidoptera > Erebidae > Euclidia > Euclidia mi. Next base: position 40,509,978 of record OX123199.2, read on the forward strand.
GATAGATTTGAGCAGAAAGACTGTGTTTAACATTCCTAGCATATAAAACCAAACATCACAAAAACGATGAAATCATCATTTGGTTTATGAAAGATCAATCGTTAGGTGTGGACACTTTTTCACTTCACAATTGAAATGAACATTCATTAAAATAACGCAAGGATTGTATTATTTAGTAAATAACGCAATTTATTCAATAGAATTTATTTCGTTTTACTATTAAACATAACCTCTAAAACCGAAAATATGTTATCAGTCAATTCGTAGGAGTGTTTGCGACTTAAATAAAATTTCAGTCGCATGTAGTCATCATTTAGAACACGTAAAGTAATTTACTTCGCTGTTCGTTCTTAGGCCAACAACGTGTCGCGACTGAGCACTGTCCTTTAAAATGAGTTACAATCGCTATCATTGGTCCGCTAGAACGTCGACGACAAGAGGCATGCTTTTATTTATTATTTGTTTACTATTTTAATGACGTCACCTCACCTGCTTTGCAAAATAAGGAAGAAGTTGAATTGTAAATCGAAAACATATTTGCCTTAATATCAGTTGGTATATACTTAGTACGGAAATTTTATTAGAATATCTTTCGTATTTGCAACATTGGCAACCGCTAAAAATATTTTGACAAAAAGGTCTTTGGTTTTGAAATTTTCGAGAGTGATTCTATTGATGAACTGATGAGGAAATATAAGAGCCCATCTGTACTATAACATATACAGACTTGGCGGCTTAGCAGTAGTTGTCCAGTATGATGGGGATTTTTTGTTGAGAGATCAATATTTATAATTCTTCGATCAATTAAAGACTCGGGTCGCATCGGAAGGACATAGTTTATCGCGATAACCGACATCCACGCGGGCGGAGCCGCGGGCGGCCTTAATATCTACCTCATGTCAGCCTAGAGATGTCCACTGCTGGATTTAGGTCTCCCCCAGCGTTCTCCACTCCACACAGATCGATCTTGACCCGCCCGCATCCAACCCAGATCCTTTCCTTGGTAATATAATAATGTAATTTAATATCTACCTATTTCAGGTTAATAATATTTTAATTTATTCAATTTTGAAACTATCTACTGTTTTATCACTATACAAATAATTAAAATGTTAAACTTGCATTCGACACGCACTTGTTTTGAATGGATAGACTTGCATTTTATAAAACCGATATTTTAACTTAAATTCGAAGAAAGGTGCAAATACTTACAGCTGATGAATTATTTATGGAATATGGAAGTAGCCCTTGCTTGTTATAGACATTACGTGTAAAATTACAACGCGATTGTTTAAGACAAATCTAAAGTAATTGCATACGGGTAATTATATGCTAGGTACAGTTGGTAGGCATAAGTAGACTATAATACATACTATATTGTCAAAAATGATTGCCAAAAGAAAACTGTTTTGAGCTCATTTGTATAGACTTAGTGTAAGGCCTCCCTGACTCTGGGCGTGCATGATCCTCGAACGGGCGCCTCTGTCAGTAGTACCAGAGTACAAAAGTAAGCGCCGCGCCAGGCGCACGCCAAGCGCACGCTGAAGAAACGCGCAAGCCCAATTTGAGGGAGGCCTTAAAGCTGTCACCCTGCATGGGTGAGCACATGTATGGCATTTACCTACTCATCGAATGTCGTGTTTTGGCGAGCACAAAGTAATCCCGACCAGGCTGTCAGCTCTGATTCGTCTCGACATGTATTGTTAGACCATGTCATCACCGAGTGCCCAAGAAACTCACATGAGATGTAGACACATGCTCCCACGAAACTAATAAGGAATAAGTAATAAACCGGGTACCTAGTTATATATCATATAGTATTCATCAAGACTCTCGGTAATTTACATAAATATGTGAGTTTATAAACTTTCTTATTTATAAAAGTTAATAAAATCATTGTTCGTTTAGGCACCCAACGAATCTCAAATCAATATTGAAATATTTACCTGTCACCGTATAATACAAGCCTATAGAAACTCTAATTCGAAAAATAGACACAATAAATCTAACATCTATTTAAATTGCGTTTATTATTTGATGCCCTCTTTAAATCTAATACGATATATTATCGGGCCACTCATAAACATAACAAACCCCTCAATCGGTCAAAATGCTAACTGAATATAACTATGAATTTAGTTAGCCACTCTAATAAAACTCTTTTGAATATTAAAATGTTGCGGTGCGGGTTAAAGTTTCCTGCTTGTCGACACCTGGTGCAACTAATTGAATTGTAAAACCTTCGTCATGGCCCTTTGGCGGTCAAAATGATGTCGAATATGATTATTATCGATAATAATTTTTGTGATCGCACCGGGATACCAAAAATGAACGGGGAACTGATAACACAATAAAACACTCTTGAAAGTGAATCTTTTCAGTATTGCGTTATAAAATCATATATATTCCGAAATACCATAAAGCACTGAGTAGGTTACAGCACTACACCCAAAGGGCACATTTCGAAAACAACCGACGAGGGATGTTCGTCGCGAGTGCAAAAATTTATATAATAATAATTTCGACTCATCCGAACGGGACAACCCCTACACGAGGGAAGCTTACACAACACGAACAACAAAAGCTCCTAATGACAAATATTAGCTCGCGCCTCCGCATACCTAATGGACTTTACAATTGCTTTATACGGCGTACTTTACATTGTAACCTATTAAAAAGACGAGAGGACGCATTAAGCTGCCTGTAACAACATACACACCTCAACATAAGAAGGAAATCAGATCTATTAAGATTTTACACCTTTTAGCTGTTCATGTATCACAATTAAGCGATAACTTGTTATTTATGCTCAATGTGTCTAAAAGCCATACAAATTAACGCTGCCATTTTGATTAATCAATAAATCGATGTGAATATTCGAAATGTCCACTTTAGCAATTAGCACGTCTCTAATAAACTGGCAAGCGAGATTGACAGGCTTTCTGTTATATCAGAATTCACTCTACGCTGCCGCGGAAGCTAATAAATTATAAATGAACAATCCGTTTCTCACTAATATGCCACGTTTCCACACGTCCAAACGAGATCTCGGCGCATAAATCAACTCTGAAATAGAACGACGATGTACATATGCATACACTTCCGCTCGTCAATTGGAATATACTTTTAAAAATTAATTTACAAAGATTACGTTAAAGTTCAGCCGTGCCGCGTTGCGTTATAAAAATTCATTTTAGAAGTTCAAAACCAAGCTTTTTGTAATATTTTGTTCGTATGAGGGCCGATTACAAAATCGAATCTCACGATCTTTAACTCTTTTAAAAAAATTACCGTAATTTCTCTCGAACGATCGCGGATTATGCTAAAGGCATTGATGTTTGATTCAAAATTCTCTCATGGGCTTTAGAGGCGGACGATTCGGGTGAATTCATTTGGGCCTAATAGACTGTCAAGTCCATGCTGGGCCATCAAATTGCAGTAGGTACGTATAGGCTTAAAGTCCATATCAACATCATTATTCACGACGCATAACATATTGAATAGCGGTTCGTGACTTGCGTTCGATTGTCAATTATTGTCGTGTGATACCAATGGGCACGTGCGCCATTAAAACTCTAAAAAGGTCATTCGTGCTTAGTGCTGACCACGCTGCCTGTCGACTTGTGCTTGTTTAATATGACTTGCCTGCTAATTACTACTGGTAGCCGTTTCTATTATTCCAATGGGTCGATTCATGTACAGAACAATTTACAAATATTCGTGTAAACACTTGAATCTGTAGTAAAGTGGCAAGTTAATTTTGTGACGTCCTTAAGACTTCTTATTACGTGCTAAACTCGAAATCCAATTCGTTTTTACTGGCTAGGCACCTAATAAACCTGTTTATTACCTTCATCTCCTTATGTGACTTAAGCCTACTCATTCCTTCTCGTAAAATGAACTTTTAGAAATTTTAGAATTCTGTGAACAATTTGTTCAGTGTAGTGTTTTTTGCTTTTTGTAATTATTTGTTCTTTTTCTTATCCGATACAATAAATCCTTCAGAGAAGCAGCGAAAATAAGCTTCAGTTTAAGTATAGGTGCGTCATCAGCGTTTTGAATAAATGCACAGTCGTTATGCACGATGAGAACGATAACGCTGTACGGTCCGTTGCGAGTTGGCAGGAAAATATGACCGATTTCATTGTTCTCTCTGTGCTATTTGGGCCTGAGAATCACTTGCAGCCATCAACAACGCGGATGCCACTTAACGAGCCTTGTCGAAGCGATGGAAAAATAGGAACGGATGAATTAGCTGTCAGCTATTCAATGATAACAGTAAGATAACGCATAATACACGCTCTGTAGCATCAGACAATCGAGTGTCCATGACAATCTACGTTTGCGAAAGTGTAGGCTACTTGTGTATTATTTCGTCTGCAAATACACTCATTCAAATTCATTCATTAGATATGTTGGCTGCAGTGAGATTAAAGAAATACCGTAAGAATAGGTCACTTTCGACTAAAAATCAAACTCTTTAATTCATAAAAGGCATTGCATGTCTTTCAAATGTTTACCCCTGTCAATAAATAATGTCTGTATTTCTCCTCAAAACTGACGGAAGAGGTCACATTGCGTTGTTTTTGTCGAGTTAAGCTAATAAAAACATGTTTTGTAATTTTCAAGGTGTTCCCCGATAATAATGTGATGGGAGCAATTATAATAATATCAACTTATTTTTTTGGATATCGTATAGTTTTTTGGGCAGGCCTTTTAGTGAACGTTTTGGAACTAAAATTTAACTGTTTTAAAATAGCTTTCTAAAGTTATTGTGTGTTTAGCAATGACAAAGAAATTATATCGATATTCTGACTAATACTCTAAATCCCAAAGCGTTACCTATATGTTTATTCAGTTTACATGCCAAGACGGGTGTATCGAATGAAATTAGGGTTTACTATTGTTTAACAAAAACGTATGACAAAAGATCATTTTACAAACAACGTTTGAAAACCTAATCATTTCACAAACTTTCATTTCGCAAACATATTACTTTAAAAACAATCATTTGACATCATACAGGTTTCTCAAATGTTTTACTTAGGAAATAATTAAACTGTTAAAATATTATTTTAATAATAATCACATGACTAAATACTTCGTTTGCCAAATTGGTGATTGTACAAAAAATTTGAAGATAAATTATTTTTTTTTTAAAATAACTCTTTTCTAACCAATATTTACGCGAAATTTTGAAAATATTAAATTGCATGGTTGCAACCATTTTCATCTTGGACAGATTATTTATAAGCAAGTAATTATTTTGTATTAATACTAATTCCATAGAAACTTAAGTCTTTAAAAAAAAATACACACTGCCTGAATTAAGCGAAATAAGTAGAATTCGGTACTGGCACTTGCCGGCCGCTGCCGAGGCACGCTCGCTTCGCTCGCTCGGCTCGTGCGTTGTGGTCGCAGTTCTAACCTGACCTAACCAGCCATTATTTCAGTTGACCCTACACAAAGATTGTTGAATTAACGTAGATTTTGGTTAATAAAATATTTAACAAGCAGTGCATTTTGTCAAATGATAAATGAATGTTTAAAAAAGTAATCAATTTGTAAATTAATGTTTTAGCATAATATTTTATTTAGTAAATATATTGTCTAATGAGTAGTTTATTAAACAATAGTTTGTAAAATAATAAATTCATCAAGTATAATTTTGTCAAATGTTATTTATAAAATGAAAATTTGTTATTTGTTTTTTGTCAAATGATCGGACACCACAGTAAAAATACATACACAGGTAATAATTATGAGACCCCGGCGACGGACGTAGGCTTCTTGATACAAAAATATCACTTGACGAGATTCTAGTAAAGGGATTTTTAGTTTATGGTTTCAAATACAGGCATTGATATTGTAAGAGGGTGAATATAAGTGTTTTACATTTCTGTTATCATCTGTATGTGAAGCCGAAGGCAAAAGCTAGCCATCACATATATGTGTTCTTAGAAATATGTATTTATGCTGTGATTTAGCAAGCTTCGATTAATTGCTATCTAATACTTTAGTACTAATATATAAAGCTGAAGAGTTTGTTTGCTTGAACGCATTAATCTCAGGAATTACTGATCTGATTTGAAAAAATATTTCAGTGTTTGATAGCTAATTTATCGAGGAAGGGCTATATAACATCATGCTTTGCGCCACGGGAGCGGAGCAGTAGCCTTAAATAATGCAGGTGTAACCGCGGGCTCATCTAGTAATATGATATTATCGAGACAACTTAATATGTAACGTGTCACATCTGTCGCGCTTATAATAGATATGTTTTACTAACGGATTATGACCTATTAAGCAGTGATGTATTGAAGTGATTTTTCTTTGAAACGTTTTGGGGACTTGGTGTATACCTACCTACCGTCGATATATTTTTCCTTCGTTTCGTAGGTAAACGATACTTTGACAAGCTAAGAGTGGCCTTACAAATCATGAGCTTAATGTCTCTTGTCTCTTTCAATAATAGTTACTACTGATGCGTACCTATAGTCATTAGTAAGATTGTAAGAAAATGATAAATTGCCGCCAAGTTGAAGGATGATGAAATGTATCATAGTTTAGCTTTGTAGTAACCAACTAACCGTTGCAAAATAGTGAAGACATGAAGATGACTGTCATGTATTTTTGAAGAGTAAACATTACGTGATACTGCGTGATTATTTTATTAGCACCTACGTAAGCATAATATATAGATCATACGTGTGACTGGTCGTTTTATGAATGAAAATTAGTGTAAGTCACAAGTTAAGGATTTTGTATAATACTAGACTACGGACCGGTCCCAATATTTTATCCATCGATGGGTTTGGCTACGTTCATACCATACCTAGATATACCTATACTAGAGGATGCCCACGGTTACACCCGCGTTGTTTAAGGCTACTGCTCCGCTCCCGTCGCTCATAGCGCGATGTTATAATAGCCTATAGCCTTCCTCGATAAATGGGCTATCTAACACTGAAAGAATTTTTCTAATCGGACCAGTAGTTCCTGAGATTAGCGCGTTCAAGCAAACAAACAAACAAACTCTTCAGCTTTATATATTAGTATAAGATTTGACATATTTTCTTCGGAGCTTATGTCAAATATCAATGTCTAGTAGTCAAATCAACCAATAGATATGATATTAGAAACGAGCGTTAGAAGATCCTATTGGGATTGCAAGAAGCGAATGGATGCGAGCGGCTCAGAATCGGTCTATGTGGAGAGTGAGATAATGCTGCTGGTGATAATACTAGACATAGTCATAGATTTAGCATCTAAAAATACTTTTTAAAGTAGGTAGCTATTCTATATAATTTGAAAATTCGATGGCTAGCAAAAATGTTGCGCAACTATTTGTATTATCACTTTGACATAACTAACTTTAGAACTAGACTTGGAACTAAATTTACGACCATTTTCAATATTCGAACTATAGATAGATCTGTAGATTTTAGATTCGTATTTGACATATTTTGTATGGAGCTTATGTCAAAAACTGTCAAAAACTAATCTTAAATCTAGGTACAGATCTCTAATTCGAATATTGAATTCCGTAGTTAGTCCATGCTTTATTTGGTTATCTCTTCTGCAAACATATTTGAACTTAACCTAAGTGTACAAATCGCCACAGATAAACTCAGTATCCATATATCTAAACTACTTACGAAACAATGTGACGTTTGATAATAAGACTGCATAAGTTTCAAGAGTACAGTCCCCAAACTATTTGCTGTCGTTTTATTCGTTTATCGGTTGGATATTTTTATGTTGTAATATAAATTATTAAAATAAAGTTGAGAGCTAGAAGGTTGTGACGTGTATCGATCGTAATGTGGTGCCGTCGTCGCCACCATAATGTGAGCCAGCGCGAACGACGTGATGCGTACGACGTCCTACGGCGAAGCAAGACGCCCGCTCGCTTGGGGCCCATCGGCGACCGACTGGCGAGGCTGCCCTTTCAATTTACTTACATTAATATCAATTTCATTTTTACCGTATTATGACAACGTGGCCATATTTAAAACAGCATTTCTCTTAGCTTTATCGTATATTATAATTATTCTAGTTATGCGTCTCGACGTTTTTTTAAAGATACGGATGTATAAATACTGATTCACATGCAGTTAGTATGTTTTGTAATTAAGTGCTATAATAAAACTGTTATTTTAAGTTTTTATGGATTGGAAGTGCGTTGTATGGCTCTGAACTGACGTTCTATCCATGACTTCGAGGACTGTCATGCAGTCATGCAGAAGATTTATAAGCTTTTACGTAAGATTAAAGTTGCGTCGAAGGAAACAGCTGTCAAGTTGTGACGTGTTTTGCTAAATATTTCTATAGAAATGCATGAAAAGCATATTAGTAATACAAACGACTTTTTTCGAATCATACTTATTTCCTGTATTTCCTTATTCAAATTAGTAATCCGTTTGAACATTTAGCAGTGGGTTTCAGCAATTCCTAGTATTGCATGAGCATTCGATGAACCTTGAAGTTTGCTAAGCGCTTAATGTTTTAACATGTATCAATATGTGAGTACATGAAACATACATAATTTCAATAGTTTATAAAATTGAGGTTAGACTTATTTGTCGATATGTTCACTATTGTTCTAAAGGTAAAGTAAGTACAGTGTTAGTGTTGGCTAAACCGTGTACCTAGTTCGAGCACGAATGTTTGTCTTATGGACAGGTTGTGCCCGCTTGGACTCTGTGCCCTTTTCTGTATCCCTGACATGTAGGTATTGAGTATACAAAGTTTCATGACATTCGGTTAATCAGTTAAGGTGCGAAAGTGTATCAAGCATACAGGAGTATTTTGTAAGACAAGCTAGGATCATATTGCTTTTGGCTAAGTATTTAGTCAAATAAATTTTATGAATATTGCATCGCTCTAAAAATAGCGCCCCATGCATTTTACGAATTCCTTAGTATTCTTATCAGAGTTCCAATATAATGTAGGCAATCCTTTTAAAATGTATCTACTTAATATGATCGTAATATTTTTATGGTTTGATAGGTAGGTACTCGACTGTGCTTTTGATTTTATGAATATCAGCGATTATTATGGCTGTGTCACAAGTTGCGTCCCAGATAAATTTAGTTAAAAGAAAAAAAAACTGAAACATACCTAATTTATTCATGGAATTAAACTTTCTAGCCATAAGATTATTTTAAATCAATTGATCCTATGGCTAAAAATTCAAATTGTAATGTTCACCTTATGATTAAAAATAAATCAAAATATATCTACCAATCTCATATGAGTCAATATGATGTTAAAACCTAGTTCTAATTGTTATTACCGTGGAGCCTAAAACCAGCAACGTACCAACTTAATCTTATTATTAAATCAAACACATCACATTAAGGATGTTATCTTGTCAATATCGAAGTCCCTAACAGTGAGGCCAATAGTGTAGACATAAATATGTAACGACAGGTGGTAAAGTGGCCATGCTGCGCAGCGCACGCCCTGAGCATCGGCCGCAAACATTACAACATTACACACACATTATACAAAAATGAACTGTATTATCCATCACGTAGAGTTTTTAATTACACACAACAATACACGTCACTTACGATCAACATAACCCCGCATGAATAGCAACGCAAGCCTGAAGACGGGAGAATTCGAATTTATTGACCATTAATTCAAAATATTATTTTCACAATATAAGTACTCATTTATTAATTTTGAAATATTAGGTTCCGATTAATTTATATGTGTCGTTAAGATATTTATTATGTATGTAAATATCGTCTTTATTTATAATCCTAATCTTTTGTTTTCAGACGTTAAGTACGTTGATGCTCGTCGTTTAATAAATGGTCCGCTATGAATGAACACGCTTATGTTTTCAAAGTATAAACAGTTAATGAAATCTTGAACTACATATAACGATGACTCATTGAAATCTGTTTGTTCACAGGGCGTGGATGAAGAAGATCGAGTTTCTGTAAGTAATCTAAAACATGTGAATTAATCACAGTAATTTAGTAGTGACAAGTTTATATTAAAAGCTCGTGCTATTGTAGTTAGATCAAAAGAGCGAGGCTGATCCGCTAGACTCGAAGCAGAAGCAGTGGATTCTATGCGCCGCAAGAGGTGACTACCACGCTTTGGCGAAAATGTGCAAAGAAAATACCAAGCTCGTGAAGACTAAGGTAAGATTATAATTTTTCTATCGTAAGGCATACTGTAGTACTTTTAAAATAATATTGTGTCTGATGCTGCGTTAAATATTGATATTTGAATATGTCGTTATCTGAGATGGTATCTGCAGTGATTCTTAAAATCTCAAGTTATTATTGCAACACAGCATCGACGATGCAGCCGTTACTTTCAAAATTTACTTAGAATTCAGCACATTTGCGAATTCACTTAATGCCCAGTGACAACCGAAAGCATTTTGTGAAAAAAAGTGATAAACGCTAACGGATGTAGTTGTCCCGTATCCTTGAGTTTTTAGGCGTTAGTTAGCGCCAAGTGAGAGCACATGTCCAAAAGGTGTGCTTCTAATTGGGTCTCGAGAAGCGAGGTCGGCGCCGGCCGCCGCCCCCCCGCCGCATGCTATCTTGACATATCTCCGGACGTAGTCCCTTGTTTTATTTTACGAGCCATCTCTCAGACCCCCACGATTTTTTTTCTATTCAACTATTGTGTTTACCCTGTTTTAACTCGTGCACTTGATATATAGATGTCATATAAACCCAATGGATCGCTAATTCCGATGCATTCCACTGATTTATACCAGTACGATTACTAAACAACGTCTCGTATTTGTTAAGCTAATTTCCAAAGAACATTTAAACACTTACCAACTAAACACTATCAACTCGCAATTATCTCTGTTGACTGATAAAGTGGATTCGTACGAGTTGAAACAAATCGCGTAGCGCGCCTGCACTAAATTATTTTTGTAAGTATACTGCTCACAAAATCAGTGAAGATTTTCAAATACACAAGTATTTTAGTAAATTGTATCAAAGCTTTTATTTGAATCAATTCTGTCGTCGCATTGATTACCCAGTACATTACTTTTATTGAATACGCAATAAAAAAGGTAATGATAGCCTTCTCTTTTATTGATTCGTTGTAAATCAAGAGTCGACGCAATTGGATTTAAATTTTATTGGCATCCTCTCGTAGGCATGTGAATAGTGGTTACAAAAAATTACATTAATGAGTATTAACTGGGATTTGTGTTAAATGTTTAGACCTAGTCGTTTTCTTAGCGTTGTTTACAGATAACAATATGTGTCGGCAGTTGAGGTGTCTGTCTGGAACAAGCTCTGAATTAGTTTCCAATTAATCGTGGTGATCCGTGTTGTTATAACACGTGCTTTAGAATGTAGAACGACAGTTATTTTCATTTTCTTCTATCCGCTTCCCGAGCTAATAAAGCAACAGTAAATATTGTCAGACAATATGTAACACGTGTTTGCCACTGTGCCTTGCTGGTTGACATTTGTCGTCTTCCCTCTAAAAAACACTTTGATGCTTATTTTCGTATTTGCCCGACTTGCTGATGGAATTATAGATTTGTGGAAATTTCTCTGTGTGTGGGTTCTTATGATATTTTTTTTATTGTAGGTCTCGCTTGTTTCTCTTTGAAATGAGAAATTTAAATATGTCATCGTCGCTTCCTATCTAAAAGAGCTCATCTTTAATATTTATACTTTAATGCTCCACGAAGATTAGTTGAGATATATTAGTTGATTTTATAAGATTTTTTAACACTTCATGACACTCCCGTTTACACTGTGTTAATGTTGAATTCATTTTATCTGTGTAAGAAATATTAGAACAGCCACCGGGAAGATTTTAAACACGCCCGCGCCGCCGCAGTCAGTTTATTGTTTGATAAATTATTTGTTTTTACTATTGAAATTGTTATTTTCAAAGATGCGCAGTAATTCAAACCGAAAGATAACGCGCGTATTTTTTTGTTGAGATCCTTAGGTGGTTTACAAAAGGTTTAGAGCAACAAAACGCTATTCTCGTATTACAGTCAAAGATAACGTTCTCCAAGATAAGGTTCTTTTTTCATGAACATTGTGTGACTCATTGTTTTTAACTAAACTTTTATGTTTGTATTTGTCTATAATGTCTTAAGCAGGTCCTAATATGTTACTTTGTATTTAATTCTTATAAACTAGGTAATCTATGTAAATTTTTATTTAATAAACTTAATGCACAAACATGTATACAGAGGAGAGCTTAATGCCTAATGCATTATATATTATACTTATTGTCTTCTTAAGTATTTGTCGTAGCCGGTGTTCCCTCAAAAATCAATTTGGTAATATTTAATTGTTCGTTAACGATCATGTAATTGCGTTGATAAATATTTGTTTAGCCGATAAAAAACGAAAGGCCGGTATTATTATTGTTGATTTACGAGTGTTCAATCCAACGGGGGCGGAGCCACCGCGCCGAGTAATTAAATCCAAATCATTTCGATGTTAGTTGCCATACCAACAGTTATATTGATACCATCCAATAATGGTATTGTTAATTACATTTATATCGGGTAATATAAGTAGAAATTTATATCGTCCTCTTTAATTTAAATGACTACTTACGGTTTTTATTATGTTTGTTAAATATCATTTAAGATGCTCCTTCAATAAATTTAATAGGTTTGTGGTTTGGCATGCTCTAATTAGTGCCTTTAACTGGGCTGCAATTACAAGCGTGTTTTTTTGTGGCGCCTGCGTTGTGCCAGACTCGGTATACTATTTCAGTGTAAAAAATATTTCCAAACATTCGTCTAAGATTTCGGTTGCACGCGCTATTAACGCCAACTCGACGGTGGGAGTGTCGTTGCGGAAAGCCATTTAAGTCCTGATTTATTCCGTTGCAAAGCATCGGCTCCGTTGACATCTCTCAGTCTAATTAAGACAGAGGTTTTCTAAATGATTTATCTGCGCTAAAATCTACGAGTCGCACATTTTACATAGTGCCAATTAATTGATCAATTAAATTGGATTTGGATTTATGGTCGACTTTGGATTATATATCTTATGAATGTTAATGTGTATAACAATATAATCTGTGAGTTTTAATATTGATAAAAATTATTCGCGACTTTCGCGCCTGTGAAATGTTCTAAAAGCATAGCGCGTCGATGAAATCGATTCCCCGACGGACTCGTTTGTTACGGTCGCTTGTTACTTTGTGTAGTGAAGCACGACGACAAGAACTTTTGGTGCATTGTGTTTTTTTTTCTTTTTTTTTCTATGGGTGTGCTAAGTTCTCGGATGTGTCGGCCGGCGCCAAGTCGGTGCAACCCGAGATTTGACGCCGCGCCTCATTTGACCCGTCCGTCGAACGCGCGCCATTGTTTGGCTATGCGTGTCGAACACGACGGAATCGACAGTAACGTTTTCTATCTGTGTGTCATAGATAGATAAATGTCTACCCCGTTATCGTTTATTGGTGTACTAAAATATTCAATGACTTAACAAGTTATGCTGAAAAAGGATAAGTATCGTCATTTTTTTAAAGATTAATCGGTATCAGTTGATTTTATTGCTAGATACTGATTTGTCAAGAAATAAATTGCAAACATTATTGTATAATTTTGTAAGTTAGTTCAAATATTTTTTATAATGCGTTTCTGGCCATATTGATCTCGTACTAAGGCGGCGATAGCCCAGTGGTGTACGTAACCGACTGCCGAGACGATGGTCTCGGGTTCGATCCCCCGTTACCCCGGGCATACACCTATGACTTTTCGAAGTTATGTGTGTATTAAAAATATTAATTATCGCTCTCTTAACAATGTGCCCGGTAGATGGCAATAGGCTCGCCCCCTATTACATTGGGACCGAAACATATCTGGCGAAGTGTGGGTGTGTAATACATCTCTGCCTACCCCTTCGGGGATAAAAGGCGTGAAGATATGTTATGTGATCTCGTACTTTTTTCGACGTTCGAACTTATTTTGTCTGCGTTCACATCTTTTATTTTTTGAGTAACTGCTTAGTTCAATTATACATAGGTACCTATATCTTGTGTTATCGACATTATTTGCGTAAACAAATTTTGTGGTTTACACTCTTACCTCCTAACAGACCCGTGTTAAAACTTGTAAGTTAGTTACCTTAATAATTCTTGATACAGTACTCATTTGTCTAGTACGTATTGTCAAGTGCAGGTACCTACTTATACAATTCGTCAAACTTTATACTTCTACTACACCTAAAAGTATTCAATTAAACAAAATATTTTATTTATATTCACACACTCTGAAGTGACTCACGTGCCATCTGTAACATGTGAAATGAAGCATAGATATTATCATCATCTATTCATCTCTAGCATTTTTTCGGCTGCTTTCAGGACCTTCGCCTTGGCGCTTCGGTGCCGCAGCCCAGTCTATCCAGATTTTATAAAATATCAATCATCTTTTCCACAGCGAAGCACATATTGTAAGCGATTTAAACGGTTAGTTATTCTGAAACGGACGCTTAACACAGCGCTCTAGAGCGCACGAGCCAAATAAACGAAGTTAGCAAACCAACCGTCATCGCAAAACGTGCCATTTTACAGTAAATAGGTCATAATAAAATCGATACAATTTTTATAACCGTATAAAGACGGGGGGTCTGGCAAGCGACTTACTCGTAGCATAAGGCACTTGCGCGGGAGTGCAAGTCACTGGTACAATAAGTGATTTCCAACGCGGTGACGCAGCAATATTGTAATGGTTGTTTGTTTAGTGGTTCTACCTTACTCGTGTATCGGCCTAATCATATATGCCCATAGTTTTGTTTTTATACGGTTGTTTCATTATAGAGTTCATGGGCGTGTGATGTTGGGCGCAATCAAATTTAAAAAGAGACAGCTCAGCATTCGTGCTGCTTTAGTAATTTAGTTCTGGCGCCAATAGGTGTTGGCAGCGGACAGTCTAATATTTTATCATTCAATACTCGCCTTTGTCTATTCATTGTATTTACAAGTTCACGTTGCGTCAAGTGCTCAGTGGTTTAACTAGTCACTGAGCCACTGCTGGTGTGCTAAATGTTGAAAACTTTGCAATTTAAATGTTCGTTCTGCAGGCTTAGTTTTTTTTAAATAATGCTACTGGAGGTACTTAAGTAAAAGCTAAATTTGATGCATGAATGAACTGTTTCGTGAGTCCAAGCAACTTTCGAACCGACTGTTCTAACTATATGTGTGTTTACACATCTGTGATTAGGAGCGCACGTAAAGCTGACGGTCTCGGCTCGGTTCATAAAATCTGTTGGAAGTTACAGCGAGTCAGCACCTAAATATGCTGACACTAATGACCATTGCCATATACTTATTGATAAAACCAAAGATATGCTATACTTAGGGTATGGCTATCCATTCAGGTTGCAGAAGAACCACGACGACCGAACCCTGGCGCTGGTGACTAAAGACACATACATACATACACTCACGCCTTTTGCCCGTCGGGGTAGGCAGAGACAACGGAACGCCATCTATTCTTACAAACCTCACGCGCATCCTCTACATTCATTACTCTTTTCATATATGCTCACCGGTTCTAATATTTTGTACAATCTGGTAAGAGCAGACCATACCACCTATCAATAGATCTAAATTTCTTGGGTCTCTTATACTTACTTACTTATAATATGATAACTAGCTGTTGCTTAAACTTTCAACTTCTGTTTAACCTCTTAGATCTGAAACACAAAAAAGTAGACCCCGGTTCTAAGGCGAGTGTCATGGATCGCAACCGGGATAACGCTAGGATGATGATGATGTGGAATATAACAAACAACCTTCCTTAGTAGATGTCTATGTCATAAAAGGAACATACTGTGCAATTTCATGTATTAAGGCGAGAGCCTTGATGAGAGCTGATGATGAGAATCATCAGCCATGTTTATAAACTGTCCCACTGCTGAGCACGGGCCTCTTCTAACTTTGAGAAGGGTAAGGCCATAGTCCACCACGCTGGCCAAGTGTGGGTTCACAGACAATATTTTTTAATTGTAAACCAGGAGAAGACTTTATAACAAGGTTATTTTAGTACCTGCCTACACAAGGTTGTTGAAGGCAGCGTACAAACCTCTTAGGTGGTGATTGTAGATACCTACTCTTTATTAAGATCAGCTTTTTGGTGCAGGACAATGCTGAAATCGAGCATAAAATATTACAATAAAAGGTCCCATATAAATTGGCGAGGGCAAAGTTTTATTTAGTAAGGAACGGTTGATTCTTTTTAGGTAGTTCATAAAAAGTGTATTTTATCCCCTCGCATGCCCCGCTCCAAAATGCATTTTCTCCGGTAGTGTCCAGCCATTTTGAGGATGTAATGTTTATAAGATCCTAGGTTATAAAACTTTAATTTTCTCGCGTTTGGTGTAATTATATGACGTAAATTTTAGACCGTTTACAGTTCAGAAGTTACTCTATATGAGAATATGAGAATTATATTAAAATAGCTTACCTTTAACTTTTTCATGTCGAAAAAAAATGATTAATGCAGGTCACTTTGTTTTTTCTTACACCACGTGAAATATTTTTCCACAATACGCATAAATTATTCACGAAATTTACTTTCCCACTGCACTAATATTGACACGGGTAGACGACGCGACGGTTATATACATTAATTTAGCACAGGTCATCGATATCACTTCATAATAACCATTTATTCATAGCAGCGAAAAATTTGCGCCATTTTGACGATCCGACGGAAAACATTTCTCACTCACAAAACATATTTATACCTATTTATAACAAAAACAATACAAAAATTTCTTATTAACAATTCTAATACAACTTTGAGAGAAACTTATCTATAATTCGTAAAGTAATTAATAAATACTAACATATAATCATTTAAAATATGGAGGACGGCTAGCGGCCAACGCCCGAAAATTGCATCACAAAAACTACTAACACTTTTTAGTAAATGTTTTTATACCTGGCTTAAAAAAAGATTTAAAACATATACTTCACTTAATTGTCTATAATTTGACATATAATACTAATACATTCACTTAACGTTTGCATTGAGAATACATTTTTGAAAAATCACAAATTCAACTTAGTTGATCGCCACAGCGCAATATGGCGGCACGGAGAAAACTGAGCACCGAAATCAGCAATTTTATTATTTTTCTCGGTTACAAGCTTGGAAATATGGTAAAAATTGATGTATGTTGGTTAACCTATAACTAGTCGATGTACGTTTTTATTATTGTAACCAATCACACAACACCGGCGTGAAGTTCTCACAAATCCTTATGGGCACACCGTGACCGTAGGACACTCAAGGGGTTATACAAATGATCACATTCGCCCCATATATATGACACGTATGACTGTAGATATTAACTATTTCTTATTTGACTTCTCACTGTGATGGTACCTACAACAGAGAAAAAGACAATGCCTTACAAATTGTTTATTATATGGTAATTGTCTACTAAGACGATCATAAAGGAATGTCGATATTATTACATTGTGTTCCACGAGTATGCCTGTTGAACTATACTAGTACATTTTTCTGTCTGAATAAAATCTGAATTTATTTAGACTATAAGTATCTAATTGCGTGATTTCGAATTCACGACGCGCACCAATGGCTTGCGAAGTGCGTATTAAATCGATTATCAGCGGTTTCTGAATAGTGAAGGAAAATATCTTGAGGAAAACTGCATGTCCGAGAGTTCTCCGTCATGTTCTCGAAAGGCAAGTGAAGTCTGCCGAGCCGCACTTGGGCTGATTGGACTATGGCCTTATAGTTTTGTGAGAAGAGGATCGTGCTTAGCAGTGGGACAGTTTGAATGTAAGCAGGTCTTAACACTATGTCGAATGTTGTCGATTCGATTCTCACTTTGGGTAAAGCTATGTTACCATGAATAAATTGTAAGTGGCATGTTTGTAAAGATGCCTGCAGCTTGAGATTTTTTTACAGTCTGTTTTGTGTCTACCACCACCATGAAATAGCCGGCTCGACCTAAAGTTACAGTATTGCTACCCGATCTAATAGCTTAAAACGGCATCAATCTGCAGATCTAAAAGCAAAGGATGAAAAGTATCAATCTAAATCAACTTCTTTCAGCACTTCAGTGGGCCAGATAATATACTAGCTGTCTAATTGTCAATACGATTGCCTTTTGGCGGTTTTACGATTCGTCGTCACCGTGTCACGGTGCACAATGTCTGCGTCTTGCGATACTTAGTCCCTGAACAGTCGTAGCTCGTAAGTATCTCTTCCAGCCGTCGCGCGTCAAACGGGAAGATATTGTGTCGACGCATTTCACGACGCAACGTGTAAATTTATTCACATAAATAAAATTTGAGTGTCTGTTGTCTGTTTATAATATTAAAATAACTGCTTTTTACTTAATGCATATGGATGTATATACGGTAGGTATATATACCGAAATGAATTTTAGGCTATAAATTAACGCGATCCTCGCGAACGTCAGGTTGCGGGTGAAACCGCGGGATACAGCTTGTACAAAATATAGCTCCTTTCGCAGTACAAAGTATCTATAATCAGATTGATGCTGTTGTGTTATATGAAAGATCACGACTATTTCACTAATTAAAGACCTAATTAAAGAGAATATAATGTAATAAATACCTAATAACTACTAGGTATAACATTTACACTTTAAATTAAACTAAAACTGAGATACGGAATTCCTTATGTTCCTCAGTTTTTGTTCAATATGAAGTTGCGGTAAACTATGAATTTAATTTTATATAAAGTTATTTAATCATAATAATATTGAAGCTAGCTGTAGGCTTCAATATTTTTATGCCACAAAAACCCTAAAACATACCTAAAGATAGCCGACGACCTAATCTCGGACAGATCTACTAAATATACACAAAATCTGTACCTATAGATCTATATACACATAAATAAAATTTGAGTGTCGTTTGTAATATTAAAATGACCGCTTTTAACTAAATGCACATTGATATATACACGGTACATAATTATACCGAATTGTTTTTTTTTTAATTTTTGTCTGTCTGTCTGTTTGTTCTCGCTAATCTCTGGAACGGCTGGACCGATTTTGACGGGACGTTCACTGGCGGATAGCTGATGTACCAAGGAGTAACATAATTAAATTAACCGGGTACGCGAAGTAGTTCCCTCAGGATGCGGGTGAAACCGCGGGAAACAGCTAGTGTTTGATAAAAATCGGCGCGTTTTGAAAAAGAACAATAACAAGCACTGTGATACGAGATTTTTATATATTAGATCTTTTATCTTTCTTAGTTCATTCCTATTTTTTTATCTACAATGCTGTACTTATTCTAATATCAATCAAAGAATCGTCGTTGTATTATGATCAGATATTTTATTTTTACGTGGTTTGACACATAGATAATATAATATGGTTTGACACATGACAGGGAAATGAAAAACTAGGTGTAAATTGTATGTATATTCCTTACACCCGCATCTTTATTAAAATAACCTTGATATATGTACGTTCTTTCCTTCCGCTTAATAATGATTTCATTGTAGATTAATACTTACCTGTGTATTATGAATAAATGACATTGAATTGAATATTATTAAGGTAACACATATTACTTATAATTATGCTTAAAACAATACAGCTTTTGATCAGATTTCTGATATTATGTTTCAAATTTCATTGTCAAGTATATGCAGGATATTTTTCAAAACCCTATCAATTTTACAAAACTTTTTTAAACAATATTTTTTTAACGCTATAAACGATTTGAGAGAACTTTAGGTACCAATATTATGTAACCGAATTGAATTTTGCAGCATCAACTTTTTGATAAATTAACTTATCACAATAATTATAACATGCGCAAGAGCGTATTTACATTATATACAAGGCCAGAACGCAGTGGTGTGACACTAATCGCGTATAGATTGGAAATAACTTTTTTGCTGAGTTCTTCTGACTTGATCTAACTGACTTGCTTATACCATAATATACAGTGACAGTACGCATACGGACTAATCGTGTATAGATCTGAAGATTATTGGATGGATTTTGTAAGGCATTCATTATATTATATTATATCACAAATATAATATGTAGGTAAGTAGTCATTATGTCCAATTAAATAGTTTTTAATAAACTAAGTTGACGGAGCTCTGCTTCGCAGGGCTCCTATGTTTGGGTTAAGGGTCAAAAGAGAACCTAACTTAACCTATTTAGTTACTTGAATTACATACAATTTAATCCTCCACTAATAAAGTTCAAATATTATTTCATATATGCACCCATTATTTCACTAAACTATATCTCGTCTTGTCAGGCAGGTGTAACTAATGTAGTATAGTCCGGGACTAGGACGCATGTATTCACGTTACGAACTATACACGAGCAGTACGCAAAATTCGTGTATATATTGTAATCACAGATTTAAATATAGCATTACAATATGTACGCGACCAGTTCCCTATGGCTGCGTTTTGGCCTTGTATAGTATGTAAATACGCTGCGCAAGATTTGGTCCTGAAATCACGCATGTATGGAATTTCTCGGATGCTTGCTTCATATATCTTAATCATAATCACATTGAGGACTCATATAACTAAATTATAAAAAAAAATTATAGGCACGTTAAGGATCTTATATTATTGTTAATTTTATAAGCGATATTCTCGCAATATATTTTGCTTCACTTAGATGTACTAGAACGACTTAACATAATTAGCTTGTTAGCAATGCTATAGTAAAATATGGAAAATGATTAATGTCGTTAAATTCTGTACAAATCTTTGCAATTAGGTATTTTATACTACCTCTGTTACTGTGTGGCGTTTTATGTTTAAACTTTTATACTGTAACTTAATAGTAGATATCGTTGTAATACAAGCTTTCTTATTATAAAACTGCCCATTTTATCTCTGTCTTTGCGACAATACGGTACTTGAACTATACTGAATTCTAGGTGAATAAAGTAAGCTACCTACTTTTATATTTCCTCCTCCTCTTTGCGTCGTATTCCTCAGTGCTGAGGGTCGTGACCTCCCTTCTTCATCACTTTCTCACGAACGATTTTGTTCCATCTAATCCTGTCTCTGGCGGTGTGAAGGGCGTCGTGGACTGTGGAGTCAAGAGTGGTGCGGATCTGGTCAGACCAGCGTATTGGGCTGCGTCAACGAGGTCTTTTCCCCTCTACTTTACCGGTCACAATGAGCTTCACAAGGTTACCACCGTCTTTTCTTGCAATGTGACCGAAGTATTCTAGAATTTTGCGTAGACACTCGGACGACAACCGCGAAGAGATGTTGAGTTCTCGCAATATGGAGACGTTGGTCCGAAATGCTGTCCAGGGGATACGGAGCATCTTTCTCCAGCACCACATCTCAAAGGCGTCAAAGCGCTTACGGTCTGCGGCTTTTATCGTCCATGTCTCAGCCCCATACAAAAAGATCGAGAAGACTAGAGTCCGTACCAGCTTGGTCTTGGTTTTTATGAAGATGTTACGGTCCCTCCAAATTTTTCAAGCTGGGGCATGGCGCTCTTAGCCATGCCAATTCTCCTGCGAACTTCCTTCTCGCACGATCCATCGTTGCTGATGTTGGAACCTAGATAGATAAAGTTTTCCACTGTTTCCAGGTCCAAAGCGCCAGAAAGAGACATTTTCCCGGTTCTATCCACCACCATGACCTTTGTTTTGGACCTATTTACAGAGAGCCCCATCTCCTCACTAACTCGCTCCATCCGGTTCAGAAGTGCAACCATTTCCGACTCAAGAAGAGTAGTAGGTATCATCGGCGTAGCGCAAGTTGGTAATTTTTACGCCACCAACTGTGATGCCTCCCTCCCAATTCTGGCAGGTACGTCTCATGATGTACTCTCCAGAGGCATTGAACAGAATAGGTGAGAGAATGAAACTTTTATATTTAGGAAACTATAAAGTCATACATACATACATAGACTCACGCCTGTTTCCCGAAGGGGTAGGCAGAGGCACATTAAACGCCCACCCTTCGCCAGTGTTTTGATCCCACGCAATAGGTGGCGAGCCTATTGCCGCTTATCGGGATATTTTGTTTGCCAGAGCCTCGTCCGTTGATCGGCAGGTGCACCACTTGCAGGTGAGGTTGACTTGGGACCCTTAGTTCCTGGAGGGAACCCTATGCACCTAATATAAAGTCACTTGTGTCATAATCGAGCTCTATTGGTAGTTATTGTGGATGCGTGATGTAAATCGCGATCTTTCACTTGGGATCACTCCACTAAGGATCTCTGTTTCGGTTTTGTTGGGGTACTGCGATTTTGAGTAGACTTTACTACTGTTATACGCGTTTTTACGAAATAAGTTTATTCATTTTTATCGGCTATTTTTATAATGGGATGGTATGTTCGTCTTCGAATGCCGATCTTATCAGTTCATCTTCGATATTTAGCACAAATACTTCTTTAACATACTTCTTTAACATATTCCGAATTTTAATTGGTAATGACAGGTTTTTATTAGATACCAGAGATGAGAAGCATTGCTTTCATCGGCTCTAGACGTTATTTAGATAGATATATCAATTACATGCTCAATTAAATACATGATTGTCACATGGATAATCAGGATTTGATTAGGGTTATCAGTGTTAACTTATGGAGTTGAATCAAATATTATTAAAATGGACATTTGGATAAAATTCATGTTTTTTTATTTCAGTTTCTATAAAGGATGAGTAAGCAAGCTCTGATACATAGGTTTTTAGTTTTACCAATGCCAAAGTCTAAAAGATCATAGAACACCAACATCACTGGGTATAAATATGGCAAGCGTTTCGTGCTAGGTATCGTTGTTACAGGCGTCTACGACAATATTATCATTTTCTTTAAGCACATTAAGTGAATACCTCTTTAAATATTACATAGGTATTCTACGCCATGAAGTGAATCAAAAAGTAAACAAAGTACCTAGTATCTAGAACAATTTGCCAACATGCTTAAGTTATAGAATTCACAATTTGTTGGGATGAATTTTGTACCAGAAATTCCAGATAATCTTTCTACCGATTGCTCACTGTGTTAGCGAATGAAGACCTCTTTACTTGCCAGAAATGTAAACTATTGGGTATTTATTATAATTATGTTACTTTTGAGTGTTTCTGATCAACTTTGGTAAGTGAGGTTCCTATTTTAGCTAATAAGAGATGATGGAATATCATAGAAAATATATTGTTATACATATTTAAAAGATACTGTTAAACCACCATACAGGGATACCACATTTCAGCAGCAAAAAGCTAGTTATAACGTTTAGCATTATACGATTTATATTAGGAACGTTGCTTTCCTATACAACATGAGCTTCAATTTAAAGTGGTCGCACAGAAACTTAACATTTTTGCCCTTTTAATATAGTGTAATTAATCGGTACACTATCAGTCTCAAAACATTATTACGTAGGGTTTGAATGCATCATTCACAAAGCACTATACTACATTAAGGACATAATACAATACACTTTATATACCCTCCTAGAATCGAGAATTAGCTCGTAGCACCGAGGGTTGTAAACACTGGTGTATCTAATAGGTTTGATTTCCCTCCATGCAATATCTATATGTCAGTGGATGTCTATCCGCAACGATGTATCCAAAACGGGCTCGGTTTGTTATTGCAAAACACGAAAGCATGATAATTGAAATTCAGCATGAAAGGGATAATGAGGGAGGTGGGGGTTGTTTGCCCCTGTTCGTCGCCCTCCATACGTCAGTCAAGCGAGCGATCGTGAAGATCACGTCGTTAACTATTGCCAAACTTGGTCCTAACTCAGTCTGTTACCACATACTTCATATTACGCGTCGCCCCTTCTAAGATATCCAATATGCATTGAGTGCTAGACGCAGATGTCGAGTAAGAAAGTTTCTACTACGGACGACTCCGCTGGCTACATATTTTTAAAATTGTTAAACAAATAATGTCTTTATAGATACGAAATTGTCTAAATTTGCTATGTATGTATGTAGTATTAATATGTTGTAATACGCGTATTGGTAATTTGGTCTTAATCATTGACCAACCTATATTCTGCAACAAACATTCTGGATTGATTGGCAAAAATGCAACAAGTTAATAAATATTCAATCTTTGAAACAAATATGGAACACTATGAATTCCGTGATCGAAATTGCATACAGTTCTGATAGGTGGTCACAAAGAGTATGTATTTATTTATAATAGTCATATAATATTCGTTCTACCATTACACGACGACTTAACCAAGTTCCATAATAGTGTGGTCATAATATCCAAGTTAAATTGTGTTAACGCTGCGCAGTGGTTCATGTAAGCTTGTACCGTAGTACACTGTGGTTCCTGTGACAAATGACGCTACTTTGTACACGTTGAAAACATCTTGCACTTGTGAATTTCCTCCCAATGTTTTCTTTATAATAAACCTCACAACTGTGAAATATAGCTGGTGTTTTAAATATAGAGACAGATTAAAAACTGCGTATTTATTTCAATGTAGTAATATTAGTCGTGATAATTTATCAAAATTGATGGTATCGTACATGTGGATGGGTGCGCAATTTACGAAACCCGGTTAGGGATGCGAGGGAGAGACCTCGCACTTTACCATGGCACATTAATTAACCGAGCTGAATCTACATACGGCGCCACAACCACGTAGAGAGCCCACTGGCGGCAAGAGCGTAGATTTACGACTCGTTCGACCACCATCTATCGGATAAACTAATTGCAGCACAGAGCTATTGTTTCTAAACATTAGGCAGAAATAGAGCCCGCCGGCCGGCTGTCCGGTTACGATCGTCGGTTGTATGCGATCCAGGACAATTATTCGATTGTCCTGCTGTTTGAATACGCTGCGATCTTTGTTCGTGGAAATTCTGTTATAGAT
Source organism: Euclidia mi (assembly GCA_944739405.2). Classification (NCBI taxonomy): domain Eukaryota; kingdom Metazoa; phylum Arthropoda; class Insecta; order Lepidoptera; family Erebidae; genus Euclidia; species Euclidia mi. Next base: position 40,534,824 of record OX123199.2, read on the forward strand.
GAGTAAATGGTCCAGGAAATGGCGTCGCTATTACTTCACACATTACTTGATGTTTGTATAGATGGTCGGTCAATTTATTTCTTACATTGCACTAGTTTCTCTGTAAGTGTGTGTATGAGAAAGTCTTTTGTCATCAAATCTTCTGTACGTGTTAGTGATCGCGATTCTCGAATGTAATTATACTACAAATTCTGACACTATGTTGCAGTTAAATAGAACATAAAATAAGACCTAGGTCCCGATTACTTCTGATTTTAGTACCGGGGTTCAACTAGCCGCAATAGCTAAATATATAATCATAAAGCATTCATCAATATTCATAATAATATATGTCACATATTATTATGTTCCTTAATAATGCTCCCGATAATTTCTTCTTTGAAAATATGAAAATCTCGTGTGCATTTGTTACCGAGCTCCTCCGAAATGGCTTGACCGATCTTTATGATATTATCGTGTATTTTGTAAGTCAGAGAATAGGTCGTAGGTATTTTTTTGTCAAATGCAGTATTTTTGTTGTGATATGGCATTAAAATACCTATAACTACAAATGCGAGTATAGAACAAAACGTTTACCCGGTAAGCTACTGATGATATAGAATAGAACGACGCGTCGTTATGTTAGATCTGTCTCGTTGCATAGGACTCGCTTAGTTGTGTCTGTGTGTGTCAAAACCGATCGATGCACTAGTTATCTACTGTTATATTATCAACTGTAGGTATGATCTAATTTCTATTAAATGTGAAATTGAGAAGTTTATCGCATCATTTAATGTAATGTAATCCTAAGCGTGATGCTAACTTCTTTCGAAACTCGTCTAGATTTTTTATTATTAGAAAAGTCAACGCGTCAGGATAGTAAAAAATGTATAAGTATATTGGTTTGCAGTCTGGACTTTCTTTCTTTTGCTGAATACTATACTGGGCATGTATACGTTCATTCATGTTAGTTCCACAACTAATGGCACTACGGAATAATGTATTTGTCGATTGTAATGCCACTGTCTTTATAAAGTTGCGAAAGACGTGAGTTAGAAAAAGTATTTCTTAGAGAATATTCAATATCGTGATGTAGGTACGCGATTGAAGCTCAGGGGGCAAATTCTCCTATTTTTATATGACATTGATATTATATTTTGAATTGAATTGACTCAGAAGCGGTATTCTGGTAACCTAATGTCATTACATTATCGTATTATTTGAAATAAACAGTTCGTCGTTGACACATATTTTGACACTTGTTTCAATTTACGATCTCGTTACAACTTCGTTCAATAATCAGATAATTTAGAAGAATACGCTTTTTGTGACAGATGTATGACACTGACATGATATCGAAACTATAGTTTTTTAGGAGAATTGGGCCCCTAAAGACCAATTCTCGTATTTTATATGACATTGAAATTATATTTTAAACGAAATGAGATTGTATATCTTGAATTGACTCAGAATCGGTATTCTGCTAACCTAAACAGTTCGTCGTTGACACATCTTTTGACACGTTTCAATTTAATAATCTAGTTACCTTGCTATTTACAATGTATTCATTTAATTTAGGAGAATACCATTTGTGACGTAAGTATGACACTGACATTATATCGAAACTGTATTTTGAACAAATTTATTTAGGTGAATTGCTTCTGAAATTTTGCTACGCCTAGTCACTATAATTTTGAATGTTTGCAAACGTGACTATCAGTGCTTCGAAAGTTTGACATCTGTTTATATCGTTCATCTAAGCTTTACGAACATCGTACATCTTTAAGTTTATGAATAAATAGTTTTATTTTTAAAGTTCCATATTATAATGAATTATTTTCCGTGTAGGTGACGTCCTTTGACAAAACTAAAACTCAAAACAAATCAATAACCATATGTAGAGACATAATTCTTTTCTTCCAAAATTAACGTACCGCACCCCTATTCGAAATTTTGCACATGGCAACCCTAGGTAGGACTCATGTTGAATCGTCTGCCGCCGGCGGCGTACAAGCCGGGTGCCCGCAGCCGCTTTTGGCGATCACAGAACAACCGCTGCGAATCTTACCCTCGCCGATCCATATCGTATTGAATCTATGACGAATTTTATTTAAACAGTGTTTAATTTTGGGACCTCATATTTGTATACTTACGGTATAAATCAATAATTAGCAACACTGGTCGTCTTGGATACCATTGAATTCTATGATACGTGATTCTGCTACAAAGTAACCAAAAAAATCTATCTCTTGTAAGAGTACCTTATGTCGATCTATAGTGCTTAAAGTTGGTGCCAATTATTATTAGCTACGTTGAGCATTCAGTGTGAAATGTCAATCAACATACTTCACCATCTTCCATTTTGTAAAATATTACGATTTTCCAAATTACCTAAAATTCATTAAAATAATGGAAAGCAAAGATGTCTAGAATCATATGAAAAAATAGGGACAGCCGTCTTACGATAAAAATACGAAAGCATTCAGCTTTTACACGCATTTCACATTTGAAAGGCTTAAGGCTGTTCCTTCCTAACTCACTTTGAGTATTCTTAAAAATTCTAATTATTTCATTTACTTAATTTACAAGATGACACTTATGAACGTCAAAAATGTTTATAGACAAACATCTGTCTCCATATAGTTATATTCCGTCTAGTACTCGTATGTTTTGGATCACCCCGCGAGCGATTCGCCCCAACATCTGCAGCTATTGCCGGTCGATATCATCATCAGTTTACTGAGTGTCCCATATATCACAGCCAGGCTAGCAAATTATCACGAAATAATAGATATCATTGCAGGCTAATTTGTTTATCTTATTTTATTTTAAAGTGATTATAATATTATCATGGCGAAATGTGGTTGTAATATTACACCTCTGCCTACCCCTTTGTGGATACAGGCGTGAGCCTATAAAAAATATAAATAAAATAATATTGCTGCTTCAGGCGGCGTCATCAAATATTAATTTTTGTATATCATTATTTTTAATATTAGTTTGTCTTTATACGTTAGTACTTGCATACTAATTAGAATTGTAATTAACTACCGAATAATGAGTTATTATTGCATTTTTTAATTTATGACCCCGCTGAAAAAAGCCAAAGTTACGGTTGATTAATTTCATGTCTAAAAGTTACAACTACTACATACACAAATCAAGTTACGAACGAATAACGAAAGCCAACACTAAAGCTTAGAAGTTCTTTTTAAATGTACACTTTGATACCCGTCCCATGACTTTTGTGATGGCGTCTAAGTCGGCTCAATTACAGGAAAGGACAAAGCATTGTGTCCAACAATCAAATACGTTTGTTATTTCTAAATGCATTATCGGGCTACAAAGGCAAATATTTGGAACAGGTGAGTATGTAGGCAGACATAGAGATATACCTATATTTTATCTTAATTATTCAGTCTACAACCAAGGTCTCAGGTCTGCAAGAAATGCACTTTTGAAAAGTACCTAAAGTATGTAGCGTTTTATTGAAGCACATATTTTAGTTAATGTAATACCTACTGAAAACAAGATTTAGATAGAGTGATGGCATTATTACTGCAGAGTTCCTATACCATCATAGTACAAATAAATTCAAAACCTGTCTTTCAAAGGACGATAAGAAATTAAGTTTTCTACCTATACACATTAGACTAGCAAAGCACATATCAAGTGTCAGCTATTTCATAGGAATCAATAAATAACATAAAATCCTACAACAGCGAAAGAAAATACAAACGGTCCATGGGTTTTGTTGTAACAGAGCACGTCATTATAAATATAAGCTAAGCAGCTAATCCTCGAAAGTGGCTCGGGCGACAACTTGTCTCTATTCACTTTCATCTCGATCTGTGCGCACCCAGCAAAGCTATCTTACGACAAAAATAATTATAACCAAGAGGCGGTAGGCAAAGCCCGAGGTACTCCGCTAAGCCACTACAATTCGTTTGCGGCGGCAATGAGCGGCTTGTAAATCAAAGGGATTCTACATAATTAAGCTCATAATTAATGTAAAGACTCCTTTATTTATAGACGCAGTCATTCTTAAAATTGCTCCCGTTTTGATAAGACAGCTCTAAGAGGATGTGATTAACACATGTTACATGTTAATGGCTCTAGATAATGCTCTCAACTTAGATTCCAACTTTTAAAAGCGTAGTCTGCTTCCAAACAGACGTACATTTTGTAATTTTAGTTTTTAATTTAATTAAAGATCCAAAACATTTTGTGACTATAATATATACCAACAAGCGACTTATAGAAATTATTACTAAAGAATTATGTTTCCTTAATATTATCATCTATAATGAAAATGTCACAGCGACACAGGAAATGTATATTTAATAAAAGTATAAAAAAGTCGGGGTGTGATTTACAACTGGCGCTGGTCTTATATTTTGGAGTAAACGCGTTAATGAATAGTTGAGAGCAGTATCTCATTCAAACCCTTATCGGTGAGTGAGTGCGTTCTAAATGACAACCGCCACCGGGCCGGCTCCGGCTCCGGCTCCGGCTCCGGCTCCGGCTCCGTAGCGGGCTCGACCCGCTCCCTATTAATTTGTTTATATTAGAGACGTTCACTTGCGCAGTCAATCACGATTGTCGTCAAGCGACCGATACACGATTTGTTTTCGAAAGTTCTTAACCGTGTTTTGGTTATTTCTGTACAATTGAAGCTTTTAAATTTAGTGTCACCGCAACTCTCCGGAGACACTGTAAACATTTGTCTCGGGATATTTATCGCCGCGGCTCGTCGACTATATCATCCAGCCGGCATTGTGGCAATCGATCAGAAGCCGCGCGGTCTCGGCTAAATTGATTATTTATTCAGGCTTAGTTAAATCTTTGAGCAGTCGCGTTATTTGTAGACTAAACAGGCAGGAAGTGGTTAAATGCTTATTTGAAATGTGTGGCGTGGCTCGACATCTTGTTTGTCATCGCGGCAAATTTTTAATATATTGCTTTCAGACGTGATGGATTCTTATAAGCGTAATGTGGTAAATGTTTCACTATATTTAAGCATTATTTATTTAACATTCACATTTTTATTGGTAGTATCTTCTGTATATTGAGTTTTGAAGCATTATTTTCATAAATAATAAAGGTGCTAAATGTATGAAAATGTACTAACTGTGAGCACTTTCAAGAGAATATTTTGGGAGTTGTTGAAACACGGTGTAAGTTACGAGTAGGTAGGTAATCACTTTAACGTCGGTATGGGATTTTCCGTTACACTTGAGATATTATATATATTCGTTTCACGGATTTTTCCGGCCGGTGTCACTACGTCTGGTAGATACCTACTTACTTTTTAATTTGCGCAAGCACTTTTGCCTGTCTTTTTCTAAATATTCTCTGATACTGATTTCTTAAATAGTAGACTGCCATGCAGAGGGTATCGGGTTCGAATCCATGGCGCGCACCAATGACTTTTCGGAGTTATGTGCGTATTGAAATATTAATTATCGCTTGTCCCGTGCCTCGGAGAGCACGTTAAGCCGTCGGTCCCGGTTGTCATGAAGATCTTTGACAGTCGTTACAGGGCGTCAGTACCTTCAAAATATACTGACACTAGTCTAAACCATGGAATATCGCTATCCCTTCGGGTTGCGGAGGTCAGACAGGCAGTCGCTCCGTGGAATAGCTAATATTCAGCCAAATCCGGTTAGACTAGAAAGCGGACCCCAGACTGAAACTGGGATAACGCTAAGAGAAAGAACAAGAACTGATTTCTTAAATAGAAGTTACTTCAAGTTCGCTCATAGAAAATCTACCAAATAATCTGATAATACACTTAGTGCAGTTTTGTATTAGTTAGCGAATAAATCATTGAAACAACGACAATCGCATGTAACCCCATTGTTGAGGTTATAATAAACAACTATAGAAACACATGATCCGGAACGGCGAACTAACTAACGAGAGGCTGTAACCTTTTCAACTATTATATTCTGGGGATCATTTTACACACAAAACGTTACCACACCCGACGCAGTTATAACCAAAACCCAGCCGACGTGTCCCTTTTATTATATTACCTACTTGAAGATACTCCCGTGTAAAACAACGAGAGGGCCACAGCCGCATGACCTCCCGGGGCAAACGGGGATAAGTACACGCCGCACTCGGGTGGAAATATAAAACATGTTCATTATTTTAAGGCTAATTGGGAGAGGCCGCTTGCAGCGAAGTAGGTGCGAGCCCGCCGCCGCCCGCCCACGGCAGTACCGAATTCGAGCGCCGTGTAACTCCCTCATTACGGTATGAATGCGAATATACGTATAGACACTGTTTCTGCATTAAGCTGAAATACTACAGCGCTTTGTAAGATGTGTCTAACCATACGTACTTTGCTTAATATGTCGTACAGCGTGCGCACTACCCGCCGCTCAACCGACTTCACCAACAAAAGTTTACTTTCTAATATCAGTCGCGGCCTTAGTACTGTTATCTCGTATCGGCATTAGTACCCTTAGATTCCTTTTTAACCAGTGTCCGTTTATAAAACTCTTTATTATTATTTTCGCCCAAATACTTGTGAATAGATGAGCAAGTTCAGAAGGATTTACTCTTTTCTTTGATGATCTCCCCGCCCGAGGCGTATACGTTATTGTAAAACTTTTATATTTTGTTGCAGATTGAGCGTTGTTTTACTGAAAAACTTCTCTTTATAGGATAAAATACAAAAGAAGTTCACTAAGTACAACCCTTCCGTTAAGATTACTCTCTTTTCCATGCGAAACTTTTAATTAATCAAAATTAAAAGGGACGGTTGACGATATTTTGTCTGCTTTCTATTTAAAGTAATTCTTTATCTGAACTTGTTTAAATTCATTACTTTATTTGTATTACTAAGAATAAAGAGCTCCGAAAAGACGGCATCGATACTTCAAAGGCCAATATTAACACAATTCTTCTATATTTTCTGCGAAATGAATACATTAATTAATGAGTTTTCCCTAACCATTCATACAAAATTTGCGGTTCAAAGCAATGTAGGTAGATGCGTAGTTGACAATATACATAATAGTAATGTAAAAGCTGCAACAATAATAGAATGAACTATGAACAACGGGCGACATCAAATGAACAAACCCTTTGGGGACGCGTTTATTGTGTGACAACCACTAAAATGTGCTCCCATCCAATTTCGCATCTAATTGGGCAGAAGACGGCATTGGCGCGGGCTGTAGCGACCAGCGCGGAACCAAAGGCGGACGATAGTTAATCATTATTCGCATCTGTGATGAAGTGTGTCTCGATTGTAATTACTTCGTGTGTTGATTTAAGCTTTATCACGAGGAGAGCGAGGGATCCGCGGTCGGCCGGCCCCGCACCGGAATATTGAATTTATTCCTCCAGAGATACTTTATACAATTACTGGCGGAGGTGCCGCCACGGGAACCTATTAAAATATTGAAGATAAGATCAAAGTTTTAGTGCGGACGAGGTGGGTTGGCCGACTTATAAACAAGAATCGGATCTCGGCTGCTTCCAGCGCACGCTCGCTCTCTCGCTTATAGTTTTTGTGTTTACAATTGTTTCTAATTATGAATTGATCAAACATTCAATTCGATATTGTATGTAATTATCTTTGTATGTTTGATTTTATTTGTAATTTGTTATTTAATTGGCTTCTGATTATGAAGTGGTTGGAGCATTTTTAATGATGTTCTTGTTAGTCACACAGATAATATACTTACGCAACCGGGAGGCGAAAGTTCTTTGTGGAAAGTACTTATTCATTTGCATCCTTTGAAACTATTAGGTATACTAATCTGTAACGAGAGTTACATCTAGAACTAGGTTATAGATTTGGCTAACACAGGAACTGAACTAACCTGATTAGGTAATTATTATTTGAAAAAAATCCGTCATAATATTAATAGCTCAAAATATATGTAAAACCAAATTCCATAATCTGTCTAATTAAATATTATGTTGTTGTAACAGAAAAGTGCGTAAACGAAGACTTTAAACAGTTATCTTTAAAACGTTGCCCGAAAACGTTCCATTTACACAATAAGGATATTCATTTGGTACATCCTAAAGAACAAATGTCTTCCATTTGCGGCAAAGCTCCGCAATATGAACGCCAAACGACTGGGAGGTGTCCAGACGCGGTGACTAACTGCCTTAGGCCCCCGCGTAATATACGACAGCGACTGAATATAGTTTTTAATTAGGAACTGCCTACCGACCCATCGAGGCCTCTATTTGTTTAACCAAATTGCAAAGAAAAGCGAACGAGATGAGAACGGGACGATAACTGCTATCACGAATGCTTGACTCGTGGTTTTATTTGTAAATCAGCCGTTAGAAAGATTTACGCACAACTGCCACGGTACGGGTTAAGTGCCACGATCAATTGACTAAATAGAATTAAACGCAGAATGGGGTAAAGAAAACCTAAACCGTGTTCATTTGTAATTAATTTTGCGAGTGTTTAATTTAAAAGCAACGTATAAAAAGAAATCACTCAACGGAAATATTTACTGCCGAGTTTTTCCTGCTACTCGTATTATACTAAAAAAGTTAGAAGATTGTGTGAGTCATAATAAGATTAATGATGTTGCTGTCATCGCAAATTAAGTTCCCTTCAAGATTTTAATAAGGCCTTTGTAGAGTAAAAGTTTAGAAATCATGTAAATTGCCAAGTTGATAATGTTTGAGCATGCTAGTGATAAGCTAACGTAAAGGTGGTTTAATGTCAGATGCTAATCGGTATTTGGCAGTGCGTTGTTATCGTGTGGAAGGATATAGCCGCGAGTGATCGGGGCGGCGCGGCGGCGCGGCGGTCCTTCGGCGACGGCCACAAAGCCGCAGCTCCAATCTGTAAGTTTCAATTAAAATTCTTCTATCTTCGCTACCGCCGTTGAATTGGTCCAATGAGCGATTCGTTTTGCATAAATGCCCGCCAGCTGTTTACAATAATCGATGATATGTTTTTACGAGTTACATTTTCAATTTATTGATATTCATTCTTGGTCGGACAATTTATTTGTATCGATAATGTTTCAAAGACTTCTGTTTATTTTTATCGAGCAGTCGCTGACGGGTTTACGATGGCGCGTCTCGGCCGCGGATGATATATCGCTTCTCTCTTATAATTACACTTTAATTACGAATCATTAATTTTGATCGATATAGAAATGACTTTTAATGGACATCTCCGTTAACGACACCCATGTCGTGTGTAAACAAATTCAATGCAGAAAAAATACAAAGGCATTAAAATAAACATAAGCGATTCTTCTTATTGTTTCTGTGTTAGGCCCATTCTGATTTGTGGCTTTTTTATTTGTTGGGTCTCCAAATCCTGTTCAAACGTAACCTGTGGAGGCATTGACTCCGGGTACAATCGAATGTATTGTGTTGGCGCAACTAACCGACGACAGCGAGTTGAGAACAGTTTTTCACATCCCGGTAAGATAAGTGCATTTGCTTGTAGCGACAAGGCGCGCCGTGGCGAGCGTCTCTCCACGCCGCCTCAATGGGCGCGTTCTTTATTTATATACGCCCTTCTGTAATTAACGATAGTAAAAAGAAATACATACATCTTTTGATTTATATCATATCATTCTTTCCTCATGTTTGTTTTTGGAGGAAACCGTTTCGTTATCTGCCTTTGTTTAATGTCGACTTTGTCTCTGTGAAACTAGAACGTATTTCATTTTTTATGTCCGATTTATTTCTAGGAAAAATGAGATATTGTTATTTTCATTTTGAATGACTCTACATAATATCTATAATTTTCTATGACGTCTATTCGGAAGGCAATGTTTAAAATAATATCGAATTGTACTGCTTACGTGTAGTGACCATTTTATCCCACGCGTATGCTAATGTTATATGTCTGTGGTAAAAATAACTTGTGAACTAATTAAACAAATTAAATAATTTATAATTATTGTTTGTAATAAGGCTGTTAGTGTGTTCAATAAAACTTTACAGCTTGACGATCCGACTCGGCGACGTCAATCAGGATAGTAGGTATAAAGGCGGTACATCTCTTGGTTTGTGATTTTATTTCAACATACAGTCATATAAATCGTCGTCCGGTTTGTCTCCACGGTTGCTGCTAATTTATATCTCCCAATTTCCAAAATATTTTAACTTTTTTCATTGCACTTTGTTGTGCAGACTATTATAATTCTGTGATGTTATACAATTTATTGTTTTACAGAATATGTACCTAGTGGTTATTAATGCGGCTATTTAAAAAATCTGCGCTGTAGTACGATTTCTGTACCATCAAACGATAGATCATAATTTGCGTGGGCGTAATATAAAGTAGCTGACAAAATACGTTGCAATGAAAAACTCTTAAAACGTTTAAACGAATAAAAGAAAATAGTTTATGGCAGTAAATATGATGAACATAAACGACGCATAGCATTAAATAAATGATATTTCAGTGAAGTCGTATAGTTGGGCGGCAATAACTGTAAGAAATCGAAGATGTATGTATTAACATTTTAAAGAGTGCGACACTTCGTATTTCATGTGTTAGGGATTAGCTTTACTGAAGCGATAATGGTAACACAAACAAATAGAATGGCGAGAGAACGAAACGAAAATTGAACGGAGCGTTGATAAAATAAGAGAATTTAGGAGTAGAACGTGAGGAATGAGACATCGACGCAAGAGTGCAGAGGCGGTGGAGCAGCTGACACCTGTCATCACGCAATTTATTAGTCGCTCCGAAATAACGGAGTCACTGAACGTTCAAACAAAATGAAGAGACACTACGCTCTATTAACGACACATCCTCCGGGTGCACACGTTAACAGCTACACAATTAAATTCACAATGTTCGCCCGATATTCACATGTTAAAAATAATACACTCTGATTGTGTTGTACATTTTGTCATTATAAAGTCTGTAGTTCACAATTAAACGAGTAACTGATATCGTTATGCCGATGTGTATCATCGGTTATATTTTAATTGAAGCTTGTCGGAAAAATGTTCTGTTTTAAACTGTAGTTGAGAGATCGTTATTGGTATTATTATTGTGAAGGAGGTGTAATTTGAGCTAAAAATATAGGTAAATGGAAGAAGAATAATGAGTTGAAATTTGTCTCGTGTTTGATTTATGTATTGGTGTGAGTGTAAGAGATGCCGCGCGGGCGCTCGGCTCACAAGATGACAATATCGCGGCGAGCGGCGCGCTTCGCTTCATCCTGATGCAGTGTTCTAGCGCTTAATAACTGTCGACGAATGTTTGCGTCACTGCGTCTGCAATGCTTATGATAATAAATTGTCTCTTATTTTAGAAATCCTCATTCACCATGCTTATAGCCATACGAGCTCATCGTTTACGATGTCGGCATACATTTCTTGAAAATGACATTCGACGACTGATTTTATTTATTGCTTTGAAATGTTGTGATTAATTATCCCTTGTTATGGCATGCTAACTTTTATTGAATGCTTGTTTTATGAGCATTGTTTCCTTTGATTTTATTAATGTCGTATTGTTTTAACACGAAATAGATTTACTACTTTATAAATAAGTGGTGTAATCAGCTTTTATCCCCATCTTCCCCGCTTGGCGTCGAGCGCGCATAAGTACTGTATTTTCTTCAAATAGTCTTTGAATCCTTTTGCGTTGTACTCCCCATCCTTGGAAAGAATGCAGTGTCCACGTTGAAACTTATGTAACATTTCATTCGCGCGGATTGCGCTCGATGCTGAAACGTCAGAGACGACCATTTTGCTATGGCATGTGGAATAGGAAACCAAAATTTTCTTCGGATTATTATTTTAATTAATTTCAAATTTTAGCTCACCTACCTCTATTTTCAGATAGTTATTGAACTAAACGTAAGTTGACGATTTTTGATTAATTTAATTATGTATCAAGATTATTTTCGATTCTTTTTATCCATGTGTAGGTACTTGGAACATATTTCTCTCTTAAAAGACAAATTTCAAATATATTTCACACCAAAATAAACTGCTAATTCTTAAATAATGAGCCAATAGAAGCGCAGTCGCACGCTAAAGTGCGGTATGCGTCGGTAACCAAACAAATTTATTGAATAAAGGTGAATTATCGGTCGCGAAGGCGGTGCGCCCGGTCGCACAATTACCCAGCCTCATCTTTGTACACGCATGGTATAGCACTGATGGGATATTAAGGTTATTACCAAAGGCAAAATTGGCCGAGCGACCGCTGAGGAAGCTGCCCACCGATACCTATTAGCGGTATTACATATTTCATATGATCCATCGTCGATCGCCGATTATGGGTGTATTAAAACGCCGTCTGACCGTCTCCCGATCATGGGAATATGCACAGCGTTCACTTTTATCTACGTTTTTTACAGTTTAGTAGATAATTCGGTGATCACCGGGCGTCTGAGGCGGTGCGGTACATTATGGGTACTACTCCGAAACTTTTAATGGTTAATCAGATTTTTTATGTTCGTATGCCAACGTCAAAGGGTAGATGTAGGTACATGTGAAATCATGTTACTGAACTAATAGTGAACACCTCCAAAGGCAATTTGAAGTTTATTTAACTTGGGTCACCGATTACCAACTTGCTATTTTAGAATAAGCGTATAATATTATATACCCTTATGCTACTAACAGGTTTACCTTGCCAAATTTTTTCAAATTACTAAGAGTTTCATAACGTAAACTTATCTATAATAAAATAACTGTGATGTATAGATACAGTTTGGAGTTTTGTAGTATGTACGATAAATAAAATTTTAAACGTGTCTGCTATTAAAATGAAACACGAATCTTTATAGTATTTTAACAAACAATATTTTGCTTAATATGTTCTCATAATAATAGGTGGTTATGTATCGTAAAGTAATTTTGGTAATTCTTACAATATACGTGAACTCATTTTTACCGGTTCGGGCGCTAAAGACTTACGGATAATATTGGTACAAAATGAACCAACTCGATTAATCTTTTTGCAAATTACATATATTAGCGGTCGTGTAATATAACCAATCAATCTCATGTTCAATATTATTCCTTGTTTTTATTTGGTTAAGGTATGTATTGAAGTGTGTCTGCAATACAAAATTGGTACTATGTTGCTGAGTCTATTTATTGTCTGAGCTAGACAAAAATGCATATCGTCTAGGTACTAAGAGTTTTATTCCAAAAGAAGAAAAATAAACATGGTCTCTGTTTCATTTTTCAACTAATGTAGACAATCTCTGAAAGAAGGTATTTATGATAAAACCAAGATTAATACGCGTACAATCATTAATTTTTACACAATTAAAGCCAAGATTAAACTCTTCTACGTCGCCGTGCGCTACAGTGTCTACATAATAATATATTGTACAAACTTGTTGTGGTATTATTTTGTCAAACCATTAGCACTCTATATATGATAATATTTATAGACTGCAGTTAATATATTGAGTATTAAACGCTGAACTATTTATTTACTGTTATTACTTCAATGACTTATCTATCTACTAAACATGTACGAAAATCGTCACACACATAGCTCGAATTCATAGTAAAATTTTACTACTACTTTTTTTACAACTACTGCTTTTAATGAAAAAAACTTATGTGCGTAGTGGTTTAAAGCATAGATTATATTGAAAACTACATTCAATGCATGTTTTATAACAAAGACGCATTAGTTTACGCCGGGTCTGGGTGGTATTCGTATTCGATAAATCATTTTCGACTTGTAAATCCTGCGGTGTTAGAGCCACCGTCACGCTAAGCTGAGGGTTATACATCAAATCAGCAAAAGCTCAACATTTATCAGTTATATCGATCTAAATATTATGTTAAAAGCACGTTGTGCTAAAACTTGGTTGTTGTTTGCCAAGGTTGTCATTGGGCATTGACAATATGATTCGGATAATCCTTTAGAGTTGTTTTATCTATTTGAAAATGTGGCTGTGGCTTTTGCAATTGTTTTTCTGGTACCTACTATATACCTACTGAGAATATCAATAACACCAGTCCAAACTTCTATGTTCTTCCAATAGATAAAACATAGTTACAGACTAAATTTTGATAAATAATGATTATTTAGAAACCCTGCTCTATATTTTAAATACTTCAACTTTTTCAAATAGTACACACTCTAATATTTATGTAACGGATTTAGATTGCGTATTGTGTTATTTGAAAATATCCGTCATGCCTCGATCACGGCTGCGCGGTTAGTATAGACTATGCCAAAACCTTGGGGCAAATACAAAGTCATTCACGTAGTTTCTCAAAAATTATGCTATAAACACACGTTACATAAATATTAAGTAAGGTACCTAGATTTCATACCGGCTGCTATTACAAAAATATCATGCACAGATTAGCATCGCTAGTAAATGTTTGTTTACCAGTAGCAATTGTGGTTTACTGTATCCGTGTTTCTTTTGTTTCAGGATCCTTTTACGGTAAGTTACATAGGCACAACATAATGGTGATTATAACCTTACCATAGTAATTACATCGCATGTAGCCGATGAAATAAAGCTTAAAAAAAGCCAACACGAAGGGAACTGAAAAGTGGTTTCGGCCAAATATACTTATTTTAGTATGTATTATAATAACTGGTTACACTATCGAAACTAACTATTTTATGTTTACCGCATGAATGAATGTTTTGTTTTGTATTAAAAGTGTGGTTCTATTAGTTTGTTATTGTTTTAAATTTTAAGCAGCTTGGGAAAGTTCGACGCTTATTGTGAACTTCGTTCTTTCTTTTATGAACAAGTATTTATTCTGCAGCACTTACAATTTGTTTTCTTGTCTCAGTTTTGTGCATATCCTATTCTAATGTGATTTTCTTTTTTCGGTGTCATCGATCTGGGCGCTAATTGCAGGGTGTAAGTATATTTTGTATAATTATACAGATAATATACTTAAAGGTCATGAAATAATTTTTCTTTAGTATTTTTTCATCGAATTATTGACCATCCATTAAGTAAATATGACTGATGATATTATCTCGACAAATGAATGCCTGATTTTATTCACTCTAGTCTCACAATTTCATAAATATCAGGTAGCAAGGGTCCTTTGATGTCTCAATATGAACTAGACTAGTTACATAATCATACATAGATAGAGATTAATAGTTAGACTCTCAGTTCGACACGTATATCAACGTCGCTGTCAACCTATATGCATAATTACACAGTGACAAGACGATAATTAGTGGCGTGGAAGACGCATCGTTTCGCGGATCCTAATTGATGTACATGCAAACGCAATCAATATGACGTGGTACCGGATGTTGGTCGGCACACCGGGACACGGCCGTGTCGCCATCTCGGATAGGTATAGCCATTGTACAGTCACGCTAAACAACTCTAACATGTGTTGTCACCGTATTACACCGTACTGAGTTCACCGCTGTGGTACCTCACATTTGACTGATTTACCTAGGCGATATGTGATTTTTTAAAAAGGAATCAGGATTGAATATACTCACTCATTTGGTTCTAGTACCTTATTGTGTGCTTTTTACGAGTCGATCACTGCCAAAATTATTGATAATAATTACCTAATTCTCTTTTAATTCCTCAATTCCAATACGTATTGTAGCAAAGGCTTACGCGTTCTTACAAAAAAATTTAATATCTGCTTAAGTTCTATTTAACCAGATATATAGAACTTAAGCCAGACTTATTTTGGTCTGTTCAATACTAATTTCTAGTCTTGTATCGGGCAAGTCCTATAAAGTTAAAATAGATTTAAAAACCGTCCATTTTGTTTAATTTAGCTCAGTATGCTTATCTCTAGATAATTATATTTACATAAATAAATGGCAGAGCTAAAGTACCTATATATTTATTCGGTATGCCTTTACATTAAACTTATGATGGCTGCATTTATCTCTTGAAGAAAAAAACTCTAGTTCGCTACCCAGACCACCAAGTCAAAAGGCTTTTAATAGAAGCTTTTATTTACCTACTTTTAACAACCAATGGCCAGAATGACTTCAAGTCTACTACAGAGATGTGTCCTGAATTTGGGTCATGCATCAGTACCGCTTTTAATGAAAAAAAATTTGAAACCTATCTATTACAGAACGGTGTCATTAAGGTGACCGTATAAGTAAAGTGAAGTAAGTTAACACATAAGAGTATTCGTCGAAATCCAGTCACAAAACATAATATTGCTTTTTAAGCGCCTAAAATAAAATGGCCTATAACAATTTACACTTCCAAATGGACGGAAGTCGAATAAATTTATAGGCCTTAAAACTGGTTTCCGAATATTTGTGAATTTAACCTCCGAAGTGGCCACATGTTCTTTACGTCCTTAAGTCACAGCGCTACCTCTGCCTCGCCTCTTCTTGAAACTTTATTTATGGTTTGTAAAATACAAAGCAAGGTTTAATTTGTAAAGAAAATAATTTAAAAGGAATACCTACGTTTTTCGCATTTTATGTCTACGAAAAATAAAAATAATTCGAAGACTAACTACAATTCGTGATCTATTAATATTAATAATCTTAAATAGAATTCGTGAGTTATTTTGTATGCAAAATGTGTCCACAAAAATCACACTCAACCAGTGCAATATTAAATATTATATAGTACCTCAAACTGAAGGATCTTTGGGTACTTCATCTCTTTTGTGGCTCCAAGGACGGCGGTTTGAAGCAGTCAGCTGTTAAGTGTCTAGGCCTTTAAAGTCCATTCCTTTTAAATGATAAGTCACTCGTTTGACACAGACGAGAGATTTATATCGGGCAAATTATAAAGCTTTGCTTTGTGCACGGTCCACGTAATCCTGTTTTAAATTTATTAGGTTAGCCGACAATAAATTTGTAAATTGTGAAGTCTGCTGACCCGGAAACGTCGCCTTAATGAGATTTTTATTTTAAGGATATTCAAAGGACCCTTATCTTTTAAAATATCCGGCGGCATGGCAACATTTTTATGTGAGACTTTACAAGTTCATGTATCATTATGTAGGATTAATTACATTTCGACTTTGTTCCCGTATGTCGCTCGCCGAACGCGCCCGCCGTCGTCGATGGTGTGAACTCGTGCAACATGCAGTATGTAAGTATATTTAATTACCTACTTGGAAATTACGGTCATAATAAAACATACGTAATATGTTTACTCGATGCCCTCCGGCTGACACAGCCAAGAACTTTACTAATTAGATGATAAATGTCCGACAGGAATAACAAAATGCCGGTGCATAAATCTAGTACCTATTAAATTATATCTCCGCGTCATATCTTGTTTTGTAATGTCTATACTGTGAGCTACCCGATGATGTATTATCTAATGTAAAATGTGCAGGTTTCGGTATATATATTGTAAGTTAAAAGAAACTTATAGATTTCTTGCGAACATTTTAAAAATAACTTAGCGTCAGTTTGCTATTGGTAAGCGTTCTATCTTTTTATCCCAATAAGGTCTGCTGATACAAAACAAATTTTATCCGCGCACATGAAACATTTCATGAAACATTTACACTGACCAAAATTACACCAACAAATATTGACGTAGCGTACGCTAAACGCGTAGGTAGATAGATACGTGGAAAATCGTGCCTGTGCCCAATGTGCGCTGCAAATTAACAGCGCTTCCCCCGGGGCCAATATTTCTCCGGGCGACGTCGAACCTAGGACCGCCCGCCACTAACTACCCCACTGAATCAGCGACGATCACGCCTACATCTTGTACATACGCCGATTGGTACGTAACTCGTACCCTCGGTTCGGATAAAGTAATATATATTCGCAAGACTTAACTGCTGACTGAAAATCTTGGCTCAACGTTAAGGTGACGCCAATTTTATGGGCTCCACTGGAGCATAGGTCAACCGCGTCACCACTTAACTTATTTTGCAGACTGTTATTTTGTCCGTAGGTAAATGTTGGCCGCATTTTTTATATATATTTTCAGCTCTTCGAAATATTAACTAAAAATATAATCTTTTAGATTCTATTTATATTATATTATAAGACTGCCTCGTTGGTCTGGCGGCATAAATGTGCGCGTGGGATTGGGAGGTCCCGACCCGGTTCTCAGTAGCAGCACGGAGTCTGGTAATGTGCCCGGTTCCGGCAATAGGCTCGCCCTCTATAACGTGGGGCCTAAAAATTCATGACGAAATGTGGGTGTAATATTACACCTCTGCCTAACGCTTCGAGGATACAGGCGTGAGTCTATAAAAAAAAAAATAGATTCAATTTTTAGTTAAAATTCAGAATACCTAATATTTTTATATAAGCTTTATTATAAGTAAATTTTGTGTCAACGATATTTAAATAAATTATTGCCTTGAAATAGTATTAAAAGTGAGAGGTTGTAATTAGAATGTTTGCTACACTTAGATATATTAAACAGTCTTTAAAATTAATAGCGGTTTTATGTCTAGGTACTATCCATAAAATTTAAATGATAAAATGCACTGAGTAGTATATTTCGCGTTCAAATAGCGAAGAAAATAACTGCAAACAACTTGAAGATTAACGTAATACCTATAGTGACTTAATCTCAAAGTTGGTATAATCTAAACTAAACAGTTAGTAGAACAAGCTAAAATTGCTAACTATTAACTGAACTTAAAAGCAACGTTCATCTAAAACACGGTTCCTTAAAATTATGCTGCGCTTACCATAACATTTTAAATATTAAAATGACCAGCGATGATAGCAAGCTAATTCCTATAACTATGCTAATAACACCTACCTTCACCAAAATATAATCTTTAATCTGGATGCAAATCATCCTAATACGTTCCGATTATAAAGAGGTATAATTTCGGCATTATATTGTCCATCAAAGCATTTTACATATATAAAAATAAAAGGCTAGCAATCAAGTAATTTGTGTCTCGACCTACTAAACTCTTTTCGTGATGGAATCGTGTTTTGGTCTTAGGTTCTGAATATTTAACTTCATAATTTGGTATCGATTTCGAAATTTGTACTATAATTAGATGTGCGGTTTTACTACTTAGTGTAACTTTGGAGGTAAACTTGCTGCTTTGAATTTGGTTGTGTTTGGAGGTTCACTAGTTCGTTTATTTCAGACGGCGATGCACTGGGCTTGTAAACGCGGTGATGAAAATTTAGTGAAATTGTTGGGTGGGGTCGCCCGACACGTAGTGAACGAACGATCGGTAAGTCAATACCACGTAATGAACTCCACATGTCCTCTGACTAAAGCTGTACTATGCCTGGGTAGAACACAAACTGTTATGAACCGAGCGATGAACATTTCTGATACAATGTTGCTCTAGATTCTTCTTCCTATTTATATTGGTGGCTAATCGAGTAAAGGTCGCTCTTCCATTTTTTTGGCCATGGTATTAGAATATTTTTATTTTTGTACTGGCGTAAGATATTCTAAACAGAAATCAGTTAGAGGCCCTTGTTTGTTGATCCGCTTGTCATCGATATGTGATAATACTAAGTTGAAGGTGTTTTGGTCTTCATGTTATTAAAATATGCTAATTTCTTTGGACACAGTTTATTCATATAAAAATATTTGTAAATATTATTGTGTATGTTTTGAACAATGTGATATTAGTCTGATAAACCATTACTAAACCGATCTTTTTACTTCTAAAACGATCTACTAAGATTACTGCTAAATAAAATAATAGCTATTAATGATGTGTAAATCATTAGTATAAAAATCCCCACAAGTTATAAATTATAAGGCTGAATTAATTTATGTCAATTTCAAAACCATTTCGCTCTGATTGCCAGAACAGCTCAATAGTTTTTATTGTTTACTAAATAGCCCACGAGTTTTCGATTCTGGCGCTTTAGGATACAAAATGATAATAATTACAGTTTTGCTCCTTATACAGTAAACTACTAACTCAGCATAAGATTTACCTCTCCAATGAACATTAAATGACTAAAATGTTTTAGAGATACGTCCAGGTAGCAGCTTTCGTATAAGACTTTAAAAAAATGCTTGGATGCCAACATGCGGGAAAAGAATTCATTTTAAAACGTGAAATCTTCAAGAGGAGCAATTTGGTAGCCGTATTTGGTCCCAACAATGGGCAGATCTTACTGTGTTATACTAAAGAAATATTGAAGAAAAACAAGCGGCTCGGTAGTTGCAAGACTTACGTGATTGCACTCGAATTAAAAGAATAAAGTTAATGATGTGTTTACATCTGCAGTAAGATTAATCGCTACTTTATTGTTACCTAGAAGCTTTTACGTACAATCAAATTTACTTACAGCAAGTTATTTCGCCGGTTTTAGTGTATCGTTAAAGTGTCGTTTACAATCTTTTTCATGTGGTGTTCGGCATCGGCGACGGAAGTAGAATGGGGTAAGTCTTTCGAGAGTTTTATTACTGAACTACTTGTGGATTCGAGGGATACACAGTTAGATTTATCTGTGCACCACTCAACATTTTAATGTTTCTCCTTTACTAATAAAGCTGTAGACGTTTTATGACAACTTTATGTACATGTCCTGGAAATGATGCCCACGTGGTATTACCTACTGTTTTATTGGGGGTTGCTGTTTATGCATTTAGGTATCGCTTGTGATTTTAAATGTGTAATGGCATGCATTTCTTAGAATAATTGCAAATCGAAAATTACCTTCGGTTCTACTACATATTTTAATTTGGGAGAAAAATCGCACATTAAGATACCGTCAGGCATGATTAAAGCATAAACAAGCTTAGAACTAACATAGACACAATACAACACTGTTAAAATATGTATATTCAGGTGTCTACTTTTAAATCTATATTTTTTATACATTTCCACTTATCTTACACTGCTCTCCCCCAAGCGGGAGGTACGAAATATATATTATTATTAAAATAAAATATATAGTTAGGCATATTGTTTCAAAAGACGAATTTTTTTTAAATTTCCTGTGTCTCTCAAAGTATTTTTGCTTAGTTTACGGTACAGCTGTTGCTGTTATATATTCAGTAATATCGAACAAGTGAGTTTAATATCTATCGAGAATAATATCGAATATAAGTATTGGATTCGCAAACGGGGGCAATGTATGAGAAGGCGGGAGCAGATGTGAGAATATACAAGTGGATGTAAGCGTGCCTCCGCCCGCGCTCCCTCATAACATGAAATATTTCATATCTGATACCATCGTAAAGGTGCAGTCTTGCATTTATTTTCTTAGTTACTTCATATAATATATACGAGTCGATGCAGATACTATGCAACTTATCACATTGTGTCGAGTCTTAAAAAACACGCGTTGTGTAATTTCTTTACGCTTTCATCATAGCGAAAGACAAAGAAGTATAGATAAAGAAAATAACCCTATAAGCATAAACAGAATGCCCTAATGTAATGACATTTATATGACTTGATTTATGTGAATCTCATTTTGGTGTGCATCTCATTTTAGCTGAATTGTATCAACTAAGTTTTACACAATGCAGATACTAGGTACCTATGCAAGTTATCACTTTGTGTCTAGTGTACAATAAGCACTTGATGTGTAATTTTTATTAGCTTTCGCGATAGCGATAGACACAGTATAAATTACACAGTATAAATAAATAAAAATAACCTATTTGAATACAAAATGTCAATTTTTTTATACTCGGCCAATGTAATCTGATTTTAACAATATTATTCACCTACTTTTCACGACTGGCACTAGGTTCTTTATGACGTGAATGAGGTAATAGGAAACTCTTTTTATTGGACTACAAAACCAACAACTTCATAAAATCGCAGTTTATAACTATTGGAATATATTTTTGCTAATGATTAATTTATCATCGCAAGTGCTTTACAAGCTAATAGAATTTGATAACCTAAATACTTACCTTTGTATGCATTTGTGATTATCTCTTGCTAGTAAACATTGTAAACATGTCATGTATTTTTTTATTAGTATTTTTGCAAGGGTGGTATATACCTAGTATAAACCAAATTGATACTTTTATAATTTATCATTTTACAATAACAAGATTTTTCAGATACATCGTTACATACATCATAATGTTTTACATATTATAATGTTATAACATTTTTAGGGATATACACCTCTACACATCGCAATGCAGTTCCGCCATGAAAACGTCTATAGACTTCTAGTTGAAGTGTACGGTAAGTCATCACTCGTAAGACCAGAAGGCCAATTCTCCTATATTATATGACATAGAAAATTATATTTCAAACGAAATGAGATTACATTTTTAATTGACTCAAAATCGGTATTCAGCAAATTTAATGGCACTATCGTCTTATTTGACTTTTATTGTTCGTCGTTGACACATTGTTCAATTTACGATCTAGTCACAATAACATTCAAATATCTATCAGTTAATTTTGGAGAATACCATTTATGACACACAGTCAAAATGTGTCCAAAAAGGCACGTTTGGCTGTGCATAGAGGGGTGTTAGTGCCTATCATTATGTATGGTAGTGAAAGTGGGGTATGGCAATAGAGACTTGAAAGTAGAATAAATGCTGTAGGAATGAGAGCCCTAAGAAGTATGTGTGGTGTATCTTTGACCGACAGAGTAAAAAATTGTGTAGACTGATAAGAGAGTGGTGTGGGGTAAAAGAAGATGTAGTGACAAGCATCGAGAAAGGCATGTTAAGATGGTTTGGGCACATGGAAAAGATGGATGACGAAAGATTGACATAGAAGATATATAAGGCAAGTGTGAATGGGAAAGGACGAAAGGGTCCTCCCTTTCGTCTTTTCCCAAATACAGGCGGCCTAGGCGGACGTTCTCTGACCAGATTGAAGACATCCTAAAAAAAGGACAGGTTAGAAGTACCCTAAACAGAAGAGCATGCATGAGAAACTTGATGGGAGTGAATGAAGCAAGAGAGGTATGTCAGGATCTTTGCTAATGGCATTCCGTAGTCTCTGCGTACCCCTCCGGGAAACAGACGTGAGTCTATGTATGTAGAAGTAATATTTAGCATTCATGGGTAATTTGTAAAGGTTTCTGTAGATACCTATATCACTACCAGTGCGCAGCTACCATGATATACTTGTAAAATTTGTGAAAAATCGAAGAGTATTTGTAGGATGTTATCTGCCCAGTAATTTCAATGGAACTTATTGAAGGGTGTTAAGACTGGCTCTAGATATAGGTATCTATTAGTAATGTTCCGGATATCCGTATCCGTATCCGCGGATATCCGAGCAGGAAGCAAGATCCGTATCCGTTACTTTTCTCGCGAATCTTTTACGGATCTTTCACCTTATTAATTTTCAAGTGATAGGATGGAATGCTGTAGGTGGCTAGGTAGAATTAAAACACTATTAAATTCCATTCAGGGTATTTTTAATATAATTTCAATACAAGTCGAAAAATTATCTGTCTATTGTTCCGCCGAGTGTGCGTGACGTCAACTATCGTTTCAAGGTCGCGCGCACCGACATCGATTCAGTAAGAAAATAAAGATCCGTATCCGTATCCGCGGATCTTGACACCAAATATCCGTATTCCGATCCGTATCCGCGGATATACATTTTTAACGATCATATTAATAGATACATCACTAGTATCTATTAATATGGAAGAGAATGGATAAGATTAGGAATGAATACGTGAGAGCTAGTCTGAAAGTGGCGCCTATAGACGAGAAAGTGAAAGGAAGTCGTTTGGCTTGGTAGGGACATATTATGCGAAGAGATGATATGTATGTAGGTAAGCAAGTGATGAATATGAAGGTAGAGGGATGGAAAGGGAGAGGGAGGCCAAGGAAAAGATGGATGGACTGTGTGAGGATGGATATGACAGAGAAAGGGGTAAATGATCAGATGACGGGCGGCAGAAAAGAATGGAAGCGAAGGACGTACTGCGCCGACCCCAAATAGATTGGGACCAGGGCACGAAGATGACATCACTAGTAACTATTAATATGTTTAAATTTGTTTTACCTCTAACATTATTTATTCTTATAGTCCTATTCTCAGCGTATATTTTTATAGCTAACTGACTTATGTTCGAAGTGGGACCTATGTCAATATAATGTACTTTTGATCAATGCTACCTTTACATTCTCTACTATACAAATTACAAACCATTAGTTTGATACACTGAGCTTTGTATATTCGCATTTTACTTCTATACTGACAACCTTAAATAAAACGAATCCTTAAAATAGAATAATTAGTGAATTGCGTTCAATTAAAATAAATTAGTCGTTTGAAATAAAAACTAAATATTAATTTTATATTTTGCTACGCGAGATTATTTTAAACCCATTCGTTTGTTCATTTTAAAGTTATGGCAAAGTCGGCAGTAGTAGGAGGTTCATATTACGCTAAGCCGAATTATTTTAGACTTTCGGCCCGCGGCTTTGCTCTACCCATATTACTATCAAAATAATCAAAATACGTTGAGTAGCTTTTGCGTGAAACACTAACATCCATCCATCTACCTTCACTAAACTTTCGAGTTTATATTAGTATTACCTACTAGGAACATAGGAAGTAGGATGTTAGTAAGCATTCGACGTCTAATCGCACAGCGAGAATGATGAATGACGTCACTTGACCGTCACCATCACCGTTAGATGCATTCCGATAATTCTTAGCTCCGCAGGACTTACTAGCATACCTACAAGCTAATCGAGAATTATCTACAAAATTCTAGAATGTTCCATTTCTTCTGTTCAACATATTTGATGTTTATTAAAAGTCAGATTCTATGTATGTGTATCACGTATGTGATTACTATATTACAAGCTCTGCTTAGTTTCGGATCAGAGATGATAGTGTCAATCGCGTGTGTGTTGTCCGAGACTACTATTATTATAACCTGTGCTTTTATTTTTCACGGGCATTTAACTATTGTGTTAAAACTATATCCGATGCTTAAGATATTAGAACGGATCTAATAATTTCAGACGCTGATCCAAATGTGCGAGACTGGTCGGGCAGGAAACCTAGGCAATATTTAGTACACATGGATACTTCGCTTTCACCAGGCTCATACAGAAGTAAGTTCTTCCACTATTTAATATTATGAATTATTTTTTTTAAGTTTTCATGACAGTAAGAGAGCCAATTCTCGTATTTCAATTATCATAGCTCAATCTTTACTTCTCTATTTAATCTCAGAACTAATTCAATAAGTTCAAGGTCGGATTGAAAGGTAACCTTTTGAACACATACCTACCTATTTCAAATTCAAGACGCGTTTGTTATGTATTAACCCTTAATTGGGCGCGCCTAAAAAGTTGCATAAGTGGTCGGGTGGGGCGTGCGGCACCCCAAATTAGCTTTTTTTTAATATACGAAATAAATGCAAAATCAGAAGTTTATTAATCAGAACATTTGAACATACATATTAAGCTAAATTTAAACTTCTTTTTAATAAAGTAATAAAAAAATAACAAGATATGTAACTTTTATGAATATTAGTTTTCCTCGTTACAATTTTGGCACATTATAATCATATGGTCACTGCACACATTTTTATAGCACTTAGAGCATTCAGTCTTTGTTTTCCTGTTCTTGGTTCTCGGACTTATATGACACGTTATGTATGAAGGCGATCGGCCTACTCCAAAAACCCGTAATTTATGCCACACAAACAATCACCTGGGGTGCCTTACACCCCAAACACGCTCTCCAAGCCCAACTGTTCACGACCGAGCGCCGCTCGCAACTGAATTGTGTATGTCACACGTGTTGATGAAGCTACCTGGAAGACCAGCACGCTCAATATTATTTGTTTTAAGTTATTAGCCTGGAAACATGCGTTGGGGTGTCTGATACCCCACGCGACCAATTAAGGGTTAAGAATACCAGATGTTAGTTGGTTTTACCACTGGTAAGATATTAAAATTAATACACAACGTCGACCAAATGGTCGAGTTTGTATTTCAGTGGCGATTAAATACGAGAATTGGCCTTAACTTATTTACAGGGCTCTCCACTTGATCGGTATTAAAGATTGATGTCAAAATATATAGCACCCATTACCATAAAAATATGTCCTTTATATGTTATAAAACTGCAAAAGGTTCTCATTTTCAGAATACAGATCTTTGTGCCAGACGGTGTAGATACGATATTCATACGAAAATAGGTATATAAAATCTGGAGCTGAACTGTTGCTAAATATTTTGTGCTTCATTACTTTTATGGGCCGACTATTTGTACTAGAATGAGTGTATAATATGTAGGTACATATGTGAAAATAAACATCTATATTATCTTCGGCCCAAGGTATACAAGGTTGAATTTTGAGATGAGCTGAAATCAGAACAAGTAGCATAAACATTATAGCTCAGCAAACGTTATTTTAGAAGACTTCCCAATGTATAAATTCTTCGCGGTATTTCGGACCCATTAAATATTTCATTCTGGAGATTTATTGCCTAATGTATGTATAGTTGGAATTTAAATACGTGTAAAAAGCCGCAAGCCGTCCACTGCTGAACATAGGCCTCCCCCAAGACTCTCCACGTAGACCGATCCTGAGCCACCCGCATCCATCCGCTGGCCGCGACTCCAACAAGATCGCCAGTCCACCTTGCGGGAGGCCTACCTCTGCTACGACGTCCTGTGCGTGACCGCCATTCCAGAACCCTTTTGCTCCAACGGCCTTCGGTTCTTCTGGCTATGTGCCCTGCCCACTGCCACTTCAGCCTGATTATTCGGAGAGCTATGTCGGTGACTTTGGTTCGCCTGCGGATCTCCTCATTTTTTATTCAATCTCGCAGGAAAACTCCGAGCATAGCTCCCTCCATCGCCCTCTGTGTGGCCCTGAGCTTCCGGATAAGGCCCATAGTTAGCAACCACGTCTCAGCTCCGTAGATCATCACTGGCAACACACACTGGTAAAAACTTTCGTCTTGAGACACTGCGGCGTATGTATGTGGTCTATGTTACTATAGCCTTTACGAAAACCGGCTTGTTCGGGAGGCTGGAAGTCGTCTAGCTTGCACGCGAGACGATTCGTGATGACCCTTGAAAACAACTTATAGAGGTGACTCAGAAGTGTCTGTAGTTCCTCAAAAGGGTTTTGTCGCCCTTCTTGAAGAACAGCACCACCACACTTCTGTGCCACGCCTGTGGCGTTTTACCCTCTAGTATGACGGAACCAAAAAGCTTACGGAGCATTTCCAAAGCGGGTAAGCCGCCAGCTTTCAAAAGCTCCCGTGTAAATATATCACATAATTATGAATGGTTATATTAGCAAACTAGCATTGCTAATCGAAAATCGAAATTAATAAACAATCCGGCATTATTTTTTTCATTTAGCACCTTCTCTGGGTACTTTTACTTCTAATTGCAAACTGTTTTGGAGGCTTGTCAAGGTGAAACTATACATATAATTAGGTTTCTGCATTTACTTTCACTGACTAACGGCCTTTATTGTAAAAGTACATAATTTCATGAACTACGGGTAGTCTTCTAAAACCTTTGCACTTCTTAAAACTTTTTAGGTTGGAGAATGAGTAGTGAAACTCATTCTCAAACTGTCAACCTGTACTCGTAATATATGTTTTACAGAGGCTGACACATTTGATATACGGAGGACAGTCACTGCTCCTCCGGTTATAAGAGTGCCACCAAACAATATTAGTACTCAGTCAAGTAAGATACACATACTGTGTCCGTGTTCCCACAGTGCTTACTTGCGTAGTTATGTGACAACTTCGTCCTCACTCAATATCATAATAATATCATCCATGTACTACAATCACTGAAACGCAATTTGCAAAAGAAATATGACCCACCACCTTCTGATATGCACCTTTTAAAGCACCAAGTAAAAATCATCATTCTAATCCCGTCCTAGTTTATCTGGATGATAATACCTATTCGGAGATGGTGAAACTGTTCATTTATGTAGCGGCCGCTTCCATTCTGACCAATTTTTGGCATTATAAGTATATAACTTTGATCTACGATCACTTTGCCAATTTGGCACTATGAACAAGTTGAGTTGTTTTTCTTCTTATGAGGGCTCTGCATCTCGTATCGTGTTTTTTATCCGGTATAAGTGTGATTCGCTCCTTTCTGGACTATTTGAAAGCACTCAAATTTAGAAAAAGATACTATAAATGTCGGTAATGAAACTTTATACCCATGGTAAAACTTGAGTCATGGATGATATTTTATGCGTGTTGTTTTACTTGCACATCGCGGTTGTGGTACCTTTGTCAATTCTCTTCCGTGGTAGTTACGATGAGGTGCTTGTGATTCTTCCTTTTACTCTATTTTGTGTAAATACATGTCGACTTTATACTAAACTATTATGTGCTTGAAAAGAAATATCTAGTTATACGGTGTTTCTTCAGATTAATAAGCACTTACACTTATTCTGAATAGTATTAGATATTAGAAGGGTTGTTCAATTTTATCGTTTCGTCATTTGGTTGTTTTAAATAGTGTAGGTAGGCGGCCTAGATAACAGGCAACAAAATTCATTTGTTAATTACAATTTATATTCTTATGACTGTGGATATTAAAGTAGTGGAACTTTGTGATTTTACGCAATCGCAGTTTTCTACCACAAAATTATCTAATTAGTCTTGTTTCTAAAATTTTACATTACTATTTTATCCAACAACGTATAATCTAGACGAGGGGTCTAACCAAGACAACATATCACGGACACTATTGAATAAAAACCCCATAAAATTAATGGAAATGACACCAAAATCCGGCCGACTTGACGACAGTTTAAGTCACTATACGACACTTTATTGGTATATTTCTGTGTAGATTACATTCACAAATTGTCGTTGGTATTTATCACTATGTTATTTATTAAACTCTCTTCGTTGTTAACCTTTTTTAAATAGAATATATCTTCCGCATTGAAGATCGTCTATACATAATGGTTAAGTAAAATTCTGAAGTTATCGTATTGCAATCTCGTGCAACACATTAGATAAAAGTGCATGTTATCTATTGATAGGAAGGTATATTGTTCAATTTAAAACGAATATATGTTCCTAAAAGCCGGATATTATTTTTAATAGTCAAACCTGAAACAGTAAGACTTTTTAGGAAATAGCCATAAAAAATGCATAGTAGGTAAGTCTGTAGGTATACCTTACCTCTTGGATCGAGTCGTAGACAAGCTTAGGGCTACGAGATTTATAAAAGAAGAAACATCACTTGGATATTTATTTGGTTTTGATCAGAATCCTACTTCGCAAATCCGGCACTGCACAAAATAATGTGGCAGATAGAACAGTAATTTTTTAGTATCACTCTCAAATCGTTGTAACACACTAATGGTAGAAATTGTAAACATCATACCTCTGACAACTTCGAAAAACATCTGATCTGATTATAAAACCCTACGCATATGTGTTTAACCTTTTAGTGGGTCACCCCTGTGTGTACTCGTTATTATGAACAAGTTTTGTACTAAGACATGTGGCAACCCCAACAAAAATCAGCTGTACGAAACATTGTTCAATTTGGTAAGGAACAGCTGATTTCGACTAATATGCAAATGTACCTATAGTTTCTGTTAATTCGTAGTATTGGTAGCACTGTAAATTCTGCACAATTCCACCACTGTTAACATACAATGGCTGAAAAAATCTTAATAACAGTCTTTTGATGCACCTAATTTTAAATATGTTGTTAAAATGTATAAATAAAATTATGTAGAGCAACTAAAGGTCTGTCCTGTATAAAAGTAAAAAATAGTAGGTACCTCTATAGGTATGTGTAAATAATAAGTAGATACATAGGTTTTCTATACATGTCAACAAATTATTGTAAATATACTCGCGTGTCTTATCTATTTCTTCCCGACTTCAACTTGAGATGGATCGTTCGCAGAAAAAGAAGGTTTTCTCCGCATTGGTTCACTGAACGTGCGTGTGAAGAAGACCACGGAAGCCTTCAGCAACTTCCTAGGAGTGGGCGCTACGAGGTCATCGGCCTACCTGCCGAAGTCCGCGCGGGAAGAGAGACGGTCTGAAGACGGAGACCAGCTGAAAAGTTGGGGTTCAGCGGATAATATACAAGTAAGATACGCATATGGTAATAAATACTAGAGGCGGTTCCGCTCTTGAGGTAGTCGGTTATGTCATCATGTTTTGTCGCGGTCAAAAGCCTCAGCTTACTTCCTATCTCCATACACAAAAATCTTACCATAACATCGGTATTTTCGGACTCGGAATTGGCGATACAAGCTCACATTCGCATTCAAAATGTTTGTTAGAAAGAAGAGTATTACTTAGTAAGTATTCTTTCAACTAGAGTGAGGATCCTCTGACCAGGCTGGATGATCGTGGTCAATGGGACCGTGATTCGACGGATGATATTGGTGAACTTATTATATTAGCCAGGAACACTTTTAGAAAAGCGAAAAAAAAACTCATCGACGAACGATTGAAAAATAATAATCCTCCCGCTAAAAATGGCACAACCCGTCTAGTTTGCCATTCCCGCCATTATTGATGCTGTTCATCCAAGTTTTAGTCAATTCACGTACAGACATCCGGTACTGCCATTTTGAGTATCAATCTAAATATTTTACTGATTTGAACTGGTCTGTTGAAGCTCTTCCTCGTGGAATATCTATTATTAAATATTTTACACTGGTAAAAGAACTTCTCTATAATGTCTTTCGTTCAGTACCCAAAAGCGTTGTCAATCCCCATCATTATTGTTCTCCCTTTAGTTAGCCGTACGTGCTCCATATCACTCTTTTTTACTTTAGATGCGATTTATTGACATTACTACTATGGACTAGGGTTACTAATATACTGTATACTAATATTGAAATTTTTATCTCCGATCTGCAAGCCTCATCTCTGTCATCATATAAACTACAAATTACAATTAATTTATAGTGGGTATTTATTTTGCTATAAAAGGAGGTAATAACTGCTGCTTCGTGTCGCGAGAAACTTTATAGCAACTACGGACACAATGAATATTCTCTCTAGAGGTCTAGAATAAAAATATATTTGGATTACACAAATACCGTCCATCTGTTATATGGAAATGAAACTGCTCGCGACGCTATGGTGATAGGTGTTTTATCTGTTATCATTCAGTCTTCTATCAGAATTATTGCATGTCTACCTAGGTATGTAAGTTGGCTGGGAAATGGCTGAACTCTTCTTAGACAGTTTGCGTTCTGCCTGTTCTAATGTTGTCTTCTATCTGAAGTTGACAATGATACCACGGTCTACAGGTCGGGGGTTATCTTAAAAATACAATTGATGTAAGTGCTTGTAATCAAATCTTAAAAATGGTCCTGTGGAATTGAGAACGAGCAGTAACAATGTCAATTAGCCGCATTTCACGTTGGTCCTATCTATTACTTTACTGTCACGAGAAACTTAACATATTCCCAAGGCTAGGTGGTTTGTGACAATGTCGAACGCTGGGGTTAAAAGACACCAACATGTTTGTCATCTAACAGCGCCGCTTTTGAGATCTAATCAGATCAATGTATTTGTTCCGGGATTTAGTACAATCTTGTTGCGTCTGGGTGATGAATGTGGCGAACACTTATTTGACAAAAATGTCGTCCCGTGCGACGATCTAACCCATAACTATAATCTGCACAGTCCAGAGATTAGCTACATAATAGTTGCGTCAATCGCGAGATAACAGGTAATTATCATCAGAATGATTACCTATAATTTCGCATTTAGCACATGTCTTGATAGGAAAATGCGCAGCTGGGACGGCGACATAGTGATGATATAATTGATAGTAAAATCCAAAAATAGCAGAGAACGCCAATTGTTATGCCATACCTGCGCATTCTGACAGGAAAATCCAGGAAATAAATATGTTTAGAGATATAATTTACTACTTTCAGAAAGACGACAAACTGATGCCGCCTCCAAATAGCAGTAAAGTGCGACGCCGCGGCGCCAGCGGGCGGCGGGGGCTCGCCGCTCACAGTCGGAGCACGCCTTCTACACCCGACCAGGTGAAACCACCATACCATACTTAAAAAACTACTATTGCTACCATGAAAGTAATATTTTATCTGTGAAACTAACGTTCTATGTTTAAAAATCTACGATTGCCATATAAAACAAATATTAATATAATTATTTTAAATATATTTTTGTGGCCAACTCTTACATTACTAAAGCTTTTTAAAGAAATCGTAAGGAATTATAAATGTCCCAAATGAAAAATCTTAATAGGTACCTACATAAAAATCACCAAGTTGTTAGATATGAACTAAACTCGAGAAAAAAAAGATAGGGCCGTACTCGTATTCAATATTCAATTCTATGTTGATTTGTTACCAGCCAGCACTACAACTACAAAATAATCTATTGACATCGCACATTTTAGTTTTATACTTATAAAGAAAAAGATTTTGACTTGCGAGAGTAGTCAGCTGAAAGTGCAGTCTTGGCCTTGATGCCAGAAATGTGACACAAAGAAAATCTTTTAAAATTGTCCAAGGGATTTAAACTTGAGCGATAATAAAAAAATATAGTACTTTATTAGTAAACGAAACCAAACATTCAATTAATTCTGGATTTATTTATTTAGAATAGCTGTAAGATTCATATACTTAGTTTGGCCATAAATACTGTTACAATAAAAATATATATTACATTTGAATTTGGAATCTGTCATTTTTATACGATTGTTTATTGTGTTTTATCGTTTTGGTGCCAATACATTGTACAATATTTAGCGATATTAAAATCGAGTGGGGTGATAACGAGAACCGAATCGCTGTGATTGCATTACATAAAGTAGGTATGGAGCCAAAAGCAATTTTTAAAACTCTCCATATACTTGGTATTAGTCAAATGTTTGTGTAGGTACCGGGCTATTAATAGGTACAATGACACTTCCTATATTTGTGACAGAAAAAGACCTGGCCGTCCACGCAGTGTTCGTACGAAAAAGGTGTTCAAAGCAGTAAGGGAAAGAATTCGAAGAAATCCTGTCCGAAACAAAAGATTTTATCTCGGGAGATGAAGATAACACCTAGAACCGTCTCGCGTATTTTAAAAGATGACTTAGGACTTGCAGCCTATAAGAGACGATGCGAATGACAATGGTCATTTCTTAACGGATAATTTAAAAAAGAATAGGGTGATAAAATCGAAACAACTACTGAAGCGGCTAAACGCAAAGGCAGGTCACAGAAAAAATTTGTTTACGGATGATTTTTTTTTTACAATTGAGCAACATTTGAACAAACAAAATGACCGTATTTATGCTCAAAGCTCTGGGGAAGCTTCCCAATTAGTCGACAGAGTAAAACGTGGGCACTATCCGACTTCAGTGATGGTTTGGTGGGGTCTTAGCTATGAAGGAGTGACTGAGCCATATTTTTGGAAAAAAGGTATCAAAACATCGGCACATTCTTGAGAAGGTAGTTAAGCCCCTTAACAACACCATGTTCAATAACCAAGTACCTATTGTCCTTCGAGAAAGACTCGGCACCGGGTCATAAAGCACGGTGCACGCAGTCTTGGTTGGAAACGAACGTTTCGGACTTCATCAGAGCTGAAGACTGGCCGTCGACTAGTCCCGATCTTAATCCGCTAGATTATGATTTATGGTCAGTTTTAGAGAGTACGGCTTGCTTTAAACGCCATGATAATTTGGCGTCCCTAAAACAATCCATACGATTGGTACCTAGTGATGGATTTTCCTATGGAAAGAGTGCGTGCTTCTATTGATAACTGGCCTCAACGTTTAAAGGACTGTATTGCAGCCAATGGAGACCACTTCGAAAAGGCTTTTTATATTTTTTTTTTTTTCTTTTTGTCAATATTTATGGCAAGATTAGGTATATATAATTAGTAAATCTTATTGTGAGAAACTGAAACCAGTGCCAACTGTAAGCCAAATGCGTACATTTCATCTCTGATAAAAGAAAACGTATCATTGCATACAGAGGCATCTGTTGTCAATATTTGAAACTAGAACATAGCCCTATCTGCTGTCAATCTTTGAAACCAGAACGTAGCGATATCTCTTGGCAATATTTGGTACTAGAACGTAACGTGGTTTAGTATATTGTAGTAACGGCATCTAGTGGAAACAAGAGAATAATTGGAACCTGCTGAGAAAGGATTCTAAGTTTTATCCTTTGTTTCTTATAGATGTCACTAGCACAAATTGTATTGATTTTGTATGCTGCGAGCTACAAAGTAGCTAAGCCACCGACTTCGGCTAAATAGGCCTCAGATTCGATTCCTTAGTAGAGCAAAAAGTTTATTGGATTTTATCTCAAAACTTTAATTTCCCAATATAACTGATGAAAGAATAGTATGATTATACATAACTAGTAGCTCTGAGCCTGACGATGCTATACTAGAAAGATAACTTGTGCTTGTGGGCATCGGGTTATACGTTATAATATATTGGATATCGTAATACAGCCTCCACACTCCACAACTGGACTAAGGCTTCGCTTAATTTTCATCACAGCAGAAATTATGAGCCAGTAAGAGGATTTGGCTTAGACACGCTGGCCAGACGGGTTATTATGGTTTTATGTGGAGTTTTCGGTCTCTTTCCCAAAAACACCACTTATTTGCTCGTGTGTTTTCCCTGAATAGCCGCTTCTGACGCCCGCGGAATGAAAGGATAATGGCACTTTGTGTTCTCAATTCGTCACCACACTTACTACTTATAGATGACGGAATACAAAACTACATAATATGTAAAATATTTGTCTATCTCTTACAGCCTCGCGCGCAGATGGGAGTAAGTGAAGAAGGAGACTCTGATTCAGATTCTGCGGCAGGCTTCCACTCTGCCTGGCGACAACAGAGGGCTTCATGTACTTAAAAACATAATATTATTATAGTACCTATCCAGCACAAGTCCTAAACAGGTTTTACAAATTGTACTAACAAGTTTAGCAAATGTACACCTTAGCACACAAAAACAAGGTCTAGAATCGCATATTTGATTCTACAAACTTGCTCATGACTTGTGAAGGTACTAGTATTCCTCAATATTTTGTAATAAATAAGCTTAAACGTAACAAGATAACTTTTACATTCCTAAGCAATATCACAATTGTGTTAATATCACAAATTGCATTTTTTATAGAATAGTTGTAATTATTACTGTAGTAATAAGGGCCATTTTTGTTTACACATAATATATACATACGTATATTGTTTAAGGTTATACATATATGTAATAATATGTAGATAAATACTTGTAATTTTTCACAGAATATTTGCATTTTACGACAAGATCTTCTCGTGTCAATTTTACACCTAGTTTCCTACCGTTTTCTAGACGCACGGTTTTCAATTGGAAGACAGCTTCTTAGAACCCATCCTTATATGTCCAAGTCAAATTTTGCAATGGCCACCCAAATGCATATTTCATGATTTCTATCGAAATCTACTGTTGATCGAAACCATACGATACGGTTTGTAAAAGCTCTCTCAGCGGATGGTAACGGTCAGTTAAGTCCGCTAGAAGGCGATTCTATAGAAAGTATGGAAATTGTATAAAAGTATTACTAAATGCTCAAATTATTTTCAACCATGATAGTGCGCTGATAGTACTTTTCGTCGAAGAAATCTAGCACTAAATCTGTAGATCAAAATAAAATTCCCGCTTGACAAATGATCAATGAAAATCAGCTTAAAAGTTAAATGCGGTATAGTACAAAATGCTGTACCAAATTTCATCAGATTTCGCTTTCAATTGTTGAGTCATAAAAGTGTAATAACTTTTTTTTTAATAATCCTGTAACTGTAACATGTAACTATTACCACAGATAATATAATACTATACAGTACTATTACTACTAATTAGGTCTCAAAGATATGACGAGGAAACTCCGATATGGTAGGTATATTAATTCTTTCAGATTTTTTAGCATTGCAGAGAAATATTATTAGTTTGATAATATTGTTACTAGCAAAAATGTATGACATAAGAAGTTCTTATTAATAGTTATGAAAACTCGTTTTATGTGACACACTATAAGTATTTAAAAAATCTATATTTTATCGTTATAAAATGGTTATGTTTCGTTGTAGATGTTTTGTTTTGTGTAAATAAAGCCGTTTTGTTATGATTATAGGTTCATGTCGACATTATTTGTTTTAGTAGGTATATATTAATTCTTCAAATCAGAACTATATTTGTGATACAATTGGAAATTAATTACATTATATAAATTCATTACATTTGAAATTGCAATAGTTCAATCAATTTTATAACACCTTTTGCAACAATAGGTATGTGGTAGATTATAATATTTTTGTTTAAGCGAAAGTTGTTTTGAAATTGAACTGCTCTTCTCGGATTCCATCGCGTTTCATTGTGGTTTTGCTAGATAACATATAGACCGAAAGATCTTGAATGAAATTGTCACATCATTCGACTTTTCGGTTACTCTACAGGCGTCATAGTCACATGAAGTTTCAGTCTTTCTATTAGCTTCCACGTCCACCGTGTCAAATATAACATTAAGTGGCAAATTCTGTATCAATAAATCTAATTTATCCAGAGAGAGCTCAAAATAACCCCTTTCCCCTCTTATTTGGTTTCTTTCAAAGATAAATTGGTATGTAGTGTTTTCTTCGATAAAAACTCCCTTTACCTAAATCGAAACCTACAGCAAAATACCTAAGGTCGTCCTTAAACGAAATCCTGAATCCATCACTGGTTGCAATTGTATAACAAATGCAAATACAATATAAAAAGGTACATAATGATACTTATGCTATTGATAACGTTACAAATCGCTTCATTGCAAATCAGATTTCTCACTTACATTTAACAACTTATTTATATTGTATTGAAGTAAGTATTTATGTGATTTAAATCAGATTTATTTATAACCTGACATTTTATGAATTAGTTTTGTAAAATCGATCAGTATTCTTGTACTGTTATTCATGGAATAAGTGCCTTATGATTAATGTAATATTACCTTTTTTTTAATTGTTTAAGTCTTTGAACAAAGTAGTCGTCTTGATAGCCAAGTATGTGCATAAAATAAATGAATTATAAAAATATACCTACCGTATTTCACTTCTGTCACTACAACCCATTATTTGCACGGTTGCTGCAGACTAAAGTTATTCTATTGCTAATAGTAGGCAAGCAATATTTCAAAGAACGGTCCGCTCGCAATAGAAAACTGTTTTATTTTATAATCACTTTAAGAAGGTGATCTATTGCAATCCAGTGTTATACTCATAGTTGTATAGCTATTTGGGAACCCACCCGTTATTGGCTTATGCTTTGACAATTAGATTTCGCATTAAATAGGCATCTGACCATATGAAGATTTCAGATTGCTAGTTGCATATAATTAAAAGGCTGTCTGAAATGATCGACACACAGTGTTCGATGTGATAAAAATCGAATCATCAACTTTCGAACTAAAATAGGGAACCCGTCATACGCCAGGGG
The DNA here is from genome assembly GCA_944739405.2 of Euclidia mi. Taxonomy (NCBI): domain Eukaryota; kingdom Metazoa; phylum Arthropoda; class Insecta; order Lepidoptera; family Erebidae; genus Euclidia; species Euclidia mi. The sequence continues at coordinate 40,572,093 of OX123199.2, forward strand.
TCAGTCCATTCCGAGTTTGCACTCCATTGCCACTGTGACTAGCGGCACGATAGACACCTTAAAAAATTAAATTGTCCTGTGACAAATGCAACCCCAAAGTAACCTTTCAATAGTTTCAATGGACTAGTTCGATTGAAATCAATTATTAGATTTCAAATAAGCAAAATAGACCCAGTAGTATACCTACTCCTTTTAAATTCTTGTAACAGCACTGAAATTGAACAGACAAAAGTTTCGTAGCATATTATACTTAAGTGATAAACTGCACAATATTGTTAATTGATTACACTGACATCTATTGTGTCCTTGGTACAGTTACCCGGCTAGTTTAAGGACAGATGTACACCGTGGCTTTTCCACCGCACGGCGATCGTCAGATATTTGACGTGTGACCAAACGAAATGACATCAGCATAAGAAAGAGAAAAATTTGGATTAGGTATAAAAAAAAAATTAAGATTGCTTTTATATGTATGTATGGGCAATAACCCATGATGTTTGTAATTATTATATAATAAAACAAGAATTCTCACTTTTGTATAATAGAATTGCCGGATATTCACAGATGTTGCATTGCGTTCTCGTTTGCAGGAGATCCTGCGTAGTGCCGTGCCTGGGCACTGCATCCCGGTGGAGCCGCACATGCAATGCCACCCTGTATATAGGTTCGCGTGGCGCCACTTTAAGAGGTTGTGGACACCGCGGTAGTTTTTAGTGCGTAAGCCGAACTTAGTTCGGGAGTCGTACACAGCCACAAGTCAAGCTATACATACAGTTGCATTACGATTGTAATAATATTTTCTTTCTTCATAACAACGTTACAAAGGTCAATATGAATAGCTTACCTTTGAAGTAAACTCAAATATGAGAGGCGGAGGTAGAGACTTGCTAACAGAGTTTTCTACTAAAAAGGTAGCGAACCTAGTATACTGGGAATAGCTATAAGCTGGTGGTGGATCAACGCGGATGAACAGGTAGGTGCTACATAGTAGTTGTTGTACCATCTCTCTTTTCGCAGATGAATTGCTATAGCGACCGGCTTAGTTTCATGAAGTGCTAATTAAATTATTTTGATATACCTACGTAAGTTTAAGTGTCTTCACCCCACAGGCTGGATGCAAAGGGGAATTCTATATTAAAAAAAGCGGGCCCAAGATCCGAATGATGACAATTCTTACTACTGTAGAATAAATAGCAAGTGCCATGTGCACAATGCATGGTCAAAATGTCATAAGATAATATGCTCTACTCGAAGAAAATTATACATGTTCATTTGTATAATAGTACGTACCTACATATAGCTTCTTCGTAAATAAACATTGAAATCTTTATCGAGTACCTAAAGTTAACAGCTAACAGCTGTTATTTAAGGTTCTACAAAAATTGTCGATAATGTTGATATGTTGATACTTTGATAAAAGTCAAGTAAGTACCTACAATAGAGTAGGTACTTACTTGACTTTTATCAAAGTATTAATAGTTATTTGTGCAACAAGAGAGCAAAGTTGTTTTTTGTTTCGAGTGCTGATTTTGAGTCCCGATCAAGCGAAGGATTCTATGATTGATTCACGAGCGTAGCGAGTGAATCAAAGTTAGAATCCTGAGCGTGGTGAGGGACTCAACAGCACGAGATACAAAAAACTTTGCTCTCGTGTAGCACACATAGCTTTTCACCACAGCAGTGAGAACACATATTACTTAGGAGACATAGAAATGAACAGGAATAGATTGAATTCTGCATAATCACTTGTTGATTTAACTCTTCTGGTGTTAAAGTACAGTCAACATCGCTAGTTTCACTTATCTGTTTAGATTATTTTATATATTATTATAATTTAACACGTTACGCTATAGGTACCTACTGTATCAGCATCAGCGAAATTTTTATTCCCGCTACTTTTTTAAATCGCGTTTTAATACCGCGTCTCTGATGTTTATTTTTCAAATGTATCATTGTTGTAATTCTAAATAAAAATGTATTGGTTAAATACTAATTTTATACTATTAATTATTAGACTTATTTTTATTAAAATCCAATAATAAATTAAACATGTAAACAATAACATATAAAAAAAAAACAAATATCTTTTTTTTTTGCGTTGTCGTAGGTGTTTACTTTGAGGTCGAATTCCAAAATCGAATTTCGAATTCGAAGGGGTTTGATTTTCACTCACTTTTTATATGCATGTGAAAGAGACAGAGCACAGTAAAATTCGAATGTTTCAAATTTGTGGCTGAACAATGTCAATTCGTGGCACTGAAGATTGAAAAATTAAAAAGCTACTTTGCCTCACGCTCGAATCAAAATCGCGTTTTGTTCACTGTTGTCTCGCAGCAAAAGCGGCATGTTTGAGCTGCTGTGGTGAAAATTGTTATTTTTATCTTTTTGGTATTAATTTAAGCTATTCCAAAAAATAACGATTGAAAATTATACACGATTATAGTCATCTACAAGCTTTTGAAGTTTTAAAAAGACGCATACTTTATCCCTTATAGCAAAATTATTATTTAATCTTTAGCCGCGGATAAATATGGCGATTCTAGTTAGTGAAGCCACATGCCAGAGTAACCGTCTATGTCTCTAATTAGGAATATTAAATTGCTTGTAACTAGGCAGGCCATTATGAAAGTAAATGACGTGCTTTCTTTGATTCGATATCGTCTTTATTCTGTTTTATAAATATATATATCTACTTAAAATATAATGATTAGTCAGATACGTTATTAAAACCTCATAAACTGTAAATTCTAGTGCAATATTAGCGTAGTCCTTACCCGCGCGGCGGAAAACACGCAGTGTTTCGCTGCCCTAACGAATCGACGCGCCTACCTCGTCGACAGATAGATGGCGTTACTCTCTATAAGTCATAATATGTGTCTTGTGACGTGTACTAAATAAATCATAATAATAAATTTTATGCAAAGAGTATTTTATTGCTTACTAGCTGACCCGACGAACTTCGTACCGCCTAACAGTCCATACTTATTTTAATTTCTTAAAATTTTCTCTTCGTAAGAACCATCCTCGTACAAATTCAAGGAATAGGTACCTACTTATACCTAGGTAATGAAATGAAAAAAGAATTAGCAAAATCGGTTCAGCTGCTCTCGAGATTTGCGCTTAGCAACACATTCAGTGGTTCATTTTTATATTATAGATTTTACACAAACACGTAGGTACCTAGGTACCTAAGTTACACATGAAAAGTGATCCATTTCTCATTTAGGTAGGTACCTACCTACAGGTAGTGACACTTTGCATTCCTAATCCGTCGCTACATTGCAACTCATGTTAAAGATTAAAGAATAACGTGAATTTGTGTTAATAATAAAGTGCATTTATTACGGATGCAGCGAATCGTACTTTTGAGAAGACCCTTTACCAATTTTCATTCTTTTATTTTTAGTAGTATGTGCGATGTGTGGGGCGCAGACAGGCGCTATGGTAAAAAACCGCTCGACCGGTGAAACAAGAAAACCTAGAGGGACCTATATTATTAGTCCACGTCTTCTAGCAGATATTTTTTATAGGTACCTACATCACATTGATTTTTTTCTCTATCTGAATCTAGGAAGAGTGACTCTTGCTAAGACATTCGTACCTACTTGTTTATCTGTGACTACGATGTCCGCGGCGTCTTCATCGCCAGTTACTCTGACGTAGGAATTGAGCCCATGAAGGAATTTCTAATAGTGGAGGTGGTCGTACGAAAGATTTTAAAATGCAAAAAATAAGAAAATTAATCGAGCGTGTCAGATTTTCTAAGGGGATGTTAAGTGAACCTAAAAAAAGGCTCTCATTGAACAATCTGACGATTTGAGTGTGACGCATTCGCATAGGTAGGTACGTGGTCAATATTAGAACGTGCAAAAAGAATTCGCCATTTTGAGATACTCAAGCGCGTCTGATTAATTTTATATGCTTCATCCTAACATTCTAGACGTACCTACTTTCTCATAATCTGACGATTATCTGGAGGAATCAGTACAACAGTCAATAGCCGCTTCCCCCACCCATGAAAAGATATACATTAGGTACCTATTTACATTTTAGCTTTGCAACCCAATAGGTCTCAATGACGCTCGAGTAAATCCCAATTTAGCATCGTGGGCTCGCTTGCTGGTAGATACACGATGGTAAATTATAAGTAGTTACCAGAGAAGATAACATAACGTAAATGAACTAATTTTGAACTTGTTCGCAAAATCGTGCAATCGACATACCTGATCTTGGTCCATAGAAACGTCAACGTTCTGACCCATTTTCCTACCTAACATAATTTTTTGTTGGGAAAGACTCATGAGTAAAGAGCAACACAGGAGAAAAAATACTTAGTTGACATCATTCTATGAATACATATATTGCTTTAGTGCCCTAGGTCTCAAAGAATTTTGATGTGTCATTACTTCATTATTTATTAAATTCCTATTAAAAAAATTGCGTCATTCATTAAGAAAATATAATATGCTATACCTACATCTGAGGCTAGGTTTGCTGGAAACTTTTTCTTAATTAAGCAAATCATCATATAAATAGATAACTGTCATCATCCTCCTAGCGTTATCCCAGTTTCAACCTGGGGTCTGCTTACTAGATGTTGCTGAATATTAGCTTTCCCACAGAGCGACTGCCTGTCTGATCTCCACAAACCAAAGGGATAGCGATATTCCATGGTTTAGACTAGTGTCCGTTTATTAAGATCTTCATGACAACCTGGACCGACGGCTTAAGGTGCTCTCCAAGGCACGGGGCAAGCGATAACTAACAATTCAATACGCACATAACTAATAACTGTATAAAAGTATTATCAACTTTGTCACAGTCTGATATAATATGATAATATTATTTTAAACTAATAACGAAACAGCACGTACTAAGTAATCAGTATCTGGACGGTTTTCAACGACAGCTTTATATAGCTTTTGGAGGATTGCCGACAATCATAATACCTTTGCGTATATCTGTACTTTCGAATCTAGGAAACCTTTTTAAAATATTGCCAACTTTCTAAAATGGACTTCAGGTTTTTAACATCATCATCAGCTGCCTATAGTCCACTGTTTATAGAGGGAGAGGCATTCAACTGAGCCCAATCGCTGACTCAACATGTCAAACTTAATTCTTGGTCCAGATTTCTCTTTCACAAGTCAAGTTCAAGTTTTTAGATGTATCAACACATTTCTCCCTAATTCTACCAAGCAATGCTTTGGGTAGAAAGAGTTTTTACAAAAGTGCACGCTGCTGAAAGTAGATTGCGTGCGACCTCCGGTCTCTATCTTTACAATTTATCAGAGATGTTTCTTTGGTGTGAGTTTTGTAAAGCAGCTTTTTGCAAACCTCTTGCTGGTGACGCTATTGAACTTTTCTGTAGCGGCGACAATGAATTACCTCAGAACAATGTAAGGTACCCGGGTCGAATATGGCCACAAGGTTTGACGCGTTGTATCTTTCAGATTTGTGTATTTAAAGGAAAGCAGGTGACTAAATTCAAGGTAAACCTTATCCAGCTTTAGTAATATAAAGCCATAATTTCAAAAATATTGGCGGTTTATCGATTTTTTTAAGTTTTTGTATTAATTTGAGAAATGACCATATTTACGTACAGGGTCGTAAATATGCGCATGATGGTGGCCGTATAGAAAAATACTGTTCTACAAACCTTTACATAAGCCGTGTGGTTGACGGCATAGAATACAAGTGTCACCACCCTCTATCTTCCCGTGGGTGTCGTAAGAGGCGTCTAAGGGATAACACGATGCAAATACCATCTTTGCGTAGAGACGGAAAACTCGATATCAAACCCTATACGACTGCCTCGTTGGTCTCGCGGCATAAATGTGCGCGTGGGATCGGGAGGTCCCGGGTTCGATTCCTGGGTCGGGCAGTGTTATTGGGTTTTTCTGTCACGAAATTCTCAGTAGCAGCACGGAGTCTGGAAATGTGCCCGGTACGGCAATAGGCTCGTCCCTTATTACGTGGGACTTAAGTATATCTGGCGAAAAGTGGGTGTAGAAATACACCTCTGCCTACATCTTCGGGGTTATAGGCGTGAGACTATGTATGTATGTATGTACATAAACGAATTGAATATAACAATTTTAATTTCTAAGTATTATTTTTTATTACAAAATGAGCAAAAATATAAATCTACCTATAAGTAATAGGACTAAGCATTAGGAACAGTAGAACATAAAAAAAGAAAATTGTAAGTAACAAAACGAAACATCTGACTTTGAAAATTTGAGGTAATTTTAATACATAATCAACAAAAATGAAAATTTTAAGTAGGTAATAAAAATCATGAGATCTAATTGAAGAACGAATCACAATTAACATTTTTGAACATCAGTATTTTGAACATATGGTACATATGAAATCATCTTTGTCATCTGCAGTTAAGCCGACACATTCCTCATGGACAGAAGTCGAGCAGGGTGAACATTGGTCCATGTCCCTCGAATAATTGAAGATTTGTAACGTCCCATTTTGGCTAAAACAAAAAAATATAGGTACATATAAAGCTCATATGGTAAATATGGCCAGCCAATGGCCATATTTTGCACAACAACTTTTTGTTGCCGTAATGCCATGTTGCAAAAACTGATCACTACTTTGGAAAACACACACTAAAATGTTATAATACGATAGTCAAACGACATTTAGACATCAAAATAACAGTATCCAATATTAACCAAAATATAATCAAAAACTTACGATGAATTTTTATAACCTCTTTTTAAAGCCTCAGTATGCGCGGGAGCGCGGGAAGGGGTGCCATTCGGGAACGTTCCTCAGGCCCGATCGTGTCACATTGCATTTTGTTCTAATAGTGCTTTATTCATACTTAAGTATTCATATACTTAAGCATGAATAAAGTAACTCAAAGTGAACTCAAAGAACTAAAGGGTGCATAGGGTTCCCACCAAGAACTTAGGGTCCCAAGCCAACCTCGCCTGCAAGTGGTGCACCTGCCGACCAACGGAAGAGGCACTGGCAAATAAAATATCCCGATAAGCGGCAATAGGCTCGCCACCTATTACGTGGGATCAAAACACTGGCGAAAAGTGGGCGTTTAATATGCCTCTGCCTACCCCTTCGGGGAAACAGGCGTGAGTCTATGTATGTATATATGTATGAATAAAGTACTCTCATACTCATGTATGTGGCCATATTTACCGGCTGGCTATATTCGACCCAGGTAAACTTACCTGCAAACTAACTAGTTTGCTTAATACAGATAGATTGGGAAATAAAATTAATTGCGCAGGTACACAGGTTGATTGCGATAGATTGAGGACTGTATCTTAGGAGTTTTAAAAGTTAAAGCAACAATATCGTTGAACGTTTTATCGTTATCAGACAAAAAAAGTTGGTTTTAATCTGCCGACGGTATTGTAGTACTAATGGCTGCATATTTAGATTTTAGTCCGCTTCACGTACTATCCTGGAGTAATAGTGACGATCGGTGGATAAGACTTGAGGTTGATGCAGTTCTATACAGTGGTTTGGTCCAGACTCCAACAAATGCTCAGCTATCGCCGACTTATAATATTAATATGTCGGCTTTTTACAGCTGCGATATGTTCCCTTACTCTTTCAGCGATTGTACGCTTAGTTTGTCCGATATATTAACTACCACAGCTGCAATCGACTTTGTAGACGCCAGGTGTTTGGAGTGGAATGACATCCTTTGGGGTACGCAGATTGTGTGCTATCTTAGAGAGCGGACTGTATACAGTCTTGATGGAGTATTTCTTGAGTAATGTTCCAACTTTTTCCGTCACTCCCTTTAGATACGACATGGGCACTCTGCTTACTTCAGGTTTACGCTCGTTCCTCTTCCGACGGAGTACGTTTTTCTTGTATCCGTTACGCCTAAATACCTCCCGAACATGTGACAGCTCACTATTTAATTGTTCAGGGTCACATAGGTCATACGCTCTGTTCAGTAACGAGGACGCAACGGAATCCAACTGCCGCAGATGGTGGTGCGAGTTCGCGTTGAGATACCTGTCGGTGTGTGTCGGTTTCCTAAGTATATTACATGCAGTGTCACAGTGTGTCCAAGGTACCATTATCTCTCACTGTCACTTTAACGTCGAGAAAGGGCAACGATCCGTCTACCTCCATTTCGAATGTGAATCGGATGTTCGGATGTATGGAGTTCAATATGTCTGCGAATTGTTCTACGTCCTGCTTGTTGCCCTTCATGATGCAGAAGATATCGTCGACATACCTTTTCCATAGTTTCACATTTGACGCCTGCATGTCTATGGATTTCTCAAACTGCTCCATCCAGACGTTGGCCATTACCGGTGCTATAGGGCTACCCATAGCCACTCCATCGATCTGGAGGTAATGTTGTCCACGATATAGGAAGTAGTTTCCATCCAAGCAATTCCTAAGTAGAACGATGTATTCGTTAGACAGACCGTTTTCCCTTAATTTCCTCTCTAAGACGTCAAGGCATTCTTGAATAGGAACATTGGTGAATAGTGACTCGACATCAAAACTCACCATCACCTCTTCCGGTTCCCTTTTCATGCTCTTGATAATTTCAATAAAGTGGCGAGAGTCCTTTACGAAAGAGTGCGTCTTGCCTACTAACGGTTGAAGTACCTTGCTCATGTGTTTCGCCAAACCATATGTAGGTGAATTTAATTGACTCACTATCGGTCGCAAATGTACGTTAGTCTTATGTACTTTAGGTAATCCGTACATCTTAGGCGGCTGCACAATATAAGTTTTATGTAACCGTTCAAATACGTCTTCCGTAAATAAGCTTTTATGGTCCCTTATTAAGGCTCGAATGCCGACATTCGAACTTAAATAAAGACCAAGTGAGGGTAGGTGCCGAAACCCGCACTTCCACAAGACGGCGCTGAGCTCTCATGAGTCTCTCCGCGACCACGCTCGGTGCAAGACGAGCGAAACGTCGGAAACAAATAGGTATTTATACCTTAAATAAGTTAAGTTAACGCGATTAAGACCCGCAAAATTATTTTGAATATAGTAAAAGACTGTTTGGGCTTACAAGGCAGACTTAGAAAAAGTATTAAAACGCGTAATTCAGATACAGAGCTGACAAAAAAATATATAGTTTTTTCTTAAGAGATGATGTATCTAGAAATTCTGCCTGCAAAAAAGAATTCATCACTGAAGGCAAAGAAAAGATGCAAAAACGGTTCTTATTGGACTGTAAATTAACAAAAATATACAATGGACAGTAATAGGGTGAATAGAGCTTTGAAGGCTTTTATGAACAGTCAAAACATGTCCAAAAAGGCACGTTTCGCTGTGCATAGTGGGGTGGTAGTACCTACACTTATGTATGGTAGTTAAAGTTGGGTATGGCAGAATAGACATGAAAGTAGAATAAATGCCGTAGATATTAGAGCACTGAGACGTATGTACGATTGAGTAAAGAATTGTGTGATAAGAGAGTGTTGTGGGGTAGTAGTGACAACCATTGAGAAAGGTATGCTATTATGGTTTGGACACATGGAGAGGATGGATGACGAAAGACTGACCAAGAAGTTATATAAGTCAAGTGTGAATGTGACATGAGCAAGGGGAAGACCTAGACGGATGTTGTCTGACCAGATTGGAGACATCCTAAAAAAGGACAGGTTACAAGTACCCTTAACCGAAGAGCATGCATGAGAAATTTGATGGGAGTGAATCAAGCAAGAGGGATATGTCAGGATCGTCGCAAATGGCGTTCAGTAGTCTCTGCCTACCCCTCCGGGAAACAGGTGTGAGTATAGACTCACACCTGTTTCCCGGAGGGGTAGGCAGAGCTGAATTTTACACTATATATAGATATAGTGTAAAATTCAGCTCGAGTTGGATCCCATGGACATCGACATTCTATACGAAGACACTACATTTTTTTTGTCTATTTTTGCCCAAGTTAGTATATCTTATTTTGACTGTATGTGCCCACACAAAACTCTGACACCAGATTTAGTCACAAACTCACACGAAAAGTTTATATAATGCTACCATTTTTATACTCAGTGTTAGGTATTACCACAGCTTTCCAATGCAGTCTCTACAACTATCGATACATTTGACCAACTGCAATTCCCAATTAGTCCGCTGTCATCAAGGGTGTAACTCAGTTAAAGTTTGCAAAATTTGTTTCAGAACAAGTTTTAAATTAATTTTGCGGACAAAATCGAAACACAATTCGCGAAATTCAAAGTTATGTATTGCGGCGACTTTCACATCGCTGCTTACAGCTTAGGTACTGAGTACTGACATCAAATTATTGCATACATACTGCTGCTTTTCGGTCGACACAACTAGAGTGACACTTTTCTAATATATTTTGCAATTTGCCAATGGACGAAGGCTCTGATTTTTCTATACCACAGATTGAGATGGGAATCAGAAATAAAACAAAATATAATTCGGTGTTCAAATAATTATCCAGGTTCCGAGTGTTTATTTTAGTCCATTATTTCTGTCAGTAAAATCTACGTGGAAACCATATCCTATTGCTCGAGTGCAAGAGTGATGCCAAATACATGTATTTGTTGTATAAATATGTATAATGTAGGTACATATATTATTCATTAATTACAGTCAACTTAAATACACTAAGAATGGCAAGATGAGTAAACATCGAGATGTTCTCGTAGTTCCTTAGTGCATTCTGATACTGGCTCTCGCTATGAAACAAAAGATAGAAGAGACGAAGAAGGCACACTGTGTATCAGAGCGCAAACTACCCGAGTTTCTTTACCTTTGTTTCTCCAATTGTTATTGATTCTTATAGCGCTCATAGTGAGACCTGACTTGCCATTCGTAACAGATCGGCAAAATTAAGCAACGCTGGCACAGTTTGCCACTTGGTTGGGTGACCGTGTGTGGCATTTATATCTGAGCGCTACCGTGCTTCGGAGGGCCCGTAAAGCCGTCGGTCCCGGTTCTTGTCTTGGCTCGTTAGGCCATGTCGCAGGCCTTAGGGCGGTCTGACAACTCCGACACCAGAGTTGGCCACACACTCACACAAAAAACAAACAATTGGTTCTTTAAAGTTAAACTACGTAGCTATCTGGTATTGTCTAGTTTCAATTACAAGTACTTTTCTTACTAGGTAGTTGAATTTGAGTTACCCTCGGGTGAAGCTTAATGCATTTGAAGGGGTAAGAATCACAGTGCGATGAGAAAGCTCATTAATTTAAAATAAACAAAGTCCTCCTTACTTTTCTCAGAATAGGGAGAATCGAAGCGACTGAAGTAAACTACCTAAACCTAAGTGATGTTACGCGTCTATGATTACGCGTCGTTATTGAAATACGCGAACGATCCTATACAAATACTTAGGTATAAATAAACATACCGTTTTTCCACTGCAAAGGAGATCTGAGGATGTGTGACTCTAGAAATTGCTAATTTATAACTTGAGTGAACTAAATGACAGGCAGGTAGATACACACACGTCTGTCGCGACGATTGAGATGCTGTTTCCATTTCATAGCAAGATTATTGGACCGTAAGTGTTCGTCGGCTTGGCAGCACAGAATTGCATGTCGCATCGCTGGGTAGAGAGAACTCATCAATGGCAAGCTGTGACCGAGCACTTATACGGTTCGTTCATATTCAAAGGATCCAAAACTCCGTAATCGTCAAAAATGTGTAGGAATTAATCAATGTGTCGTCGGTATGGCATTTTAAAACTACATAAGGGTACAAAAAGTCAAGTTTGAAATATTTTGAGTTTCTAAAAGTAAGTTGAGTCATGGTTTTTTTTGACCCCTGAACTAGAAAAAATAAAAACATTGAAATCTTTCAGTTTTTTCGTTCAGCTGATTGAGCGCAACTTTTGTACCTACTCAGACATGTTTTCCTCGCACATGCTTTTTACAGGTATCATATTATAATATTGAAGGTTAGATGATCAACTAATTGATATGACAAAAATTGTGACTTGTAATTACACACAAAAGAAAATGAATTATGCAGATGGAAAATATATCTAGGAAACAAATAAAAGAGCTGGTCGCTCTTTTATTTGTTTCCTAGATAAGAAATATTAGCAGAACCTATAACTTCTTTCAAAATGAACCCGTATACGTAGATTAAAATCTCCTTCTATGAACGTTAGGCAGGGACTACGAAATTGCATTTTCTACCTTATATTACCTCCACAGATTACTTAACTTACAATTCTGTGAGTACCTCATAGGATATTTCATTAAATGAGATATCCTATGATCCTACTATTTGCTTCGTTCGCTGCATCCAAGCTTAAGGCTCACTTATCGACATTTTAATCAAACAGTGCGTTCGCGTAGGCTTTCCCACTCGGCCGTTTCAATCACATTTACTTTTGTCGTGCTCTACATAAACTGCTCTATACAACATGGACTAATCTTCCTTTATGCACAGATTACTCAGCCAAGCAATCTTGCTTAGACATGTTTCAGCTCTTTATAAAAGTACGCAGTAACACTTAGGTGGCTGCGATCCCTCTTTCAATTTGTTCCTTATTAGGTATTACGATATGTAATTCGTCAATAAACATTTAAATAGGTACTATGAGGTTTATTTCGCTGTTAATTATGTTTTACTTGGCATGTTGTTGTTTTTATTATCTATAAAATGACAACTGTATTTTTATGTATATATGTATTTATATGTAGGTAACTGTATTTTTATATGGTATTCATAATTATTTTAAATAAATATAACTATGTACGTATCAGGAGTTTTGTTTTCTCTAAAATCTCTTAATCTAGTTACACCAGTAAACGGACCCCGTTTTAGAACGAGGATGGGATAAGCAGTAAGTAGACCGTACTACTCCAAATCAAACCCAACTGCTCGACCACTAATTAATGTCCAAATAGCCTGTCTTTCCTAAGTCAAATTTACCATAAGCCACCATCAAAGAGATTACAAAACATCGAAATTGTATACGAGCGTCAAATGCATTGCATATTTGAAGTATCAAAATATTTACATTTATACCGAGAATATAACATTACAGTATACAAACTTCATGAATAGTTACAAAGCGTCGGTTGCAAACATCGCAAATGAAACCATACTGGTATTACGAATATTTGGGAAATGGAGCCTTCATTCCACCTTTGACAGACACAGATGATTAAATTCTAAACTAGTATCGTTAACGTTGTATCGGAACATGAACTAATAAGTACCTTACCGTACTTGCTGCTTTTCAGTGTATTGTGCAGCTATTTGGCGTTTGAAGCGAACAGAGTTATTTTGTTGTTTTGGCCGGGACGCATGACAAAGAGAGTGAGGTAATAGGTACCAATTTGAAAGGTACTTACTTACTGGGTATGATGCGTCCAGTTGTCGTTGTTTTAACAACCCATGCAATAGAAGTATTGAAACAGATTTTGAATTTAAATGTGTTTTTGTTAATACTCTGTTTCGCAAATATTACTACTAGTAAAAAAATATCTACCTAGTCAGTGGCACACTACATTTTTAATTTGGGATTTTTTGGGACGAATGTATATTGATGAGCTAAGATGAAAAATCAAATTTTTTTTTAAATCAATCTGGTTTTCTAGCAAATAAGCTCGGTCAAAATCTATCAGAAATTAAACCTCAGTTAGTAAACTGGTCAGTGCAGTCTGAAGCTTTTAAAATCCATTCAAAGTATCTTTGTTAAAATAAAAGTAACTAACACTGTGATGCACCATTGAACATTATTTTGAAAACGTTTGTAATACCTAGTAAAGTTCGATCTTTTACAAAAGTTTTGTAGCTACAAACTTGTGACACACACGTGAAAATGATTTGGATGATAAAACTCTGCCGCATTCATTGCTGAGCTAATCCCGAGAGTTTTCTGGATTCGACGCCACCGACCCGAACGTGAAGTCTCAGTTGCATTAAATTTATTGAAGCTTTCACTGTTAATTAAATTGGGAAACAGTAAAATCTTCCTCATCGGATCAGTGGTTCAGATTTTCTGTTTCCAAAACTTGGCTACGGGAACTGCAATGTAGAAGTTATTCAAGCAATGAATTAAAACTTACACTTAATGTAGTAGGTGCACTATATTTAAGAGCTCTGTTAAATTTAATCTCAGCAAAAACGTTAATGAAAAAACTGTCCATAAACTATAATGATAGAATCTTTCATGTTACGACAAACAAGTAAGTTACTAAAGTGCTACTAGTACTATATTGTGAACAAATTTGTTCATAATAGGGGAATCCCAAATCCTAACGAAAAAGCAAATTATTTTACTACTGCAACAGTTAAGTTAAAAATAATATTAAAATGTACACACGGCGCCAAGTCAAGCTACACAGTTGCAGTACGATTTTGGCACTTATTTCCTACGCCATAAGGACGGTACAAAGGTCAAAGTGTCTAGCTTGACGAGTAGCCGTGTGTACATAATGTTGTTCACATTTTAATATTATTTTTAGCTTTAATAAAAAAATATCGTTACATTTGAGGTAATTTACTTTCGGTTTGAAGTCATCAAATATATAAATTATTTAATGAAAACAGTAGCAAATAAAAGGAAAGTTCAGATCTATTAGCTAAATACGATGGATATAACTAATAACTGGGTACCAGTTATTAGTTATATCCATCGTATGTAGCATATATTATGAATGCAGTAAAAAGATAAGACAACACTTACCAAACCAACGGATTGAAATAGGGTAGTGACACTTCACATTTTTAGTCCGTTACCGCACGAAACCCGAAGAAACCTACATAACATATAACTTCACGTCTTTAATCCCCGAAGATGTATTACACAGCCACTTTTCGCCAGTTATCTATGGCTCGCCGCCTATTACATTGGGACCGAAACATAAGAAACCTAATCTTCTTCTTTCTCTTAGCGTTATCCCAGTTTCAGTCTGGGGTCCGCTTTCTAGTCTAACTGGATTTGGCTGAATATTAGCTTTTCCACGGAGCGACTGCCTGTCTGACCTCCGCAACCCGAAGGGATAGCGATATTAGTGGTTATAGGTTGGTTTAGACTAGTGTCACTTTATTTAGAAGGTACTGACGCCCTGTAACGACTGTCAAAGATCTTCATGACAACCGGGACCGACGGCTTAACATGCTCTCTGAGGCACGGGACAAGCGATAATTAACAATTCAATACGCCCATAACTCCGAGAAGTCATTGATGCTCGCCGTGGATTCGAACCTGATACCCTCTGCATGGTAGTCTGTTTGTATATCCACTCGGCTATCGCTGCCTTAAACATAAAAAATCCTAATATGGTTACCAAATCGCTGCTTCAAAAATAGCACTTGCCTTTGCTGGCATAAAAATAAATGTGAAAAAGCAAGACAATGGACTAAATTATGTTAGAGGCGGCGGTGTGAAAACCGATAATAAGTTTTTGCTAGATCGTCACGGCAAGAGTCGGAAATAAAAAAGGAAGTTGGATGCAACCGGTATTGACTAGAGCGAAGCATCTTGTATTTCAACGTTATTACTGCATCGACTGCGATAGATTACATATTACACAACGAAAAATAGTGTCAATGTTTTATGTTATTAACATTAAATCTTGTTAAATACGAAATGGTTGGCTTGTGTCTTTTGGAATTTAAAAACATTCTAAATAAGACAAAAATGCTACAGCTTTGTATCCTTTGTTTCAACTTTGCGTCGTTACTAAAACAAATCTACCGTGTTTCGGTCGTGCTTGCCAGTAACATTACTGGCAAGCACCACCAAAATTCAATAGACTACTTTGATGCTGCCAGTATATTGTGCAATCCTGTAGTAGATTAAATATCACCTGTATTCAACGCACCTTTCTGGTTAGTGAATAGTAGAAAGTTCCGTGAAAATTCGTCATTAATATCCTATGACAAAGCGGACGGTCCATATTATCCGCTCGTACAGACGCAATTCTGAAAAGCATCAAACAAGGATGTTTGATGCTTTTCAGAATTGCGTTTGAACTGGGAACAGGAGTTCCCAGTAGCTGGAATTCAAACATAACCGTCAAAGGCTACATCTCCTCCTCGAGTCGTGTTCCTCATTACTGAGGGTCGTGAAGTTCCCGCTGGATTAGCTTCTTATGGATGGTATCTCGCCATCTGCGACGGTTTTTAGCGTCATGAAGTGCGACGTGCAATTGGGCGTCCAGTGTGGATCTGACCTGATCTGCCCATCTTTTTGGGCTGCGGCCTCTTGGTCGTTTGCCCTCAACCATGCCAGTTACGATGAGCTGTTCAAGGTTGTGGCCATTTTTCCTGGCAATGTGGCCAAAGAACTCCAGTACTCTGCGCATGCAGGTAGTAGACAGTCTGATCTTGATGTTCAGTTCACTCAAGATGGAGAGGTTTGTACGGAAAGCAGTCCAGGGAATTCGGAGCATTTTCCTCCAGCACCACATCTCGAAGGCATCAATGCGGTCGCGGTCCGCCTTTTTTAAAGTCCAAGTCTCAGCCCCGTAGCTGAATATGGAGAAGACTACACATTTAACCAATTTAGTTTTGGTTTTGCGAGAAATGTTGCGATCCCTCCATATGCCTTGCAACTGCGACATTGCACTCTTGGCCATTCCTATGCGCCTCCGGATTTCCTTTTCACAAGAACCTGTGTTGCTGATATTCGCACCGAGATAGATGAAGTCATCAACCACTTCAAGTCCAAGAGTTCCCGTGAGTTGCAACTTTCTACTTCGGTCCACCACCATCACCTTGGTCTTGCTGTGGTTAATCTTGAGACCCATTTCCAGGCTGATGCGCTCCACTCTATCCAGGATCTCAACCAATTCCGCTTCATTGGCAGCCAGAAGCGTGGTGTCGTCTGCGTACCGGAGATTAGTAATCTTGGTGCCTCCGATGGTGACACCTCCTTCCCAGTTTTCACAGGCTCTCCTGATTATGTACTCTCCATAAATATTGAAGAGGATGGGTGACAGAATGCAACCTTGTCTAACACCTTTTTCGAAACTGAAGGGGCCCGAAGTTGCTCCGTCAATTTTAACGACACCCTCGCTGTTAAGATACAGATTTTCTATGAGCGCCACTAGGTGTTCAGGTACTCCCAGTCCCCGCAGCACCCCCCACAGGGCCGACCAAACAACGCAATCAAAGGCCTTGCTGTAGTCAATAAAACACAATATGAGTGGTGTGTTGAACTCATAAGCCTTTTCAATTAGCTGACGTACATTTAGGATCTGCTCACGGGTACCTTTACCTTTGACGAAACCTGCCTGCTCCTGTGGGATCTGCCAGTCCAAGAAGTGACGTATCCTGTTGTTGATTATGTGAAGGAGCACTTTACTGGCATGAGATATAAGAGCCAGAGTCCTATAGTTGTCACATTTTGTAGTGGACCCTTTCTTATGGAGTGGCAGTATAACCGATCTCGTCCAATCTTTTGGCCATTCGCCTGTGTGCCAGATGCCGTTACACAAATCTAGGAGAATTTTAGTTCCAGCTGGTCCCATTGCTTTCAAAATCTCCGCTGTCAGCTGGTCTAGCCCTGGAGCTTTCTTGGCTTTAAGAGCGGCTAGTGCAGCCGTGACCTCAGATTGGATTATAGGAGGTTCAAAGTCTAAATTGGTCCATAACGCTGTCGGTAGTGCACATCTTTGCTCGTTGCTGGGGTTTCTGTATAACTGTGTACAGTATTCACGCCATCGATCAGTTATTGCCTCTAAATCTTGAAGGGGTACTCCGTCTACATTTTCGACTACCCATGATTTAGGCTTGAATTGTTTAGTGAGAAGCCTGACTTTCTTAAACAGATCCGAGCTTTGCACCTTCATAGCGTGTTCCTCAATTTCCTGGCAGATCCGGGAGATAAAGTTGTTTTTGTCATGACGGCAACGCTTCTGGATTATTCTGCTTAATTCGGAGTATTTGTCACGATCCACTTGGCTTAGAAGACCACCGGATTTTAGCGCTTTTCGGTCTGCAATCACTTTCCATGTGTCAGCAGAGAGCCATATTTGTCTGGGGCGTGTTGGTTGACCGCGATTCTTGGTAACTACATCTACAGATTTCCAGATGTGACTCTTTAGATGTTCCCACTGTTGATTGGGGCTTGCCTCAGGTGGCAAAGGCACTTCAGCGATTATCTTGTCGAGGCTGCTGCGAAATAATTCAGTTTCTGTTGGAGCAAGAGTTCTTGATCTTATAGGATTCCTCTTGCTGGGAGCCTTTAGGCGTAGGGTGAAATTTGCTACCAGCAAGCAATGGTCGGAACCACAATCGGCCCCAGGGTACGTCTTCACGTTGAGCACTGATGATCTCCATCGGCTATCGATTAGCACATAATCAATTTGATTGCGATATCGACCACCAGGCGACATCCATGTGTATAACCGTCTGGGGTGGTGTTGGAAGCATGTGTTCAATATGGTAAGTTTCCTGCCAATGCAAAATTCTAAAAGCCTTGCTCCACGTTCGTTTCGCAGACCAAGGCCAACATAGCTATGTTGAATTATCACTAGTCAGCTTTGACAGCCTTTTACGTTCCTAAAATTTGATATTGGATGTACCAGCAATTGAAACTGCAGTCCGGTTTTCCACGAATGCCCGAAGAGGATAGTCTAAAGTCGAAATACCTGTAGAACTTGGTGTTACAAATTCCGATGTTCATTTCCAACTACGGAAAGTCTAGTTCGTATATAACTGGAGTCTGTTACAAAATACAGCCAAATAATTCAACGAGTTACCGTTGAATTATTTGGCTGTATAAATAAATTTATTGATAGTGTGGTTGACAACACAAATTAATAAGTTGTTATTGTGGTCAGTACTACATTTTAAACCAAATCCAGCTCAGTATTGTGGTATAAAAGCCATTATAGTTTGGTTATAACTTAATGCAATGTTTTCTGTGGAAGCTTGTTATTGACGTCATGTTAATTAATTTGTAAACGAAATTATAGTTTTGGCATCACGTGCCATAAATAAAATAATAGTAATTACATCAAAATTACAATCATAAATCTAGCTCCGGTAGTTTAATTTCAGACCATTCACAAGATCTAAGGGATAAAAAAACGCATGATTTAAAAATAGTAAATACTGTAGGTAATAAACACGAACATACTTTCTATTGGACCACGGTTCTACCCTTTGCTGTGTACACCGAGTACAAAACCGAAATTGGATGAGTCATACATTCACGATCGGTTACGTATAAAATGCTGTAAGTACCCAAGAATTAATGCATTCGAGTTTCCTATTAATTCAATTCCAATTTCTATTGAAGTAGGTACGGCTTGCTTCTAAGATTCTGTTTGAATTTAATCTATCTCAAGAGCCCGTTGATATTTAAGGTTGTAAAGAATTAGTGTAAAGTGGTGCATGGTATTTACTGAGGTCTGTAGAATTCTCCTTGACTATGGTACCTACTTGTACAATAGGTACTAAGTATAAATAATTTAGCCACAGAATAAGACTGAGCAGAATATAAGAAGAAGCTAAGTCGATATTACTTACCATTGTAACCTAAAATCGAATAGTACAGATTTTCAAAATGAACTGGCACATTGTTTGCTTGTTTAAGACTTAAGAATCGTCCTCGATAAAGTCGTGATACATGATAGTTACGAGAGTTTGTTAATTTGTAATACCTATTATCAAACTTATTTCGTAACAGCGGTGTAAGTAAAAGTTCTACACTCCACGGCTTCATTAAATTATTACTATGGTTATTATGGAAGACATGTTCAACTTACATATCAACAGTTTGGATTAATACAGTAGTTCGTGTAGTAGTTTTCCTAATGGTTTCCGTGAAGCTTTTAAAGTATAAAACTCACGAGTTAAGGGGTGGCGATCCACAGGTTAAGCTGTTGGACTTACGATCGACGAACGACGTAGTAACTTAACAACTAGCGTTTAGTTTTTTATAGCTTGTGGAAGAAAGGAATATTTTTTTTACTACTCCAGTTATACAATGCGACCACTTTAACGTCTTAAAAGAGAAGCGAAAAGAAAACATTTTATCAAATGTAGTAACAAATGTCTTATCAAAATCAAAGTTAGGTTCAATGAATACGATAAGTACCTACACACGAAATGTCACATTTGGCGAACGTGTCTCGGTAAAAGAAATAGAGAGTAAGAGGGTGTTGACTCTTTATTCCTTCACAAAGGCGCTGCTCAATTATGTATGGATAGGTATTGAGGAACTTCCAAGCGGTTACTTACAAATATTATTATCATAATCGAAAACCAAATAGGAGGTAGGAGGCAATGAGGCTATCGGGGCATCAAGGCGTTTGAGGGATAAGGAGACAAGGCGTGCAACGTGGCGCCGGTGCGTGTGGCGTCGGCGTCGGTCAACTGCGTATTCGTCAAAACTCTGGAGCCGGCGGCGGCCAGATGTTACCCGCCCTTTATCCGACTCTGTCGCGCCCGCTCGACCGCCCGTCGCGACGACGCACACGATACCACAACATGTGTAAACTAATTACTCACTAACTCAACATTTGATAAATTACTTCATTGGTGACTAAATTTCGTGATAAGGTGAATATTGCGGATTACCACTACCCTGACGAGGTAAGAAAACCACTCTTATTAGTTTTCGTTCTTCTTAACGTTTCAATAAAAGCACGCGACAGTATAAAGATTGCAATAAAGATTCCACAGTCAGATAGGAATGGCCGAAATGGATTTAGCTAGTCATAGCCTTATATTTAATTTGCGTTAATTAAAGCTTATTAACGTAGATAAGTAAAGAAAATTGTTTTTCTATTCGGAACGAAAATCATGTTTTCCGTGGGCGGCTTCATTGGTTACAATATGTTAGATTAAATTTGTATAAGTTAAGTAGATATTAAGGTATTTTTGCATGTAAACAGCCGCCAAATTGTACAATAAGGGATACAAAACTAATTATGTGAAGGTCTTGTGCCCCAAACGGGAATATATCCCTATACTTTGACACGCAATAGCGGTACAGTTTTCCCAGTGTGTATCATTAACGAAAGTTAATATAAATTTGGCTGTTTATTAATATGCCTTAGTTAATAACATTTCATTGACACGTATCCATTTACTGGAATAGAAATATCAATATTTTACTATCTAATGCTCCGCTTGCTTTCAAGTACGTATCTGGAGTACGTTGAAGGCTCGATCAAGTAGTCGTTTGGCCAGTATATACGAATGAACATGACACAGTATGTAGTGAAGTACTAAACAAACAGGCAGCAGTGAAGAAAGCTCGTGTAATGCGTTTGGTTAATTAGTTAATAGTCGCCGAGGCAATGCTTCTCCCTCGCTCTTACGGAAGAATTGTGCCGACAATTAATGGAAATTACCTCAGCTGGAGGTTTTAACAGAATTAAATTGATTTTCCAATTCACCTTGTACCGAACAGTTATCGCAAACTACAAATTAGTGTTTATTATCCAATGTTTTGCTTTTGCGTCAACACTTTTTTAGTTTTGGTAACTACGACTTTTGTATTTGGTATCGTTATACCTGTTGTACCTTTCGTATAAAGTAATAATACCATTAAGGCGTTTGGACTTGAAATATAGTGGGGTGGGGTTCTTGTTTGGACAAACCGAAGGGTTAAAGGAAATCGAAGGTATATCAACAGGTTTTTAATAATATAACAGCGCATTAGAATGTATCCTATACACGCATAATTACATACATAGAAATAAACGATTTATTGTATCTAACGACAGTTCATCTTGACTTTTCATTAACTGAATAAGGATAAGAACAGTAATTATGTACTATTGCACCTTTTATGCAACAATGTATGGAGTAAAAATGCATTGCAACGTTGCCGCATCGGCCGGGCATGGCTCTGCGATATTTGATTAATCCACAAGTTGCCGTCGCATTTCAGTGGAATTTACCGTGAAGGCTTGGAAGCTTAAGCTGTGTTCTGAAAGCCTTCTGCCTCGTCTTGAGAGATATGTACACCTTCAAGTCACGGTACATCAAATTATTATAAGAATTAATTATTATTATTTATATATTTAAAGTGTGGTGACGAATAAGTATACAAAATGTCACTACCCTATTTCTTTCCGAGGGTTGTAAGAGACGACTAAGAAAAATACACGTAATTAGCAAACAGTAAGTATATTTGCAAAGGGACGGAAAACTTGACGCTAACGCTACATCGACCCGCCTGGCTAGCGTAGTAAAGAAGTCCAAATGTTCTTATTGATTCTTAGAGCTACTGTGAAGCAAATTAGGAGAGGCTTATGTCCAGGAGTGGATTACGATAGATTGAAAAGGAAT
The DNA here is from genome assembly GCA_944739405.2 of Euclidia mi. Lineage (NCBI taxonomy): Eukaryota > Metazoa > Arthropoda > Insecta > Lepidoptera > Erebidae > Euclidia > Euclidia mi. The sequence goes on from OX123199.2 coordinate 40,594,311, forward strand.
GATCCTATCTGTATCGTTGGATATTCATCATCATAATCATGGCCCTAGCGTTATCCCGGTTGCATCCAAGATTGGCACGCCTTGGAGCCCGAGGTCCGCTTACTGGTCTAACCAGATATGACAGAATATCAACTTTTCCACGGAGCGACTGCCGTCTGACCTCCGCAACCCAAAGGGATAGCGATATTCCATGGTTTAGACCAGTATCAGTTTATTTGAGGGTACTGGCTCCCCGTAACGACTGTCAAAGATCTTCATGACAGCCAAGACCGACGGTTTAACGTGCGCTCCGAGGCACGGGGCAAGCGATAATTAACAATTTAATACAAACTTAACTTCGAAAAGTCATTGGTGTGCGCCGTGGATTCGAAACCGATACCCTCCGCATGGCAGTCCGTTGGTATCTCTACCTACTAGTCTATCGCTGCCTATTATACTGTATCGTAGGATATTACCTATTGCACGTATTGTAATTTATTCGTAGTTTTAAGTCACTTATACAGTAAGATTTTATTTTGGTGTGCCTTCAAGTTTAATCTATCTATTTGCACTTGTGCAGTGCCGCAATTAGGCCTGTGATAGCGGAACCTAGGCACACGCCACATACCCGGAGATACATATACCATATGCAGGAGCACAAAAGTGACCCAATTATCTCATGGAAAATGTTCAACGGCGTAGTTATTAGCTAGTCACAGAACTGGATAGGTATGTGAATGTTGCAAGGTTTTTTTAAGTCGAATAGAAAACAAATTCATTAGGAATTACGAAGAAAGGCACAGAAGGCTTCCCGCTTAAGAGTGTTTAAACTGCACGACTTTTCATACGCATATTTCAACAACCCACTTAATTTTGGAAACGAATGAGCGGATTTTAACCTTGGTAAGCGTAAGTAGGATTTGTCCGTGTAGGTAATTCGTTAGACGAAAACCTTTTGAAAAGCATTTGAATAGGCAGGTTGATAGGTACTTACTTATAAAAAGCGAAGGTTCACTAAAACACTAATTTATTCATACAAGAATACTGAACGCTTCAGTTTTGGAAGTAGGTAGTAGGAAACTGTGGTAGTTTTTAAGAAACGAGAAAAACCAATTTGAGATAGCATTCAACACCTAGTCAATGTGATGTAGTAAGCAGTCTATAGGTGGATATATATGTATACCTACAGGGTGTAAAAAGACCCTCAACGAAAACTGAAATCCCATGTTGTACCAATCACTACGAATATTTTTTACTTCGGCACCATACCTGGGAAATTACTGGTTCAGGAGATATTGAGGCTCAAAGTTAGTATGGAATTTTTCTAATTAGGTACGCCCCCCCAATATGTTCTTTAGATGCCCTGTGACCCCATATATAAGTAGGCATTTCGAGCATTGCACGCGCGCGCTTTTAATCGCGGTTTAAAAAATGTGAAAACTTAAAAAAAAGTCGTTTCCAAGGTATTATTTTTGATTAGTATGACTTGGCATGATGTCCACAACGAGTAGACTTCGGCTTGGTGATGGGTCTTGTGACACCCTGTGTATATGCAAAAATCATTTAGTAAACTCAACCTACACTCACACATACAGCTGTTTCTCGTGTGAAATAAATTTAATTTTTCGCCCTAAGTACGTTTTGCCAAACCCACTTTCAGTTTTAGTCCTCTTGTCACAGTTTATAAATGTCAGATTTACCTGTTAGACGCTGCCGTAGAATTTTTCCATGTTTATAAATAATATCACAAAAAGAAAATAGGAGTGGTGCAACAAGTGGTAACAAAAACTAAATCAATCTTTCCACATTCATCTATTGAAAGTATTGAACGAAGAGCCGCTAAAGTTTACCCATATCTTGCGTACGAGCCACACACATTGTATCAAAAACTGCTTTTGTTGGTATTGCTTTTAAATATAACGATAATATGGTCACGAGAACAGTAACTACATAACATAACTTTACGCCTTTATCCGCGAAGGTGTAGGCAGAGGTGTTTTTCACACCCACACTTCACCAGTTATGTCTTGGTCCCAATGTAATAGGGGGCAAGCCTATTGCCATCTATCCGGCACATGATTAAGCGAGCGATGATAAAAAAATTCGAAATTTCAGAGGCGTGTGCCCGTGGTAACTGGGGATCGAAACCGAGACCATCGTCTCGGCAGTCCGTTACGTACACCACTGGGCTATCGTCGCTTTTAACAGTAACTATCTGTCCCTAAAATATCATATTCTGTTCTGTTCTACATACAGTAGTACAGGACCATGATTCATCTTGTGTTTCAAACACCAAGTGAATGTATATTCACTTAGTTTTAGAAACACATTGAAACTAGTGTTAGTTTCAATGCTATCTCGAATTGTAATTAAAAATCATAATAAATAAAAGTTCGTATCAGATATTCAAATTATTATCAGCGCCATTGATATCTTTTATCAACGCTACGTCACACATTATGAATATCACTCTATCATGACAATGAGCATTCTTTGCTCGCCGCAGAACGAAATGAGAATTGTTCAGTTGACCCGCCATACACTCAGTTCAGGTAATCCTTTCAGTTTAAAATATTACAACTTTATATGACACAGTCAAACTGTAGAGCTGAGTTGAATTGAGTTTCGATGAGATTTAACTAAACATGGAAAGTTTTGAAACTACTGGCAGTAAAAACTGTGTGTGTGCATTGACCGGCTTTAGAGTTAAATAAAAAATTTATTGTACACTAGCTGTAGCCCGCGTGGATGTCGGTTATCGCGATAAAAACTATCCTACGTCCTTCCTCGGGTCTTTAATTGATCGAAGAATTATAAATATTGGTCTCTCAACAAGAAATCCTCATCATACTGGACAATTACTGCTATGCCGTCAAGCCTGTATATGGTATAGTGCAGATGGGCTAGTACGTAGTTCCTCATCAGATGTTTCAGATCTTCAATTTTTACAAGTCAACAGAAAATGCTCATCAGACTGAACAATTTTCTTAAGACGTCAAGTCTGTATACGTTACAGTGTAGCTGGGCTCTTAGAGTTCCACATCAGATGTTAGTGATCTTCAAATTTTAATCTCTCATCAGGAAATGCTCATCAGGTGTAAAGTTTTTTGCCAAGCCACATTTTTTATGTCTTATAGTTTCGCTGGGCTGTTGTGGTTCTGCATCAGGTGTTCCACTTTCCAAAACCAATTATAGCCTAAATGTTGCCCAGGCCTAATAGCAATATTACAAATAGAGTTTCATTTAAATCCGTCCAGTAACTTCGGAGATTAGCGTGTACAAACAGACAAACAGACAGATTTTTTTTATTTGCTCGTTTACGGATTCTTAGCCTAACTGAGTAATTTGTTTGTAAATATATTCAATGTAGAGAAATCTATTTTTTTACTGTTTTATTATAGTCCGGTCAATTTAGACATAAACATAGTGGTCAAATAACAATAATTGCCGGAGAGCCAAATATTGGTAGAGAGCTAGGGTTTACCATTACAAATTAAGTTTTAAAAATCCTCATCGATCCTATGTGTGCTTCAAAAGTTATTCAGGGTCAAATGTCAAAATTTGAGGTTTTTTGGCTTTTTCTCAAAAATGGTAAGTTTTATCAAAATAAAACCTAAACCAAAGTTGTAAATCTCAAAAATCTCCACAAAAATGGTATACTGATTTTTTCCTAAGAGTTACCATTCCTGAGATATCGCGATTCTAAGAGTCACATCATACGTGATATGCACACATTTCCACGCCACCTGTGAGGTAGTGTATTCGGCGCGTTTTTTTTTACCGTGGTTTTCCCAGTAGGCCTACTCCACTAACTGTCATGACAATTTTATGATAATTTAAGGGAACAATACTCGTCAAGTTCTAGATATTACCTTTTATATATTATTATTTTTATATACCCTTTACTGGGGAAACCACGGTAAAAAATACGCGCCGAGATGTGGCTCTTAGAATCGCGATATCTCAGGAATGGTAACTCTTAGGAAGAAAATCAGTATAGATTTTTAAGATCTAACTTTGTTTAAGGTTTTATTTTGATAAAACTTACCATTTTCGAGAAAAATACAAAAGCCTCAAATTTTGTCATTTGACCCCGAATAACTTTTGAAGCACACATAGGATCGATGTGGATTTTTAAAACTTTATTTGTAATGGTAAACCCTAGCTCTTCACCAATATTTGGCTCGCCGGCAATTTTTGTTATTTCAAATGTCTATCTTGACCGGACTATTATATGTATAGATAGATTTAGTGACGGATTAAGTGCACAAAATGCCTATTTTGTGTATATGAGACGGCTTAGAAAAATATACGAAACAAATAGGTAGTGTCTTTGCGAAGAGACTGAAAAATCTAGATTAAAATTTATACCAACCTTGTAGTAGGAGAAATTCTCCGAAATAATCACAGTGCTACTGTGAAGCAAATTATAGACAAGCTTAAGTCCAGCTGTAGTGTGCGAAACCCTGTAAAGAAATCTTCTATTGATGTATATAGAGACGACCGGTTCGCGCCGCGGGAGTGTAAGCGACTGCTACGCCGAAGGTCGCGGGTTCGATTCCCGCTCAAGTCAAACATTTGTGTGCATGAACATGGATGTTTGTCTTGGTCTGGGTGTTTCTATGCATAATATTTATGTATTTACAAAAAAAGTATATATGTATGTTTATCCATTATCTAGTACCCATAGTATAAGCTTCTGCTTAGTTTGGGACTAGATGGTGTTGTGTGAATGTGGTAGAATATTATTATTATTATAAGTATGTCTTACTGCTAGTACAAAAGTAACCTGCAGATGGGACCTGTGGGTTTTCCCCACCTTGAATGCCTGAAAGAAACATAACTAACTTAATTAAAAGCTCCAAAGGTGCGTACGCAATACGATTCAAGTTAAGATATTTGCTGTACTGAATGTCTAACTTAAAAAGCAATTATACGAGACCGCAAGTTCTTAAATGTACATGGAATAGCTTCCCGTTCCTTCTAGGAACAGAATCCTATTATCGTCAAACAATGAACTTCATGTATTAACCTTTTATGTGACACTGTGACGAAACGAATGAAAGTTAAGTCTTGAAAGTAGCAACACGGATCCTACGGTTTGCTGTCTGGTTACCTGAATGCAAAGCCCCGGTTTGGGCGCCAATTAATCATATTTGAGTCTTTCAACGACAGATATATTTACCCATTATTTTCTGAAAATACTCCTAGCGACTAGTAACTCGCAGTCTGTAGTATTTCGCTAGGAGCGCGCAACGAGCGTCTCAAATGTGGTTAATTAATGACGAAACTCGGTTCAAGCCCTCTGACTAACTTAACTATGATGGCGCTAGCGACACGATATTTCAACAAAGGCGAATGCCTGTAAATGGTATCTTTATTGACTGAGTTTCAGCTAAACTAATATTAGAAATCATGTAATTTTTTTTTCAATCAAGCTTTTACAGAGAAGCCATAAAAAATAATGAAGACGAGGTATTGTTCTTTTTCTTTGTGTGAGTGTGTAAGCTGTATGGCTAACTCTGTTGTCGATATTTGTAGGCCGCCAGAAGTCTGTCGACAAGACCGATACGATTCATGTCTGTGATCGGGCCGCCAGAAGTCTTTCGACAAGACCGATACGATTCATGTCTGTGATAGGAAACGGTCCCGTCGCCTTTACGTGCTCGCTTGAAGCTCGGTGGCACTGTGATGTATATGCCACAACAAGGCATAACAACCCATCCAAAGGTGAACTCTATAAAATTTGCTTAATTCTTCCTCGCACAATAGGTCAAGTCACGCTACCATAAAAAATCATTTTTTGTACCTACAATTTATTGATAAAATAATAAATGTACAGTTGGAAAAATTGCAAGCAGTGACAGTTTTGTTGATAAAACATTTTTATCGAACGCTATCTCATTGTTGGAAAACCGGGTGAATTATCTTTGTATCTATCCAATTCGAAAATTGTATTAACTATTTAAACTATACTTAATTTCAAAGGTAGCACATAAAGTTTTTCTTATCTTTTAGGCACTTGATCATTCTTCTCTAGGACGCTTTTCGCGTCCTGGCCTTTGCGGCAAAGTATCTCTGTAGGTACTCGCCTCAATTCGTGTGGTCCTGCCGCACCGTTTTAGGGCATAAACTGCGGACACCTAGAGGAAAGATGATTATTATACGTATACCTGCCTAAACACATTATTGACATTATATAAAAATAGCGCTCTTCCTCTCTTCCAACAATTGCTGTGCCCGACAGGGTCCATAATTGTTACTTTAGTTATTAAGCCTACCACCTGTATGTACATTACATTATGGAACGCAATAAAGATTGAATTGAATTGAATTGAAAAGAATCACACACACACATCTCTTCACCGAAGAGGCGAAAGATTAACCCGTGATTTAGGTTGAAGAGCCCACTGTGACGCAATAGTTGGTGTGCTTGCTAAACGAAGCGCAGCGCAGAGCATTTTTCCTTTGTCAAAGTATTATCGAAATCCAAAATCAATAAATATAACAATATTCCAGAGCGGATCGAAGCTAAATGATGGCAAAGTATTGCGAGGACACCGACATTTTATACATTTGTCTATAATTTTCTCTCAGTCATCCTATAGTCGGTCGGTATGCTAGCGTAGTAGAATATGGCCTAAACCACCTGATAACAAGAAGAGGAGCATAGTTTATAAACAAAGGCAATATTTACACTGTAATACAAACCCAGCAGGTGCTTAGTTTTTAAACAAAGGCAATATTTACATTGTAATACAAACCCAGCAGGTGCATAGTTTTTAAACAAAGGCAATACCTATTTACATTGTAATACACTTTATATCCACTTATAAATTCTGTGACGCTCATTCATTTTTCCTCGCAACGCCAAATCTTCTTCACATCAAATGGAACATTTTATTATTTCACAACTTAGGCACATTGCGACGACCGGTTGGCGCAGCGGGAGTGTAAGCGACTGCCACGCCGAAGGTCGCGGGTTCGATTCCCGCTCAAGTCAAACATTTGTGTGCGTGAACATGGATGTTTGTCTTGGTCTGGGTGTTTCTATGTATAATATGTATGTATTTACAAAAAAAAAAAGGATATATGTATGTTTATCCATTATCTAGTACCCATATCACAAGCTCTGCTTAGTTTGGGACTAGATGGTGTTGTGTGAATGTGGTAGAATATTATTATTATTATTATTTATTACTTGCGTAGAAAGGACTTTCTAAAATAAGATGTAAATGGAAAGGTGAACATCATAAAAGTGTTTGCTCTTTGACGACGGAAACATCAAAATTCTGTACTATGCTACTTATCATAAATAAATAATGACATGTTTCAGGCTTGTCGGATTCAATTTTTCTGAGGAAATGGGAAACGGATGTTTTGTGAAAAATCATCTTCAAATGTAAATCACATGCAAAAAGACCTTTAATATTACATATCAGAAATTACAAGTACCTAGCACCTAGGTATCATTTGAAACGAAAATGTTGTATTAAATGGTTCCTATAAGATAAATAGCGGTATAAATATTTGTTTGTACCGCTATTCATTTAAACATAACATATCTTTACACCTTTTATCCACACTTCGCCAGTTATGTTTCGGTCCCAATGTAATAGGCTCGCCGCCTATTACATTGGGATCTACATATTCATTTTAAAGAAAACTTTTCCATTAGTACACAATACATAACATTTTGAAGCGAGATTGTAATAAAATTTTAAGCTGAATCTGCGAAATTTCACTTCAGGTAGAACTAGTTTTTGTTGATTTATTCATATATATTTCAAAAGTTATTTACATTCATTAAATTAGTTTGACGCAGTATAAATGCAGAACATAATTATTAAGGTCGAAAGTCGCGGGTTCGATTCCCGCTCAAATCAAACATTTGTGTGCATGAACATGGATGTTTGTCTTGGTCTGGGTGTTTCTATGTATAATATGTATGTATTTACAAACAAAGTATATATGTATGTTTATCCATTATCTAGTACCCATAGTACAAGCTCTGCTTAGTTTGAGACTAGATGGTGATGTGTGTATGTGGTAGAATATTATTATTAATTACAGAAACGTGTTATAGAAAGTTTAGTTGCCTCATGCATTTTTTACGGAAAATACATTTATTGGAAAAGTTTAGTTCCCTTCCCTAGGTTATTGCGGCCAAAGACCAACTTTTCTTTGTCTGATATTTACGCTACCTACATTACTGAATGATTTCGTCAAAATCAGATTAGTATTTTTTGCGTGATAAAGTAACAAACTTCTATCCATCCTCATAAACTTGCGGTTCTGATAGCAGTATGACAGACGGCTTAAGGTATGAAAGTATAATAATATGTAATTGCAAGTAGGCCATAACAAAAATGTTTTTATGAAATCAGAGCAATCAGAATCGATCGACTGTCTAAAATCGATTGATACAGTTGATAGATGATACACATATTATTATACGTTCAAAATGTATTTTCCAAATTGTATTAGTTCGGAGAATCCTGCTCATTTTGTATTTACAAATACAGCAATTGTTGTGGCGCGAGTGTTGTGGGTTTGATCCCCCCACGAGACAACACTTTGTGTGCTTCATAAATTGTTGTTTCGAGTCTGGGTGTTCATTGTGTCCGTTGCTTGTATGTCTGTAAAGTCCTCCGAGACACACGATTTAGTCCTAGTGCGGGAGTTGTCTTTTTAAAAAAGAAAAAAAGAAAAAGATAACTCATCTTTGGAAATCCTGAAAATTATAACTTATAGCTAGCTGTTGCTTCCTTCACCCTCCCGAAGTTTAAAGTAGCTTACGTTGCCGGTCTTTAACTCTCATTAAGTCATTGCTCCCTTCTGAAGCGAATAACGAACGAATCCACAAGCAAATACACTTTTGCGTTTAAAATACCAGTATGGCTTTTAATGTAGAGATGCTGCGACTAAAATGTATGCTGAAGATAATATCTTTACTCTAGAGATATAAACATACATATTTTGTGATAATCCGCGGCCTATTCATTCTTGGGTCAAGCTTACGCTTCATCAACATTCATTAAAACGGTTTTACGGCTCATATGTTAAAGAAATCGGGTAATATAATAAACAATGTGACTTTTATTGGTATGTAATAAAATTGTCCAGCTAATGATCTTATAATTTTTTTGGAAAGAACTGAAATCTTTCTTGTTTTTCTACCATAAATGTACGTCGTAACAACAGCAACTCACGAGTTCTCGGAATCGATTCTAATGAAGGGGCCAATCTTCTCGTAGAGTCAATAAAATTAGATTTTTCAGCCATACTTTGTTCATAAACAGCTCAGATTCAGACAATAAGTGGTATTACGTTGCCGCGCTGTGGAAAACTTCGTAGTTGTTGTCGTTCCTGTATTTATTGCATAAAGGATCCCTTCGGTCGTATCGAATTGCAGTCCCATTAAGAGTAATTGCGTTTTCGCACAATGTTGGGCACGATAAAATGTTCTGCGTATCTACTTGACTACTAACTTGTTTTTTTTTTGTTAATGATATTCTACAGAAAGTCAATGACAAAGTATATACAACAGTTATGTTCCTCGATATGTCAAAAGCGTTTGATTTAGTCTCACATAAACTGCTTTTGGAAAAATTGGAACAGTATAGTATAAGAGGACCAGCACATAACTGGCTAAAAACTTACCTAGAAGATAGGATTCAAAGTGTGAATATCTCTTAATTGAACTCAAATAACTATTTAGAAACATATAGATCAGAATACCAAAAAAATGAATTCGGAGTTCCCCAGGGAAGTGTATTGGGACCTCTACTTTTCCTGGTGTACATAAACGATTTACCTGATGTTATAGAACATAAAACAATACTGTTTGCAGATGACGTATCGATAATACTGCCGCCCATGCGATAATCACAGTAAGTCACATTTTTGTCGATATTGAGTTAAGTACATATTCAGAAAGTAGAGATCGAGATCTACAATTCTGTATATTCAGAATTTGAAAATGTGGCTTACATAAAGAAATAAGATTAAGCATAATTACAGTAAAACACAATAGGCGCCAAGATGCACTTATTATGAAAGCAGTATGGGCACATACGGTTGATTTTTGCATAAAGTTAAATCAATTTACCTAGGTTTTACTACAGTAAGCAATCTTACTATAAATATTATAAAGTTACGATTTTATTACACCAAGTACGACTTAAACATATTAACAGTAAGTGGGACTTGTCGTTACTATATTAAGTAATTGGAATAAAACATACTATTGCATTACCTTAGCATAACAACAGCAAGTGGAACTTACTGTGATTATGTTTAGGAATACCTCATATTATGTGTAGACTTGTCTAGAACAAATAATTTAAGTGCATTACTTACTGTATATATTTTAAGATTTTTAAGGCGTTTAGTTCGACGCGTCGTTGTCCGTGTGGTGACAGATTAACAATACGAATTGTCACCACCCCATATCATCCCATGGGTGTCGTAAGAGCCGACAGAGGGAGTATATAATGCAGAGAACAGCACTGTAAGGGAAGGAAAACTTGATACAAACCCTATACCAACGCGCTTGGCCAGCTTGGTACAGTAGGCTAATTCCTCCTTTCAAAGGAGAGACTATTAAAGGCTGATGATGATGAGTTCTTCGCACCTAACCTCAGGCAATGTTGATAATAATATTTAATTTATTTTTCGGGATTTAAAACTTCGGGATTTTAAACTTTCGACCAAACAACCATTCGGCGTTTCAATTATCGGGATTTCATCCATCGGTATTTTAAAATTAGGAATTTTGATACATAACCATTTAAATATAATGTCTAATAATCATTATGGCGTTTAAATATTATGTCTAATTATTATTATGACAATTAAAAATATGAAATGAAAAACAACACGTATGGCACTCGTATCTTATGGTATCTAAGTTTCGGGCAATTAAAAGTATGTCATGTCTTTTAGGGCAAACAAAACATTCGGGCAAATGAAATTTGGGTACCTAAATGAAATTCGGGAATATGAGATTATGGTATATAATCTTCGGGTAAACAATAGACAACCCTTAAACTTTCTTATTGTAACTTTGGAAAATATATTGGTAAGTCTACATTTTACTAGTCATTTAAAAGACTTTTAAGGTATTTTTAAACTTCTACAAATAGGTTAAAAACTAATTAAATGAATGATAGGATTGATGAAGAATAATTTGTAAGAAGAATTTGTTTTAGTTAGTGTAACTAAGATCTCATAATTTATATGAAGATTTTAATTTTTCTTTCTCGTTCTGAAAGGTAAATAAGCCTTATCAGAAATTAAAGTGCCTTTGACTTTTTATGTTTTTTGTTGTGTACAAAGAAGTACAACTAATAGTTTAATAAGAGTTTTATGGAAAAACTATAAACGTGTTATATTTAAGAGATAGTGCTTAGTATGTTTAATATTGTTTCATGCACGAAGAAGTTTTGTAAAAATACGAATGATTACCTTTGGTTATGTTAAGCCATTTTTAATGCTAAAATAATTAAATAATAGAACTGATTTTAAAATTTTCTTGTTTCACAAAGTTATTTGTACTTTTTTTATTAAACTGTGATTTCATAACATCAGTTATGTTTCATTTTCTTACAAAAAATTAAGAAAAATGTAATTAAAGTTGGTGTCGGTGCTTTATGAGGGATGCTGTAATTTTACATATTTCTTCTAGCTATAATTACAGTAAGTGCCTAAGTTACTGTAAGCAAAAAATATCATATTTGTTTTTCTATTTAAACATTTATCTTATTTCATAATCATTGTTACAGTATGTACCTACAACTAAAGATAGTTACAGTAAGTCACACACTTACTGTAGTAATAATAAGAAAATGTTTTTATTTATTTTCTTCATTACTTAACATAAATATACACTTAAAAATTTAAGAATTACAACACATTTATTACATGTAATTAAAAAATTAAATAGAACACCTATAAAACATGCCTATATTTACGTTATACATTTGTAAGAACTTAGATTTTATCTATATTAAGGCAGAAATGCTAAAAATAAAGAAAAAAGCTTTAAGCGCGTTTTTCTCTAAACTGTCTCCATGTCACTTACTGTGTTTATCACAAGCACGGCAGAATAGTGACTACAAATAAAAATATGACAATCAAACAACATGAAAATGACATTTACAATACTCTGACTTTAGTTATTAATTGGTTGAATAAAAATAATCTTAAAATAAATTTATCAAAGACACATACCATTCATTTCAATAATTTTAATAATAATAATATAATAATTAATTATGATGGACATACCTTATCGAATACAAATTGTGTGACATTTCTGGGAATTAAAATTAATTCATAATTTAATTGGATAGAACAAGTAGAAAAGAAATTTAACAAATTAAACGGGTTTTCATATGCACTTTATAAATTGGTAAAAGTAACAAACCAAAAGATTGCACGTACAGCCTATTTTGCATACGTAGAATCCGTCCTCAGATATGGGTTATGCTTAGCTCTCACATACAGAAAGTGTTTGTGGCCCAAAAACGATGCATCCGTTCGATTTGCGATATTGCCCGTGACGTATCATGTCGACCTTTCTTTAAAAGATTGCGAATAATTGAATTAAATAAGAATTAGCTTGTCTTTACATACTAGAAATATGTAAATTTATAAAACAAAATCCAGATTCGTTTAAACAGACAAAAGATGTCACTCGACGTGACAATATAAGAAATCCTAACAGGCTTGTTTTAAATATGATACCCAGAAGTAGCCGGCTTCAAAACAATTCATACGCCATGAGTATTAAAATTTACAATAAATTACCAAATTTTGTAAAAATACTGCCCACAAATAAATTTATACCAGCGTTACGTAGTTGGCTCATGCAGAAAAACTTTTATTCTATTCAAGAATTTTTATCAAACAATTATGATTCGGTGTAATGAATGCCTAATTGACCTATTAATAAATATGTATAATTATGACATTAATACTATTAAATATGATTGTTACCTATTCACTTCACATTGCATGTTCCTACATTTGCATGCTATTTAAAATTGGCTAAACGGGCTTGCACCTTTATATCATTATATTATCATGAAATCAACATCTGTAATGTACCCTGTTTACAGCAAATAAAGATATTCTATTCTATTCTATTCTATTCTAACAGAATACATACAAACTTACAGGCCGCAATCGCATTTCTACCCACATTCTCTATTACACTTCACTAAATCATATACAATACATTCACTAATGGCGAATGTTATTATTGTATGAATTGTTAGAATAGATCAGAATCAGACTCACAACAGAAAATGCGTTTTAAAACCGCAAACACAAAATATTACAGTCGTCACCATTTATAGCCAGAGCATCATATATTCCCTAAGTTTATAATCATACATACATACATAGACTCACGCCTGTTTCCCCAAAGGGGTAGGCAGAGGCATATTAATCGCCCACTTTTCGCCAGTGTTTTGATCCCACGTAATAGGTGGCGAGCCTATTGCCGCTTATCGGGATATTTTGTTTGCCAGAGCCTCGTCCGTTATTCGGCAGGTGCACCACTTGCAGGTGAGGTTGGCTTGGGACCCTAAGTTCTTGTTGGGAACCCTATGCACCTAACATATTTATAATCAAAGATTCGCTAACGGCGATTTCAAACTAGGATGAGTATTTTTTGGTGCGAATACAGCTGTTTCGGTCTCCCACTACATTACAAGTTTTAAAAAAATATGGCTGTCAATGAGGCCAAGAGCGAAATCATAAGCGCGTATGAAACGCCTGGTCTGAAACCCGGCTAAGTATTAAGTGATATAAAATATCTTGATATCTTTAGTGTATCTACAAATGCTTCTATTCTTCTTCAATGCTTCTATAACTTAGAGCCACCGCCGACTAGCTTCTTTTAGCATCGGCGACCGGCGATTTTGCAACTGTATCGATGCTGCATCGCGTTTTAGCGACTCCCTGCGTTCGGACGCGGCGACCGTAGTGCTAAAGTGTATTGTTGGTGATCGGCCGAGTCGAATATCGATAAATTCATTTATTTTTCAACGTTGTAATACAATAATTGTACAATATCAGTAATATTGGTTTCTATAAAAAAACATAAATATACCAGTATCATTAAATGATGTTCGTTACAATGATGTTAAATTATGTTCTATTATTAATAGACTTATACTATCGAAAACTGGCAAGTACCTACCTAGTACTTTACATTTTATGCTCTAAACAATAGATGGCATGGACAGTACTGCACTCATTTCTTCGTATTAATATTAACGTATGAATTGATAGATGATGCTCACTGAAAGTAATAAGAGAACTGGTTTTTGGATGTAGGTAAAAAATACTGACTAGCTTGCTTAATATTTTCATCGGTATAAAAAAAGCAGTAGGTAATGTAGCTTTAGCATAACCTATGATAAGAATCGCGTCGTCAAAATCTAGTACATCACCCTAGGTCGTGTACTGCCTAAATGAAAACTTACATATTTATTATAAGCGCTGTCATATTTTTATCGACATTTATTCTGTTTAAGCAAGTCACTAGTCAAACCCTATAATAACATCCTTATTTTCGGTTACAGAATAATAAATAAACTTTGCGGTAAATTACCCCAAACGGCTATTAAAAGTTGTAGTGTACAAAATAAATTATTTTTGTAGTTTATATGGGGCCATTTTTAACAAAGCATCAAAAATTTTAAATAACACTATAGTGCGTTACATTAAAAAACTTCATTCTTTCATTAAATTACTAATTGTACACCAAATTAACGATCGTTCTACAAATATCATTTAATATGAAAAGTCTCGTCCGTTCCGGAAACTTATCCACTCAGAAAACTTAATAGGTTATCTTAGGTTTTCTTGTGACGCTGCACCCAAAAAAGGAGCTTTGCAGGGCTCTGTAAACTTAGTTTATCAAACATTTGACTGAATTGATGAGAAATTAATGCATGTGTAACTGACACCCTGGGGTAATTTTCTCACATAGCTAAGCAGACTAGATGGAATTTTTTTTAACGCCACGTGACTGACAACTTTAGGAGATGATACTACCATCGCAAAAAAAATACAAGTTGTGCCCCTGGGGTGAAGAATTTTAATACCCCACAGTGTTATTTAAGGGTTAACAAATAAGTGACAACCTATAGGAGTCGTCCTTTAATCACGTGAGTCTTGATAGGTGGAAGGGACAAATAAGTGTAGACAGATATCAAGTGTCCTTGTTTTTCATGAGCCAGAGATTTTTATCCTATACGCATCATAAAACAACGATCTTTCGTTCGATGGGCAGGGATTCAGAAAAGTCCTGTATCTTTCATTGCTTTTGTATGCTCTAGGATGCTTTAATCAACCCACTTCAAAAAGGAGGATGTCCTCAGTTTGGTCTGGATATTTTCTTTTTATGTAGGTACAGCGGTCTCTGAATTTTCTGATCCATTTCTGGAATTCTTTATGTATGATATGCTTTTATATTTTGCAAGATCGAATTGCAATTATTGCGAGTTAAGACTTAAATGAGCCAACTTTTTAAATAGCGTTATTAAAGAACGCTATTTTAAAAGTATGCATGATATATTTATAATTTTTTACCATGCCAAAACAGAGAAAATACCTATCAAAGTAGTCTGCAAGTAGCGTCCATGGATGAAAAGATTTGCATTTTAGAAACATCTTATGAGAGGAGTGGATAATTATGTATTTAGGTAAACAAGTGGTAAATAGGAGGGTAGAGAGATAAAGGGAGGGGGCGACCAAATAAAAGATGGAATAACTGTGTGAGAATAGATATGTAAGAAAAGGGGGAAGTGATCGGATGACTGGTGACATAGAAGTATGGAAGAGAATGTATGTCCATACAGCGCCGACCCAAACAAATTGATGTCAGGTAAGAGATGCAGAGAATAATGAGTGTAATATTTTTTTATTTTAGCTTCAATTTTGACACCAGTAGCTCGCAATGTCTTTTTTGGAAAAAGTATTTTTTTATTTACTTTGTATAAAAATACTTTTGAAACTGACTTTTGAAAGAATGAGGAGAGGTGGTAAAGCCTCAAACCTACCAAGGTATCATCATCACAGAGTGAGTTTAAAATTGAAAAGACATAAAATCACGTTATTAATGGACGATCCCTTCGTTATTATTTTAAGTGACAGTCGCCGCGATCGGCATCTTCCAGTGTGCGGTATAAGAATTCGGACGCTGCATCTGGATGCTAAAAAGCGACTGAATCACCGGTCGCCGATGCTAAAAGAAGCTAGTATGCGGAGGCCCTATAACTAAGCATAAAGTTTGACGTTCCTTAATGTGATATATTATCTGTTGTTTGTGGTTATGATCCAAAAACTTTGACACACAAATTCGATTGTGGCATTCGAATTCGGGATCGTTTTGTGTTGAAGAGACAAGTAAATTTACTAGCAAATTCTTTTCAATCTTATCCTGCACCGCTTCTTCATAAATGGCATTGGATTTATCTGTGAATGAGCGATCAAAGTAAACTATATCTTAAAGCTGAGTACTACAAATTGGTGTAAGTGTTTTCAGTCCGCCAATCGCAAAAGCGCTAAATTGGCTGAGTGATTTCCAATTCTGTCTTATTTTTACTGAAGCGGCGTCAGACCCATAAACGGTTAAAACTGTTTTAAGCGGCAGACAGAATTTCTATTTTTTACATCTAATAATAAATATAAACGTCTTCGCTCCAGGAATGCTCTGTTACAAAGAGCAAATATCAAAGGAATTTCTCAAGGATAGGATTTGAATATTTTTATGGTGTCTTTTTGTTACTGGTTGAAATAAAACAGACAATAGTTTTAATACATGTATGTACTCTTAGGAAGATCAAGTTCGGCTTCAGTGGTGAGCGATTGGAACGGCACAATTAGCTAAGCTACCTAACTAGCATTGGACGCAGGTGGTGAAGATGATCACATTAATATGAAATAATTATTTCGGCTACTAGCTAATGCATAAATTGCGTTATATAAATTTAAGCAACAAATAAATATAATGATAATATAAATTTAAGCAACTAACGACTCTAACATATGTTATCATGTTAATTCACGACTTAATTAAAAATATTCGATAAAATTCATAATACTGAACTCCTAAATGAAATATGGAAGATTAGCGATAACTGTGTATGAGACCGACAGACTGCTACGCAGACGGTCTCGGGTTCGAATCCACAGCACACACCAATGACTTTTCGGAGTTAAGTGCGTATTAAATTGTAAATTGTTGCTTGCTAATCGGTAAAGGTAAAAACATCGTGAGGAAACCTGCATGTCTGGGAGTTCTCCATAATGTTCTCGAAAGACATGTGAAGTCTGCCAACCCGCACTTGGCCAGCTTGGTGGAGTATGGCCTTACCCTTCTCATAGTGAGAAAAGGCCCGTGCCCAGCAGTGGGAAAGTATAAAGGGCTATAGATACGGATAATATTGAACTGTTACACTTAGCTTAGTTAGACTAGTATTCAAAGCGTTGAACGCCACAAACCAGAATTTGATCCTTAGGAATTATTTAGTAAAAATGTCCTAAACTGCAATAGTCTTAGAATAAACCGCGAAGGTCAAACGATATCAATCAGCCTATCGCAGTCCACTGCTGGACATAGTCCTCAGCCTTCCGCATACAGTCCGTCCCAGCCAGGCAGCCACCATTTTCAGGTCGTCGATGCAACTAGCCGGGGCGCCAGCCAACCTCTTAAAACGAAATAAAGAGTAACAATGCAAACAAAATTCTTTGTCTTTGAATTTTTACGGAAATAATGCTTAACTTGTGCAGCATGTTACTTGACAAAATAGTTCTAGCGACTAAGTGATATTGTGAAATAAACGTCGTATACTAAGTGCCAGTGTATCCACATGCCGTAACCGCATGACTACCTTTGTGAAGCGCAACACTTTAAAATTGAATTCATAAAACACTAACCTGAAAAATTTTATGAAAATTGTTTTAGCATAAGCTCTATTATTTCCTGGAGATATTCATATTTTCTCACAATATCTTCTTGTACCACTTAGTACGTTATTGTAGAACGTAGTAATATTTTCCTTGTATTGAATTTTACTTTGTCCTTTTCGTAGTTTGTGCTCCTTTGAGAGCTTAATATTACAATACTACGTAAAGATTGCGTCAAAACTTATTTCTGAACAGCATTTGTGTATGTTTAATCTAGTACCTAATTATAAAAGAGATTTTTCAGAAATAGTCTTCGACGCTGAGTCGCCCGCCTATACCTATTTATCGTAAACTAGCAGTTTCCCGCGGTTTCACCCGCGTCCTGAGGGAACTACTTCGCGTACCCGAAAAGACCCAAATATCTTACGGACCCCTTTTTTTTCTAAAATAAAATATAGCCTATGTTACTCGCAGATAGTGTAGCTTTCTAATGGTGAAAGAATTTTTAAAATCGGTCCAGTAGTTTTTGAGTTTATCCATTACAAACAAAGATACAATTTTTTCCTCTTTATAATTTATCGTAAATAAGTCATCTCGCTTCATTCAATGAAGGCTTCGTATTTTAAGATCCTGATTACTAAGTAGGAAGGATCGATTTCAATACAGGACAAGTCAAATTATGTTTTCAAATAATATACCTAATATAAATTAGTATATCGAGCATGGTTGCCATAGCACTTACTCTACATAGATTTTGATCTGATGGCCTTAAGTGTATTGGCTCAGGATAGCAAATGATCACAAGGTACAATTCAAGGCAAATATGTGGAGTAACCATTTGCAAATCTCAGAAGGTACGAGTATATATACTCAGTCCGCAGTCGAAGATAATCAGTCTATCTGCCACAGCGTTGGTATACGCGATTAACCAGAATTTTAAAAACTTGAATGATCTATATGTCACCGGAAAATACCGAGAACCGCAAATTTATAAATTTCCTAGGAAAGTTTTAAACTTGCGGATCTTGTTATCTTCCGGTGGCATATGTATATACAAATTGAGAGAATTTTAAATCGATGTATGCCGGTCAGCTATAGGTCAGATTGTCAAAGAAAAAGGGGCTATTTATACCCGATATATCTTAGTTAACACAATTAAGACTCGTTATATAAACTATATAATGTATAATATGTATTTAAACCATAAAATTTTAAAAATCGGTAATGCGTGGTTATGACGCACTTTGCAGTCGCGTCAGTAACGAGGCGATCGATGGCAAATAGAATATTTGCATATTACCATGTCGATGAATTTGATATAATGGACCGAGCAAATCGAACCTTTAACCTATAGTTAAAGAATATCATTTGTGAAAAGCTCAACATTTTCTACTTACAAATATGCAAGTCAGAAAACAAACCGTTATTTCGAGATGCAGTATGAAGAATGCTACTGGTATTTAGTTAGCAGCTTGTTAGGGAACTTCACAAGAGGTTTCTGCTAAAATTTCAAGTTCTATCTCAACATTATTAAGAGTTGAAGTTACTTATCCGGCAAACAAAATTGTATTCACAGTCTAAGAAACAATAACTTTGCACGATATTCTTACGCTATAATTCATTCGGTAAAAGTTTAAATAATAGATAATATAAAAAAAAGACTGATTACGCATGAATGTAAAATAAATACAATTCTTTTTTATACCAGACGACCTGGTGGTGTAGTGGGAGTGTAACCGACTGCTACTTCGAAGGTCACGGAATCGATTTTTGATCATGGATGCTTGTCTTGGTGTTTCTATGACTAGTATATATGTACTTGCAAAAAAGTTAATATGTATGTACCCATATTACAAGCTCTGCTTAGTTTAGGACTTGATAGTGATATGTGTAAATATTAGAATATTATATTATTATTACTAGACGTCGCCAGCGGCTTCGTCCGCGTCAATTATACATATACCTAGACCTTCCTCTTGAATCATTCTATCTATTAAAAAAAACCGCATTAAAATCAGTTGCGTAGTTTTTTAGATTTAAGCATACAAAGGGACAGACAGACAGAAGACAGACTTTGTTTTATACTATGTTGTGATATTATACTTTTAACGGCCATCAATATCAGTCGCTTTTGTTATAGCCCTTCAAAGTCCTTCAGATGACAGCGTATTGAATTAATTGACACCGTCTATCCCACAACGAGTTTCCATACCGATTTGATAGCTCCTCATATACTTTATATAATATAACGGATTCTGTTATCGGTTCATAGCTTAAGGCACCGTGTTGCTCTCAATTTGATTGAATGAAATCAAGTGTGTATTGATTTATTGGAAATATGTTTCTACATATCCGGTTAATATGAATCTATATCTATACATCTAGCACCGATGTTGAAATGAATAGGGTTGGACTGGTCTCGACAAAGTCCCGGCAATCGAGACATGCCAACTCTACTATGTCCCGAGCCCGGTACTTATATAGGCTGTGCTATGCATATAATAAAATATTGCTTTAATAACCGAGGGGTGATTACCCATCAGGTTGAAAAAAGGAATGGAAATTATTTATCGATTATTATTCAACCGTGATATACATTTGTCTCATTTTAATCTGTCCCAAAACTTTCAGCCACTACTTACAATGGGACCCAACCCTAAAAACCTGAGCAACGTAATAAACATATCGAAACATTTATGTTATTCTACCGGGAATAGTGCTACGCACGCGATGTACAGCACGTTCGCTTAGGAGAGACAAAAAAGCTCTACGGTGCTCTACGATCATAGAAGACATTATTGACTACGTATAAGAATCAATTGCCGTACAACTAATATCGAATAAACGAGAGGGAATTTGCGTTAATAAATTAGAACAAGCAAGTTAACCACTGATAACTTGCCCACTCTGGTGGTATGATTGGATGTATATGAACATTTCTCCTCGGTACTGAAACACAATTAAATTGTCTTCTTCTGGATTGACAGCATTCAGCTTAAAGGTAAGCTTGGACCTACACTGGCTACTAACTAACCAAACCAAAATTATTAAATTGCTTGTTATCGCCTGTACCATGCTTCCAATAACACATTGAAAGATGAACCTGTGATTTGGGTTGATGCGCCCGGTGTGACGCAAAAGTTGGTGTGCTTGCTAAACGAAGCGCAGCGCAGAGCATTTCTCCTTTGTCAAACTATTATCGACCTTTTCCCCATTTAAGGAATGTCCAAAATTAATAAACATAACAATATTCCAGAGCGGATCGAAGCCAAATGATGGCAAAGTATTGCGAGGACACCGACATTTTATACATTTCTCTATAATTTTCTCTTAGTCATCCTATAGTCGGTTGGTATGCTAGCGTAGAAGAATATGGCCTAAACCGCCTGATAATGAGAGGAGGACCTTACCCAGCAGGTGCATAGTTTATAAACAAAGGCAATATTTACATTGTACTACACTTTATATCCACTAATAAATTCTTTGACTCGGATTCATTTATCCTCGCAACGCCAAATCTTCTTCACATCAAATGGAACATTTTATTATTTCACAACTTAGGCACTCGCGTAGAAAGGACTTTGGAAAATAAGATGTAAATGGGAAGGTGAACATCATAAAAGTGTTAGCTCTTTGACGACGGAAACATCAAAATTCTGTACTATAAGCTACTTATCATAAATAAATAATGACATGTTTCAGGCTTGTCGGATACAATTTTTCTGAGGAAATGGGAAACGGACGTTTTGTGAAAAATCATCTTCAAATGTAAATCACATTCAAAAAGACCTTTAATATTACATATCAGAAATTACAAGTACCTAGCACCTAGGTATCATTTGAAACGAAAATGTGGTATTAAAAGGTTCCTTTAAGATAAATAGCGTTATAAACATTTGTTTGTACCGCTATTCATTTTAACACAACATAACATAACTTCACGCCTTTTATCCCCGAAGGGGTAGGTCGAGGTGTATTAAGCACCCACACTTCGCCAGTTATGTTTCGGCCCCAATGTAATAAGGGGCGAGCCTATTACATTGGGATCTATTCATTTTAAAGAAAACTTTTCCATTAGTACACAATATGTACATAGCCTTCTCAGCATTGTTGGCAAATTGTATGCAAAGGTACTTATTGAAAGAGTTATGGAAGTAACCGACAAGAAAATATGGGATGTACAAGCGGGATTCCGAAAGGGTATGGGATGCACGGATCAGGTATTTTCCTTGCGAAGCATAGCCGGAAAATTTTTGGCCAAAGGTCAAAAGGTCTATTGCGTATTCGTGGATTTGGAAAAGGCTTACGATAAAGTGGTGAGGAATGAAATGTGGTCGGTGCTGTCAATGAATGGGGTGGACAGCAGCCTCATTCGAGCTCTGAAATCCCTTTATGAGGATTCTAGAGCTAGTGTGAGGATAAACGGGGCATACACTGACTGGTTTACCATCGATAAAGGTGTTAGACAGGGATGTGTAGCGTCGCCGTGGCTGTTTAACCTCTTCATGGACAGTTGTTTGCAAGATTTAAAACATAGTGACTGCGGATTAAGGATGAATGGGTTACTCGTCAAATGCCTCCTATATGCTGATGATCAGGTTATACTTGCATCTTCAACGGAGGAGTTGCAGGAGATGGTAACAATCATGCATCGTGCCTTAGAAAGGAAAGGAATGAAAGTGAATGTAAGTAAAACGAAAGTTATGGTTTTTGAAAAGGAGGAATGCGTTACGGCTTGTAATGTTTTGATCGATGGACAGCGAGTGGAACAAGTGAATGAGTTTGTTTACTTAGGTACGTTGTTTACAAGAGATGGTAAGAATGAATAAGATATTGAAAGGAGAGTTAATGCAGGTAATTGTGTGAATGGAGCTCTGAAGGCGTTTATGAACAGTCAAAACGTGTCCAAAAAGGCACGTTTGGCTGTACATAGAGGTGTGTTAGTGCCTACCCTTATGTATGGTAGTGAAAGTTGGGTATGGCAGAAGAGATTTGAAAGTAGAATAAATGCTGTAGAAATGAGAGCACTGAGAAGTATGTGTGGTGTGTCTTTGACCGACAGAGTAAAGAATTGTGTGATACGAGAGTAGTGTGGGGTAAAAGAAGATGTAGTGACAAGCATTGAGAAAGGCATGTTAAGATGGTTTGGGCACATGGAGAGGATGGATGACGATAGACTGACAAAGAAGATATATCAGGCTAGTGTGAATGGGACAGGACAAAGGGGAAGATCTAGGAGAACGTTCTCTGACCAGATTGGAGACATCCTGAAAAAAGGACAAGTCAGAAGTACCCTTAACAGAAGAGCATGCATGAGAAACTTGATGGGAGTGAGTGAAGCAAGTGAGGTATGTCAGGATCGTTGCAAATGGCATTCCGTAGTCTCTGCCTACCCCTCCGGGAAACAGGCGTGAGTCTATGTATGTATGTATGTACATAACATGTTGAAGCGAGATTTTAATAAAATTTTAAGCTGAATCTGCGAAATTTAACTTCAGGTAGAACTAGTTTTTGTTGATTTATTCATATATATTGCAAAATTTATTTACATTCATTAAATTAGTTTGACGCAGTACAAATGCAGAGCATAATTATTAAGGTCGAAAGTCGCGGGTTCGATTCCCGCTCAAGTCAAACATTTGTGTGCATGAACATGGATGTTTGTCTTGGTCTGGGTGTTTCTATGTATAATATGTATGTATTTACAAACAAAGTATATATGTATGTTTATCCATTATCTAGTACTCATAGTACAAGCTCTGCTTAGTTTGAGACTAGATGGTGATGTGTATGTGGTAGAATATTATTATTAATTACAGAAACGTGTTATAGAAAGTTTAGTTGCCTCATGCATTTCTTACGGAAAATACATTTATTGAAAAAGTTTAGTTCCCTTCCCTAGGTTATTGCGGCCAAAGACCAACTTTTCTTTGTCTGATATTTACGCTACCTACGTGAATAATTTCGTCTAAATTAGATGAGTATTTTTTGCGTGATACAGTAACAAACTTCTATCCATCCTCATAAACTTGCGGTTCTGATAGCAGTATGACAGACGGCTTAAGGTATGAAAATATAATAATATGTTATTGCAGTTAAAGTAGGCGATAGCCCAGTGGTGTACGTAACGGACTGGCGAGACGATGGTCTCGGGTTCGATCCCCAGGTACCCCGGGGACACACCTCTGACTTTTCGAAGTTATGTGTGTATTAGAAATGTTAATAATTATCGCTCGCTTAATAATGTGCCCGGAAGATGGCAATAGGCTCGCCCCCTATTACATTGGGACCGAAACATAACTGGCGAAAAGTGGATGTGTAATACACCTCTGTCTACCCCTTCGGGGATAAAAGGCGTGAAGTTATGTTATGTTATGTTATTGCAAGTAGGCCATAACAAAAATGTTTTTTATGAAATCAGAGCAATCAGAATCGATCGACTGTCTAAAATCGATTGATGATAGATGATACACGTATTATTATACGTTCAAAATGTATTTTCCAAATTGTATTAGTTCGGAGAATCCTGCCCTCATTTTGTATTTACAAATACAACAATAGGCTAGTTGACAAAAAAAAATTATAAGTCCGTCCTTTAGATTATTAAAAAATAAGCGATACGTATTTTTTTTTTGTAAATAAAACCAAGATATAGCTCATTAAAGTAACGTATAACGTCACACCGTGCTGCATTGTTTCGCACTAGATGACGTCACACGTAACTTTTAAGGGCTATATCTTTGTTATTTTTTATTTAATCGAAAAAAGAAAAAATACGTGTCCAATATTTTTTATAATCTAAAATACGGACTAAATAAAATGTAATTATTTTGACCCTGGAACCTACCCTATTACTTTTGACTGCACGGTTGGCGTAGTGGTTTAAGCAGCCGCCTCACCACTTGACACTGCGCCGAGTGTTGTGGGTTCGGTCCCCACAAGAGACAACACTTTGTGTGCTTCATAAATTGTTGTTTCGAGTCTGGGTGTTCCTTGTGTCCGTTGCTTGTCTGTAAAGTCCCCCGAGACACAGGATTTAGTCCTAGTGCGGGATTTGTCTTTTTAAAAAAGAAAAAAAGATAACTCATCTTTGGAAATCCTGAAAATTGGCTACTTATGTAATTTCTTAAATAGGTACTTATAACTAGCTGTTGCTTCTTTCACCCTCCCGAAGTTTAAAGTAGCTTACGTTGCCGGTCTTTAACTCTTATTAAGTCATTGCTCCCTTCTGACGCGAATAACGAACGAATCCACAAACAAATACACTTTTCGAGTTTTAAATATAAGTAGGTATGGATTTTAATGTAGAAATGCTGCTAAAATGTATGCTGAAGATAATATCTTTACTTTAGAGATATAGACATACATCTTTTGATAATCCGCGGCCTATTCATTCTTGGGTCAAGCTTACGCTTCATCAACATTCATTAAAACGGTTTTACGGGTCATATGTTAAAGAAATGGTTTAATATACTGAACAATGTTACTTCTATTGGTATGTAATAAAATTATCCAGCTAATGATCTTATATTTTTTTGGAAATAACTGAAATCTTTCTTGTTTTTCTACCATAAATGTATGTAATAACAACAGCAACTCACGAGTTCTCGAAATCAATACTAATGAAGGGCCCAATCTTTTCGAAGAGTCAATAAAATAAGAGTTTCCAGCCATACTTTGTTCATTAGCAGCTCGGATTCAGGGAATAAGTGGTATTACGTTGCCGCGCTGTAGCAAACTTCGTAGTTGTTGTCGTTCCTGTATTTACTGCATAAAGGATCCCTTCAGTCGAATCGAATTGCAGTCCCATTAAGAGTAATTGCGTTTTCGCACAATGTAGTGCACGATAAAATGTTCTGCGTATCTACTTGGCTACTAACAGTACGAACTTACAGGTCGCAGTCGCATTTCTATCCACATTCTCTATTACACTTCACTAATTCAGATACAATACATTCACTAATGGCGAATGTAATTATTGCTTGAATTGGCAGAATAGATCAGACTCACAACAGAAAATGCCGCAAACACAAAATATTACAGTCGTCACAAGTTATAGCCAGAGCACCATATATTCGCTATGTTTATAATCAAAGATTCACTAACGGCGATTTCAAACTAGGATAAGTATTTTTCGGTGCGAATACAGCTGTTTCGGTCTCCAACTACATTACAAGTTTAAAAAAAATATGGTTGTCAATGAGGCCAAGAGCGGAATCATAAGCGCGTATGAAACGCTGATCTGAAACCCCACTAGGTATTAAGTGATATAAACAATCTCGATATCTTTAGTCTACAAATGCTTCTAACTCACTAAGCATAAAGTTTGACGCTCCTTAATGTGATATTTTATCTGTTGTTTGTGGTTGTAATCCAATTGTGATCCAAAAACTTTGACACACAAATTCGATTGTTGCATTCAAATTCGGGATCGTTTTGTGTTGAAGAGACAAGTAAATTTACTAGCAAATTCTTTTCAATCTTAAATCTTTTCCTGCACCGCTTCTTCATAAATGGCATTGGATTTATCTGTGAATGAGCGATCAAAGTAAACTATATCTTAAAGCTAGAGTACCACAAATTGGTGTAAGTGTTTTCAGTCCGCCAATCGCAAAAGCGCTAAATTGGCGGAGTGATTTCCAATTCTGTCTTATTTTTACTGAAGCGGCGTCAGTCTCATAAACGGTTAAAACTGTTTTAAGTGGCAGACAGAATGTCTATTTTTACATATAATAATAAATATAAACGTCTTCGCTCCAGGAATGCTCTATTACAAAGAGCAAATATCAAAGGAATTTCTCAAGGAAAGGATTTGAATATTTTAGAGTGTCTTTTTGTTACTGATTGAAAAAAGCAGACAATAGTTTTAATACATGTACTCTTAGGAAGATCAAGTTCGGCTTCATTGGTAAGCGATTGGAACGGTACAATTAGGTAGGCCTTCCTCACATTGTTCATGAGCGTTCCTCGAGCGTACGCTCGGCGTTCACTTTATACTACGGAGTGTACGCCGACCGCACATCGGGTCTACGCTCGAGGAACGCTGGTCGATAGCTAAGCTACCTAACTAGCATTGGACGCAGATGGTGAAGATGATCACATTAACGAAATAACTATTTCGGCTACTAGCTAATTCATAATATTGAACTCTTTAATGAAATATTGAAGAGCAGCGATTACTGAGTGGAGAGAACGACAGACTGCTACGCATAGGGTCTCGGGTTCGAATCCACGGCACGCACCAATGACTTTTCGGAGTATAAGTGCGTATTAAATTGATAATTATCGCTTGCTAATCAGTGAAGGAAAACATCGTGAGGAAACCTGCATGTCTGAAAGTTCTCCATAATGTTCTCGAAAGACATGTGACGTCTGCCAACCCGCACTTGGCCAGCGTGGTGGACTATGGCCTTACCCTTCACATAGTGAGAAGAGGCCCAGCAGTGGGACAGTATAAAGAGCTGATGATAATGATAATATTGAACTCTTACACTTAGCTTATTTGAGACTAGTATTCAAAGCGTTGAACGCCACAAACCAGAATTTGATCCTTAGGAATTATTTAGTAAAAATGTCCTAAACTGCAATAGTCTTAGAATAAACCTCGAAGGTAAAACGATATCAATCAGGCTTTCGCAGTCCACTGCTGGACATAGTCCTCAGCCTTCTGCATCCAGTCCGTCCTAGCCAGGCAGCCACCATTTTCAGGTTGTCGATGCAACTAGCCGGGGCGCCAGCCTCCACCTCTTAAAACGAAATAAAGAGTAACAATGCAAACAAGTTCGGCTACTAGCTAATGCATAAATTGCATTATATGAATTTAAGCAACAAACAAATATAATGATAATATAAATTTAAGCAACTAACGGCTCTAACATATCTTATCATGTTAACTCACGACGTAATTAAATATATTCGATAAAATTCATAATATTGAACTCTTAAATGAAATATTGAAGAGCAGCGATAACTGAGTGGAGAGAACGACAGACTGCTACGCAGAGGGTCTCGGGTTCGAATCCACGGCATGCACCAATGACTTTTCGGAGTTAAGTGCGTATTAAATTGATAATTATCGCTTGCTAATCGGTGAAGGAAAACATCGTGAGGAAACCTGCATGTCTGAAAGTTCTCCATAATGTTCTCGAAAGACATGTGATGTCTGCCAACCCACACTTGGCCAGCGTGGTGGACTATAGCCTTACCCTTCTCATAGTGAGAAGAGGCCCAGCAGTGGGACAGTATAAAGAGCTGATGATAATGATAATATTGAACTCTTACACTTAGCTTATTTGAGACTAGTATTCAAAGCGTTGAACGCCACAAACCAGAATTTGATCCTTAGGAATTATTTAGTAAAAATGTCCTAAACTGCAATAGTCTTAGAATAAACCTCGAAGGTAAAACGATATCAATCAGGCTATCGCAGTCCACTGCTGGACATAGTCCTCAGCCTTCTGCATCCAGTCCGTCCCAGCCAGGCAGCCACCATTTTCAGGTCGGCGATGCAACTAGCCAGCGCGCCAGCCTCCACGTCTTAAAACAAAATAAAGAGTAACATTGCAAACAGAATTCTTTGACTTTGAATTCTTACGGAAATAATGCTTAACTTGTGCAGCATGATACTTGACAAAATAGTTCTAGAGACTAAGTGATATTGTGAAATAAACGTCGTATACTAAGTGCCAGTGTATCCACGTGCCGTAACCGCATGACTACCTTTGTGAAGCGCAACACTTTAAAATTGAATTCATAAAACACTAAGCTGAAAATTTATATGAAAATTCTTTTAGCATAAGCTCTATTATTTCCTGGAGATATACATAAGCTCTATTATTTCCTGGAGATATTCATATTTTCTCACAATATCTTCTTGTACCGCTTAGTACGTTATTGTAGAACGTAGTAATATTTTCCTTGTATTGAATTTTACTTTGTCCTTTTCGTAGTTTGTGCCCCTTTGAGAGCACAAATTAATATTACAATACTACGTAAAGATTGCGTCAAAACTTGTTTCTGAACAGCATCTGTGCATGTTTCATCTAGTACCTAATTTTAAAAGAGATTGTTCAGAAATAGTCTTCGACGCTGAGTCACCCGCCTATACCTATTTATCGTAAATAAGTCATTTTCCTGACGTAGTCTATATTGCCCTCGCTTCATTCAATGAAGGCTTCGTATTTTAAGATCCTGATTACTAAGTAGGAAGGATCGATTTCAATACAGGACAAGTCAAATGATGTTTTCAAAGAATATACCTAATATAAATAAATTAGTATATCGATAGCATAGTTGCCATAGCTCTTACTCTACATAGATTTTGATCTGATGGCCTTAAGTGTATTGGCTCAGGATAACAAATGATCACAAGGAACAATTCAATGCAAATATGTGGAGTAACCATTTGCAAATCTCAGAAGGTACGAGTATATATACTCAGTCCGCAGTCGAAGATAATCAGTCTATCTGCCACAGCGTTGGTATACGCGATTAACCAGAATTTTAAAAACTTGAATAATCTATATGTCACCGGAAAATACCGGGAACCGCAAATTTATAAATTTCCTAGGAAAGTTTTAAACTTGCGGATCTTGTTATCTTCCGGTGGCATATGTATATACAAATTGTGAAAATTTTAAATCGATGTATGCCGGTCAGCTAACTGGTCAGATTGTCAAAGAAAAAGGGGCTATTTATACCCGATATATCTTAGTTAACACAATTAAGACTCGTTATATAAACTATATAATGTATAATATGTATATAAACCATATAATTTAAAAAATCGGTATCCGTGGTTATGACGCACGTTGCAGTCGCGTCAGTAACGAGGCGATCGATGGCAAATAGAATATTTGCATATTATACCATGTCGATGAATTTGATATAATGGACCGAGCAAATCGAAACTAGTAAAGAATATCATTTGTGAAAAGCTTAACATTTTCTACTTACAAATATGCAAGTCAGGAAAACAAACCGTTATTTCGAGATGCAGTATGAAGAATGCTACCGGTATTTAGTTAGCAGCTTGTTAGGGAACTTAACAAGAGGTTTCTGCTGAAATTTCAAGTTCTATCTCAACATTATTAAGAGTTAAAGTTACTTATCCGGCAAACAAAATTGTATTCACAGTCTGTTAAGTATCAGTAAGGAAACGACTGATTGTAAAAATGTACACTCATTTATTCGCAGACATTCGTTTGACAAGAGCGCCGGTCAATGCGACGCAGCCACAGACAATCCTTGACAGATTATACATAACATTCCTCCCTCATAAGGCGACATAATAATTATGTGCAAGTAAACATTGAATAAAACCTTTTGTAATCTGTTCTTGGAATATTACGCAACGACACACGTGATAATGGGTTATGCCTCTGAATTTCTGTCAAAGAACTTTGCCCATCCATTGGTCCTCTTGACGATGTATTTTCCTGAAAGTCGGATTGAAGCGGCTCCCTGAAGGCCCCTTCTGAAGTCACTAATGAGTCAGTGCGACTCATTGCTGCAGATGGTGACAGCGTAGGCGTCGCGTCGACGTCATGTTGTGTGGCCGATGTTGCCGCCGTTGCGTCGACGTCATGTCGTGTGGCCGATGTTGCCGCCTGCCGATAACTTCCTCCCCTATCATCTAGACCTGCGAGTGCGCCAGCCGAGTCAGGTCCTCCAGTGCAGTCTGAACCCGTTGGTTGTAGGCATGAACTTCTACCAACGGGTAGCAACCCTTCTATATCACTGTTGCAATCCTAACACCTATCGTAATCAAAAGAGGAACCTTTATATAAAACTAATTGGTTTTTATGCTTCCTTATACAGCAAAAAGAATAAATGTCTCTTACTAAATACATAACTGTGCCCAGCCGCTTTACAATTACACCTTTATTCCAAATCTTTTTGTTCTTTATAATTGTTTGGTATAATACTTTATTTCCAATGTTAAAAGTTTGTTTGTTGTTACCACCAAATGATTTAATTTGTGAACACTGTTTATTTTTTACCACATGAGCAACGGTGTCAGATGAAGAAGATACAGGTAAATTAGGATTAAACAAATCCAAACGTGATCTTATATTTTTACCAAACACTAACTGAGCTGGTGACAACCCTGTTGTACTATGAATAGAATTTCTATAGTCAAAAAGGTATTTTAATAAATTCAGTTTAGTCTGTCGAGTATTATTGTTAGCTAGAATACATGACTTTATGCCCTTTTTAACTATTTTTACGTAACTCTCAGCCTGACCGTTACTAGCGGGGTGATAAGCTGGTGAAGTCATATGTACAATACCATTGGATAAACAAAAATCTTTAAATTCTTTTGATACAAAAGCAGTGCCATTGTCACTCACTATTGTTTCGGGTAGTCCAAATCGCGACATAAAATCGTATAATTTATCGATTACTGCTAATGAGGTCGATGATGTTTTCATATTATAAACTTCCACCCATTTAGAATACGCATCAACAACAACTAAATAAGTATCGCCTTTTATTGGACCCAAGAAATCTATGTGTAATCTAAAAAACGGCTGTGCAGGAAATTTCCACGGAGAAAGAGGAGCACGAGGAGGAGCCGGTCGAAGCTGCACACAGATATTGCATGAGTTGATCATTTTTTCTAACGCGGCGTCTATGCCCGGGTACCAAACTCGCTCTCGTGCTGCAGCTTTAGTTTTTACGATACCCAGATGTGAAGTGTGTAACTCTGAGATAACCCTCATCCGTAATTTCTCTGGTAAAACCACTTTATGGCCCCTCATTACACATCCGTGTTCGTATGATAGCTGAACTCGACAGTAAAAATATGGTTTTAACCTACTATCGGTAATTTTGCTAGGCCACCCCTTTATTATATAACTGATGACAGTCCTAAGTACAACATCTTCTTTTGTTACCCTACGTAACTCGTCTAACGTCACGGGTAGGCTGCCGTCTACCACAAAATTAATATAAGCAGCGCGATCTATGGACGGACACAAGTCGAATGAGTCACTGCTCGTCGATGCTCCCGCGCCAATCTTTACACAGCCCGTTGGCTGCGCCACCTTTACGTCCATCGAGGCCGGCTCCTCGGGAAGACTAGCACGCGATAAATAATCAGCGCAGTTATTATTACTTCGGACGTATTCTATGTTATAATTATAAGCACTCAGGTACAATGCGTAACGTTGAAGTCTATTTGCTGATACTTCTGGAATGCCTTTATATGGCCCGAAAATTGAGATTAAGGGTTTATGATCTGTTCGCAGAATAAAAGGATCTGACTTACCATATAAGTATTGGTGAAATCTTCGTACTCCAAAAATAATTGCAGTAGCCTCTTTTTGTATTTGAGCATAGTTTTTCTCTGCCGCGCTATCAATTTCAAATTGCAAATCTATGCCCAGGATTGTCACAGTCTCATGCATAGGTTCGCCATTAGGACATGAAATTTTAAAAATCTTACCGACATCATCTTCATCTAACTGTTCCGACACAATATAATTTACTGATTTACACATCCTTTTGAGATGACCTTGTTTGTTGGATTTTTGGAGTTTTGTACGTTTGCCACGACTGCACATTATGGTCAAACGATGATAAGATACCATATTGTGAAATAGACATTTTTAAAACTGTTGATCCTCGTCGCCAATGTTAAGTATCAGTAAGGAAACGACTGATTGTAAAAATGTACACTCATTTATTCGCAGACATTCGTTTGACAAGAGCGCCGGTCAATGCGACGCAGCCACAGACAATCCTTGACAGATTATACATAACACAGTCTAAGAAACAATAACTTTGCACGATATTCTTACGCTATAATTCATTCGGTAAAAGTTTAAATAATAATAATATAAAACAAGCTTTCATTAAACCTGACTGATTACGCATGAATGTAAAATAAAAAAAACAACTATTTCTTTATACCAGACGACCTGGTGGTGTAGCGGGAATGTAACCGACTGCTACTTCGAAGGTCACTGATTCGATTTCCACTCAAGTCAAACATTTGTGCCCTTGAACATGGATGCTTGTCTTGGTGTTTCTATGGATAATATATATGTACCTGCACAAAAGTTAATATGTAATGACCCATATTACAAGCTCTGCTTTTTTTTCTTATTCAACAAAGATATAATAACTTAAACATTGAAAGCAACTTAAGTAAGTCTTAAGCTCTGCTTAGTTTGAGAATTGATGGTGATATGTGTAAGTAGTAGCATATTATATTATTATTACATTATACTTTTAACGGGCATCAATATCAGTCGCTTTTGTTATAGCCCTTCAAAGTCCTTCAGATGACAGCGTATTGAATTAATTGATACCGTCTATCCCACAACGAGTTTCCATACCGATTTGGTAGCTCCTCATATACTTTATATAATATAACGGATTCTGTTATCGGTTCATAGCTTAAGGCACCGTGTTGCTCTCAATTTGATTGAATTAAATCAAGTGTGTATTGATTTATTGGAAATATGTTTCTACATATCCGGTTAATATGAATATCTAGCATCGATGTTGAAATGTATAAGGTTGGACGGGAACAAAGTCTCGGAAATCGAGACATGCCAACTCTACTATGTTCCGAGCCCGGTACTTATATAGGCTGTGCTATGCATATAATAAAATATTGCTTTAATAACCGAGGGCTGATTAGCCCTCAGGTTGAAAAAAGGAATGGAAATTATTTATCGATTATTATTCAACCGTGATATACATTTGTCTCATTTTAATCTGTCCCAAAACTTTCAGCCACTACTTACAATGGGACCCAACCCTAAAAACCTGAGCAACGTAATAAACATATCGAAACATTTATGTTATTCTACCGGGAATAGTGCTACGCACGCGATGTACAGCACGTTCGCTACGTAGATACCAAGAAGCTCTACGGTGCTCTACGATCGTAGAAGACATTATTGACTACGTATAAGAATCAATTACCGTACAACTAATATCGAATAAACGAGAGGGAATTTGCGCTAATAAATTAAAACAAGCAAGTTAACCACTGATAACTTGCCCACTCTGGTGGTATGATTGGATGTATATGAACATTTCTCCTCGGTACTGAAACACAATTAAATTATCTTCTTCAGGATTGACAGCATTCAGCTTATACTTAGGTAAGCTTGGACCTACACTGGCTACTAACTAACCAAACCAAAATTATTAAATTGCTTGTTATCGCCTGCACCATGCTTCCAATAACACATTGAGCCGTCAGCCCCGCCTTATTATAAATTATAGAAGAGATAGCGATTATATATATATGTTGTGTTCCTTTCCACCCAGTTAGTGTTTTCCCGTCGTTCGAGTGTAGTCTCACTAATGTACTAGTGCTCAGCAGGATCGCTCAAATATGGGTACGATGGTAATTTAATCAAAATATAAGCAGAATATACACGCTGATTTTTAATTGGTTTTGCAGCGAAAGCCATCTTATTACTTATCGTTAACAGAACCTAACCAGCTAATAATATTTTAAAATATAAGCTAAAAAAATATTGATGAAATAAATAATTAAATAGTTCGAGAGCACGAAGTATCACCGTTTCCGCGCGCTAACGAAATCCGTTCGATCGTGCCATATACACACATAGGTACTAGGCAAATGCAAATTTTATCAAATGACCAAATTACGAGATCTGTTAATTATAGTTACTTGAAGTGCAATACCTTATGTCTTTGAGCGTGTTATGAGATCAGGATAGGTGCGGCAAGTTAGCGTCAAATAAGCAATTAAGCCTTTGAGAAACAGACTCGAGTACTTTGTGTGAAATCAAAACCATAATTACAGCGTGCATGGAGCGAAATTATGGCAGATATGAAAATAAATAACAGTATACCTAAAAGATGGAAGATTAATGGAGAAAGGTTTAATTTAAATTGTACTATTTCAGGCATAATGTTTGTTTTAGTAGCTTATAGCAAACCACAAGTACAGACCTAGAGCATAAATAAAAGCTCATTGAAAGTTCGGGGGCCAATATGTAAACTCCTGATGATTTCGTAATCCAATACATGAAATGCAATTTAATCTTTAATGACATAAATGCGAATAAGGTAGCAAGACCTGTTATTTCCAATACTCCACATTAATTGGAAACTTTCAAACTTTAACCTGTCCCAGGTATTCCGTTTGTGCTTTCTGTGGATTAGTGGAATAACAAACACGTACACGCACTTGTGGTTTGCTATAAGCTACTAAAACAAACATTATGCCTGAAATAGTACAATTTAAATTAAACCTTTCTCCATTAATCTTCCATCTTTTAGGTATACTGTTATTTATTTTCATATCTGCCATAATTTCGCTCCATGCACGCTGTAATTATGGTTTTGATTTCACACAAAGTACTCGAGTCTGTTTCTCAAAGGCTTAATTGCTTATTTGACGCTAACTTGCCGCACCTATCCTGATCTCATAACACGCTCAAAGACATAAGGTATTGCACTTCAAGTAACTATAATTAACAGATCTCGTAATTTGGTCATTTGATAAAATTTGCATTTGCCTAGTACCTATGTGTGTATATGGCACGATCGAACGGATTTCGTTAGCGCGCGGAAACGGTGATACTTCGTGCTCTCGAACTATTTAATTATTTATTTCATCAATATTTTTTTAGCTTATATTTTAAAATATTATTAGCTGGTTAGGTTCTGTTAACGATAAGTAATAAGATGGCTTTCGCTGCAAAACCAATTAAAAATCAGCGTGTATATTCTGCTTATATTTTGATTAAATTACCATCGTACCCATATTTGAGCGATCCTGCTGAGCACTAGTACATTAGTGAGACTACACTCGAACGACGGGGAAAACACTAACTGGGTGGAAAGGAACACAACATATATATATAATCGCTATCTCTTCTATAATTTATAATAAGGCGGGGCTGACGGCTCAATGTGTTATTGGAAGCATGGTGCAGGCGATAACAAGCAATTTAATAATTTTGGTTTGGTTAGTTAGTAGCCAGTGTAGGTCCAAGCTTACCTAAGTATAAGCTGAATGCTGTCAATCCTGAAGAAGATAATTTAATTGTGTTTCAGTACCGAGGAGAAATGTTCATATACATCCAATCATACCACCAGAGTGGGCAAGTTATCAGTGGTTAACTTGCTTGTTTTAATTTATTAGCGCAAATTCCCTCTCGTTTATTCGATATTAGTTGTACGGCAATTGATTCTTATACGTAGTCAATAATGTCTTCTACGATCGTAGAGCACCGTAGAGCTTCTTTGTATCTACGAAGCGAACGTGCTGAGCATCGCGTGCGTAGCACTATTCCCGGTAGAATAACATAAATGTTTCGATATGTTTATTACGTTGCTCAGGTTTTTAGGGTTGGGTCCCATTGTAAGTAGGGGCTGAAAGTTTTGGGACAGATTAAAATGAGACAAATGTATATCACGGTTGAATAATAATCGTCCAACCTTATTCATTTCAACATCGGTGCTAGATATTCATATTAACCGGATATGTAGAAACATATTTGCAATAAATCAATACACACTTGATTTCATTCAATCAAATTGAGAGCAACACGTTGCCTTAAGCTATGAACCGATAACAGAATCCGTTATATTATATAAAGTATATGAGAAGCTATCATATCGGTATGGAAACTCGTTGTGGGATAGACGGTGTCAATTAATTCAATACGCTGTCATCTGAAGGACTTTGAAGGTCTATAACAAAAGCGACTGATATTGATGCCCGTTAAAAGTATCGTCGTCATCAGCCCTTAACAGTCCACTGCTGGACTAGGCCTCTCCTGTGAAAGGAGGAATTGGCCTACTATACCACGCTGGCCAAACGGGTTGGTATAGGGTTTGTATCAAGTTTTCCTTCTCTTACAGTGGTGTTCTCTGCATAATATGCTCCCTCTGTCGGCTCTTACGACACCCATGGGATGATATGGGGTGGTGACATTCCGTATTCTTAATCCGTCACCACACGGACATATATAGTATAATGTAATAATAATATAATATGCTACTACTTACACATATCACCATCAAGTCCCAAACTAAGCAGAGCTTAAGACTTGATAATGTTTAAGTTATTATATCTTTGTTGAATAAGAAAAAAAAGCAGAGCTTGTAATATGGGTACATACATATTAACTTTTGTGCAAGTACATATATATTATCCATAGAAACACCGAGACAAGCATCCATGTTCAAGGGCACAAATGTTTGATTTGAGTGGAAATCGAATCAGTGACCTTCGACTTCAGTCGGTTACACTCCCGCTACACCACCAGGTCGTCGGGTATAAAAAAATAGTTGTTTTTATTTTTCACCACAGCAGCTCAAACATGCCGCTTTTGCTGCGAGACAACAGTGAACAAAACGCGATTTGCGAGGCAAAGTAGCTTTTTAACCACTGATTTTAATTTGTCTTTCGGGATTTATACGGCATGTTTAAACCGAGAAATTTAACACTAGTGCGCTCAATTAAAAAAAAAGTGTAACAGGCTTCGAAGTCAGTTCCTAGTATCGTACCTAGGTTATAAATAAATTTAAGTTTTATATTTACCTATCTATGTAACATATGATTAGCTGTTTACCACAATCGTTAGCTATTAGATATAATGTGAAAACTTGTAATTGGTTTTCTTTGGTTTTCTTCTTATATCCTTTAATCTATTATTTGTATTAGCTGTAAGATTTCTTAAAATATAAAATAAAATAAAATACCACGTAACTTAGTTTGGACTAACCAGTACATTCGTGGACATGGAGCTTGCAACAGTACCGAAAAATCGATTACTCCAAACAGAGGTACGTGGTATTTATCCAGACAGACAATTGAAAAACAGTTTAAATTACCGCGAAAGTTTAAATTCCTATATCATCATCTGACTTGATAATAATCTGTCCCATTTCTGATTTTGCAAATATCAGCTATTAGTGTCCACAGAGACATGATATATATGTAGATATTATAATAATGCATAACTTACCTTTACTGAAATTTAAATACATGTGCAATAATTTTTATTTCTATAACACAGCGTCTTATTTTACAAAGTAGTTATTAACGTGAATCGGCATTTGGTTAGAATATTAAAAACCTTTTAAGTGAACAGAGCAACCGTATTTTAATGTACCACAATTACCGGTGTACGTGTCCAAAGAGCATTTTAAAAATAGATTCAATGTATTCTCATAAATAAATTATTTTCGAATAATAATTGCTGATTTATGGTATTTAAAAATCTTTCTTTATTATAAATACTACGACAAATAAAAATTATATCAACGGAAACTAAAACCGGAGTACAAAAATTTTGATCATACAAAGTGATTTTGTGTGTACGCATCGAGAAATCCTTAAACACCCAGCACAATTTTAGCGCTGATATGTCTGCTTTAACCATTATGCCATCTACGAAGTCATGATTTATATATTATAAATTAATTTACTAGCACTAGACAATAAGGACTTTAATTTATGCATATATTGGATCTGTCTAATTCTATCATATTCTTTCGCTGTCTGCCATGCCAAACTATCATCATATTCACGTCGCTGGTGTCAAAATCAGTGTTACGACTGAATTATACTGAAAGATATAAACTCACTCACTTACAGAGCACACCCACACACTGATCAATCCCAATTAATATGGGACCCCGCCGCTAACGAGAGTGTTAAGGAGACAGATGTCAATATCACTGATGTGTGCGACATTCGTATTACTAACGAAGACGACATACTCAGAAACCTATTAACAGGAAGATAGAGGACAAACCTTTGTAGGCATCTATTACCAAAGGATAGATAGGTAAATTATTCTTTATTGTACAACACTGAACGAATGTAATTACAATAAGTAGCATTAATGTCTTAAGACAAACACGAACCTAACGTCATGTCCAGACAACCTAGTATGATAAAAATTACTCAATAATTGTAAATAAGAAGGCCAATTCTCGTATTTTATCTGACATCGAAACTATATTTTGAACGAAATGAGATTATATTTTGAATTGACTCACAATTGGTATTCTGCTAACATAATGACATTATCGTCTAATTTGACTTAAATAGTTCGTGGTTGACACATATGTTGACACATTTTTCAATTTACGATCTAGTCGCGATATCATTCAAATATCAGTTAATATAGGAGAATACCATTTGCGACATAAGTATGACACTGACATTAGATCGAAACTGCATTTTGAATAAATTTATTTAGGAGAATTGGGCCTAAGGTATATTGCAACTCTTGAAAACCCAGTATAATTTTGTAACATTTAATCACTTTTGCAACAATCTATAGAAATATGTAGGTACCTGGATAGCTTTGTTGTACAATGTTGTGCTCCAAATGTGAATGCACCATATACAATCATACATGACTGTCCAGTAATAATATATTATATGTATTTATGTTACATAATATATAAAATAAAGTAATGCCGTAAAATGGCTGTTTGTGTGACAAGCTTTTTTGTTATGTCATATACATACCTAAATAGCTAAACACTTGCTATAGACAGTTAAATAAAATTTAGAAAAGTAATTTAAATAATGATGATTCCCAAAATCGACATTTTAAAAAACCATACAAGAACACGTAAACTCGAAACAAAAATTCGTAATAATGAAATCGACCCTGCAATACCGACCATCATTTTAAGTGGCAAGCCGATCACTTAAACCACTACACCATCGGTCTTGTAAAAAGTGTACAGTCAATTAAGATACGGATTTATCTAAAAATCACGGTGATAAAAGTTGATTGAAAATTTCAAGACGTCATTACAAATAAAATATCGAAAATGTTCACCGCTTTTCCTTAACATCAAAGGTCAAAGATCTTCACGGTTGCGCATTTACTTGTCAAACAAAATATGATAAGACGTTTTCATATATCTTCGAACATGTGCATGGGGTATTATGCATACATTATCAGTGAACTGTATACAATATTGCAATGTACCTAAGTAAAAGGTTATAGCTGTATTAGAATTAATGTTCACATACTAATTCTAGTCTTAAGTGTAAAATAAACGTCAAAGACAAAATAATTTATTAACTTAGGTCACATCGTGACTTACCAACGTCAAATTTATTTACTACTTCTTTAATATTTAGTTTAAAAAACCTTAATACATATAATATTCATATTTAACAATAACTTTAAACTCAGTCCGAAATTAAGTACGTGTTAATTATAGTTCCCGCCAAGGAGTAATAGCTGTACTAGCAAGAAAACAAATTAGCAGATAACTGGGTTACTAACTCCATTGACGCTGTACTCTACATACTACACGCTTGGTCTCTATGAGTGTAAAGTCATGGATACATTTTAAATATAATAATGTTTGCTTTGATATCTTCAGGCAAAACTTTAAGTTATACTCCTTAGATCAAAACTCGAGGAAGAGATTGCCTAACATTGCTTATCCACAGTTTTTTATGAGAAATACTAAAATCTAATTGGGTTCTTATGTAAAACCTGTCTCCCACCACCTTTAGTCTATACTAAAACTACTTAAATAATATCAGTAGCCGATTCAATGTATATAGTACGAAGTCTATTTGACCGAGCTTTTAGAAACGTTTCAATGGTAAAATTTTGTTATATTTTCGATTTCTGATCTGATTGTGAGATAAATTAATTTTAAATCATGGACGAGAGCTTATCAATTTCTCTTGATTTGTACTATGTCAATAGCTTATATAATATTTTCTATAAAAATATACTTTACCTATTTTATTCGTTTCTAATTGATCTGATTAGATTGAGCTATATGTATGTAATTATCCTAACATCCTCCATTCGTACAGGTGCTTGGCACTAATGACGAAGTGCAGCAGAAAAAGAATTTTATTTAAATAAAAAACAAAAGCATGAGAGCTACTTTTACTCCATCTATCTATATGCTTTATAAATCCTAAGACATATGATACTCTTGGATTCTAGTTCCGATATACTATCATTAGTTTCTAAATCGTCTTTTACCACAGCAATAAGTCGTAAAAGCAGTATCGCCTCATCCTAGATGCCAATAAAATTGAATCTCCTTACTTGATTCTCAGTACTACAAGCACGCTATAAACATCTGCATACTACTCTGCCGACCATAACTAGAATTTTTACAGAGTGCATAACATTTGACTCATAGAATTCTTCCGATACCGAGAATTTATCTGCTGCAGAGATCACTAAGCGAAAATAGGTATAACAAAATTTTACCATTGAAACGTTTCTAAAAGCTCGGTCAAATAGACTTCGTCCATACATTGAATCGGCTACTGATATTATTTATGTAGTTCTAGTATAGACTAAAGGTAGTGGGCGACAGGTTTTACATAAGAACCCAATTAGATTTTAGTATTTCTCATACAAAACTGTGGATGAGCAATGTTAGGCAATCCCATCCTCGAGTTTTGATCTGAGGAGTATAACATAAAGTTTTGCCTGAAGATATCAAAGCAAACATTATTATATTTAAAATGTATCCATGACTCATAGGGACCAAGCGTGTGAAGCTTCGTATGTAGAGTACAGCGTCAATGGAGTTAGTAACCCAGTTATGTGCTAATTTGTTTTCTTGCTAGTACAGCTATTACTCCATGGCGGGAACTATAATTAACACGTACTTTATTTCGGACTGTGTTTAAAGTTATTGTTAAATATGAATATTATATGTATTAAGGTTTTTTAAACTAAATATTAAAGAAGTAGTAAATAAATTTGACGTTGGTAAGTCACGATGTGACCTAAAGTAATAAATGATTTTGTCTTTGACGTTTATTTTACACTTAAGAATAGAATTAGTATGTAAACATTAATTCTAATACAGCTATAACCTTTTACTTAGGTACATTGGAATATTGTATACAGTTCACTGATAATGTATGCATAATACCCCATGCACATGTTCGAAGATATATGAAAACGTCTTATCATATTTTGTTTGACAAGTAAATGCGCAACCGTGAAGGTCTTTGACCTTTGATGTTAAGGAAAAGCGGTGAACATTTTCGATATTTTATTTGTAATGACATCTTGAAGTTTTCAATCAACTTTTATCACCGTGATTTTTAGATAAATCCGTATCTTAATTGATTGTACACTTTTTACAACACAGATGGTTTAGTGGTTTAAGTGATCGGCATGCCACTTAAAATGGTGGTCGGTTTTGCAGGTTCGATTTCATTATTACGAATTTTTGTTTCGAGTTTACGTGTTCTTGTATGTTTTTTTAGAATGTTTTTTAAGATCCATGCCGATTTTGGGAATCATCATTATTTAAATTACTTTTTTAAATTTTATTTAACTGTCTGTTGCAAGTATTTAGCTAATTAGGTATGTATATGACATAACAAAAAAGCTTGACACGCAAACACCCATTTTATGGCATTACTTTATTTGATATATTATGTAACATAAATATGTATTTATGTTACATTATATGTATGATATATTATAACTGGACAGTCATGTATGATTGTATATGGTGCATTCACATTTGGAGCACAACATTTTACAACAAAGCTATCCAGGTACCTACATATTTCTATAGATTTTTGCAAAAGTGATTGAATTTTACAAAATTACACTGGGTTTTCAAGAGTTGCAATATACCTTATTTACAATTATTGAGTAATTTTTTATCATACTAGGTTGTCTGGACGAAACGTTAGGTTCGTCTTTGTCTTAAGACATTAATGCTACTTATTGTAATTACATTCGTTCAGTGTTTTACAATAAATAATAATTTACCTATCTATCCTTTGGTAATAGATGCCTACAAAGGTTCGTCCTCTATCTTCCCGTTAATAGGTTTCTGAGTATGTCGTCTTCGTTATAGTAATACGAATGTCGCACAAATCAGTGATATTGACATCTGTCTCCTTAATACTCTCGTTAGCGGCGGGGTCCCATATTAATTGGGATTGATTAGTGTGGGTGTGCTCTGTAAGTGAGTAAGTTTATATCTTTCAGTGAAATTCATTCGTAACACTGATTTTGACACCAGCGACGTGAATATGATGATAGTTTCTACTTGGTATGGCAGACAGCGAAAGAATATGATAGAATTAGACAGATCCAATATATGCATAAATTAAAGTCCTTATTGTCTAGTGCTAGTAAATTAATATAAAATATAATTTAAAATAATATAAATCATGACTTCGTAGATGGCATAATGGTTAAAGCAGACATATCAGCGCTAAAATTGTGCTGGGTGTTTAAGGATTTCTCGATACTTACACACAAAATCACTTTGTATGATCAACAAATTTTTTCTACTCCGGTTTTAGTGTCCGTTGATATAATTTTTATTTGTCGTAGTATTTATAATAAAGAAAGATTTTTAAATACCATAAATCAGCAATTATTATTCGAAAATAATTTATTTATGAGAATACATTGAATCTATTTTTAAAATGCTCTTTGGACACGTACACCGGTAATTGTGGTACATTAAAATGCGGTTGCTCTGTTCACTTAAAAGGTTTTTAATATTCTAACCAAATGCCGATTCACGTTAATAACTACTTTGTAAAATAAGACGCTGTGTTATAGAAATAAAAATTATTGCACATGTATTTAAATTTCAGTAAAGGTAAGTTATGCATTATTATAATATCTACATATATATCATGTCTCTGTGGACACTAATAGCTGATATTTGCAAAATCAGAAATGGGACAGATTATTATCAAGTCAGATGATGATATAGGAATTTAAACTTTCGCGGTAATTTAAACTGTTTTTCAATTGTCTGTCTGGATAAATACCACGTACCTCTGTTTGGAGTAATCGATTTTTCGGCACTGTTGCAAGCTCCATGTCCACGAATGTACTGGTTAGTCCAAACTAAGTTACGTGGTATTTTATTTTATTTTATTTTATATTTTA
Organism: Euclidia mi; assembly: GCA_944739405.2. Lineage (NCBI taxonomy): Eukaryota > Metazoa > Arthropoda > Insecta > Lepidoptera > Erebidae > Euclidia > Euclidia mi. The sequence goes on from OX123199.2 coordinate 40,638,116, forward strand.
AGAAATCTTACAGCTAATACAAATAATAGATTAAAGGATATAAGAAGAAAACCAATTGCAAGTTTTCACATATAATATATGTAGATATATATAATAGCTAACGATTGTGGTAAACAGCTAATCATATACATAGGTAAATATAAAACTTAAATTTATTTATAAGCTAGGTACCATACTAGGAACTGACTTCGAAGTACCTGTTACACTTTTTATTTTTAATTGAGCGCACTAGTGCTAAATTTATCGTGTTTAACATGTCGTATCAATCCCGAAAGACAAATTGAAATCAGCTGATAATGACATGATAATTAAATGAGTTTGGATTGTAGACATAATAACCTGTCATCTACAAGTAGAATTCACACACGCATATTAGGAGAGGACATTAATTTCTTTTAGTTGGCTAAAAAAACATAAACACAAAATAGATTATTGTCATTTTTTGGGCGGTTTCAAATTAGCGTATTTTTCTGCGCGTATACGGTCGTTTCTGTATACGCGCTTACACGCGCGCTACATTACACGCGTCAAAATACCGGTCTCTCGTAAATGGGCATATATCGGCGTGTTCGCTCGAAACGGTAGTGACATCTTGTCAGTGTCAACATGGATTTTGACGGCTCGCGCTTATACGAGCTTAGAAGCGCGTCAACGCTCGTACGAGTTGTGCGTGTGTCAAAAGGCGAGCCTATACGCGCCTACAGGCGCTTCCAAAAACGAGCTTATACGCGCGTATAAAACGCTAATCTGAAACCGCTCAAGGAGCTAGATTTAAGTAGTTTTTGTACAAGTCTATAAGCAGGTATTATGTTTCAGAAATATCTCATTTGCGAAGAAATTGCACTAGCTTCTACTGATATGATGACATCCAAGAAAGTTTGTCACAGTTAACTTTGCGTAAACTGTGTGTACTTACCACAGAACTTATTTTTATCTATAACCTTATTCATATTTGGCGATATGACTAATTTTGTGTGGTTTTATAATATTGCAATCATTAAGTGATTCTTTCTAACTTTAAGAGATTACTATTTAAATGCATGCAAAATAGGCAGTATTTAAAAAAATACCTATATATTTCGGTAAACCAATTTTTTTGACGTTTCCTATATACCTCATATAGGAAACGTCTTAAAATTTGGGAAATATATAAATAAATATAGGAATCCTCAATTTCTAAAATATAAATTATCTGAAAATCGCAATTTATTGTTATTTGCTTAACAAAATTTGCTCTGTAGGACTTGGCCGCCGAGGTAAGTATAGGAAGGTCAGGTAAGTACCTGAACAACCAAGCTACGAGCGACGCGCGGCGTTTGCCCTCGATTGATGACTAATAGAGCTCTTTTTTCCGAACTCTAAACGAAATATACTGGATATATGCTCCGTTTGAGTGCTTACTTTTCATTACGATATTTTCTTCAAGAGCTGTGGAGGTACAGGAGCTAAAAATCAGCAATTATTACGTTTTTTGCGATCTCTTTTGATTAGCAGCTGAACCATTGAATCGAAATATCCGCAAAGGATCATGGGCATTTTTGTATGAGAGCTGGGCGTAAAACCAACAGCAATAAAATGTGTTGTAATTTACTTTATTGTACTTCTAAATACCCCCTATATACTTGTTAACCCCAATATCGACCGGGTATCACTGCAAAAACAGCCCAAAGATTGGTTACATAAAACACACATATTTGTTAAAAACTACTATATATTGATACCTTTTATTTAAATATCAATGGTTATCATCAACTATAACATCTAATAAATGTTCTGCGGGTGCAATGAAAGGCTCGTGCCCTTCTAACCCTAAAAACCACAAAACTGAAACTATGTGGGCTACAACTTCCTATTGTTCTTCTGCCTGTTAAGCAAGTACAGTAATGCTCAACTATCGCATTTCTACCGATTTGGTCCCTATCGATCAAAATGTAAGTATTATATGTGAGCGATCTGACATGCTGCGACTGTTGCCTTTTAATTTGAAGAAACCACACATTAGTTTGCAGAATATTACATCTGTTTAAGACGTGGATATAAGCCGTTAACCTTGCTCGTACTACTGGTTAGTTGTCCACGCGCGATTTGCGAGTATCGGTGACGCAAAAAATCCTTAGAAAATAATTAGTAAAGTTATTTGCAAAAATAAGCTGAAGGTTCCCTTGGTGTGCTTATATATAAGATGCTGATTCAATTTCAACAATCTTATGATTGATAGATTAGGAGAAAAAAGGTAATAACTACAAAAACAGAGGTTATTTTGCATATTTTATTCAGATATTTAAAATACTTTTTTTAGGATTTGGTACCGAAGAGAAAACGCTTCATATGATGTAGATTAAGACATTTTTTTTCTATAACAATTACGGAGAAAAACGGTTTTAATTTACCCCTAATGACGCCCAGTTCACATATGTCCTCGCCTTAAATCATCTAATGACTCCTCTCTATATAATTCAATTAAATATGAATAACGACTGACGCGCATTGCCCGGCCTGCCCGCACACTTGTTTTTTGGTCGGGCGCCTGAGTAAGAGAGAAGTTAGAAAGGGATGGAATGTAGTAATTCTGTTAGGTTACCAACCAATAGATTGGTTTCATTGGCCTAGCTCTGCACAACATCGTGTCGTGTTATCTCCGTTGTATTAGCGATTGTTTTGGATTCTATAAAAAATACGTTTGAACATCACTGAATATCTCTGCTCACCGGTTGTTTGGGTGATTGCCGTCATAGTATAAAATTAAGTAATGGTCATTAGCTTTCACATAAAATATATTTTAAAGCTGTTGGTTTTACGCCCATTTTGACCGTGACCCTTTATTAGTTCTAATGTTAAATCCTCTTTCAAAGTTTTTATGAACTTATAATGTAAATATAGTTCTACACACATCGATTTTATACAAATATAGACATATACAGAAAACTAAAAATAACTTACAACTTAAATTGAAAAAGAAAAATGTTGTACTGTAATTTTCTATTTAAGTTGCGTAGTGAAAGGCTTATGAAGCTATTTGAGTATTTTTATTGGTCAAAAATTGTTTTATTACGTCCAAAACAGACAGCGGTGTCCTTAAAATAAATTAGGCTAAAGTGCAAATAAGGAAAGAACGTGAGTAGAGAGAAATATAAACCCGTTGCTTTAAAAAATATTAATGTTACGCTTAACTCGACCTACCTGAAATATTAATCACACCGGGCCTGTAATACTTACACAAATATAAAATAAAGTCAACTACTAGATGTTGTAGGTACTTGGTACTACTTATTCCTTCTCGTGGCAATTTATGATGTACCTATATGTCATTTATACAGTAAGAGTGTTTGAAGTGATAGGGTAAATATTGTAATCTATAAATGTACATTCTCATTGAAAATGTTACATACCGAAGTGTTTACTAATTAGCAATGATTTAAGCTTAGGTCAAATCTTGTCCACTTTATCTAAATTTGTAAAAATCCATAGCAGAAAAAACCTATTTACCAGTTTAGATTACATATTAATATCCCGATCACTTTATAACTACTACTCTTCAAAGTTATTGAGAATATGTACAAAATCGAGAAGTAAAATAAAAAAGAATAGGTGGTTCAATCGACTAACCGCGACCTCAAGCCGTCGGCGCGACCGCGCTTTATGGAAGAGGTACCTATTATAGCAGAAAAGGAGACCTCGAGCTTAAAGAGCTCGGACGCTAGGTTGAAGTTGACGAGCGAGCGAAATTGGCATTAATTTATCCAAACAAAGCTATGTACCAATAAGTAGAGTGTAAAACAGGAACCTTTTACCACATTAAGCTGGTGCCAATTTCTTGTATTGAATATGCAATGTATAATGTCGAGATAAATCATTGCATATAAGCTAATCCTAAGCGACAAAATAATTCTCCAGCTTGCGCTGTGTTTGCTTCAAAATTATGGAGCAATTTTAGCGTCGCAGCCACATTGTAATAGGGAAGCAGAGCAATGTCTACCTTCTGGAAATTGTCGACAAAGAGGTTTGTGTGGTCTTTGCGGCGAGGTGGCTTTTGCAGTCTAGGAATATTACGTTGTCAATACAGAGAACTACCGGGGAGAACGCTGTCTTGATAAATACGATACTAACCGCATATATTGCAAAGGCATTCCTTCATCTTGTATATATGCTGTGTTATGGTTTAGCTTCTGAAATTGGACTTTCGAGTTATGAATGCTGTATTCAGCTGTGATTTATTTAAAACTGATGATGTACTATGATTGAATTAATATAATATTCAGAAAAGTACATGCAGTGGTGTACGGAACAGACTGCCAAGACGATGGTCTCGGGTTCAATCCTCAGTTACCCTAAGGCATACACCTCTAAATTTTCGAAGTTATATGTGTATTAAAATTGTAATTATCATTCGCCTAATAATGTGCCCGGTAGATGGCAACAGGCTCGCCTCCTATTACATGGGGACAAAAATATAACTGGCGGAGTGTGGATGTGTAATACACCCCGCCTACCCCTTCAGGGATAAAAAGTGTGAAGTCGTGTAATGTTATGTATTACTTGCAGTAAATACAAAATTGTGTCATGCTTTCAGGAAGTTAATCAGAAAATTTATAACTACCTTCTTTCCGTTACTTGATCCTATGGAAAAAGAAAACATATTTTAATTTTATAGTTATGTTATAATTATGATTATACAACTATTAAGTCTTTCAGTTTGTAAGCTTAGCGGTATTTCATTATTTTGACATCACTGAAGCTTATTCTAAACTACTTGAGCCTGTCTGTAAATCTGAAAATATTACTTGATTAAGAACACATCAATAAAACAGAACCAATTTTTTTAAGCTTTATAAAGAGGCTAACCACAGTGCTAACGAATGACAATATCAATTTAGGACGGAGTTAGTAAATATACCGTAATAAAGTTATGTAAAAAATTCGAGCGAGCTTTGTCGGTACTCCAGTTCTCTTTCAGATGACTCATGTCTGTCGTGAACCCGTGACAAGCCTTCTTACATAATTATGTATTTAGATATTTGTACGGAAGTAATATTATTTTGTGACTTTGTTTGGCCCTTTTAATTTCAGACGCACTTATCTCTTCATTACTTTTTCATTGACTCTGAATAAAATATAATCTCTGGAATTATCAAAATAAGGGTTTTCCCAAAACTTTGCGATTATAACCATGTTTAAAATCAAAGTTACATAACTTTGTTCTAGGTAGGTATATAAATACAGCACAGTTCATCTATTTGAGTTATTACTTCTAAACTGTACTCACACTATAATCACCGTCCTAGTCCTAGAGTTACCCTGATTGCATCGGATACGCCTGGGCAGAAGTTTAGCTTTTCCACAGAGCGACTATAGTCTGAACTCACGTAGACGACTTGGGTTGCTGTCCAAAGGGATAGCGATATTCCATGACCTTGACAAGAGTCTACTCCCTGTACTGACTTACAGGTACTGACTCTCTATTTAGAGATGGGAGTCAAAATCGATGGCTAACTGTTCTCCCTAAAGCTCGATGCAATCGATAATTTTATTAAACAATGTAATTCACACATGGTAACTTCAAATTCTATTTTACACCACTTTACACCAGACTTCACCCGCGACTCAGAACGCGTGGGGCTTTTAACGCCTTTAGGACGATAATAAAAAATCCTCTCCTAGTGCTCCTCATATGAGGGATCAAGAGAGTTCGTTCGAATATGTGGGAAAATTTCGATGTGACTTACAAATAAAACAGATATCAATTAAAAGTTTTATGTAGTCACGTTGTCTATAAATCTTTTCTCTTTTCTTATTTATATTATTCTCGACACCGAAACAAACTTATCAGATGGCATAACCATTGTTTACTTACAAACAAAGTTACGGACTCAGCAAATTAAAGTTTTCTTTCGAGATTTATGATCAAAATTACTTTCGGAGTTTGACTTACGTAGGTATAATTTATATAAACTTTACTGATTAAGTAATAATAAATTTATATTTTAATGATTACTGCGATAGTCTAGGGGTAAAACTATCAAGCAGAGGGTCTCGGGTTCAAATCACAGCGTGACGGTATCACTTAGTTTTCAAAGTTATGTGCTTATAAGATTGATTATTTTCCCCTGCTAAACGGTGATGAAACACATCGTATAGAAACCTGCATGTTTAAGAGTTACCTTAATGTCCTCGAAAGACTTGTGGAGCTTATCAACCAGCAACTAGATCAACATGGTAGACGGTGGGTCAAACCTTTTCATAGTAAGAGAAAGGACAATATTTTTAATAATTTGTGAAGGTGCAATATTGTCTATATTATGGAACTGACGAAATCGCCGATCTTTGATGGCATTCTCTGGGCAATTACCGGCCACTTGTCTAGTCTTCAAGCGTCGACCTATCCAAAGAAACAAACATGTATGCCCGATCGATTTGCCGTCGTAAGCTTGCTATTTGCAAGGTGCGAACGACGTAGTTTCGTATATTTGTTTTAACTTGAGCTTGCGGTCTGTTATGTAGCCAAATTGTGTCACTGCGATTCGCAAATCTTTTGTCGCCATTCTAGTTTAGTACAATGTAACTTAGCTGCAGATAAATATTAATTTTCTCACACATCACATACCTAATTAGAATCATCATCCTCATCTTAGCGATAGCCCCGTTGCATCCAAACGTTGCAGTCTGTTCTATAATCTAGAATACCTACTCAGATGTCATTATCAGCAAATCTAAATCCGTTCAAAACCCAATAAAATGGGGTTTGAAGCTACATTAATGAAAGATCATTATCCTCCTAGTGGACCCCAGTTCCAATCTGGGGTCTCGCTAGCTTACTAGTCTAGCCGCATTTGACTGACACTGACCGACTGCCTGTCTGACCTCCGCAACCGAAAGAGATATTCCATGGTTTAGGCTAGTGTCATTTTATTCAGAGCATCTGACTTCCTATGACAGCCGGGATCGACGGCTTTACGTGCTCTCTGAGGCACGAGACGAGCGAAAAGTGACTATTCAATACGCACATAACTCCGAAAAGTCAGTGGTGCGCGCTGTGGATTCAAACCCTGTGCATGGCAGTCTGTTGGTATCTCCTCTAGGTTACCGCTACTTAAATAAAAAAATTTAGGCTGATAATGTTAACTGTGCAATATAGTAGGTAAATTGTTTAATCTGTGTCGTCTATAGGTACTGTAAGTTGGTCAAGTAAGAGCGAATAATATTAAAATAAGGTCAATCCTAAGCTGTGGATTTCATCGAACCGCGTCGATAATTTGAGATGTGTCAACTAAGACCTAAATCACAGTCGAAAAAGTAGGTAAGATATTTAGTCTGACGTTTCTAAGCCATCACCCTGTCTTTTCTCGCATTGTGTGTTGAATGGACTATATTTTGCTCAGTGAGTGAAGCAAAAGAATTGGTGTCAAAGGCCGCTGGCCCGCTTTGTAGTTACGACAGATTGTCGTGTCGTTTAAAGCATCGCGTTTTGTGTATCGTCCTTAATGTATATATATTAGATATAATGGGAACAGATAGACGTAGTGAAAACGCACCATTTTTCTTTTTTTAATATTAAATACCATTGACAAGAAGTTAAGATTAATCGAGTCTAAGCCGTATGTAAAATAGTTTGGGTTTGCAAATGTACCGAATAGTCTTTTCAATTGGTCCTGATCTGAGCACAGTGCTATACGAGGGTGCGCCAAATTTTCAACTCCGTTAATTGGAAATCCGAAAATGTTCTTCCTAACATTTTTCATCCTAACAATCACAATTCCTAACTACTCTGTCTCTAATGTTCATAACTCCGGAGCATTGAACGTTATAATGTCAGTAGCAATAAATATCTATTATACTTTTATTTGTTTTCCTATATTTTCTCAACATAACCATCTTTTACACTAATATTCAAAGTCATATCTTTTTTGTTTAGATTTCTTTTTATTCATAATAATCAGTATTATATACACTAATTTTGAGTAACTTTATTTTCACATAACATGTATAACATATAAGAATAATAGTACCATGGTACAAATACACAATAGTACAATGGTCAAGTTCCAGAAACGAATCGGTCGTATTAATAATTATTGGTTTAGGTTAGGTTAGAACTGTGACCACAACGCACGAGCCGAGCGAGCGAAGCGAGCATGCCGCGGCAGCGGCCGGCGAAGTGCCAGAACCGAATCGGTCCTATACGATATTGGTTTAGATACGGTTAAAACTGCGGTATAAACCTCCGGGCCATATCGTAAATGAGTCGTGTTTTATGAATTTCAGTTGGAGTGTAGCCTTTGGGGCGCTACGGCGCGAGGACTTAGAAAATTTAGCCAAATAAGTGTTATTTTTGCAAATCGTTTATTTTCTCGATTCTATCGTATAAAACACCTAAATATAAGGCTAAAAGTGTCTTGGTAAAAGTGTCACATATTTTTTATTACACTTGGTAAATGTTTCTTTCTGAGTATGAGTGAAAATATTATGGTTATTATGTTTAGGGATAAAAGCGTTATGATAAAAAACAGTAGGAGTTTAAATATATTTACATTAATGATATTATTAATTATAATTTTCGGAAACATGAGCGTTATGAACATCGCCGGTTGCACTAAAAATAGTATGAATGAAAACTTTAGGATGAAACATTTTAGGAAGAGTGATCATCGGGTAAAGAACTTTAGGTGAGCCAATATGGACCCGCCATACGAAATATTTCTAAAACTGAAATAGCGTAATAATAAATCAGCAGGTTAGGCCGTTAGGTTAACTCATTTTACCAGTATCTCTTCTGCCAGTGACAGGTATAATTTTTCGGTCATATAAGCGTTTACATAATACAAAATGCCACATCAGTATATATTATGTATCTTTGGTAATGGTGTTTCAAGTAGTATCAGTAAGTTACTTCGATCTTCACATAAAATCACTCTTTTGACTGTAAAGCGTGAGTTGTTATTTTAAGTCTGAGTTTTCATATTATCCGTGATAGTAAAAATGATAACAAGGGAATAGCGATATTCCATGGATGTCCAGTGTCAGCATAATCAAGAATACAGGCCTGACTGACGCCGGCTAACTACCGTGTCTTTCGAGGAACATGGGGCACGTGATTCTTATTTTGGCACAAACTTCGAAAAGGCAGTGGTGCCCTCTACATAGCAGTCTACTGGCATCTCATAGAGGTAATCGTAAAATAAATACCAGTGTTTAAACTACATAAAATCAACTTGAAACGCCCTTGTACACAACTTTCTTAAGATAGGAAAATATTTAATAAAATAACATAGTTTAGGTAGTATCGTAGTAACAAAACTGCGAGCGGAATGTCAGCTAAAGTAACATTTAATTAAATAGCACTATCGTTAGAGCGTGCTTGAGATGGTATTAAGAGCGTAATATTTTTAAACTGACGACAGCTAAGAACATTATCTTGAAAAGAAAATAATTTGAAGCACTTTCGCATACAAATAAGATCTTCTGCATCAATGATGTTACAAAGTAAAAAGAAGTAGATATGTTATAGGCGTACCAAAAGCAGGACGCTAAACATACGCCAGTTAGCAAGTCTGATATATCGATACCTCTGGGCTCAAAGGTCGTAAAGGACAAAATGCGACTTTTCAGGAGAAGCAAAAAGCGAAAAATTAAAATATTTTTACTCTAACTTTTTTGTTTCTTGAGCTATTTAAATGAAACCTAGGAAAAAAGTGTATAGAATTTCTAGTATTATCTAGTGTAGTGTTAAAAAATTACCCTAGTGCTGTATTTACCGAGATAGATTTCCTTTACGACCATAAATTTAAAAATAAAAGTCCTTTACACCTTCCTTCCGTCCTCCTAATTTTCACCCTATGATATAACCAAAGAAATTGGATATAGTATACATAGAAGTAGTCCTAGTACTTACAAATTGAACACAGTCAACTGACGTATAAGATACAATTTAGACAATATTATGCCATCAAATTAAATAACCTTAGTGATGTTTCTTTTATGACAGTTCTGTCATGATTTTGAATTTAGCCGTATAATATTTATATCGACATTGTCAAGTGTTGTAAAAAATCTTATCGATAACTCTATCCCCAGTATATTTTTATCCAGTTATTTTTTAGATTTCCACGTGATAAAGATTTATAAAATAAGTGGATGGCTGCAGTATGTCGTGGCAAAAATTGGGTGCCTAGAAAGCACTATAGAATTTGTTCCAAGCTTTTTACTGCGGTATGTTTTAATAGTATTGATAGATGGCGCAGACTAAAAGAAAATTCTGTGCCAACATTACTCCTCCATTCTAAACGTATCAGTGTGAGTGTTTAAATAATTACTTGCTTTTACTTTTATTAGGGTAGCAGCGCCAAACAGGAGTCGGATCTTGGGCTCCATTCAATGTCTCAACCAAAGGAATAATTTAATTTTATTCTTTTGTTCAATTTTATTAACAGTGCATAGGGTTACCACCAAGAACGTAGGGTCCCAAGCCAACCTCACCTGCAAGTGTTGCACCTGCTTATCAACGGACGAGGCTCTGGCAAACAAAACATCCCGATTAGCGGCATTAGGCTCTCCACCTATTACGTGGGATCAAAAGTCTGGCACAAAGTGGGCGTTTAATATGCCTCTCTCTACCCCTTCGGGGAAACAGGCTTGAGCCTATGTATGTATGTTATAAACAGTATTCAGCCAGCTACCTGCAGTTACACTGTTGCCACGAAAAGCCACGACACGCTAAGCGACAAGCGATTTCGATGTTTATTCCGCGTTCTGCACTGAGGTGACAGCGCCGGCGGCAGAATAGAGAGCGGCATGAACATTAAAATCGCTTGTCGCTCAGCGTGTCGCGGCCGTTCGTGGCCAGGCTGTTAGGCGACATCCACTCATTTCATCGTTTTACCATATCCTTACTAAAACCTATTATAAATGTAAGTGAATTTATTTGTTTGTTAAGCTTTCACATTTTGACTACTCAATCGATCATAAAAAGTTCAATGCACGGGGCTGGGAGTAATGTGAGTACAGAAAAAGGTGTAAGGTACTTTTTATCAATCGGCTTTGGCCTATAAATCAAGCTTCAGGTATCATCAGTGATTACTAGGGTGGCAAACACAAAGGGTATGCTTATTTTAATATACTGCTTTGCAATAAAACGTGGTTTTTTCTTTCTTTAGTGTACGCGTGCGCCTTCCATAAATGAGACATCTTCCGTTTCTCCGACAACCAGCACTAAAGCGCCTACGTTAGCTACATTTTCTCTGCCAGTAGGTACAGAAGCGATGAAAATGCTGTGCGCTAAACACTTACGTACAATATAAAAACTACAAAAAGAAGTTTTTCACCTTGAGCAAGCTGCTCATTGTTAAAAATAAAAAATTTAAGACAACGCGAACGGTCCAAACGTCTGATGAAAAAGAACATTGCTATTAATTCACGTTTACTTGATAGTTTGCAAAACGAAAATATCGTGAAGGAGGATTTGATAATTTTAGATGACGTGAAAAATAACAGTGTTACTGAAAAATTCCTTTCACGCGCGGCTGGTGACAAAACACGTGAGATTAGCTTGAAGTTAAAAAAAATTTGCTGTGACGCTTCATAATTATGTGCTACTGAGTACCCATTTGAAACAAAAAATTATAGATTCAGTTTAAAAATGCAAGTTTGTGTAATAATTATTTAAATACTATCCATTAACTAGCGTTCTGACTGCTGTGGACACAAACTTACGAAATGTATAACATGTACATACTTACTATACTTTACAAGTCTGTTTGATTTTGAACCTATATTGAAACTTTGATCGATATCGATAGCGGATTTGATCAATCACTAAAAAATTAAAAAGTTACGAAATTTGTGTTCAAATGGTCTTTAACCGTAACTGACAAACATAGTGCCATCCTCTTTTGGCAACTCTAATTTGTCATATGAGTGGAGAGTGTAGCTATATTCAATTTGTTCTAAAAAATATCGTTCCTTCCATGCTTTAATTATTCTTCTGTGGATATAACCTAAGGGCGTAAATCCACTTTACTGCACAAAACTAAACAAAATAAGGTAATAATCGACAAATGTAATATTTTAGGACCTTAAGGATAACCCGCTAAGGTATTCTGAAAGGATAAATTCTTATCAATTCTTCTCACACGCTAAGAAGAAGGATATATTAATAATTAAACTTAAGTATTAAACGGATTATGTAATTTTGTATGTATTTATGTGTATACTACTGTATTTTCTTTACAAATATTCATGAAATAACATAATTATACAAATAAAACGTACATTTGTGTAATCAAATTGAGATCGTTTATTTGTACTTACTTAATTGAACACAAAGCTCTTAATGTTTAAAAATAAAAAATAATATTCTGGTAATTAACATAGATTTTCTTGCATGCCTTTTCTCTACTCTCTTCTTTACTCTTTTAATTAGTTTCACTCCTTTAATCAACTTTATTCTCTTAAACTTTCTTCTATAATATCATTTTGTAATTTTCAAGTAATTTGATTATTGTAATAATTCTGATACTAGTATTTGCAAAATGAATTCCTTAATGAATCTTACCATAACCAGTGTCAAACCTTCGCGCCTACAAAGTGGAGTTCAGTAATTTATTTCATCAACATCTATCATCAATATCAGCCAAAAGAACACTGCTGGACATAGACCTGCCCCAAGGTTCTCCACGTTGACCGCAGTATTACATCTTGAGCCGTAGATCCATCCGCTTCCCGCGATCTTTTAAGACCGTCGGTCCACGTTGCGTCATACCTCTGTTGAGATGTTTGCTGTATGGCAGATACTTCAGGTTCTTTCGGCCCCAAGGCCTTCGATTAAAGTATTACCATTTATAATGAACGAATAATTAATATGCTTTAAAACATGGGAAAAGCTTTAAAACATGGAAAAAGCACCTTCGGCCCATAAAGCCATTATGACTGTGTTTTTCAAAGCTTAAGGTATAGGTATTTATCTTTTTTAATCAATGAGATTTTCATACCGCAACCGAAATGTAAAGGACCTACAATACTTTTTCATACATTATTTGGGTAAAGGACAAGTTTGTTTTCGTTCAGTTATTTTTTCTGGGTTATAAAGGACATTTTATTTAAGTGTCGTAGATACACTTTGTACTTCATAGAATACTAGTTTTTTTTTTCTGCCGATCAAATTGATTCCATGCTGCCTGATGTTAAGCAGTCAGTGAAGTCCCATGGTGATGGCCATCATCCCAGCAGCCAGCATGGCATTATGGCATGATGGCCCTCACCTTGACGGCTTTGAGAAAAGCTTTTTCTCAAGGCAAGTTATAAACAACCTAGCCAATACAGGAGGCTATTTAAATATAAGTAATGTATAACCAGTATTAGAAACATTTTAATAAGGTTTAAAGAGTTTGAAGTTTGTGTACAGAAATCAAATTCTACGATAATGAAATGGATACCTAAACTTGAACATCTTATAATTTCGATAAGTAATCGTTTTATTACATTTCAAAAAATTGTGAGTTAATACTTTTGTGTAAATGATTTAATTTTTATTAAGTTAGGTAGTAAGTTTAGATTAAATTCGTTGTGTTTTGAATATTCTAGGATTTATGGGACAATTCCTCACATTTTTATACGCCCTTAGTGGAAGCAAATAAAATGAAACTAGGTCGTAAAGGACACTTGTATTTTTTTATTTTAAATTGTAAGGGTGTACAGGACAATTTGCAAAGACGATGTCCTTTACATCCAAATTTTTGAGGTGAATTATATGAACCACCTAAGGTGGTATAAGACAATTGATAGTTTTTATGTATTTTACACCCAAAAGTTGTTTTATACTTTGCCTTACTACCAAAATGAGTTCACTCTGGTAACTGAATGGTATTTACATCCATATTTTCACGGTAAACTATGTTTAACGTCTCAAATGATGTGGGTCGTAAAGGATTTTTTTGCGAATTTCGTAAAACGGAATATACAGATCGATAGAGAATTAAAAACTGAGTAAAACAATATCAAAAAGTCATTTTCGCCCAAATGTCTTTTACGACCTTTGAGCCCAGAGGTATCGATATGTGTGTGTGACTTTTAGCGAGCCGGCGTCATAGTGAAACTGACACATCTTGTCAGCTGAAATTAAAATAAAATATGGAGTTATCGATGAGTTCGTTAGTGTACCGTTTTTACGAATTGATTACTACTTAGGTAACGTATCTACCTTTTTCTTCTAATATTATTGTTCTGCATACAATTCTTCGTATAGGTTAGGGATCAAAATGCTATAGTCCGTATACTATTAGAACCTGCTTTAAATACTGGATTTCCTTCAGATTTGAAATGGAATCTTAAATAAACTCGTGTATGGACTATGCTGTGCATACGGTATATACATTTCTTTGCAAAAAAAAACGGGCACCTTACAGTCATTGCCTTTTCTATTGATAATATTAATATTTTTAGTATGTCATTAGCACAAATGACTAGAAATTTCTTATTATCAATGCAAATATATAATTTAGCACTTTAAATCCTGGAATCGGTATTTTAGTCAATTTAAACAGAGAGCCGTGTTAACACCTTCACTGCCTAACAGGTCCTTTTCGGCCCGCCGCGGTACTTCCAGATGGATTGACGGAGCCCCGACCTTAACCCCTTTGAGCACGTATGGGACCTCCTAAAACGAAGAAACGAAAGAAATTGAAATGAAATAAAAAGAATATAAATAACAATATTAATGATGTGTACAAGCCTGTTTAAAATATAAGCAAGTAGGAGGTTTGTACAAAATTATTATCTATGCAGGGTGTCTGTATACATATACTAGGTAGTTGCCTACAATATTGATACCTTTAAAAGATCTTCGGTCTCCGTATATGTCTTAGATAGGAGCCATTTACTTATATAATTCTTAACTGAGAATTTACATTGGGGGTAGATGTTACAAGATTTGTTTAGGGTATTATAATGACCGCTTAATATACTAAAATGTCTACTAGCTAGGGTTGTCTTAAATGTCGGCACAGAACACACCTTGTGTAAACGACGTTTTAGCAGTTTAGTTTTGTCATAGGGCAAATATGAGTATTTTCTTAAAACAGTTTGGAGCACAAAAAGCTGTCTTACGGTAAGGATTTGACAATCTTTATAAAGCATCGTGGTGGGATACCTGAAAGGCTTGGATACCTTTAAAACCGCTCTTTGTGCCCGTTCAAGATCCAGAAAAGAGGTTTTTGCCGCGCCACTCCAGACTGAAATGCAGAACCCTAGAATGGACTGACATAGCGCAAAATACACAGTTTTAAGTATGGTTAAATCGGCAGATTGTCTTAACTTTTTGAAGGTACTTATAAGCTTATGAACGCGCGGTATAAGTTTATAAATATGCGGTTTCCAGCTAAGATGACTGTCAATATATATGCCGAGATATTTGAACATACAAACATTTGACCTAGATAATGTGGGACAGTTACCTACATAGTAGGGAAGGATAATTAGGACAAGAGTGAACCTTAAGTGGTAGATTGTCTAAAAATGCTTTGATAAGGAGAAGGCTACATAAGTAGTCTTATTGAGGTTTAGAGTCAAAAGATTGTCAGCCAACCATTGTGATACATCCTGAAGAGCTCTTTCGGCACATGCAAAGGTATTAGTCCATGTGGAGCCATGAATGACTAAGGCTGTGTCATCTGCATATGTAAACATGGAGCAGTTTAATAGCGGAAGGTTACAAAGGGAATTTATGTACGTTAAAAAGAGTGTAGGTCCATGAATAGATCCTTGAGGTAACTCCGAAAGAAAGAGAACTGAGAGCACTTGTATAAGTGTCAATTTTTACAAACTGGGTTCTATCGGCAAGTTAGTCCTTGAAAATCTGATGAGCATGGCCGCGTATACCCATACGATGATGCTTATCTAATAGATGGGGGATAGATCCAGGAAAATTCCAATACATTTGCTTTGATTATCTAATTTATTGACAACGTGGTCGACAAGGGATGAAACCGCATCTTCTGTAGATACTTTGTATCTGAAGCCAAATTGATTTGGAGCTAGTATGTTGTGACGATCTAAAAAGTTAACCCTTTGCCACTGAGGTGCCACTTATGTAAATATTCTGCTGAGGAGTAGTCCAAGAGACGTGTAAATAAAATACAATTCGCAGTCGCAGGTATTATAAATTCAGTAATGAAACAATATGTATTTATGTATAGATATGTATTTTAAATATTAAACATTAAAAAAACAGAATAAAACACAAATGTAAGAATTTAGAACTATATTTGAATCACAAGGTGAGTCCAAGGTATTTTTGGACAGAGCTGTTGTTAAAATTTAATAAAGTCATAAAAATCTATAAACACAAAATATTTACTTATTAATATCTTCTTCTGGCTTCAAACTAAACAGAAAAAAATTAAACTACAAAATCTTTAGAGCATTTTTCTTTTGAATCAGTCTCAAAATTTAGTCTTGCAATCAGTGCACATTTGAGCGGCGCATTATAAACAAATTGGTTTTGTGCAGATAAAACATGTAAATCTTGTTTGGCGCTCCAAGTTACTTCAACATATGCGGCATAACTTTCTTGCCGATGATGTGCCAGGGTGGTGGAGAAGGTGGTAAGTCTTGTCCCAAAATACGGCAAACTGTCAAACATAGCTCTCTAGGCAGTCTATCATTGTAGACTCGTTCTTTTATAGCTGACCGCACTAATTCTCTTGCAAGGTTGTAAGGTACATAAGAAAATCAGCTTGTTTCAATTTGCCTGATACTTTCCATAAAGCAAATAAGCATTTATACCAGCTATATCCAATAAACGATAAAAATTGCTTTTGGAAACGTCATCGTTGACATCACTGAACTGTGAGTCGTTGTTATCTTCTAGCCACTCCAGTATATTATGGTTGTCAACAGCCTTTTTTTTCCCTAGAAGGTCAATCATGTGGTTGTTGTCCATCTTAAATCAATAAACCTAATGTACATCATATAAAGATAATAATTATATCATTATTTTACTGACAAGTAATCTGCAAGACACTAAGAAAATAATTATTTTACTGACGTCACGTCCATAAGACAGTAGGGGAATATAATTATTTTACTGACAATACGTCTACAAGACACATCACATATTAGTGACCTAACGTATTACGGACACCTCGCTGCTGTAACTCGGCACATGCTAATGCTGCGACTGCCGTCGGTGCACTAACGGGCGGTGGACTGGGGGTTGAGCGGCGCGGGAAGATCCTCGCGAATTTAGCGACACAGCGATCGAAAGTTTATTTTGAGGTGTCTGGCAGACGTAACCTCAGCCGCAGAGGGTTAATCAAGCGAGCATTCTGATTGCACTGAGATTGGTAAACTTGATGATGATAAATGAGGTTTCGCATTTTCGTAGGTTGTCACTTATTTTAATTTGATTAATGATAATGAACTCATAATGAATATCGAAAGAATATCGATAACGTTTAAAATAAATCCTCAGATCTTGTTTACTCAGAAGTAATTTCAATAGAATGTTGATAAATCCTCAGATTAAGTAAGAGAGACCTTGCTGGCGAGTAGCGGTTCTTAGTTCCGTGTTGGGGTATATAAAATACCTACCCGAAATTGATGACAGCTCTCCTACTATACAGTAAAAAGTGAGGGCTGTCATGTCACATTGCTTAACCAGCAATTGGGAATGGTGGCCTTCCCAATAGGACTTCACTGTCAGCTTACCATCAGGCAGCGAGAAGTCAATTTGATAGGCTTTTTTTAATAATAAAAAAAATATATATCGATGGAACATAAAATATATCGATGATACATAAATATCAATAAATTTGAACATAGGAACAGACACTTGTGTGGAATTCTCCTGTTCAAATTAAGATCTGCATATTATTATTTTACGTAAGCAAGTCAGGAACAAATAAACAAATTGTGTTTTAGCTGATTGTCAAACGGACATTGAAGTTCAATAACTACAATGTCTGGTTGCCACCAGGCACCGTGTAATTAATTTAACTGGCAATAAAAATCAAATACACGTCTCTGAGTTTTGGAAGTTATGTGCATTTATTAGGTAAGTATCGCTTACTAGGATCTAGGAACTCATCGCGACTAAACATGCATGGCTTAGTAGTTGTTTGCCGAAAATGGGTTTATATATAAACTGTTATGAACGCGAAAATTTTTGAGGATGTTTTTGTTTCTCTCTCATACAAAAACATTATTATTGTTATATTATACGAATAAGTCAAAATGTCTATGAATGAGGTTTCTAAGTTTCAAATGAAGGTCTATTTAATTTTGACGGATAATGGGTGGCCATGGTCACCATTGTCAGATTCTTTTAGTGATGACCTTGCGATTGAATCTTTCCATCTATAAAGTATATATAATATAGGGAGGCGGCCGTCCGGGTGTCGATCGTCCGGGCGCCGGCTTCCGGCTAAACAGCCGATCCAGCGTAGTGTGAACACTCGTTTTGCTAATGACATACTAAAAATGACTGTAAGGTGCCCGTTTTAAGGGTTCCGTAACTAAAAAGTAAAAAACGGGACCCTATTACTAAGCCTCCGCTGTCTGTATGTCTGTCTGGCTGTCCGTCTGTCTGTCTGTCTGTCACCAGGCTGTATCTTATTAACCGTGATAGCTAGAAAGCTGAAATTTTCATAAATTATGTATTTCGGTTGCCGCTATAAAAACAAATACTAAAAATTAAAATATTAAGGGAGGGTCCCATACAAAAAACGTGTTTTTTCGTACCTATCTTTCGCTCAAAATTACTAACTGTAACAGGTAGACGCTTTAAATTTTCACAGAATATGTAGTTGTATATTACCTTTCAAAATAAATAATTAAATAAAAAAAGTAAATAATAAAGCGGGGCTCCCATACAACAAATGTAATTTTTAAGCAATTTGTTACTCGATCTTAATAAACAGGTAGAAACTTAAAAAGTATTTAAGTATACAAACAACGAACGTGATTTTCTTTTATAGATGATGGTATGGAACCCTTCGTGCGCGAGTCCGACTCGCAATTGCCCAATTTTTTTTTGCAAAGGAGGCAACGTGCATTTTTTTAATGTTGTACTTTAATGTTTAAAGAATAAATAAATAATAAGCCAGAAGCTTTAGTCGGAACTTTAACATTACCAGGCGCATGCAAAAATATTTTGCAAACCAATATAAAAAAACGCCTGTTGCCGCAAATACATTTTTGGAAATAAAAAAACGTAATTCAGAATTTACTATAGCCCCACTA
This sequence comes from Euclidia mi, assembly GCA_944739405.2. NCBI lineage: Eukaryota > Metazoa > Arthropoda > Insecta > Lepidoptera > Erebidae > Euclidia > Euclidia mi. Next base: position 40,657,343 of record OX123199.2, read on the forward strand.
CTCGCAAGCCAGGTCTGCATACCGTGTTCAGGTATAACATGTGAGGTATGAGACAAGTTTTCAGCTTGCCTCAAATACCTACCCAAAATTGATGCCAGCTCTCCTACTAAATACATGCGTTTTATGCTCTTGGTCTGCATAAGATAGGGTTCATTGTCCACGGTGGATCTGCTGGCTACTTTAAGCTTTTCAGGGCCATATGATAGACGGAGGTGATAGCATCATTATGCAGCTGTTAATATGTATGACTACATACAACATAGGTAAGTCTAAATAAGACAGACTTGTTGACCGATTCTAAGAGTTAAGTATAAAATCTTCACAAAGCTGTAGGTACATATATTATTTCCGTGGCTGTACAGAACCTATGCGCAGGAGACCGTGTTAAGCTTCCAGTGATAGTGGAAATTACATGTCGCAAATACTTCTTATATATCTTGCATTATGTTTAGAACACGGCTGTTTTCTATAAGAGCGGTTTCAGATTAGCGTTTTATACGCGCGTATAAGCTCGTTCTTAGAAGCACGTGTAGGCGCGTATAGGCGCGCCTTTTGGCACACGCGCAACTCGTACGAGCGTTGACGCGCCTCTAAGCTCGTATAACTACCAACCGTCAGAATCCATGTTGACACTGACAAGACGTCACTACCGTTTCAAGTGAACACGCCCGTTTCGGTGAGTCTGGTTTTTTGAAGCGCGTAATATAGCGCGCGTGTAAGCGCGTTTGCAGAAACGACCGTATACGCGCAGAAAAATACGCTAATCTGAAACCGCCCTAATGTGTTTTAATGTTGATATGACGCATTCACATGACCGTAATCAATAGGTATATTTACTAAGTCTTTCAAATGCCATCAATCTAGCTGTCAGTGTAATATTAATCTAAAGCCAGTGAGACGATAGAAAAATGTAAACTTAAAATGTCACTTTATAGCATGGCTTCAGTTACATCACCTAAGTGACAGCTTTGCATTGCTGTCTATCACAGAAAGACAACAGTCGATCGTGATCATCTATGTGATTTATATTGACTAGCTTATGCCTACTACTTTGCCATATTTTTTTATGTCATAGTCGGCAAACGAGCAGAGCGCCTGATGGTACGCGATTACCGCCCTCATGGACACAAGCAACACCAGAGTAGTAACAAGTGCGTTGCTAACCTTTGGGTTTGGAAAAGGGATAGGAGGAGGAGTGGGATGAGGCAGAAGTAATACGTGACGGGGCCTCCGGCACTTCTTTATTCTATGTCCGGCACTGTCGCTCACGGATCGAAACGCAACAGTATAGGTACTGTTACTTTATGTCGATTTTCTGTGAGGGGGTGGTACTTCAACGGTTGAGTTGTCCCATTCATGCTTTACCCCTTTAGAGAAGTCATTTTCAAAAATGTTCCTCTACAGTTCCCAAGGCAAGTTACTGCGAAATTACATAACAACGCAATAACATTGCATTAGGAAAACGTCAATGATTGAAAAATTGTAAACCATAATGACAAAAAGTTATTAATATCTGACAGTTTGTATACTTTCTTTATCTTGCTTCAGTGGCCGACCAACAGCAGAATTTAATTCAATACCCGTGAAGAACTATATTGTAAATGGAAGGAAATGAATAAATGACAACTTAGCCTCAGCGTCTATATAGCGAAGCGCAGCAGAGAGCATTTTTCACCGTCAAACGATCTATTATCATAGGTATAATAGTTGCTTGTATGTGTGTGCGAGTTTTTAACATTGCTTTTGGCTACTATTTCTTCATGTAAGCCTAGAGACGTACACTGCGGGACATAGGCCGCCCCCAAGGTTCTCCACACAGACCGATTTTGAAACGCCCGCTACCAACCGCTTTCCGATATTAATTATATTTAAAATTATACTATTTAAAATGAGAAAAATGCCGATTTTAATTTTACAGTGAAAAACGCGCTAAGTTGTCCTTTGCCATATCTGCGCCGGTCCTTACAATCGGAAATAAACATTGATTTAGCGTATAGCTATAAGCCATTCCTAACATCAAAATTATTGCTTCAAATACGTATGTTATCCGAGTAACATGTGCTCTATAATGAAAGACGTTAAAATGTATTGCTCTTAGAAATGGCAGAATTAAAGTCGTTAGAATACGAAAGCTCAATAAAATGAATCTTATATTTCGCCTAAGGCTTTTTAATGTACATGTATATATGTAACTAAGTCGCGTTCAGACGTTTGCTTGATTTCAAATAAGGACACGATTAACTAACTCAATATGAAAGTAAATGTCATCATGACATTCATTTTCATATTGACTATTCCATACTACTAATCATATTAAACAACGAAAGTAAATATGTCATCAACCTCTTAGCGTTATCCCAGTTTCAATCTGGGGTCCGCTTACTAGTCTAACCGGATTTGGCTGAATATTAGCTTTTCCACGGAGCGACTGCCTGTCTGACCTCCGCAACCCGAAGGGATAGCGATATTCCATGGTTTAGACTAGTGTCAGTTTATTTAGAAGGTACTGACGCCCTGTAACGATTGTCAAAGATCTTCATGACAACCGGGACCGACGGCTTAACGTGCTCTCCGAGGCACGTGACAAGCGATAATTAACAATTCAATACGCACATAACTCCGAAAAGTCAATGGTGCGTGCCGTGGATTCGAACCCGATACCCTCTGAATGGTAGTCTGTTGATATCTCCACTAGGCTATCGCTGTCTTAACGAAAGTAAATATGTATAAAATCTTATTAAAGTTCATACCGTCGAAAATCAAGCACAGTCTCGTACCATTAGAGAGGTCTTTATCTACTGGTGGACTATAGCAAACTTAATACCTTGCTGGTGAAAATCGTTCCTAACGCCTCTAACCACCCATTAGAAATCGTAAATAGTCCGCGCTGTTTGTCTGGTATTTGCCTGGAATTTCGAATGGGTTTTCTCAACAACCAAAGCAAATCATAACATTGGTTAAAATACTTTAAATAAGTCGATCTGTAACTATGTAATAAAATCGTAGAAGCGGTATTTCAACAACTTCTCGCTGTTGTATCATCATGCAACAGAGCAATTACCTACTCGTATATGTAAATTAGTGGCAATACTATTATATGGTACCAATTAACATTTTTTTTTATTAAATCCTGGCATGCCTACCTACGTACAAGTAAACCCATACGAGTCAAGTTTAACCTCATTAGAATTGTCTTAACTCGTACTGTTAATTTCTCTTTACTGCGACAATGTTAAACTATTAATTTATTTTCCGAAGCTTTTTGGTCTTCCTGATTCACAGTCTTCATATTCCACTTAATGAGTAAAGGTACTATATATGTAAACATGGGCACAACGTGTAACAGGATAGGAGGGTCTATCGCAGTTTTATTAAGGGAACATGTCAACATTAATGGCATATAATTATGATATCACTAAGGATAGATAATTCTCTGTAAGAAAAGGGTAGGATGTGAATAAAATACTCCACGCACTTAATATTTTTTATATTGGTCAAACATATAAAAGTTGTTGTATACGAAATAATGTATAATTATAAGAATATTAAAGATATGCAATTATATTATTAGTAACTATAGTGTAAATCTCTTAAGAGGTACTTGTACCTGTAAGACCTTAATTAAGAACACTTTTGTTCATGGACGTCGTCGAAAACGCCAAAAACCCAGCTGAAATGGTATTATAACTTTTGTTTTTCTTTTTGCGATTTCTGGAATATTCCACTAAGTTACCAAGTTACCAACGAGTACCATTCACCTCTTGAGAGGTTTGACCTAGATTACAATACCACTGAACTAGATCAGGCGCGGTCGCAGCCTGAAATTTTGGAGGGGGTCACTCGCTACACTAAAAAAAATAGGTATCTGGATCCTGGATCGCCATTTATAGCGTAAATACTGGTAAAAATTTCGAAATATGTCGCCATTTTAAGGGATTGTGAGTGGTTGGGGGGAGTAGGGGGAGGGTTTGGGTCCCTCCCTCACCATTTTCACCCGCCGAAAATACTTGGTTTCTTTAGAAAAAATGGAAATTATATGCTCTCCAAACATCAGTGTGTATGGTGGTGCAAACTTCCACATTCTTCACACTAGTTTAATAAACTGAGGTTGACGGAGCCCTGCGAAGCAGGGCTCCTAATTTCGGATTAAGGGTCAAAAGAGAACCTAACATAACCTATTTAGTTTACTTCAGTTACAGTCGCACCTAACCTAACCCTAGGCACTCGAAAGCAAAGAAATGATGCACAAACTTGACATTACCTGTCAATATCATCCATCCAAGATGGCGGGTTGCGTTTCGTCTCACGTTTTTGTCATAAAACCTAAAAATTACATTTGAAAAACTGTACTAAAGCAACGTTCCGTTTTGCATAATTGCCAAAGTATTTAAGAATTTTTGGAAATTGTTTAAAAATATTTAGACGCAACTCCGGCAGCCAAAATTACTTTGAGGTTAGGTTAACTAACTCCCTTAAGCCCCCTACACCACCAATACCCTCAAATTCAGACGACTCGTTTTAAAATCCAGCCCAAAATACTTATTATATTTGTAGCTTTTTAATGATACATGTAAATGTCTAAAAATCATTAATGTACATCAAATTTTACTTTATTAGCACATTTCTGTATAAAAATATTAAAAAAAAAGCTTTCTGTAAAATTAAGTTTTTGGCGGTTGCGCTAAAATGGCGGGAAAGGCTCGATATTACTTACAATGACTTACCATTATTATAAAATTATCATTAAATGAAGCACTGTTCTTCAAATTAAATTATATGTAGTAAGTATTCGACAATTAAGTTATATTTTAATTTTTCCTCAATCACAAAACTTAACAACAAGAATCACAATTCACAACTTAGTAGACAGCCTTAATCTTGAATCTTTACAACAAACCGACAAATTACAGTATTAGAATATTTTTAAACAATCTTTATCATAACGACGCATATCGATTTTGCTAGGTTTACCAAAACTACGTAGGTCACTGTTAGGGGATAGCTAGAAATTTCCTTTTATTTTTTGGCAAATTTTTGAGATTTTTCAATTTGACCTTAGATTTTGGGGGGGGTCATGTCCCCTGTGACCCCCCCCTTCGGACCGCGCCTGAACTAGATAGGGTTGTAATTGTAGTCGTCACTTGTTAATGTTATATAAGATGGACGTGTAATGAAGATTGTCCTAGATCTGGAAATTTTTAAAGACAGTTGCTAAAGATAATCAATCAATCAATAATCAATAATCATTTATTTGCAAGAATATGGTAGTTACAATGGTGTTATGACTATGATTTTCTGCATATTCTGCACAAGAATGGCGTACAAATACAGCTTCTTAAGCTGGTGTTAGTTGGGTATTAACATATACTTATATTCTTATCTTCTAGGTAATCTTTGATACACTAATAATTTTTGTTTGCAAGAATTTTACGTAAGGTTTTTCTAAATGACGTTAATGGTAAGGTACTAATATTTTCTGGTAACTTATTAAAAATTATAATGGACATACAATAAACATTTTTCTTAAGGACCTCTAATTTAATCTGTGGTAAGCGTAGCTTATTCTTTTGTCTAGTTCTACTATTTTTCGAATCACCAAATTTTTCAAACAGTTCGGGGTGTTTTTTCACGAATATACAGATGTCGTATATATAATTATATAAACAGGGTAATGGGAGTATATTATATTTTTGAAAAAGTGGTTTACAGCTATCTAAGAAGTGGGCTCCACACATAGCTCGTATACATTTTTTTGTGCTATAAAAACTTTATTGCTGTCTACATAACATATTAGGTAGAGGTGCCCATTAGTCACCTGGAGTGTGCTAAATGTCCGCACCCATATTCGGAGGCCGATGTATTCCAAGTCACCGACAGTTCAAATGCTGTGGCCACACACTGGGCTGGTGCCATTTGATCTCTGTACCACGGACTAGAGAAGAAGAAGAAGTAGGTAGAGGCACCTCGTATTATATAATTTATATATAACTCTACAACAGAACAAAACAACTAGAACTCCAGCTCACTAGAGTGCCTTATTACTATGTAATGTCCGTGTATTACAAACAATAATTTATTTGTACTGCACGGTCGGCGTATTCGGGCAACTGAAACTTAGTGACTTACAATATTAGTCTGGTTCGTATTTTGTAGTCGCTGTTAAATGTTTGCACATGTGAAGTACTAGGTATGTTAGCTCAAAAGCCACAGTTTTAAGATTATAACATTTTGATCAGCCTTACCCGGTTGAATTGTGTTTATGGTTCTACGATGTGTTTAGACAACGATATTGGTCAGATTAATACGCTAGATTTGATGTATATTCATCAATGAATAGTCATTATATTAAAGTAGGGCACCCTTGATGCACTTGCTTGTCAGTTATAAGTGGATGAGTGTCACGTACATCTACTGGTCTTACTTATACTTAATTTCCTTCCATTATTCATGTGGAATCGATGCAGCTATCACCCCTCTCTCGACAAACTCTGACCCGTACCTTACCTTATTTGAATGCACAGTACGACCTCGCTATTAATAGCTACATTTTCTCTCAAGAAGCAAGCGCGGGCACTACGTCACGATCTACCTTAGAAATAATCACAATCTAACCAGTAGAACACTTTAACACAAAGAGTATCAGATGTTTTCTCTATTGGATGTTCTCTAACATTTAAATACCGTGCCCTTAGAAATTAAGCTCTACAAAGAAAAACCTCCTCATTATTCCATCGGTATCGGTCAATAGGCATTCTTAATATATTGTTCATTACCTTTTTGAAATTCTTCTTCCAACTTCAGTCGTAAGTCCAAAAACTAGAATCTGAAACCTACAGCATAACCTACTAAGAAACCTATTCACACTCAACCTCTTTATAAAATTAGTACAGATTGCTCCTAAAATCATTCACAACATTACGAAGGAGACTGTAATATATACGTTATGGGCTTGTTATGGGCTATATTCGAGTGACACTCCCATAAAATGCAACACAATAAAATAGCGCTTTACGCGATAATCAATACCCGCAGCTTTGGATAGGCCCTCACCATTACTAGCGGACGTATCAAGAATACTAATAAGAGTTTTGTCTTCATTCTTTTACTTGGGATTATTTTTATTCGGTTTGTAGTAAACAACTGTGGTAGGTATACTGTAAAATAGACTTATACCTATTTATCAAATTAAGTCTATTAACCTAGGTTCAAACGATTTTTTATGAGTCAAATGTTATGATGACCGTACATTTGTCTTAGTTTTGCCTCAGTCAAATGGTCAGATCATCTTTTGAAAACATTTGCCAGTTTAAAGTACATAAATATCCCAAGCTAAAGTCACGCGAATATTTCTACAAATCACAGAGTAGTAGGTAGTAGTACAGAACTGTTTGTTGTTTTTATTGTTTCACGATTCGATTACTTGACTAAACTTACCTAATTTATTGTACACAGCGGCTTACCGAAGTCCTAACACACCTGTGATGCCAGTAAGTCATCACTCTCGTCTCTCGTGTTGCCAACCCCAGGATAATGTAGATGTTTTATCATCCCCCTCTATTTAACCTTAATCCCTCGTCGACAATATTCATACATACAGGTGTACAAAGACCCTTGGAGAAAAACCAAGCATTACGATCATTTTTTTACTTCGGCTCTGTACCTGCGTAATTATTGGTTCAGATGATATTGAGGCTCAAATTCACATTTTTTTTCTAATCGGGTACATAATCGATACATTTATCCCGCCTATGTGTTCTATAGATGTCCTAAACGGTATATACTCGTTGATAAGTAGGCATTTCGAACATTGGACGCGCGCCCTTTTAATTGCAGCTTAGAAAAGGGATCTACTACTCCGTCAAGAAAGTACCGGGAAAATCATACATACATACATACGTATGTATGATTTTCCCGGTACTTTCTTACCGGGAAAATCAATAATACATAAAACGTTTCTTATTCATCCAAATTTATTTTATCACCTTCAAAGTATACTCCTTCAGAAACGATACACTTACGTCAACGAATAATCCAATCATCAAACCATTTTAACGCTGTTTCCGGAATCGAGTTTAGTTCTCGCCGCAAATTCTCCTTTATGTCTTCTACCGATTGAAAACGGATTGCAATAAATGGTAATTTCAGTTTAGGAAAAAGAAAGAAATCGGCTTGAGCCATATCTGGTGAATGGTGGTGGTTGATCGATGGTTTTTCTTGAGTGTTTGGTCAAAAATTCGTTCACAATCATGGCCTTGTGTGAAGGCGCATTATCGTGGGGCAAAATCCAAGAATTTTCTTTCCACAAATCTGGCCTTTTTCGTCGTATTTACTCTCTTAAACGCCGCATAACGCTAAAATAATATTCCTAATTTAACGTTTGACCTTCCGGCAAGAATTCCGAGTGCCGCGATAGTCAAAGAAAACACTCTACATGACTTTGAGTTTTGAACGAGTTTGGCGTGGTTTTTTCGGTTTCGGTTCATTGGAAGGCGCCACTCCGAAGCTTGTTGATCAGTTTGTATGTCAAACTCGTAAACCACGTCTCGTCACTAGTAATAATGCGTTTCATTTCATGTTAGGTCGGAATTTACTCGTTCTAGCATGTCCTCAGCGACTTTTATGCGACTGAGTTTTTGGAGAAAATTCAGGTCTTTTGGGACTAGCTGAGCGGCAACATGTTTCGTACCCAAATTATTAGTTAAAATGGCACGGATCGACTCATGAGATACAGAAAACTCGGCGGCTATCTCTCTCAAAGTTGAATGAGGATTTTCAGTCACTGTTTGCTTCACTCTTGCGCTTTATCTTCAGTTGCAGACGTTGATGGCCTACTAGAGCGAGGCAAATCTTCCATCACCTCTCGATCGCTTTTGAACGCTTTGTACCACTCATAAGCACTTGTATGGGCCCTCACTTAATATTTTCATTTCTGATTTTTTTTGTATTTCTTGTTTTAGCGGCAACGGAAATACATAATTTGTGAAAATTTCAGCTTGCTAGCTATCAGGGTTTATAAGATACAGCCTGGTGACAGACAGACAGACAGCGGAGGCTTAGTCTCCCGTTTTTACATTTTAGGTACGGAACCCTAATGACTAAAAATCCTCCCCCTTTCTAGCAAAATTGAGTCTCCAACGACCTCACTCATCGCTTAAAAAGTATTTAACATCCATATTTAGCCTAGTTTTTGATCAGTTAATCCCTTGTGAAATATCTTAGGATTCTATTTTTATAAATATTTTACGAAAGAATAGAGGATGCCGGCAGCTACGCCACTTTCACACTTTCTTTTAAATTCTATTTCTGTCCAACCTCGCGAGAATTTCGGGCAATCCTTTCTTAGTACCTCTACAATCACCAAAGAACATACATCATCAGCCCTTTGTCCTGTCCCACTGCTGGGCACGGGCCTCTTCTCACTATGAGAAGGGTAAGGCCATAGTCTACCACGCTGGCCAAGTGCGGATTGGCAGACTTTACATGTCTTTCGAGAACATTATGGAGAACTCTCAGACATGCAGGTTTCCTCACGATATTTTGTCCTTTACCGATAAGCAAGCGATAATTAAAAATTTAATACGCACTTAACTTCGAAAAGTCATTGGTGCGTGCCGTGGATTCGCAACCGAGACCCTCTGCGTAGCAGTCTGTCGGTCTCTCCACTCGACTATCGCTGCTTAAAAAAGAATTAAAATCATCATTATGTACAGTCAAAGAACATTCTTCCATTTCGCCCAATAGTTTTGGCTGTGCGTTTCCTGACAGTCAGTCGGTGACGGAAGAATAATTTAAAGATAATCCTTACAAATGCAGCTCGAATCAAAATATCAGTATTATAAATATCAAAACTGATTCCTTCTCAAGTACTGAGTACTTACTTAGTATATTAATTAATTACGACCGGGTCTGTCTCGAAACTTGGACTGAACCGTACTTCGATAACATTTCTAATTGATATTAGCGTAAATCTGTATTAATAAGCGTGAAGCTGAAGATCCTACCCGCATTATCAAATCAAATCAAATCATTTATTAATCCATCACATTTTGGGTGGTTTACAGGTTCACACAGATAATTAATTGGTAGGTATCACCAAAAGAGGCGTATGAATTTTTGTTTGAGTACATGCATTATAATTCAGGTATTTAAAAGATAATTATATATTTTAAAACAATTATACAATAATAAAAAAATTGAATTGATCATAAAATATTAAAAATGTCAAATATAAAATGTCAGTAACAAAAAGTAAAAAAAAAAAAACTAAAAAACAGTATGTCAATGTCAAATACCAAATCATTAAAATAAATAAAAAATGTCTCAAAATAAAAATAAAATAACTAAATCTATCAACATTATAATACATTATTATCATTTAAAAATTCATTAATGGTGTATTAGCATTTATTTATCAAGACATTTTTCAATCTACTTCTAAATGTTCCTGCATTATCAAGTTTTATGTCACTTGGTATTTTATTATAAATTTTTGGGGCTATACATAACAAACTTTTAGTCATTAGGCTTGTTTTCGCACTATGCAAGCACAATCTATTGTCATTACACCTATTTCGCTTCACAACATCCGATATGCGTTGAAATAGATGAGGGTTATTATTAGCATTGTTAGTGTAAACTAACAATGTGGTTGAGATGATACCAAAATCAGACTAATTTAGTGTAGCAGAATAATATACAGCCTAAGAGAAAATTTATAACTTCATCCCAGCATTGCGGACTAAATTCAGTTTCAGTGTTACTTAAATATAAGATTATAAAATATTTTAACTTAATAATATCCTGGGTCATTGATTAAATCACCGTGCTCATCAAAGACTTGTCCTGCAGGTATACCATAATCTATTAAAAAGCGATTCAGTTAAGGTTAAAATGAATTGCTATAATTCGTATCATGAACATATTAAAACTGGATCGTGTTTGGATTGTTAGAATTAACAAATGTCATAGCTGAGTCGTAATAAGGAAATCGAACTCAGAGCCGGCATACTAATCATAAACTACTATACCAACAAGCGATTCAAATTGGTGTCATTAAAATGAAAAGTATTGACTAAGAAGTATTAAAAATAAAGCTACCCTACACAGAAATAACGAAGACAAATAAAACTCGTTGCGGTGGTACTTTAAAAACTTATACGGAAACTACGAACAGAATTGAAAGTATGAAAATAACGAAACACATTTATTCAGAAAAGAAGGAGTTGATAAATTAAATTTGAAAATCTATTCAATATCTACACACTACACAAAAAAGTACTTAGTAAAAGAGAAACTTGTATCAGTCACACTTACGATATTGATAATTATTTTTGAACTTAGAAGCAAAACCATATTCCTAGTCTCTTTGAGATAGTCGATAGGTTGATATATTTACGGCATTGGAAAAAAAGAAGTTCTGGGTACTAAAACTAGATAAGTTTAGATATGTTTTTTAAATTACTCTTTTAAAGATCTCTACCGAACTACGAATCAATCCTGTGTCACGATGGACGTTACAAACACCCAATCAACGGATCCTAAGTACACTCAGCCTTAACAGCATGTGTAGTTTCCTAAATTTTATTTAAGTCACTCAAAGTATTGTCTCATATTAGGATCGAAGTCGATCTCCTAAATTAAATCATAATTATGTACAGTGAACAGTGTTGAAACCTGTCTCACCCCTCGCTAAAACCGAATAGGTTTTGAGCTCTGGTCCTGGAGGCGGACTGACATGGTGGCGTTTTCGTACAAACACTTCAGCACTTCGACATATCGATAGTCAATTTGGCACCGTTGGAGAGACGCAGCACTGCCCAGGTTTCGATCGAATCAAAGGCTTTCTCATAGTACTTATTAGCAGTAGTAGCAGCCATGAATAAGGTCAACAATTACAGAAAATTAATATATTATAATACAAAGTTGAAAATAAGCGAGAGTGTAGCCATATATATGTAGCTGTCCTTATCATATTTCACATCATTTTCACAGTGAGTTTTAATGAAGCGTTTCCGATAGTTTCTAATGAATATAATAACAATCTTTCAACTTCGCTCGTGTAACATTAAACGCTAAGAAGTATCGTACCTTTTAATTGCTATATATCGTATAACGAACTAAAGGTGCTATCTACCACTCTAACCTTATGCGCGATTGAAAGTTTGACGCTATCAAGGAAAGCAAATAAATTCTATATAATTATTACTAGCTGACCCGAAAGGCGTTGTCCTGTCTTCACTTTGTATATTGTATGGCCGCAGCTACGCCTGCACATTTGCTTATTTCCTGTTTTTGTCCGATCCCGTGGGAATTATGCAAAATCCCTTCTTAGTGCTCCTCTACGCTCTCCGTGGAACGAACTTAAGAACATGCCAATTTCAGCTTCTTGCGCCTAGTAGTAGTAGTTTCAGCTGTGCGTTGTCCGACAGACACTCAGTAGTCTTAATATATGTATAAAAGCCTTGCGTTACTGACTGACTGACAGACACGCTACAGCCGAAACTATTGGGCGCAGGAAGCTGAAATTTGGCATGTATGTTCCTTGGGGATCGTAGGGGTGCACTAAGGAGGGATTTCCCGAAATTCCCACGGCATCGGCCAAAACGGGTAAATTAAAAAAATGCAGGCGTAGCTGCTGGCGTCCTCTAGTAATTATAATAATACTAGCTGTTTCCCGCGGTTTCACCCGTGTCCTGAGGGATCTACTTCACGTACCCGGTTAATTTATAGCCTAAGTTACTTCTTGGTACATCAGCTATCCGCCAGTGAAAAACCCGTCAAAATTGGTTCAGCCGTTCCAGAGATTAGCGAGAACAAACAGACAGACAGACAAAAATTTTAAACATATCATTTCGGTATATGTACCGTGTATACATACATATGCATTAAGTAAAAAGCGGTTATTTTAATATTACAAACAGACACTCCAATTTTATTTATGTGTATAGATTATTATAAGGATTACTAATATAGAGAATTGGCCACACACTCACACGAAAAACAAACAAACATTAGTAAAAGTATCCGAAAACATAGACATAATATTATGTTACGCTATATTAAATACAATAGGGAATGCAATACCGGGATTCCGCATGCCTTGTGCGGGATTAATACCGCTCGTGAAATGAACGGGTTCCCACGCGGGATAAGCGGGATTGAAGAGTAGCGAAATTCATGTGTTAGCATAGCGCACGGCTTCGCGCCAACTGAAGAATACGATCACTTTGATAATTGCACTCGGTAAGACAACAAACACTCGGGACACCTAAACGAAGTGTTTTTGTTTACGATTATTGTTAGTTTTACTATAACGAAGATATATGATGACGCAAACGCATCGCAACGAAATATTTGTCAAGTTTTAAATAGATAAATTGCTTCAGTGAAAACTTAAATTTTCAGTTATTCCTGCTTGTTATAATCAAATAAATAGTGATAAAAATATATGTTGGAAACTGTTTATGTATAAAGATTTTTGAAGTACTGACGCTGTGAGAACGCATATTGGAAGGTGGAAATGTTTAGAATGTTCAGTTATCTAGTTTTGTCAATTTTGAATAGGTTAGTAAATCATTAAACATTTCAATTATGAAACGCTGATTTTTTTCATTTCTGTGTCGTCAGAAGCTAGAAATTATTTGCGAAGTTTTATTTATCACGCGGGATCCAGCAAATACCGGGATCGAGAATTTCCCTCGGGATTGCATTCCCTTAATACAAAATTCTTGGCGAATGGCGAATCAGGGCAATAGCGAAACATGGCGAATCTATAAGGGTCTCGTCTTATGGCATTTTTTTGTATAAATATATTCCGTAATTTACAAAAATAATGCCCAAAAGTTTCAAAATGACAATAGGAGATATTAATGCATCGGCAGGGAATCGAACCCAGTCCCCCGCGTGGCAGGCGAGCATTCTACCACTGAACCACCAATGCTCCGGTCTAATGATGTCAATTGGACGTTGTCTATCAACTAGTCAATATGAGTAATACATGCTGGAAAAGACTTTAAAACAAGCCACTCCATTCTGATAATTAACTTCAGCGCAGTAGAGCCCAATGGGATTAAAGAAGTAGATTAGATCATTGACAATAATAAGGTTTCTGATATTTTTCATTTCAGTACTGGGAGAAGTGTCGTTAAAAGTTAAAAAAAATGGGCAATTACTTCGCATGTCTGATACAGATATGCCAACGTATTCCGTGATATCAATGTTTATCTGACGTGCTTGTGTTAGTCCCTACATTCCTTCTAGGTGTGAGAATTTTCTAATCTCCCACACAGTTTTCTTACTTTTTATTTTATTCCAAGACTTCAAGGCTCGAGAGAATAGCAGATCGTGGCATACGCGCAGACCCTTCTTGACATGACTAAATTAAACATTAAACAAATCATAGGTAAGATTGGCACTAACACAGCATTTTCTGTTGTTGCAGGTTTTTCTAATGTTGGCGGGTTCATCCCGGCGCCGCGGTCATGTGGGCGTACATTATAGCTGCGGCCCGCGGAGACTCGCGCCAGTCCATTCATAAGCACAGCTCCTCAAACACCGCTTCAGATGACCATCTTTATTCGTAAGTACCTATTTATTATGACCTCAACAACCTGCTGCAGTCAACAGCTGTTGTACATAAGCCGCTCTAGCACGACCCTGAGGTCGATGTTCGGTACTTTACGTCCAGCAGCTGCCAGCAACTTTGCGTATACTTACCGTCATCCTGCACATATCCGTCAATATCTGTTGACCAAAAGTGTGCCTGTTCCACGGTGTTGAGCACACATAGTACAGAGGGTCTAGTATGAGTTTTGCACTCGATCGTCACGGTGACGATAGACTAGTCGACGGGAACAATTGCCATACATTTTCTAAAAGAGCCCCTAACGCAGAGTAGCGATCGATAGAGTCCGCTAGAGGGCGCATTTAGAAATTGTATGGAAATTGTTCCCGTCGACTAGTCTATCGTCACCGTGACAATCAAGTGCAAACTCGCACTAGACCCTCAGTCAAACATACACAGAACTGCCCTTCCTTACAAATATGTTTGTAAACTATTTATACATTTAAACTAAAGGGTCTGAATATTACAATCGTTGGATTCTTCAAAATACTTACTTTTTTTTACACTCAGGACATAGATGAATGCCACCCCAAGCTGCCATTGACAGGAACCATTCCTGTAGAGGAAGCAAAACAGTAATTCGTCCGCTATTGTTGAAAAGCAATCAGATATGTTGCTTCAAACTTCTTAACTGTAAAACTGAATTAACTAGTATTATATCCATAACTAGTAGTGCCATATTTATTTGTAATTGCCACGAGAACATGGACAATGTTATAGTTACAAGACAAAAACGAACACGAAAGGAAATTGTTTTTGTCGTATGAAGATTTCCAACTTGCAAACTTGTAGGTAATACAGACTAGTCCTTATTTCAAGTTTCTTACTCAAACAAATGTTTATCAACAGTATCGACATCATTATCCATTTGAGCAAGCGTTGCAAGACAAGAAAAAAAAACATGCAAGATAAAAAGTTGCAGTGTAAAATACGAGTGCTCAACTTTTCGCACTAACTGTTGCTCGATGCATAGACACTTTATTTCGCTGTGCGATATACTTTCTAATTCCGGTTCAAAGTATTAAAATGTGGCAGCCCTAAGCACATTTCGATGACGAGCAATGTTGGCTAGCATAAAACTGAACAATCCAGGGTAACATTGCCCATCTTCAAAAATCTTGCATTCGAATGACTTAGAGTGATGAAATCTTAATATATAAAATTCTTGCGTTACTGACTGACTGACAGACACGCTACAGCCGAAACTATTGGGCGCAGGAAGCTGAAATTTGGCATGTATATTCCTTGGGGACCGCAGGGGTGCACTAAGAAGGGATTTCCAGAAATTCCCACAGGATCGGCCAAAACGGGTAAATTAAAAAAAAATGCAGGCGTAGCTGCTGGCGTCCTCTAGTCATAAATAAAACACTTAACTATGGGGATTCTATTACATATAGTAAAATTACTTAACTGCGTATTTGCGATGTCGTGCTATTTCCAAGCAGTTCACCGAAAAAATTGGCCCGCCAAATTACGCACCCACTTCGACAAGTTCTGACAGGTTACTGAACGAACTTAGGAGCTAATACAGGGCATAGTGTTGCTATACATATAATCTTTTTTTCTATTAGTTGATAAATGTTGCCATAAAATTAAATCATATTCCTGTGCTAACGGTTTTGTTTATAAAATTGATTTTGGGCAATGTTATCCTGGTTGGCAAAGTTGACGTATTTCACGGTGCTCAACTTTTCGCACTAACTGTTACTCGATGCATAGACACTTTATTTCGCTGTGCGATATACTTTCTCATTCCGGTTAGACTAAAGTCTATAAAATTACAAAGCAGGTATAAGTAACGGATATTAGCATATAATGAGAATTAAGTGTCTGTTTATGTAGTTTATGTTTTATCAAATGTAAGTAATTTACGATTTTTAAATAACAATGCGCGTATAACCGCTTGTCCACCATTTGGATGGGTGGATGCTCGTTGTGGCTTTTATATCAGACCGCTTCTGTGCAGGGCACGTAAAGACGTTGGTAGGTAGGTACCGGCATCTCCCCGTCGCAGGCCTTCGGGCGGTCTCAAATCACCGACAACAGAGTTCGCCACACACTCACACGAAAAACATACAAAGCAACCGAATTAACCAAGAAATCTTTACTTACCCCACTTATGAAAGCCATACAAAATCCATTCAACAAACTTAGAATGCCACTCAATGTTATCGTGATAAAATGTTTCACAAATAACTTAGTCGTAGAGCCACCATTTTAACTCAATCATGTTGGCGTCTCGCTGAAACGTTCGAGAGTTGTCAGACTGAGAGCTAAATTGTCGCTTCTATTTTTAGCTCCGTATTATATTGGATAACTGTTTACTTATTTTAATAGGAAGAGCTTTCGCGCTGAGCGATCACATGTCATAATCCTATATGATGATGTATGATCGAGTGAATCAAATTACAGCTCCAACTGTTTTGAAATCAAATTAACTTTTGTTTTAACCCAAATGTAGGTACTAATCGATACCTCCTAAGAATAAAGAGTCAACTAACAAATTTAGGTATTTTAATTATTTTGCGTAAATGTACATAATAAACCAAGACCCTGACGTTAGTGTTAAAGACGAATAAAAAATATCAATAATTGCCGAGATAATTACACGTATACTAAATCAATTTCAATATCAGCTATTAGAATCGTACATTGTATACTGAGCCAAATACATCGGTAGGTACCAAAGTACGCGGGGCGTGAAGGGAGACGCAGCGATACAATTGCAATGTCGTAGTAAAAGCAAAAAATCCTTATAGGATATTTTACAAAACAAGTTACCAAGATGATGCTTAAAAGTAGATAGATTGTGTATAGAAACCTAAAGCTACAAGAAATCGAAGACAGGTGAATTATTATATAGATAATATTCCTTTAGCTTATGAGACACCTATTCCTCTTAACCAAAATAAGCAAAGACTTGATAGATCTGTAACACACTGTTGACTCCTGATGAGTGACATTTGTTTTTAATGATTTGATTTCAACTAACTCGAATGGAGATGAAAGCGATTCAGAATGTTTTTTAATTTGTATTGTTATGTTTATTTTATAGCTATTTTGTTGGTAATTAGAATTGCCTACACTTTTCATATTGTTGTTATTCATATTTATTTATCATCCTCTTAGCGTTATCCCAGTTTCAACCTGGGACCCGCTTAGAAGTCTAACCAGATTTGGCTGAATACTAACTTTTCTATAGAGCGACTCCCTGTCTGACCACCGGAAGCCAAAGGGATAGCAATATTCCATGGTTTAGACTAGTGTCAGTTTATTTAGAATGATAACCGGGACTGACGGTTTAACGTGTTCAATAATTTATAATATGTTAGTTTTTTTCTTAACGTTTATTTATTTTCCTAGCTTTTATTAATTTTACATTTCGTAAATTCGGTCGCTGGCCTAAGTGACTATTAGTTGAATATAAGTTAGTAAGCATATTAGACAGAAGGAATGTTTATGACAGTTGGAACCGACACATATAAGGTTAATAATGAATCAATTGAATACGCACATAATTATCTCCGAATGGACATTGATGCTCTGAGGGATTCACCTAGTTTTTGTGATCCCATATCTATAATGTACTGACAGGTATTGTAATGTTCGAAATAAAATTACATACCTACATACATATACTCACGCCTTTTTCCCGTTGGGGTAGGCAGAGACAACGGAACGCCACTTGCATCTGTCCTTACAAACCTCACGCGCTTCTTCTACATTCATTACCCTGTTCATACATGCTCGCCGGTTGCGGGTGCTTCGGACCTTGCCATTTTTTAAGATGTCCCCAATCTGATCGACGAATATCCGACGAGGTCTGCCGCGTCCGACTTGCCCACACACGTTAGCCTCATAAATTTGATGCGTCACTCTTTCTTCACTCATTCGCTCCACGTGCCCAAACCATTTCAGCATTCCTTTCTCAATTCTTGTCACGACATCTTCTTTTAAAATTAGTAACTAGTTAATAAGTCTAGCTAAATTATATTAGACCAGTATACGATGAAGTTTCAAATGCTTATCATCGCTAACTACTTTCCTAGTATAATGAGTCAAGGGATGTCATTTCTTCATTTTATTATTAAATGAGATCAAAATCCCGAATACAACCAAAAATAAGATGAGCAGCCAGAAGGCAACACCGGTGCGAGTGGCTAGGGGTGTAGAGCGGTTCGCCACCGGTTTCGCCATCGCGGGTCTCGTGACCCGGAGCGGGTTTCTCAGTAACTAAGCCCTTGAAATTTACACTTTCACCCCCGAGCTAATAGCTCTTGCAACTTCCCTCTGGCCGGTCGACTAAGGCAAGCCAGAGAGTCCTGCGGGCGCTCTTGGCAATCCACTCAAGCCAGTAAAGGCAAGGCGGGGACGAGGCCCTGACCGATTCCCTGAAGTATTCGGGACCGCAATGTCGCCACACACATTTAGCTCGCCACAAAGCTGTCCTGCGGTTTGTAAGCTATCTATTCATCCTGTAATAAATTTTATGTTCGGCATTTATTCGGCACACCTTGAGCAAAATTCTAAATCTTGACATGAACAATCAAGTGTGGCTTCAATCGACTTTACCAGTTCGTTTGGGTGGCCTCGGCGTTCGCAACATTACCGATGTAAGTCTAGCAGCGTTTTTGGCCTCTGTCCACGGCACTGAGGAATTGACCAGGAAAATTCTAGAACCCACACTGGTTAATTCTGAAGTGCCGTGCAAGACTGATGCCATTAAAGCTTGGAAAATGGCTTGCGTAAGCTCTGACTTACTCCGGATACCTATCCTCTCAGAGGCAATGGGACGGGCCGCTCTGTAGCAAGATGAGAGAATATCTTTTTAATACTGCATCCAGTGTTACAGAGCGCGCCCGTTTGTTGGCTGTGGGAGAGTGGGTATCGGGGCTATGGTTACAAGCACTTCCATCGTCCAACATAGGAACTATGTTGGACGATACAACTTTCCGCATCGCTTCTTGCCTACGCTTGGGAGCTGTTTGCGTTTCTCCGCGTCGCTGTCACTGCGGTGAAGCCGTCGACAGTCTTGGCCACCATGGCCTATCGTGCAGCAGGAGTGCTGGGCGTATTTCCCGACATGCCCACATTAACGACATTCTCTGTCAAGCTCTTATCACCGCCGGAGTACCAGCTCATCTTGAACCGAATGGCTTGGTACGCGACGATGGGAAGATACCAGACGTTATATCCTTATTACCTTGGAAGATACCCTTGATACCCTTGCGCCATCACATCTTCCAAGCACAGCTGGATCGGCTGGCGCTGCTGCTGCATCAGCGGAGACCCTCAAACGGCGGAAATATGGAAACCTATCTGGTAATTACGTTTTAGAGCCGTTTGGGGTCAAAAAGCTGGGGCCATGGGGCCCTAGTGCACGCGCTCTTTACAAAGAAATCGCCAAAAGACTGATCGACGCTTCCCGTGACCAGATGGCTGGTTTATATTTTGCAGAAAGATTAAGCATTGCCATTCTACGTGGCAATGCTGCCAGCCTTCTGGGCACGCTACCAGCCGACAGCGTTGCGGAGGAATTTCTTGACGCGTCGTAGGCAATTTTCTTTTTTTTATTGATTTACCTTTTCTCTTGTTAGGATAGTTTAGTTATATGAGTAGTTTTATTTGGTTTGTATATATGTTATGATAAATGATTGTTAAAGGACATTGGGCGTATTCCGACCCGGTCACGGACATTGATGAACTTGGTATAAAATGAAAGAGGACAAATTCACTTACCATTACATATGGTAATTTTTTTTAGAATCCATGGGAGAACAAAGTTAGAACTAGAAATATATTTATACAAAAAGAAAATCGAATACTCTATTTAAGTAATATAAATTGTCGTTCTGTTAAAAATAGCTATAAAATGGGTTCCGTCGACTGCATGCATGTGCCTGCCGTGTGATCCAAATTGGCAGGTATACGTTCGCTTTCTCTCTTTCACACATCAGAGCCTGTAGCCAAATGGCATTCGATTAGCGATATCACTTATCGCTAAGAGCAAAAATTTATGGAACTGCCGGCTTAGCCAAAACTCAAACGTATCGTTTCCATCGCCTTTCTCCGATTTTAAACGCAAACGCGTTTGCAATCGAAGAAAACGCAAAATTGGTAGCCAACACCACGCGTTAGTGTCACACGCACATTCTGCGACACAACATGGTTATTAGTACATGCCTTGCGTTGTTTGAAGCGTCAAGCGCGTCAAATATCAAGGTAATGTAAATATTTATGCGAGTGAAACATACGTTCGAACCAGAAGATTTGTTTATTCGTTTAAAGTTTTATATAATCATATATAATCTTAAACATTTAGAGTTTTTTAAAGCTTAAATAATATTTATTACTTAAAAACTTTGACCCTCTAAGGAATTTGAAACATAAACAATGACGTGAATCGCGATAATCAACTTACTTGGAGCACACTTAAGTGGCCCCTTGCTGTATTAAATGGGCCCTTTGCGTCTGAAATAGCTAAACAATGTTTTAGGCATAGTGATTTAGCGAGGCCCTAACCAGGAGCTCTAGGCCGAGTACAGCCTGACCGTCTATGGGATTCTTTTTTGCGTTTTCTGCAGGGTTCTATCATTCGATTGTTATCCGTACGCAATCGACGCTAATAGCGTTAGTTTTGGCCGAAATTGGCAACTTGGCTACCATTTTGCGGTTGACATCGCAGAAACGATGAGTTTAATCTATCGATGTGAATGCTTTTTATGCGTTGTGTATTTGGCTACGACTTTTCTATTTGTTTGATTATATCACGTGACTTTGCGTTCACTCCATACATTTTTTTGCGTTAGCGTTTGCAGAAAGACGTCTTGGCTAAGCCTGCTGACATAGGCTTTCGATATGTCACGTGGTCAACGAAGAAGGAATTCCTTGTAAAGCAGCGAAAGTAGAAAATAACGAGAATGTCATTTACCGGTTTTCTTTTGAATTTATTCATTAACTAAGCACGTTTACTGGGCCAAGTTAATTGCTGTTTGTTTGCAATTTATTTGGTATGCATAGACGTAATAACTAGGGCATGAATATCGGAATATCGAATATCGAAAATATCGGAATATCGGACAAAATATTGTGCCAGAAAATATCGATATTAGATTTGTCAAAACCGGGATTTTCGATATTTACGACATTGCTTCAAGTAATCATTACCAATGAATTTCATTAATATTACTTTTTCAAAATCAATAACTCGAAGCGCGCTATTACCCGTGCATGTGAGTATTAAGAACAATAAATAATAATAAGTCTGCGGTATTGCGTTGAGTGCGTCTAGCGCGCCAAATATGGTAATATTGCGAGTATTCGTCGCTACCATTTTATCAGTAATTAACTACCGATATTGATCGGTAACTAGTAGTTTTTGTTATATAAATAATTACCTAGCTGCCAAAATTCTTCTTCTTCGTGTCAATGGTTTCAGCTATATGAGACCCGCATAATATTCGTCTACTCTTACTGCGTTAGGAGTGGCCTCCCAGAGCTCAGACACAGTGCAGGTGCTCGGGCAAGAAGGGCATATCAGCAAGTGGTCCATTGTCTGCTCCAGCTCACCACATTCACATTGGGCAAGGTCGGGGTCCCTGAACCCCCATCTACACAAGGTTGCTCTGCAGCGGCCAACCTGTGTGTGCAGTCTATTTAGGGACTGCCACACAGGCCAGGGCAGGTTGTGTCTAGGTGGTAGGGATTCTTGTGGCTCATGGTGAGGGTGGAGGATACTTTTCTACCAAAATGTATTTTTATAACTCTTTATCATGTTAATATTCAGTTCAGTTCAAGGTTCAGTTAATAGGCCACTCATTTTTGTCACCAAAGCAGTGAATTAAAATTTACCTACTTCAATCAATCAATCAATCAGCCTATCACAGTCCACTGCTGGACATAGGCCTCTCCCAACAAGCGCCACTGTACACGATTCTTATCATTGCGCATTCAGTCTGTCCCAGCCACCTTTTTCAGGTCGTCGTCCCATTTAGCCGGGGGCCGTGTTACCTTACACTTGCCGAGGCGTGGACTCCACTCTAGGACACGCTTGCTCCATCGGCCATCAGTCCTTCTACAGATATGGCCAGCCCACTGCCACTTGAGCTTACTGATTCTGTGAGCTATGTCGGTAATTTTGTTTCTTTGTCGGATAACTTAATTTCAAAACACTGGCGAAAAGTGGGCGTTTAATATGCCTCTGCCTACCCCTTCGGGGAAGCAGGCGTGGGTCTATGTATGTATGTATAACTTCATTTCGGATTTTCTCCTTTAAAGAGACGCCAAGCATAGCCCGTTCCATAGCTCGCTGCGTGACTTTCAATTTGTGGACTAGTCCCACTGTGAGTGTCCACGTCTAGGCACCATAACAGGTAGGACGCATTGATTGAAGACTTTGGTCTTCAGGCATTGCGGTAGGGGCGAAGAGAAAACTCGACGTAGCTTGCCAATCGACCCAACTGGATCCTGCGGTCAATTTCTTTCTCGAAGTTGTTTCTACCAAGCTGGACTACTTGCACAAGGTAGACATACTCTTGAACAATTTCGAGCATCGATCCGTCGACATAAACCGGTCCCGGCACAATGAGTTCGTTGAACTTAATCTTGGTTTTATCCAAGTTCATGCCGAGGCCGACCCGTTGAAAGGCTCCATTTAGGCTGTGCAGCATCTCGCTCAGCTCTTCCAGGCACTCTTGTCACGATGACGATATCGTCGGAAAACCGAAGGTGGGATAATAGTATATACTCGCCATTAATGTTTATGCCCCGTCCAGTCCAGTCCAGCGTCTTAAAGACGTCTTCGAGTGCGTTGGTGAAGAGCTTAGGGGATATTACATCCTCCTGCCTCACCTCTTCGCAACTCGATGGGGCTGGTTTTACTCTCCTGGAGCTGAACGGTCATAGTGGCCGTGTCATACAAGCATCTCAACACCTCGATGTAGCTCCAATCGATGCGACACCGCAGCAGAGCATCCAGAACCGCCCAGGTTTCGATGGAGTCGAAGGCTTTCGTGGTTACGTTTCGTTACGCTCCTTGGTTTTCTGTACAATCTGCCGAACAGTATAGATGTGGTCTACCCAGCTTGTTCTGGTGGCTGGAAATCGTCGAGTTTTCTGGCGAGGCGGTTTGTTAGGACTCTTGAGAACAACTTGTAGACGTGGCTCAGGAGTGAAATGGGTCTATAGTTTTTCAGCAAGGTTTTGTCACCTTTTTTGAAAAACAGAACCACCACACTCCCACCCCACGCCTGATGTGTTAGGCCTTGTTGGATAACGGAATTAAAGAGGCTCGCCGGCTCTTTCAGAACTGCTGTCCCACCTGCTTTTAAGAGCTCTGTGGTGATTCCGTCATCCCCTGGATACTTGTTTTTCTTAAGCTGCTCGAGAGCCACTCTTACCTCGCCCTGGTTGACATCAGGGAAGTCCTCCGTGTAATGGCGCGTGAGTTGGGTTCTGTGGTCATCATCGCTGAGTCTCGTGGGTTTAGGCATCCGTGATGCGTACAAGTCCTTGTAGAAACTCAATTTCAGCGAGAATCTCGAACTTGCAGATTATGGTTTTGCCATCCGCAGTATTGAGTTTCAACAGATGAATTCTACCAAGCTGGCGAGCGAAGACTGGTGCCACGATTCTGTTCATTCGCAGCCGTAATGGCGCGGGTATTGAAACATAGGTTGTCACGTCGCACCAGCTTCCAGATCTTCCGGTTTAGGTTTCTTCCATCCGTCGAAGACGTCTGCGCATAATTAATTAATTATGACCTTCCCCTTCCTTAGCTCATAAGTTCGAAAGTCTCGAGCGAGAGTTTACTTTGCTTGTTATTAAAATTAAAATAATTATCAAAAACATTAAAATTTACTTATTTAATCTCAATATTTCTTTTTAATTTAATTTTTAGACCCTATTTCCCATTTTTCATGACTTTTGATTCGTCTGATTTCTAGTATCGGAAATATCGAAAATATCGAATTCCGGAATTATAAAATGTTGAATATCGAAAATACCGATATTGAGAAAATGGGCCGATATTGCGACCCCTAGTAATAACTGTGTGGTGTGTGACAGATCTGTGTTACGTCGCAGAAAACACATACTTACAGAACTGTTTTTAGAAAGATATCGACATCACTCTATGTTATTGTTACAAGAAATAATACAACAAGAGGTAAGTTGTGTTTATACTTTATGAGTTTTCGCTTGATTTAATGGCGTGATACTGTATCGACCATTTTAAATATCATAATATTGTCTTGTTACCTCTTTATGAAATGAAAACCTTGTGTACGTAATATAAATAACGTTGACAAAGCTATCTAACGTTATTATTAGTCAGTGGATAGCCATATTGAGAAAATCAATGTCTCGTAGACGACAAACATTAACCGTTATATTTTAACTTATTTCAGATCCATTCCAGAGTTGCATTCATGCCATTAGATGGAAACAATCCAGATTTTAGAGATTTCCCACAGTTAACATATGAATAGCTGACATTATTCACATTGGAAAGCTATCATTTAAGACTGGCCAAGTCGTACTGCCATGAGCATCTGAGACCAAATGGCGTCTACTTGATAGAGCTCTATCGGCACCAAGATATTATAAGCAATAAAGTATTGATAAGAGGACGAATTTAGTCGCGACATGTCACAGCGCGACAACACTACACATATATTGTAATAAACCCAGCAAGACAAGGAAGACAAAGTGTTGAGGATTATTACTGCTCATGTATCATGGGCGCCGTACCATAGGCAGTTGCGCGTGTCAGAATCAGGGAAGCTTCCTATAGTGTAGAGACAGTTTTGATAAATAAAAGAGACAACTATCAAATCATACTTTCATTTATTCAGTTTGGCACAAGGATATATCTTTAGATTACGTCGTGATTCTACATTTACATTTACAGCCCAGTTCACAAAACAAAGACATAGAACCAAGAGAAAGAACGGGCAATAAAACTCTTGATCATTCTTTTCAATAACTATATATATAACAATAATTAACAAACAGTGGTACAGCCAATTTATATCAAATATCAATGTTGTAGGTAGTTTTATATTACTAGAAAGGTCTGTCTTACAACAGAACATAATAAGCATTATTTAGCATCAATACAATTTACTAAATGTTTACCACAGGTATATACCTAATGAATCTCATTGATACGACTTGATCCACAGTATATTATTCTATCCTATATTACAATCTATAACATCTCACAAACGATCAAACTACCCACAAAACAATATCAATAAGATAATGATTACACTATCTTACATTGTTTCCTAGATGATGAAACAAAAGAACAAGCAACACAGAATATTGGAACACAGTAGCAATTAAATAGTCAGAACCATATCGTACCTGAGCCGTCGTCGAAGGAGAATAGGACGAGCTAGCCGAGCCTGTCGACTTATATAGGTACACCTTATTTACACGTTTGACAGTTTAACTGTCAAACGTCATGTCAGTGTCATTTAGTTGCCACTATCCCTAGGACCAAGAATCAAATGGACTCGACATTTGCGTACACCCGTAAAGGACGGACATAGAGTACATCCTGAGTTGGTGTTACCAGATGTTGTAAATGTTTACCCTACAATTCTACGAAGTACATATTAACTTTTAAGTAACATTGTATCAAACCTGAATAATAATAATAATAATAATATTCTACCACATTCACACAACACCATCTAGTCCCAATAAGCAGAGCTTGTACTATGGGTACTAGATAATGGATAAACATACTCATATACTTTTTTTTTGTAAATACATACATTTATACATTGAAACACTCAGACCAAGACAAACATCCATGTTCATGCACACAAATGTTTGACGTTTACACTCCCGCTGCGCCAACCGGTCTTTCCGGAATACCTTACCAGACATCTGAGACCGCGTTCTCCTTTAATTTTTAATCAATTTGGTATTTAGATGAATTTATGAGCTAACTCGAAAAGTTCCATCTATATCCGTTTAGGTATTTTTGCAACGAATAGTAACAAACTTCTATATAATATAATTTACAGCCCAACAAAAAAATATAAACATAGCTGACCTTACAAGGAGGTTTAAATCCATCTATAAGGTGTGCGATAAGTATTTTTTATACTTAATATTATTATGTATAACAAAAGTGTCGAATATTTGGGACTGGCTTCTCTCGCCAAACTTATTTTCTCTTTTTTATCATTCGAGAATGATTCCAAATAAGTACGTATTGAGGGGAGTTTTCCTAAAACACTTTTGTTCAAAGTGTTGAGAGCATACTCTTGCATATTTATTCGAATCCCAGTTTTCTCCTCCTGTTGCACGTATCCACAATTATTTTTGGATCGTGCAGTCCTTTGGGGATCTATAAACAAATAATTTCATTACTACAAAGAATCAGTAAACAAATTAAATAATTAATTTTAGGTTCATATGAAACCAAGTAACGGCAAATTACCCAAAATTTGGGTAATTTCCCAAACGCTTCCGTGGTATCCCTAAAAAACATTTAACGCTGTAAAATTAAAAAGTATCGATGACTTTTGGCTAGCTCAACATTCAACGACCTATTGAATTCGATTGTGTAATACTACAATCGCGGTGATAATAAAAGAGATTTTTTTGGTTTATTGATGTAATTTAGAAATTATTTCCTTATGTAATAATACGCTATTTGTATCATTCTATCAATATTTTCATGTATAAATAGATATTATAACTAAAATATCGTACTTACGAATAAATGGTTATGTTCTCACATTTCCGCTCACTATGGCTTTTACAGCCTAAAATGTAACAAATCACCATAATAAATCTGAACCAATGATATTTTCACTAAGCATTCACAATTAATAACAACAATAACACAATTTTTCGCGGAGATTATCAAGAGCTCAAACGTGCGTTGGTCACAAGTCACAATATTCAGTTGTGACCAACAAAGAAAAACGAGAACTCTGACAAAGACAAAAAATGCTATCTTTGTCTCTTTTACTCTTATGTATTTCTGTATGTCATTATCTCGGTCTGTCACGGTATTATTATTTGCTTGTCATATCCATAGAGATACATCATCCTAGCACTATCCTCTTACATAATATTATGTATAAATACTTGGATATCAGTAATTTCAGCCCAAAGCCTAGATATTATTACATATCTCTCACGCGCATATTGTCAGTATCGTTTATTTTTTATCCTTGGCTAGGCACCATCAAGAAATTGACACTCCTGCGGTATTTTTAGATGAAATAACCATAGACATAGATTACGCCGAATAAATATTTTTATTTTGACGTGACAACGTCTTATAAATTGGTTTGCCGGGTGACACTTCAAGAAACTGCGTTACGCTCCGCTCACGTTATGCGCTCACAATGAGAGCGAGTGAGAGGCACGCGTCCCGCCTAAGAGCGAGAGAGAGACATAAAAAGTGAAAGGCACGCGTCTTTCATCCTTCTTCCTACTATACGAATGAATATTCACATTAAAATTATTTTACCACTCAAAGTCGTTGTCACGTAAAACTTTCGCCCGTATACCGACTTTACAGGCAACCAATATTTTTTTATAGACGCCTGTATCCCCGAACGGGTAGGCAGAGGTGTAACATTACACCCATATTTTGCCATGAATTTTTAGGTCCCACGGAATAGAGGTCGAGCCTATTGCCGTTACCGGACACATCACCCGACTCCTTGGTGCTACTGAGAATTTGGAAAAACCCAGTAACACATTTGCCCGATCCGGGAATCGAACCCGGCATCTCCAATCAGCAGTCGCATACGCTATCCACTGGACAACGGAGGTAGCCGAATAAATAATGTAAAAAAATATGAATCAGTCTTTTAATTATTTTTTTTTAATTCCCACAACCCACAAGAAAGCGACCCTTACCATGATAAACTAGAGAAATTTACCGATATATACTCACAATTTCATTTCTGTCCGCCGTGGGTTTTTCTCCCATACTATTTGCCCAATGTGTATAATAAAAACTCATTTCACCTTTTTTGTTTATATCACAAGATGAAGGTGATGTTTAAAATTTTTACTCTGCCCTCCCTGACCGCATTGGTCTCATTATTAGATAGCGGCTGCCCCAGAGCCCCAGAGGGGGTTTATTACGATTATTATTATAAATATCTGTCACTCAAAAACAACAATATCAAAGTAAAAAACAGAATCCATGTATGTTATTGGTGCAGCCCTGTTAGTTTCAGCTTTTCACTGAGTCACGAGTAGGTATTGTATTTCGCTCGGTGAGTGGCACCGCCGCGAAGCTAAAATTCATTCTCATACCTAGACTCTTTGCTATTTTTCACTATCCTAAATTCAACAGGTATAGGTGAAAATATATAGATATTGTCGAACATATTCGGCAATGTATATGCAATGTTTTATGTTTGGCAAAATCATACTAGTCTAAGACCCTTGGAAGAGCGACCTTCACCGAACTGTTTAATTGATGAAAAGTATTTTACATCAAACTTTGCATGTTAAAAAATATATCGCTAATGGGTGGGCAAAATCAATCCGGTCAAGACTAGGAAAAGTAGAAATTATTTAGCTTTTCATTTAACATTGCATTTACGCGTTTAATGAATAAGTTTAGTACTAACCGAATGTAATATGAAAGCTAAAGGGTACGTTAACATAGGGTTGTCAATTTTTATATGGTATAAACACTTCGACTATTAAGTTGATACTAAGTATATTTATCAATTACTTTAATAGACAAATCTAAAGACCGCTACTCCACTGCGAACACGATGATATTGGGTTGCCTACGAAAAATATATCAGGAAAAGCGGTTGTCAATTTTTTTTAGCCTTGACCGATTTTTTTGCCAACCCATTCCCGATATATTTTTAACATGCAAGGTTTTATATAAAATACTTTTCATCCATTAACCAGTTCGGTGAAGGTTGCTCTTCTACGGATCTTCAACTATAACCAGTTTTAATTACAAATAGTCATCACAACATACACTTTATCAATAGGACAATAAATTAATTCAGTAGTTTTTTTCTGAAAGTCGATTATATTCATTTAAAATAATGGCCCTGTTAGTATTTTTTTTATAATTAAAGCGCCGATCAGCTGTTGTTCCCTATTATGAACTATAGCTTCCTAGCTAATGGGTTGAATGTGTTAAAAAAATCTGGCGACTCATGAGGTAAACCACACACTCGCCAGAATTTTTTTACCTGTCAATAGGTACAGCTTTGCATGAAATTTTCAATATCATCCGGCTAACAACCGTACCTACAACACAAACAAAAATTAAATGTGATTTGACAGGAAACTGTATTATATGTTTTAAATTATTATATACCATGATTTAAAAAAATTATGTCCAATAATTCCAAAATGACAAAAAGGAAAAATTCATGCATCGGCCGGGAATCGAACCCGGGCCGCCCGCGTGGCAGGCGAGCATTCTACCACTGAACCACCGATGCTTCCGACTAACTGTTCCAGTTACACATGTTATATCAACTAGTCAATACAGTACATACGCATGTGCATTGTTTTCAAGCTTCAAGTTTATCATACTGGAAACAGGAAGTTTTTATTTTCCGCCTATTATTGTAGTAGAGGACCCTAAGATGCACTATGGTGATTTATTTTAGCGCCGTTAAGACCTACCGGAATAAATCTATAGAATCTAATCTATTCGTCATCATTAGGTAGATGAAAGATGAAATACTTACGAAAGAAGTTTAAAGAGTAACAATGAATTTAAATGTCGATACAGGGGCTACATCGGGCTTAGCATTTGGCGTTCCATTGCCTGCCTACCCTAAGGCTTGACGATAAGATGAAGATAAGATTAGATCATAAGCAACAAGAAGTCTACTCGTACTATTTATTACAGTAGTACAGAACCGTGTATAAATTTAAAAATAAACCGGAACCACTCATCGACCGAGGCCGAGGGTTCATAACAAATTAAAAGATAAGGGTGCACAATTGTTTTCTTTTCACTTAGCAGAACTTATAACCCGTTGTTAAAAATGAATAAAATATGTTTCGAAATATGCTCTTCGATCCCTTTCATGTGATAATGATAACAGATAACCGGTAACATAAATGTTTAATTTCAACTTATTTTTAAAACTATATGTTTTACTCTAATATATGACATAACTAGCTAGAATCGCCAAACTTACCGGTGTCTAGTCTGTACAAATTGAATAATTATATTACAAGGTTTGTGCATTGGAAAATGGCATGCAATGGTTCACTGTTTGATTTAAAAAATAATTCGACTAAGTAATTCGGTATCTTCTTCACAAGTAATTTACTACGAAATGATGACTTCTCTCACTCCTTTGATAAAGAAATTTAATCGAGTTTTGGACCGGATATAAAGTAACAACCCATTAGCTATAGAGCTCTGTGACGTGAAACAACTTTTCACATACGAAACGGTGGCAGCTTTAATCAGAGGTAGCGATCGTTTGATTAAAATTTTGCACAACTTGCACCCCACATTCAGTTTTACCTTAGAACAGCGTCGATACGTCGTACCAGATAGGTTTCAGGATATAGATAGATAGATAGATATAAGCTTTATTTCACGCCAATATAGCATTATACAGTACATATTTTTAAAGAGACTTAAAACTACCATATATACCTATTTATCTTCTGTCTGTCTGTCCGGTAAATCTTTAAAACTACGCAACGGATTTTGAAGCGGTTTTTTTAATAGATAGAGTGAGTCTAGAGGAAGGTTTATATGTATAATAATACATGCCTAATAAGCATTGCATCCGTGCGAAGCCGGGGCAAACGCACGCATCGTAGTCTTTGTAGGATATTGCATTTTTATTATGCTTAAATCCATTTTTTCTTTTCTTCTATCAACACCCGCACTAGAAGTGCGGGTGTTGATCCCTCCTGTGTCGCGGAGGACTTTACAAACATGCACCCAACGGTCACAAAATACACCCAGACTCAAAACAACAATTTATTGATCACACAAAGTATTGTCTCGTGTCCCCACACCACTCCGGCAGCTTAAACCACTATGCCAATCGTGCAGTCAAATTGATAGGTGTAAGGACTGTTTTTACGTTCTTTTCTTTTCTTTCAACATATTGAAAAGTAAAAAAGCTTAGGCGCAATTATACTGAATCATCATGGCAAATAAAGCTGCGATAGCTGAGTGAAGAGACCCAGAGGGTCTCGGGTTCAAATCCACGGCACGCACCAATGACTTTTCGGAGTTAAGTGCGTATTAAATTGTTAATTATCGCTTGCTAATCGGTGAAGGAAAATATCGTGAGGAAACCTGCATGTCTGAGAGTTCTCCATAATGTTCTCGAAATACATGTGAAGTTTGCCAACCCGCACTTGGCCAACGTGGTGGACTATGGCCTTACCCTTCTCATAGTGAGAAGAGACCCGTGCCCAGCAGTGGTACAGTATAAAGGGCTAATGATGATCATGGCAAAGTAGGCAACTTAGTGCGTTATGTCTCTCATGATGTCTATACACAAAACGTATTCACGTTGCTCGACTACGGTTTCACATCCTATAGGAACTTAATTTACCTATGAATAAGGCAGAGGCAGAATAATTAATTCAGGCGTGGCAGTTTGTCGTCTGCCGTGCGATTTCTAGTACAATTTTGGTAGAACTTATGAATATATTATTACTATTTTTGCTCTCACAAAGAATAGTGGGTCAGATATCCTGATAGAGTGACTATCCCGTCCAAATCAAATCAAGACGTACGGCCCACGTTGAGTATTCATCATCTACGAAGAGGATTAATCGCATTATCTTTACTGTAACATAAAGTTACTACACCATTGTTTACTGTCCTACAATAGACAATCTTTTAGAATATCCACTCACACGTGCTTGTATAGTAAAGACTTTAAGTCTACTATATAGTGTCTACCGGGTTGCTGATAGAAATAAGTATTATTTTTCCAACTCCTTCAATATTAGATTATTAGTTTTGTTGACAGTATAACAGAACTTTACCTACGGCTTAGGTGTCCGTGGTCTATAATGATGAAACTGCATGCATTGTTAATACATCATGGAAGTGACTGAGATAAGAACTAAAAACAACAACGACTATTAGAACAGTCATTCGAGTGTTAAAAACCTTATAAAATTTACAAATGATTGCTGATATTATAAGCAAGTGCATGAGCACATGCTAAAACAAACTTGTAAAAGTTTAACATGATCACAAGCCAATGTCAGGGCAACAAAGTCTAATGTCAAAATGATCGGTGCCACAGTGGTTTAATTTCGTAGATTGGTATTAGAATGTTCTTTATCTTTTCGCAAATCCGTTACATAACTAATCATAAAGTTAACCTCTGCACGCACTTCAATGTATTGTAAATATAATCTTCAATAAATAAAATTTAATAAATGTAGTTTTCCAAAATGACAGCTGGATAATAAGCTACAGAACTGAAAAGTGATCAGCACTTACCCGAAGAACGGAGTTTCAATATAAATTAGAAACGGTGATTTCACAATCAAATGTTGAGTATCTTATTTATTTTTGTGCTTTACTGTTTAATAAAGATTGGTATCAAGAAAATATTGGTATCAATATCAACATTAAAGAAATCTCACAATACGAGTAAAGTACAAAGGGCGACATTATTGCCTAGAGTGATCTCTACCAGCCAATTTTGAATGGAGATATTATTGGTAGTAAAATAATGGTAATATTCATAGTATCTGTACTCTATTTTACTTTACTTTATTCTGTAGACACTATCACATAAGAAGCTTATGTTACAGACCTTTATAGTGGTTGGCGGCACTACATCAGAGAATGGACTAATGTACTCTCTGTAAATAGAAAATCTATGAATGGAAACTTGAGGTAATCTTTATAACCGCTAGCTAGTACCTAATACATTAATAATATGCTTTAATATTATTTATTTTGCTCGGTAAGTCCTTTATTTCAATTATTCATGAAATTTTTACTTACAATATACTTACTTAGTTTACAGACATTAGTTGGTTAAAATCAGGGATGTTACGGATATGGAATTTCGGATATGGATACGGATACGGATATTGGAAAAATTTTATATCGGTTTCGGTTTCGGATACGGATATGAAATTATTTCGGATTATCCGGTAGTTCCGGATAGTTTCGGTTACGGATATTAGATTTTTAAGGAAATTCAAAAGTAACATACAATTATAAATAATAAAATGGTTTTTTACCTCAGCAGCTTTGAGCTGCACAGTGAACAAAACGCGATTTTGATTCGAGCGTGGGTCAAAGTAGCTTTTTAATTTTTCAATCTTCAGTGCCACGAATTGACATTGTTCGGCCATAAATTTGTAACATTCGAATTTTACTGTGCTCTGTCTCTTTCAAAATTCGATTTTGGAATTCGATCTCAAAGAAAACACGTTCGGAAACTCAAGTCAATGCAACTATAACAATGCCGAGTAAAACTGTTACCTCCAAAACTTTTACAATGTTAAGCATGATTTTATTATATAATAAACGTTATTTCAATATATTCCTGTACATTTCTATGTCTCCTAAGTAACATGTTTTCTCACTGCTGAGGTTCAAAGTTATATTTGCTACACGAGAGCAAAGTTTTTTGCATCTCGTGCTGTTGAGTCCCTCACTACGCTCAGGATTCTAACTTTGAATCACTCGCTACGCTCGTGAATCAATCATAGAATCCTTCGCTTGCTCGGGACACAAAATCAGCACTCGAAACAAAAACAACTTCGCTCCCTTGTTGCTCAAGTAACTATTATTTACTTATATATGTATAGCTCATCATTTGGTAGGTACGACAATCAGCCTATGAGTAATTATTATAGGTACCTACCTAGATATTTACTATTAAGTAAATGGGTGTTATCTAAGTAATTAAAATAAAAATGCTATAACAAAATTATTGGTAGATAAGTATTTAATTATTCATTTCGTATTAAAGAGAAAATATTTGGAATGCACATTGCACGTATTTATTTACTTACTATAATTTCAGTAAGTATAACATAACAATCTTAGCTTTCTTGTATTGTTTATTATATTTGACTCCGCCTCTATCCGAAATTATCCGAAACATTTATTTCGGTTTCGGTTACGGATACGGATATTTTTTTATTTCAGATATCCGATAGTTTCGGTTACGAATATGGATATCCTTAACATCCCTGGTTAAAATTATAAGAAATTCAAGCTTTTCAATATTCTGCCACCTGCGTAGAAAACCCATTAGAAACGTCTTTTAAATTACGTAAGATTAACTGCAATTTTAGTTCCAATTTGAGACATATCTCCCATTAAACCTTTTCCATCTAGGCTAAATTTGTTCGGTGGCTTAATCCTTTGATTGGAAATTTTGTACCACATGCGACCACAACCATCATCATAAAGCGAAAATATTATTATACTTGTAGCTTAACTATCAGTAATTAAATAAATTAAACATAATAATTAAACAAAGACGGTATAATTTCTTATGGGATTAACTTGCCTCAAGATATTTAAATACTTTTATTATTTTGTCATACTTACATAATTTTATTATGTTTTTAATATTCGTTGGAAGGATACTGGCATTAAAAATGTTTTAGAGTTTTTGTAACGAACTTTTCGGTTTGGCATGTTGCCTGCAACCAGCAACAGGTTTAGCATCTATCAATTGAGACTGAAAACCATTGTTACATTTGTTGCTACTTGTATATGCTACCTGTAGCTGTTTTATTACGATATTATATTTATTCATTTATTTACATATATCATAGTTTTGCACAGCGTTATGAGCTTTTCCTGGGTAATTGGTGTATTGTCGTATATTTTGTGATAACAATAACGTGATTACTTCCATAATTTGAAGAAGTATTGAATAGGTTAGGATCACGTTAGCCGGACCGCCAGCCGTCCGGCTAACCGCAGGATGCGGTTGCGCTTGCGGCTAGCCCGACGGCTGGCCGCATTCCACCACATTGGCAACCGCAAACTTGCACTATCCACATAGTGCGTATGGCAACCGTCCTGCTTGCCGCAGCACTCAGAACAACAGGAACGGTCGGCCAACAGCCGCATCGCGTATAGAAACTTCTTTCTCATCCAAATTTTCGATTGCGATCGAAACTAAACACAAGAAAGAAAAACAAACTAAACACAAGAAACCGCTACATATACTAATATAAGCTATTGTGAAATATAAACAGGATTTTGTGCAGCATATGGACAGCATTTCGAGTAGGTAGTATACACGGAACGACGTTCATCCATAGCTTGTTAGCGCGAACACAAAGGAATTCAGCCTACATTGAAATATGATTTTCGCTGAGCTCGTGTAGCTACCTTACAATACACGCTATTCTGTTACATTCCACCATACAAGCTGAAGGAGCTTTGTAAGAGCGTCTGTAGCGTAGGCTTTACACATTTCACAAGTCTGAGCCTTCATACATGACTCATTCCACAGAAGCGTGTACCATGAATTCACTAACAAGACATTTGATAGCGTTGCGCCATCCATTGATGCCTGACTTAGTTAGGAGTGCAGTACGCCGACTTAGCCGTATTGTCTGTTCTGAGAAACACCCAAACAGCAACGATGGATATATCCGTTCCTGTTTGATATCAATACTGTAAGCCAGACGTGACAGAGATATGATTGAACGCTGACGTGGAATCAGATTGCAATTAAGGAGTTACTTGCTTATTCATCCAATAACGTTACGCTTTGACATAATTGGAAACCAAGGAATTTGTTACATTAACATACGGGAAATATAGTTGACAAATACCTCTAATTAAGTTGGTCTCAAATGCATGTGAGAAATAATGATGGATGAAATTGGTCAGGTTATTATAAGAAGACTAGATGACCAGGCAAACGATGTTCCTGAAAAATAGAAAATAATCGTCGAAAAAAGCTGTACATCCATATCATACAGAGAAAAAAGAACAGCTTACTCTATTCGCAAAAGCTCATAAAATCTATCAAGCTGTTTGGAGGAGTACAACTACAAACACCTTGATACCTACGAGATTTTTATATATTAATTAGGTGATTGCTTCTTTTTTGATAATTTTCGAGAGAAAAATGTTTACATGCTTCTCGAATATTCGTAGCGAATATATCCATATTTTCCCTTTTTGAGAGGTATCACTTTTATTGCAATTAGGTAAAATAAATCATATAAACGGTGAACCACATTCAAACCTAAACATACCTAGAAATTCGAGCCAAGTCTTCAAAGTAAAGTAGGTATCACATGGTTACTGGTAAAACCTCGTTTTGTCGCAATTGTATTGTTTGCTTAGTATATTTACACGCCTAGTGTTCCAGCTTAAAGGCTCTAACATTCATACGAGATAAAACTGAAACTTCGTTAAAAGATACAACATTACCTGAGTCAAAATATTCACGTGACTATGAATAGAGCCAAATAAATGTAACAAACACTACGTAAGGTAGGTGTTACCGGATATTTCCATTTCCAGCTCATCCTTCTTACTGATAGGATTATAAAAAAGCGTCCGTATCCAAGTGCAAGTCTGTAGATGTAAATAGGATTTTTTTGCATATATTATAAATTCGATAGTGTATTTGTTTATTCTTCTTCCATGTCAAAAATGGAGCAACATATTGATGTGAGGTTTGGTATAGGGATAGTTGATTAGATCCGTTTATTATGACGCCGGCTTGACAAACCGCTTAATATGACGTAATTATTTAATGTAGTTTGGTTTTCAGAAAAATCTCCATAACAAAGTCGGATATAATGACTTCGCTTATAGTGACATGTCGTTTATAATGACTACTTAATAAATTTGGTCCGATTATTGTGACCGATGGCGCACAACGACGTTCGGTTTATTAGCCGTAGTTTCATTAGTTTTGAAAAAAAAATCAGAAATGTAAGTCTACTTTTGTTTTTAGTAATGTACTTATTACGTACTTACAATTTTCACTTTAATTTCACATCATTTCTCTAGAAAAATAAACACATTAAGCACATTGTTTATTTTCTACCAAATGCTTTATATGACGTCCGCTTAGTTAGTATGACGTGTTTGTAATTTTTTTTGGAAGTAATTATAAGCCGATTCCACTGTACTTTCAGTTAAGAACGGCCGAATTCGTGGTCACTTCAAATTTTAAATGCTATAATAATATAATATATCTATGATGAGAGAAATGGGAGTCATTATTGGATTTTACGGATATAAAAACGTTTTCATATAATTTCTTCGGTAATGAAACACCAAGTATGCTATATTCTAAGTAGGTAAAACCTTTATAAACAAACGTACTTTTCCATATGGAATTTTATGCTGATATGTAGCACAAGAAAATGGGTACTATCATAATATTGGTACGAGCTAAAATTAGCTCACTAAGATCTTCTAAGTAACACGAAGTACCTAAGAACCACAAAGACGAAAGTAACTATCAGTTGCAAAACTTTTTTAGCTTTAAAAGTTTGCCTTACATTTTCTTCGTTCGGTAACTTAATAATTGAAGTCGTTAAAAGTCTTTCATAATAAAATAGTATAAAAAACATCGCCCATAGTGTTCTTCTTTGTGTTCGTTGATTGAATGTTTTTAAAGCCCCGCGCGACAAAGGATTTTCTCGTCAGATGTCGTCTAACACCACATACATACATACATAGACTCACGCCTGTTTCCCCGAAGGAGTAGGCAGAGGCATATTAAACGCCCACTCTTCGCCAGTGTTTTGATCCCACGTAATAGGTGGCGAGCCTATTGCCGCTTATCGGGATATTTTGTTTGCCAGAGCCTCGTCCGTTGATCGGCAGGTGCACCACTTGCAGGTGAGGTTGATTTGGGACCCTACGTTCTTGGTGGGAACTCTATGCACCCCTGTCTAACACCAATAAAAAATAAATCTACCATTAACATTTATTGGTTCTGATAGGTGTTGGGTGCAGCCAATTGAGCATCTATGAAAGTGGTCAATCATGATCATCATTTAAATCAAAGGACATCCACTGCTGTATACCAAGATTTTACACGTAGACAACATTTAGCAACTTCTTAATAAAATCGTTGGTCCACCTTCCGCTTAACACTTTTCTAAGGGCCATTTCAGATTAGCGTATTTTTCTGCGCGTATCTATCTATATCGTTTCAGCATATGCGCATACACGCGCGCTTAAAAAAACCGGACTCGCGTAAACGGGAATATTTCGGCGTGTTCGCTTGAAACGGCAGTGACATCTTGTCAGTGTTAACATGGATTCTGACGACTCGCGCTTATACCATAGTATAAAAAGACTTATACGAGCTTAGAAGCGCGTCAACGCTCGTACGAGTTGTACGTGTGCCAACAGGCGCGCCTATACGCGCCTACATCCGCTTCCAAAAACGATCTTATCTGCGCGTATAAAACGCTAATCTGAAACCGCTCTAAACGTCTCAATATTGACTACCCATAACAGCTGTCGGTATAATAACAGGCATGGAAGATTTTCGACATCAATTCTATTTCATCCACGTAGAGGGTACTTTTGTGACCAGCCAGCGATGTAAACCTCCTGAACCCGATAGATTGAAGATTAGCGGTCGGGACTCTTCCACGAGCCTCTCAATTATTTGTATTCCTTTATTTGGCCTCATTGTATATGATTTGAATAAATGTATAGGAATGAAACTTAAAGAGAAATCCACCGGAATGGACTGCTAAACCTCCTTTATATACACCTACAACAATTAATTGAAATCAAAATGTACCCACATATTCATTTCAATTAATAGTGTAGGCTTATAGACAAAATTATAAAAGTGTCCAGTGAACCTAAATATATATATAACTCAAAGGTGACTGACTGACTGACATAGTGATCTATCAACGCACAGCCCAAACCACTGGAGGGATCGGGCTGAAATTTGGCATGCAGGTAGATGTTATGACGTAGGCTTCCGCTAAGAAAGGATTTTGATAAATTCTACCC
The DNA here is from genome assembly GCA_944739405.2 of Euclidia mi. Classification (NCBI taxonomy): domain Eukaryota; kingdom Metazoa; phylum Arthropoda; class Insecta; order Lepidoptera; family Erebidae; genus Euclidia; species Euclidia mi. The sequence goes on from OX123199.2 coordinate 40,696,933, forward strand.
CCAAAGGGATAAAATAGGGGATGAAAGTTTGTATGAAACTTTGTAAATTTTAAACCGATCAGGCTGAGACTTGGCGCGCATGTAGCTACTATGACGTAGGCATCCCCTAAGAAAGGATTTTGATAAATTCCACCACTAAAGGGATAAATAGGGGATGAAGGTTTGTATGAAACTTTGTCAATTTTAAACCGATCGGGCTAAGACTTTGTATGCATATAGGTAGGTAGTATGACGTAGGCATCCCCTAAGAAAGGATTTTGATAAATTCCACCCCAAAGGAGAGAAAATAGGGAATGAAAGTTTGTATAAATCTTTTGAACAGAAATTAAAGATTATAAAGAGCTACTATGATGAAGACGTCCACTTAAATCGGATTTTGATAAATTCAACCCCCATGGGGATAAAATAAGGGATGATGGTGGATGTTAATGTATTAGTTTGAACTATCAGTACCTAATGGAACGAATAAATTAAGACGAACAAAATAATTTTATATATCTATACCTAAATATTTCTAGCGGATTATGTTTGACGATTTTGGCTGTTCTTTTCTTGGCATATTTTGGATTGCATTTGCTTTGTTGCGTTTTAGTAGTTTTGGTTGTAGACTCTGCTTTATATTTGGCATTTGTTTTGTTTTCGTTTGGTTTAAGCATAGGTTTTGTCGGTTTTACTTTTTTAAAATGGCTAAAGAAAATCTGAACGTTAATGGAGATGTTGAAGAATGTACTGTCATCCCTATTGTTGGTGACGGTGCATGTTTGTTTCGTGCTCTCTCTTATTTAAATGTACGGAACACAAGATAGAGCGATGGAGATGCGTTCAGACATTGTCAGATATGTGGTTAATGACTGGAGCAAGTTTTCAATTATGACCTACGACAGGAAAGGTAATAACTACTTAACACCTGACGAATATTTTGCTGATATGATGAAAAATGCTACATATGGCGGGCGTTGTGATTTAATAGCAGCAGGATTAATATTCCCATTTAAGTTTGAAGTTTATAGAAACGTTCTCATATGCAGGTACGGAATCTGGATCTTACGATATTTTTTAACAGTAGAGGACCTGATTTAATATGTAATAGGATATATTAGGTATCATATCTAAAATACACCGGTTCTATAATACTTCTATGATATCCCATATTGTATGCTTCGGCAGAAAAGCCTCAATTTGTAAGATCAAGAAAATTTTCAACAGACCCTTGTACCAGATATAGTTTAATAGCCATGAGAATGGTCGCTCTTAAAAATAACTATATATATGTTTTTTTTATAAGAATAACGGATATAATAAAAATATAAAGATAAACGGACCAAAGATATTAAGTAAGTAACAATTTGTAGATCGCACAAAGCGTTGTCTCATGAGTGGCACGAACCCCAGACACCGAGCGCAGTGCTATACAATTTAATTTTCGATAAATAACATACCTATTAAGGCATAAATTGATGAATTAAAATTAAGTGGGGTAGTGACTTTTTGTACTCTTCATCTCCACACGGTCCAGTTGCCGTTTTCCCAGCAATAGTAATTCAGCAATAAATATGCTTTTTTAATGGTATTGCAGTTCACCGAAGCGCGCCGACTAGTACATTTAAAGCACTCTACGCCAAGCTTTTTACGGCCATGCTTTCGCATAAAAAGACGAAAAATGAACGGTCCCTACGAGTCTCTTACAAGAGGCCATTGGCTATTCAGTATTTTCGAACCGTAGTTAAACGAACGGACGGTTAAGTGAAAATTATTATTCATGTACAAAAAATATTTTGACATATTTTTACTAACTTAACCGTCATGTTCGACATCACTAAAAATACCAGCGCTGGAAGCCTGCAAATTAATATTTACTCTTTTTAATCTATTAAAAATTTTGACAACAGCGTCAGGCTTTAAAATATTTCATACTGCAAAGTGCTGCGTGTATGGCAATATTTTTGTACCAAGCTTAATTTTGACTACACCTACATCGGCTTTTGCTTAAAAAATATGCCTCCATGTCCGCCATGCAGCCAACCACTAGGGGAGAATGGGGAGATTAAACATATTTATCGACTTACTAAACGAATTTAGTCCTGCGCGTCCGGCCTGATTAAACTTGTTACCAAGTGAGTAACAAAAATGGCGTTTCGTATTTGTATACGTTACATATCATACTTATATCTGTTTTATATGAATTCATAAACGACAAGTTAAATTTGTACTGAAGTCGTTAAAAGAAAATATGTGGTGTGGTAAAAACTACCATAAGATGCCATTGATACCAAAAACTTGTAACTCATCATATTACACAAAATGACAAAGTCTACTTATTACATACATCAACAACCTTGAAGGTTCTTGTTTATATTTTGGTACGATGAATTAATCCACCGTCCGTGCGTCCATCGCTGTCGTCGTCTTTGAAACGGCAATCATTTGCACTCTGGTAAATTCAAATGGACACTATTTAATAAGCTGTTCGTCAGAAAAGCTTCTGTTAGGATATATCCTCACAAAACTATTTACTACAATTGCAGAAAAAAATAATGAGAAACATTCCAAAAACATTTTTACTTAAGAATAAGTTAAAATATCTGGCAGTGTGGTGCATTAGCAGGACATTACGTGAATTAAACATTACGAATATTACACTGATATAAAATCATCCTGCAATATAGTGTTACAAAGGTAAAGAATAAACAGCAAAGCCCTGACAAAATGCAAGCGTTCAACTCTATGCAGTTCGCGCAGGCGGGTTGTAAACCCTTGCATTACATACATATCCGGTAATATTTTGAACGCGAAACGGTCGCATCTCCGTGCATTCTGCTCTCAGTGCTTCAGTCGAGCTTGCGAGGAGTGGTCCAGCTCTGAACGCAGTCCGCCTATAGTTCCCAACTACCGCGCCGCGCGACTACAGACAGCCCAGCCGCAACCGGAGTCTGCTTGGGTAAGTATAGTTTTAGGGTTCTACAATCACGTAAACGGTGTTTTTGCTTTCGTTTAATTTAACGGGTGGACTAGTGAAACATAAAATTTTTTTAACTTGCTTTTAAATAATGGGCGTTTTGCTTAAATTTACATTAAAGGGTTGCAATTTTAAAATAAACTTTAAACATTTCATCGGTGTTCCGTGGCTTATTTTATCAAATCTGATGCTTAAATAACGCTACTAAATTAACTAAACTTTTTGATTGGGATAAAATAACCAATTTAAGCAAATAAAAGTTTAAAAGATTGGTTTATATCTAACAAATAACAGTTTCAACAGCGCTCCGGGTTTTCCGCAACCACATCATCGACTTATTTGAATTAAAATGTCGCAAAATAAATAATTGGAGAGGCCTATATCCAGGAGTGGACTACGGCAGGCTGATGATGATGATGAAAGTAAATCCGAGAAATTGGTTGAACTCGAGGATAGGACGAGACATCTCGGAATTATTTCTTCTTCGGTTAGGCCATGTCCGTATACGGATTAACCAGCAATATTGGCGGTTTCGAGATTAATATCCTCAGCTCTTCGTGATATATGCCGAACAGTCATTGAGATTTAAAAATACATTGGGACGCCCAGAAATCATTTGCTTAAGAACAGCGGTGGCAGACATACGTGTGATAATTATACCAATTTTTCCGACTTATCGCCACTATGGTACCATGTCCTTATACAAGACTTCAGCCTGTCATAGAAATTCCTACTGAAGATTTAGCGGATATTTTTATATTTGGTCGGGATAATAAAAAAATACTTATTTTACTTTTTGTATAAGTCCAATTCATTTTAAGGCTCATGTATTTCACGTCAGGCTGAAAACGTATAGTTGACCACCTTTACTCCTCTTAGATTTATCACTTTTGACAAAGCAAATCTGCTCTACGGTACTTTGAGACATAGATTCAAACCTAAGTATTGTTTCAGAGAATTGACTTATAAAATTGGTGGAATAGTAAAAAAAAAATGTGTTCTACTAAAATAACACAATTTTATTGATTGGCTGGCAAAATAAATTTTGCCCAATTTGGGCGATCTCCTTTCTTTATCCTCCGTTCGCGCATTTGTCGTAAAAAGGGATCACAAAATTTTCCGTCACGTATTTATTTATAGATATGATGTTTGGTGAAGGCCATATTTAAGGTCTATTTTTTCTTTTTCTAAACAGAATAAAATCTTTCCTTCATGACACATGGTTGTATGGTTGTATGGTTGTATGGTTGTATAGTTGTATGGTTGTATGGTTGCATGGTTTTATGGTTTTATGTTTGGGTTCATATCAGGTATATTATAACTAGTGGACAGCCTAACTTTCATCTAAAATCGGTTTAGTAGTTTTTTCTGATATGGATATCAACGCATTTCTAGTAGGGAAATAAATTAAGTAGTAAAAAGTAGTAACTGAAGTCTTAAGCACCTAGAAGCCTAGTTATAAGTACTAAAAACTAATAACTCAAAGTAATAAAATATTTAAAAGTGTTAACTAAAAAAAAGTAATGTGTTTAACAATTTAAATTAAAGTATGTTAACAAAGAAAAAAGTTATGTTTTAAACAATTCAATTTTTTATGATGGCAGAGCACTAGTCGAAAATAAATAAAATTATAAATTTCGATGATCCAAAACTTCTGTCTGTTTCTACATGAACAAAACGGCAGCAGATCAGATAGAGAAAATATGGTTATGAGTAGGATAGAGTTACAAAAATTATTGCAACGATCCATTGTATGTATGTAATACACTTAGTCGTTGCTGCACGACAAAATATGCTTACCTCATCGTCACCGTAGCATGCGGGTCGTGTTCCATTACGAAGATAAATCAGCCACAGCAATAGATTGCTCTTTAAGCTATTTGCATCGAAACCACTCAATGTCTTACCCATTACCCATTATCAACCTCATGATTATCATGCAAAGAGAAATCTAATTATCAAGCAATATTTAAATTACTTGTGTTCACACCCCATATTCGATATTCAATAACTAAGGCGTCAACTTAAAACCTCGATATTCAATACTCATTAACCAATATTGTCACGTCAACCTTATTATAGCATCAACCGCAGGCTGTCCACAGCGGAACGTATACGCTGCTCAAAAGTTGATCATGAGCGGCGAAGCTGCGGTAGTTACAGCAACGGTCCACCGCCATTATAATCAGGTCATCTGGCCACCGCGTCAGCCACACACCTAATACAAACACAAACCCATACACGACTTCATATTTGGACGTTGCCATATATCCCATTTTATGAAAATTGGTTTCACGCTGTAGAGATTCGCTACTCACGATATTTGTTTTTTAAGAAGACAACTCCCGCATTTGGACTAAACCCTGTGTCGCGGGGGACTTTACAAAATACAACTAACGGACACAATGAACACCCAGACTCGAAACAACAATTTGTGAATTACACAAAGTGTTGCCTCGTGTGGGGATCGAACCCACAACACTCGCCGCAGTGTCAAGCGGCGAGGCGGCCGCTTAAATCTACGCCAACCGTGCAGTCGAATATTGGTTACAGTTTTGAATATTTAATAGTTGCTATACTCTTAAGACTTTTAAGTGTATTGCGTCTTATGATGGTTGACAAAGTGGTTCAATTGGTAGAAACTTTAACTACAATCACGCTCATGGACATGCGACGAGGCCACAGGCAAGATGCCTAATTTCCTCCTATAACCTATGTCGTAATTAGGTTGTAATGGGTTCTATAGAGGCTATTGTTCTAGCACATGCTCAGGTTCACAAACAGGCCTTTATAAATATAGTCTGAGCAAGTAGACGTTAGTATAAAAATAGCCCAGGTTGTTATAAACAATATTATAATTTAAACAGGTTTTCAATGTTTGGTTGAACTAAATTCGTATTTAAAAATGCCTGGATAAAAGCCTGTCTGTACTGGTATTCGTCCAGTTAACATGTGCCGGCTTTCAAGCCTAGCCAGATAAAGGTAGACTGATAGAACAATAGATTTACCCTGACTGACAGGCTGATGGATAAAAATAGGTAAAAACTTCCGAAAGCCGCAACGTAACACGCCCGACACCTGTCTGCAGCGCATCACCAATAATTCGTTTATATTTTTACGCTGACTCTTTAGCCACGTCACTGTCCACGTCGCTTCCATTCGTACCGAATTGCCCGGTTTTAAATTGAAAAAATGCCTGATTAATGAGTATTGAATAATAAAATCACTCCACTGCATTCGTCTGCTTCGCGCAGAGTGACACGACAGCGTTTACCAATTAAATAAATAACTCTACTTTTTGAGACACATCTCATAATGAGATGACGAATGAAATCGAACAAATAGCCTATAATGTATTGGCATTTTAATCCTTTAAATTTTAATACACTTTTTACGCACATAATACGTTCACGTTCTGGTAATAGTGCAAATGCAAGATTTGTAGAACTTTATATTGCAATTAAAAAAAAGGAAAATTGATTGACTTGACGAAATATGAAAACAAATAACACCTAATGTTGAATACACCTAGCTTCAGGACGAGAATGCTACGAATATGCTATAAGCACCTTATTTAATTATTAAACCGTTTGTCAATTTTACGGGCAACTTGAGAAGTCTGGTCCCTATGAATAGTGACCAGCCTGTATACATTTTATTTTATTGGCTTACCAACAACTGTTAACACTTATAATAGTACATTATCTCACTGAAATATTAACTAAATCTAGTGTTACAGTCAATTATAGGTGAGCACCACATGAGCTATGTTTAGCAAAGATATGTTAACTTAAATTAAGATGTGTGTATTAAACTTATCTATATATTATGTAGATACATATACTAAGTACAAAATATCTATTAAAACAGAGGAATTAGTAGGCACTATAATAACTAACTACGTACTTGGGCATTAATTAGCGTGAGATTTAATAATGTTACGGAACTTACCAAGTGAATCGGTATACACGTCAATGAGGTCACTGCAACTGTTCAACAGTTTGCAAAGTCTGGGAATGGCTGAGTTTGCACCAAGCACAGTACGACGAAACGGAGGACATAGAGGTGTAATCGGGGCGCGCGGGTATCCGTTTCTTTTTCGCTATCCCAGCAGAAAACGATAAGTGCCAAAGGAACCTTTTCTGTATTCTTTCAAGCCTCAGAGTATGGGATGCATAATGCGGTCTCCACACTGTGCTACAGTATTCTACGATACTGCGCACGAGAGTGTTATACACCATAATTTTAGTTCTACTACGTCTAAAACCGGCTACGTTCCTTACAACAAACCCCAATATTCTAGAGGCTTTTTAATTGTACATTCCGTATGTGGTATGAATGTCAATTTCTGATCGAATAGTACACCTAAATCTCTGATTACGTCAGTTTCTTGTATGGGGTCTGAACAACTACGATACAATGACGACACCTGTTGCCTATTCCTAGTAAATTTAACGTGGTGGCATTTCTTGGTGTTAGAACCATGTCATTGTTACTACACCACAGAACTAGACTATCAAGGTCACTCTGAAGCAATTTAACATCTCTGGCCGTTTCGATCGCCCTGCAGAACTTTAAGTCGTCAGCGTACATGAAACACTTTGAAAAGCGAAGGCATTGAGGTATATCGTTGACAAAGATATTGAAAAGAATTGGCCCAATATGAGATCCTTGTGGAACTCCTGATGTTGTTCTATACATGCCAGACTGTAAGCCATTGACTGCGCCAAAAAACCTATTATCTAAATATGTCTTGAGCCAGGCTAGAAGTTTGCCTGTGATACCATATGCTGCTAACTTCTCCAAAAGAATGTTATAGGAGACACGGTCGAAGGCTCGACTAAAATCTGTATATATTACATTGATCTGCTTGCCATTATCGATAACTTCAGCCAGAGTCTCAGTAAAAGTTACCAAATTGATGACCTGGATGTCACGAAACCATGTTGATAACTACTCAAAAACTCAAGTGCGACTGTATCGAAGGACAAATCAATGACTAGGACCTTAGCAAATGCTGATGTAATAGAGATCGGCCTATAGTTAGCAACACTATGGTCATCACCACTCTTGAAAATAGGCACAACCTTAGCTTGTTTCCATAAAGCTGGAAAACACCTGGAGCTAGTGATTTGTTGTAAATTATTAACAATAGATGCGCTAACGCAGTTGCAGACTTGGATATAAAAATTGGAGGTATACCGTCAGGACCCACTCCCTTCTGACAGTCAAGAGATTTTAGTTTTCAACGAATCAAAATGAAGCACAGGAGCGGTGAGAGATAATCTATATAGTTGATCATACTTTTGAGGGAGTCCTGGCAAGAAACATATCCCCTTGTTTTCTCGTCAATAAAAGCAGATGAGTAATAAGTAGCAAACATTTTGCAAATCTCTTGGCTATCAGAAGTAGTTTTAACGCCGTTAGTCATTGAGATAGGATATGAATTGGAACCACCTCGCTTGTTTCTAATGTAGGTCCAAAATTGTTTGGGATTTCTTACAATTTCCGTTTCAATACTTGCAATATACATACATTCTTTTCGTACATTTCTTACTTAATATGTGAAGTTCAATGTTGTCCCTGGGATTTTTATATATTTTATACTGTTTTCTCAGTCGTTTATTTTCTTTTAAAGCTCTTACTAAGTTTCTATTAAACCAGGGAGGATAATCGAGGATCGATTATTATATTTAATTTTATAATAGGGGGAATGGAAAGAAGAAATTAATTTAGATTCCTTTTGAAGAAATCTTCAGGGCCGGTCCCAATTTACATCAGTTTAGGTCATCATATCATCAAAATATACATCTCTGATCTCCAAAAACGTGGATAGATTGCATATTAAATCCAAACGTAAGAAATCATGATTATCGTACTCTAAGAGTTATTAACGAACTCCTCGGTACTGTTCACTAATGATCGCAATGATCGCAGACCATCAGAGGGTCCTAGCTTGATTGCTAAATTGAATGGAATCCCAGTCGCTGTTTCTGCTAAGAATCCCAATAATTACAAAAGACCAAAAACACGGTCTCAACGAAGAGTCAATCATTTTTAATTGAGTGACACGACTGCCTGCCATCTTAGGATATATTCCTATTTGTTATAAAACCAATTTAATTGCAAAATAATATTCCAAAAACAATCTTTATAATACACCTGCCCAATCACTATTATTAAAAAAGCAATTATTAAAAAAGTAAAATTATGGATGTATCAACTCTTTTCGGTATTATACTTTATTTTGGAGGCATAAATGGGCATTCGTGGTTATGATCTCCGTTTTATCACCGATTACTTATGTGGCAGGACGCAATGTGTTAAAATAGATGATCTTGTTAGTGATTATATTCCACTTGTTTTTGGTGTTCCACAGTGTTCTGTCCTCGGTCCTACCCTTTTTCTTTTATACATAAATTCCTTATGTCCTATCTCTTCCCAACTGCTCCATTTTTGCACATGCTGATGACACTGCGTGGACCAAAGTATTTACCACTGCTGAGCAGGACCTCGGCTAGGTGATGCAGTGGCTATCTACCAACCAATTAACCCGTAATCTAAATAAAACAACTTACCTTACCTTTTCCCAAACCTCACAAACGCAACCATCACTAGACAATTTCACGCTAAAAGCCCATTCTTGTTTAGCTGACTCCCAAACAACTATCTGTGACTGCCCATCTTTAAGTAGGTCTACCGAAATAAAATACCTTGGAGTACATGTTGATAATCTTGTTACATGGAAATCTAATGTCATGAGTCTTAAAACCTGAGTGCGCAAATTGTTATTTTTATTTTTTCAAAAATAAAAATAACCCTGAGAATGATGTACAATGCCTTATGTCAGTTAATTTTGACACATTGTATATCTGTATAGCGTGGAGTCGCAAAGACACATCTATTCCATTTGGAGCGAGCACAAAGAGTAGCTGTACTTAAAGTTATGTATTTTAAGGACTTCAGATATCCAACCTCTTTACTTTATCATGAATGCAAATTACTTACTGTGAGGTAGCTCTTTGTGCTTAAAACAGAATGTAAAAAACATAACCCTCTTGTATATGATCCAAACACACCAACGAAACGACGTGCAAATAGGGTTTGCAAATCTCGGGGTTTCAAAAGCGCTTTAGCTGCTTGCCCTTATAATATTATTGCTTCTTTCCACTCACAAAAGCCCAATGTAAGAAAAAGTGGCTAACTGGCTTACGACTAAGGACTATGATGATACAGAAAATTTACTAAGGATATCTACACTTTAAATAAATACGGTATTCGTCGAGCAGTAAAGGTGTATATGGCTAACTATATAAATTTTAAACTTACAACTCATTCACACACACACACACACACACACACACACACATACACACACACATCACACAAACACACACACACACACAAACATATGCACACGCGCACGCATATTCACACAAGCATGCATAATCATACTAGCAATCACACAACTAACACTTAATTTATTTTCTTCTATTATTATACATTAGTATAATTATATATATTTGCTTTTACTATATGTTGCTCAGTATATGAGACACACTACACCAACACTTAAATTGTAGTAACAATCTATTGTGAGGGCCCTGGTACCCAAAACACAAGTTTAATCTTACCTTGGGTACCAGTGTTCAACAAATATGGATACAAATAAATTAAGTTATTGCTGTGTTCTTACAAGATTTTATCTTTTGTGACAGTAAATATATTATTATACATTTTTATTATTATTTTACCAAAAATAAAATACATGAACTCAAAAATATTACACAATTTTCATTTACTCGTGTAGTTAATAAAGAGACGTAAGCCAGACATAATACGTAAAAAGTTATCTATATTTACTCTATCTACGATCACAATATAAATATCAACGATCACCTGTAGAAAGTCTCTCCCCATCTGTTCAGAAATTCTAAACCAACAAAAATATCTTTCCGCCGCATTTACCAAGCAAGTCGCTTGTATAATATATTCAAGATCCTACACGAGACCATCCTAGTGGTAAGGAATTTAATACCACCTAATTTACATAATTATAACTTCCAACTATTATGACGATAAGTAACTGGAAGTAGATAAATGTAAATTTCGTACATTCTATTACGAACTGAGTTTTCTTAATTAATTAATTCCCCGTCACCTTTCACTCATACTTCAACAATTTGAGAGACTGTAAAATCCAATTTCACATTTCTTTTTATTAAAAGCGTCACCATTTAATGAATTTTGTAAACATTAATTATATTGACTAAGTAACAACAAAGGTGGTGTAAATCGAAAGTCTTTGTAGGTGTAAACGAACAAAATCAATTAGGTATTATATTGACACGTAAAACATGGTTCTGACAATCGTTGAATAATTGTGTAGAATTTGCCTCGCATGGGTTAATTTAATACACTCTGTATAGAGTTAGGGTTTTATTTGTTCGAGGGTAAAATACGTGCGCTATGGCTGCATGTTTTTGAGCTCGGATTCCATTGTTCGTCCAGGTTTGCATGACAAACAATGCAACGTACTCTCATCCCCGCATGTATTCCTCATGATATTTTATCAATATATTGCCATCACAAATGAAGCAAGGAATAAAATTCTATATTCCATTAGGATAATTAATTTCTGTTAATATTTTCATTTTTCATTTCCGGGCTAAAGCTTATTGCAATATTGTTAATGGAGAGTATCCATTTCGGTTTATAAATCCTTTGCTTTTTGTATTGCTATAAAATTTTTATGAAATGTTTTAATGGAAAAATTGCAGGTGTAATAATAACTTTAATATTCTCGGCTGTCTATAAGGAAAACGTCTTAAAATCAGGGATTGTCTAACCTCAATTTATTTTACTGTGTTGGTTATGAAATTATTGGGTGTCTATTTACATGATGGTGGTGGATGAGTATTTACAACATTTTGCAGGTTCAAATGTGACGCGTTTTTTTTTCTTAACAAAGATATCCTATTATGTTTATTGCCAATATTGTGCGTTATGTTACTTCCTATGGATAATTATTTTATATGAATAGTAGTATAGCATAGTATGACTAGACTGTTTAGTGTGTTTTATAAATGTCGTGAAATAGAAGGTACCTATCACTGCTCGCGGCCACTGCCTTCGTCAACGGTCCTATTACACCCTGTGTATCACAATATGTATGCATTTTAGTCATAACGAGTAAGCCTATACATATCATATCGGTTCAGTAAATCTAACTGACGCTACGTGACAAGACTAATTCGTTCCAACTTGTAGGAGGAAAAGCCGGCAAATGCCCAGGTTTCTAGTTCACATAGCAAACCGATATGTATCCGTCGGTTCTAACAGAATACGGCGGCGATAAACTGCTTGGAGCGGTATCTGTGAAATTCATAAAGGATCTGTTACACAGTATGGACAAATATCTACGAGTACATGGCAGTTAGCTAACTCATTTGCGAATTCTTCTTTGAGTCTTATCTTTTTCGTGTGCGTGTGGCCAACTTTAGTGTCGGAGATGTCGGATCACCCACAGACCTCCGACGTAGTGTCCATATTGACTCACCTAAAGTTCTTTACCCGAAAGTGTACTTCCTAATGATTTGTAATCCGAATGATCACTCTTCCTAAAATTTTCATTCATACTATTTGTAGTGCAACCGGCGATGTTCATAACACTCATGTTTCCGAGAATTGTAATTAATAATATCATTAATGTAAATATATTTAACTCCTACTGTTTTTTTATCATAACGCTTTTATCCCTAAACATAATTACCATAATATTTTCACTCATACTCATAAAGAAACACTGCTGTCTATTGCTAAGTTCATGTCGGTGTATTATTATTACGTGCATGTTTGTGTTAATGCTTTATTAATATGGAGGAAAATTATTTAAAATCATTTAAAATCAGTCGCGGCGGATTAAAATTAGACGTACATGGATATATATATGAAAAAATCCGAATAACAGTGGATAAACAATATTGGGCGTGTGAATTAAGAAGCAACAAAAAGTACAAGTGTAAGGCGAGATTAATCACCACTTTCGATAAGGAAGTCAATAAGTATAAATTACTGGAAGGACCGCACCAAGAACATAATCATGAACCAGATGCTTTGAAGGAAAAGGTTTGTTTTTAAACTTTTTCTTGTGATTACAAAACAACTGTTCACATTTTTACATTTAGCCATTTTATTTTTGGTTATTGTTGTTACGTACTTAGTACTATAACTATACCTGAGATAATTATGTCTAAAAAAACAAATGTTTAGAATGATTAAAGGTCGTTTCACTGATTTTTATCTTAAATGAATGAAATTCAGAGTGTCGTCTTGGGGTCACTATGAAAAAAATACTTAGAAAATTTTCGCGACCAATTTCGAGGTAGTGCTCCCCGGTCGGTGCCGCGGCACCGCTCACTCGCTCGACTGGCGCGTAGTTGGTCACACACAGTTCTAACCTAACCTAACCTATGGATCCCTTCCACATCGTTTTTACGACAAACGGTTAGTCGGAGACAAAAACACCAAGACACTTTTAGTCTTATATTTAGGTGTTTTATACGATAGAATCGAGAAAATAAACGATTTGCAGTAATAACACTTTTTTGGCTAAATTTTTGTCTTCGCGCCGTAGCGCCCCCAGGGCTACACTCCAACCGAAATTCATAAAACACGACTCATTTACGGTTATGTTTATGGCCTGGGAGTTTATACCGCAGTTTTAACCGTACCTAAAACTACCTATAGGACTGATTAGGTTCTGACACTTCGCCGGCCGCTGCCGCGGCACGCTCGCTTCGCTCGCTCGGCTCGTGCGTTGTGGTCACAGTTCTTACCTAACTTAAACCAATAATAATGAATAGGACCGATTCGTTTCTGGAACTTGATCATTGTACTATTGTGTATTTGTACCACTGTACTATTATTCATAAGAATAATAGTTAACATATAAATTTTATACATGTTATGTGAAAATAAAGTTACGCAAAATTAGTGTATATAATACTGATTATTATGAATAAAAATAAATCTAATCAAAAAAGATATGACTTTGAATAATAGTGTAAAAGATGGTTATGTTGAGAAAAATAGGAAAACAAATAAAAGTATAATATGTTTATTGCTACTGACATTATGAAGTTAAACGCTTCGGAATTATGTACATTAGAGACAAAGTAGTTAGGAATTGTGATTGTTAGGGTGAAAATGTTAGAAAGATCATTTTCGGATTTCCAATTATCTGAGTTGAAAATTTAGGTGAACTTTGGCACACCCTGCCTAACGTTTCTTTTTCTGAGACAAGAACCGGGACTGACATCCGTACATGGCCTCCGAACCTCCGAATCACTAAGTATGTGCTACTAAAACGTAACAAATCATTTTAATAGATGCAGCTTCCATCAAATTTTATTCTGACTTAGTGTGAGATTTGCGTCAGGTAATAATTGAGATCGTCTTGACATTGTCTCCTGCGAAGCGACTTGCGTACATTAAAGCTTGGCGTAGAGCTGCCATGCTTTCGATAGGCTTCAGTAATTACTAAAGTTTCGATTACCTTCTTAATTGCATTAAACTAAATGAGACATGCTCCTGCCACTTATTAGTGTAGAACAAACCGTGATTAATACATACGTAAAGATCATGGCATACGATTAGTATAAAACGTGATATATATCTTCCAGATATTAAAAATATCGACCAGTGTAGAAACGTTAGAAAACGTTAAAAAGTGAAATAAAATTATAGTAGGATGAAACCCATTGGAGCTGGAAGACTATAAAAAGTTAAAGAAAAAATAATTACGGGTGATCTGAGGTAGGGAAGTAGATGGGGTTGCGATTTTAAGGGTAAAAAAGGGTTTTTCTCGATTGCCGGCAAAACTACAAGTCTTATGGAAAAAACGTAAATGGCAAAGTTGTAGATAGTCAAAAAATCTACAACTGTTGTATTTACACTTTATTCACATAACGTCAAAATCTATGTGGAAAATTCAAATAATCGAGTTTTTTGTTTTTTATTTTTATCTTTTACAATAGTTTTTTTTTTCTTTTCACGAAATTTGGTGAAAATTTACCGTTTCAAAAATTATTTAACCTAATTTTGAACTCAGATATTTCATTTTTTGTTTGAAACTATGCGAATGAATTAAAACAAAGAAGATAATAAATAAATCTACAAATCATTATAATCTATAATTTATTGTGATCAAATATAAATCATGCCTAGGCATGATTTATATTTGATACTTAAATTCACCTGACTCTAGGGTTGATCCTTTCATTAACATACCGATTTAGAATCAGTCGAAAATTCAATTACAAGTTGGCTGAGTCAATTTAGAACTGCGATAGTTACACAAAATAAAAATAATCGTGTAAGTTAGTAATTCGTATGGTTTGGTTACAATGCCGTATGTCGGAGTTGTAACGCACGGGCAACGGAAATAAAGTTACCGCGCAACGCAAGCAGCTGTTGAACGCTGAAACGGACGTTTTTATTTTAGACTTTTAATTTATTGAAATGTTGATATGAAGCATACGAATTTTGCTATGTCTCTGTTAATTGTTGAGGCTGACATACCTTTGTAAGGTTATTATTTTTGTAAAGCGCGCGGGGCGAATAGCATTTCTGCATTTTATAATCGGCTTTTTTTGACCAGTCATAATACTGAAACCGGAAATAATGGTTCCTCGGTGTGGTGACGCATTAAGAATACAAAGTGTCAGTACCCCATTACATTCCGTAGCTGCCGCAAGTGGTTACTATAGAATTTATACGAAGCAAATAGCATATTGACGAGATCCATCTCGCAAGCAATTTTTTTTCGTCAGCCATGTATGTATATAAACTTTCCCACTGCTGGGCACGGGCCTCTTCTCACTATGAGAAGGGTAAGGCCATAGTCCACCACTCTGGCCAAGTGCGGGTTGGCAGGCTTCACATGTCTTCCGAGAACATTACGGAGAACTCTCAGACTACAGGTTTCCTCACGATGTTTTCCTTCACCGTATAGCAAGCGATAATTAAAAATTTATGCAAATAATTTCGAAAAGTCATTGGCCAAGCAATTATATTGTGAAGCAAATTCGAGGAGGCCTATTTCCATCAGTGGACTACAAAAAGCTGATGATAAAATATTGTTGAATATCTTTTTCCTGAACCCGAAAAAAGTTAATTCGAAACCGTACTTACGCATTTATCCACATGAACACTTTTCTGATACCTCATTTGTAACTAACGAACTAGAAAATATATCTCGAGAATTTACTTTGACGTACTCACAGTTTCGTATTGGTAAGAAAATTCGTAAGTTTATGTAATCTGGATGACGGTGCAAACATTTGGAAGCATTGGAGTGATATGATGGTAGACTTACATTATAATACGATCTATTTAGTAATTGCCAGCGAATTCCTTGGTTTTTGAACACCTCGCCGAATTGTAAAAACTGTTCCGCGTTAGAAGATATTCTTGATATCTATATTTTAATATGAAACTAAGGTGCAGACTTATGTACTTTTGACATAAATACATACTAAAGCTACAAGTTTGGGTTTTAACTAATCACTTTAATTGTAATTTAATGGAAAAAATTTCCATCGGGATGCGGCAGGTCAGATGGCAGTCGCTCTGGGGAAATGCTATTATTCTGTCAAATCCTGTTCGACTAATAATCGGACTCCGACTCTTATGTGAATGGCTACTGTAATAAATTGCATGACTGGAATGTGATAATATAGTTGGGACACTGAAAATAGCACAACATTCATAAATATTCAATATATTATCATCACTTGAAAGAAATGATCGACCTTGTTATTTTTAATTTAGAGTTTGTTTTAGAAATAGCAAATTTCAAGCAAAATACCACACGTATTGTTTGATATTACCTATCATTAATATGCGTAGAGAAACTTCGGGTACGAATTTAACATAATTAAAGTTTATGTTAAAGAGCTGTGATCAGAATTTAAAATGTTCTATTGATAACAAAATCATTAATATTAATAAGTAAAACGTTCGTAGTTAACTTTTATCTGACATAGAAGTGGTAGTTTTATTATTTTGCCATAGACGACTTGAAAAATATTGCAATCAAATCACTACAAAGCCAACGTCTGAACAAGTGACTACAAACGAAAACTACTTTCCGTGATTATGGTTTTCCGTATTACAACCTTTCAATTTTGCACATAATAATACAGATTTAATACATACATATATAGAAATAACCCGAATATGCCCAAAGGCTACTACAATATTTCGACATTGAGCTTTTACGCTAAGCCAGCCAAATTTCCAAACACGGCATTTCCTGACAGGAAAGACGGATCTTATGACAATAGGTAACCAAGAGTGAGAAGTGGTGTCTTTTGTGAATTGTAACTCAGAAGTTACAATTCACAATGAATGATGACAATCAAAGGCATTTAAAGCCGACGATTGTCTTATAAATCAATGATTAAATCTAACACTATGGTTTACACCGCATTCCCTGTCCCACTAGATTACTGTTGTGACAATAATGTAATATTTTTATATTAAAAGGCTCATGCTCTTTTTTCTAGATATCGAGATGGTAAGCCGTTTACTCTATCTGGTTCATCGGGCCCTCACCCTGGACCATCTGGCATAAGCAACCGGATCACTAACCGGGGCTCACGTCTTCAGTACGCAGAGAAATCTTTTGCACCGAGAGTACTAACACCAGTCCATATGCGTACTGAGTATCGTGACCGCCTTGAAGAAGCGATTGAGCCCTTCGAAGAGGTAAGTGCATTAGAATAGAACAGCTTACTCAAACGGCACCGCATTCGTACATCACCGCATCAAATAGTACTGACCGCACGCTCTCCACGCGTCCACAGCTTTCTGGCGACTACAATATCTAGCAGGCAGATCTCAGGCAGAGGGATGATCGCTTACCACAAAAGCTGCTACATTCAAAGGAGACTCGTGCCTACTGGTAACCACACTTATCTATCAATTTGTCAGGTTAAGCGACTTCATCTCATCGGGTTGAGATGTTGGAGGACATGCATTCAAGCCACATAAAACGCGCAATGATTTCAGTCCAATACTGGGAAGATGAAGATATTGCTGCAGATTACATGTCCTACATTGTCTGGTTGCCGTGCTTGCCGCCTGCTTTAAGCGAGCAATCAGTTACAATATACTTGACACACTCACTTGAACCTCGCGGTAAGCACGACATGAACCGTCTAGCGGCCAAGAAGATTGAATATCGTTAGTTATAAAGCCAAATATCCGTATTTGAATGTCATCATGTCTGCTGTGTGCGCTGGTGCGGCAAAGGTCAGGTATGCTTTCTTTGGTAGTTTGTTACACCACAGGTATAAGCAGCTATCCATTGGAGACACCAGGATATACTAAAAATTGGTTGCAGCAATCCTACGATAGTGTACAATTTACATGGTCAGCTCGTTATAGGTTTGGTGCTTATTCAGCTCAAGGGTATATAATTAAATTTTAATGTTGCACAAATGGTTGTTTCAAATTATACAAGTTTTATAAAATAATAGCTGTGCTTTTCTGAAATGATATAAGTATAAACGGCAGATGCTGTTTTTCTTGTATAGCCATGTTTTTAATCTTGCATCTATTCGTCGAATCAAATTGCCCGTTTGTAACTGAAATTACAATAAAGTACAGTAGAATACAATATCGAAAACACGACTAAGGAAAATAAACTTATCAAACCGTTTGGCCGACCTATAATAAGTACGTCAAATTCTCCAATTAACTCATAATGCTACTGTCAAGAAAATTAGGAGGGGCTAAGATCTTTTTTTGATTGCGAAAGGTTGTAAAAGAGAAAATGCTTCTGGATTTTGTTTGAATCCTATCAACTTTAGGCAACAGAAAGATTGCCAAATAAGGTGACCATATAATAAAAGACACAGGGCCTATGTAAAATTTTGTAATCTAGGTATCTTATAACAAGTTAATATAACTGTATTTTAAAATTTTCTGCAGTAAAAACGGGCACAAACAACAACAACAGCGGCAAAGATATCAGTTTACACTAACTGCACATAATTGATGCCCATTGGGTTTCGTAAACAGGGATAAATAAAGTATTGATGAACACATTTTTCACAATGCGGTTGCCAGTAACATTCTGTGTTGTATATTTTGTAACAAGATATATTTGTATTGGTATCAATTATGCTTTATGGCCGAGACTTGGTTTTTGAAATCATCGCTATCTCTTGCGTTGCGAAGATATGTCTGTGATGATGTCTGAGATGTGTCTGACAAGGCTGTCGTTCTGTAGAATTTTATTGTGTCATAGTTAGATTAGAAATTGGCCCCGCGCTCCTAGGTGAGAATCTTGGACGCAACTGTAGCGGCTGCTGACGCTACAAATTATATACAAGGCGCGCTATTGTGTAAGTGCGGCGCAGCAGTCGTCTCCACGCTCCCCTACAGTTAGGTCGTATTTTTATAGTTTATTTATATTTCAAAGTGGTACCTCAGTAAAGTTTATATATTGCAGTATTTCATTTATTTCTTTCTTCGCACACAACATCTTCATATATCACTACATTGGTGACCCCTGACATCGAAGACGCAACCTTCGGCTCAGCTTCGGCAACGCAGCATTGACGCACGTGCACATGGTCAGCGGAGTCAAATAAGCGCATGTGCAGCATGGCAACAGCGTGCAGCCAAGCAGCATGGACACGGAGATAGCCTGAACTCATGGGAGACGACTCGCCCTTTTCACTACGACCGAAAGGGCTGACGACCTAACTGCGGAGAACATCAGAGTCAGGACACGTGCAATGCGCGGAGGATTTGCATACATGTGGAACCATTGGAAAAAGCAACAAGACGATCTGCCGACAACAGCGACTACGGCATTATGGGCAGCAGCGGCATTTCGGAGTGGCATACGACGGCTGCGGCACTTTGCAGGACGACGGCACTCTGCAGGACAGTGCGTACGTCGAGGCACAACGCGTAAGGCGTATTGACCTTGGTGGCGAGGCAGCATTCCGCACCAAGTCGGATCATACGCAGCTTACTCCGAGGAAGAGGAACGACATGGGACCGGCGGTGGCACTCTACGGGCTCTACGGGACAGTGCACGCGTCGATGCGGCTGATCACACTTGGAGGCGAGGATGGATACCGCTCAGTGTTGGATAGCGCACCCTGTCGTCCCTCAGTACGGCCCAGGCAGCATACGAAGATCGCTGGCGGAATCAGTGAACGTATTTGCTTCTTCGTACGACTAGCTCTCTCTACAAGCGGCTTACGAAGAGCAAAGGAAGTTCGACAGTAACGGCAGTAGTGTTCAGATATTGTGTTTTTTAAATTAAAAGTAACTTTATATCGGTTCTAAAAATAAATTCTTAGTTTATAAATTTAAAGAGTCCCACATGTGGCATCCGTAGTGTTTTACTTAGTATGCATTCTCAGAACTAGCGCTCCGGTAACTCGATACAGGTTAATGATAAATATGACGCGATTCGTGAGCGCTAGCAAAAGTTACTGATTATCATTTTATGTTGTTAATTTTTTATACCTGTGTTAATATTGATCTCTAGTATTTTTAAATTGTTAATTTTATAGTTCCGTTATTTTTCTTTTTAATAAAGGGGGGAGTATTGTAGCGGCTGCTGACGCTACAAATTATATACAAGGCGCGCTATTGTGTAAGTGCGGCGCAGCAGTCGTCTCCACGCTCCCCTACAGTTAGGTCGTATTTTTATAGTTTATTTATATTTCAAAGTGGTACCTCAGTAAAGTTTATATATTGCAGTATTTCATTTATTTCTTTCTTCGCACACAACATCTTCATATATCACTACATTTGGTGAAAATTATCATTGTTCACAGTCTGGGCTATCAATTGGGCTGGGCTGGGCTGGTATTGTAGCGGCTGCTGACGCTACAGCAACCATAAAGCTAGGACGTTAATGAACTGCTTTTTTCATAAGTAGGTTCCAAGATAACAAAACGGCTTATGAGCTCCGGATTGAATATTCAGACATCTAGACACGAAACAACTATTTGTGGATCAAATTGTATAGTTTGTGTCGATTTTGACTCAATGAGCAAAAAAATGGTGCAAATTTTGAATTGAGTGTCATAAACATGATAGGCATATTACTGTAATTTCAAACTTGCTCTACTTTTGACCCGTGGCAGTTTAAAGTCAAAATCGATGCAAATTCGTATGTAAGCTCAACACGGCAGCCACCTAAAGCATTTTTCGAAGTATGAAAAATGCCTCGCTGTCAAAAGTGAGTTTGTAGTAAAAAAATTCAGAATTTGACGGCAAGTTATGCATGAAGAATGTGACGAGATTGAATGCAATAGAGGTACTTTGGGCTTGTATAAAGCGGCAATTTGAGCGTCACCTATAAGTTTTGTGTGCATTGCCAGCTTTATCGCTTATCTATTTTTGTTGTAGTTTATAAATGCATCATACTGCTATCAAACCAAAATCAGCCATGCTTTGTGCACTTTTTAATGATTGCCACAATATAAAAATTATGTATGGTTTACTAACCAACTTAACAAATGGCAATATCTACTATGTGGCTGTATCCATTACAGGATGGTAGCCATAAAGAGGTTTTAAAATCAGATTTATCTTAAATAGTTCCGAATAACTTTTTTTTTCCAAACAGAGCTATGTTGTTATCCTTTTTGTTCATAGCAGATATTGGTTTGAAACAACAGTATATGGATTTGATTGTAGTTTTTTACAGGGCTTTTCATAAAATAATCTTCTCACCACCATTATTGCTACAGTTCTACAATCGGTCGTAATTGTTATCCTCCTAAGGACGAATTGTTACCGTATTCTATAGTCGCCAGCAATACAAAAGGCTTGCGTATAACTGATCAAGGCAGTGTGGTAGGAGAGAATATGACGAGATAATATTGGCTCCCAACACTGAATGGACGCAAGGGTTACTGTACGTTCTAATTATTGAGCTATTGATTTGCTACGTCGATATTCTAATGGAAGTTGTTACTGAGTTTTGACGTATTCAGTTTGATAGGTTTTGAAATTGTGTATAGATTTTGCTGTCTGTAATTTAGGTATGTCAAAATTGGAGGAACGTGATAATCCAGAATTTAGTTTTCAATTCTTAAAATGCTCGAAGATGTAGAGATTTTATAAACAATCATGTATTTAAAATGGATAGCTGAGTTTTAAAATGATACCTCTACACAATACTCAATGTACAATATAGACCAGAATGTCGACTAATTTTGGATGGTTTTGGCAAATAAAAGCATAAGAGCAAAAGTATTTATTAACACGGCTATTTTGTCATAAAATAGTTGTTTGCCATCAATGACAAAAAGATTATGCTACTAACTACTCGTAGATACTTAGGACGAGAAGATAATAAACGCCCGTTCTGTACATTTAGTCCGCCACTAAGTAGGTACCTACTTATTTAATCCAAAATTAACATGTCTTTAAATATATCAACCACTGCTAGTAATAAGAGTAAAATTCCAGACATACTTATATACTAATATTTAACCGAATATCCCATTCATGAAAACTGTACCACTTTACACTCGATGAAAAAACCACTTTGCAGACGAAGGTACAAAGAGCAATGAAATTACCTGTTAAAAACATGTCACGGGTTGTTACTGCGGATTACTTTTTAATTTAGATGCTCACTTCTACCTGCTAAAGTTTGTAGTAAATAATCAGAAGTCCGTAGCCAGCGAACAATTCTATCAGAGTCAATGTACTTTAAAGGCTATCACGAGTTTAAGGAAATTGTAAAATCGTCACGATCAGCATTCCTAAGCCCGCCACAGTAAACTTATCTATATTTCTATTTGTTTAAAGCTTATATTTCGCTGATAAGCATCAAGTAAGGGGTTTTCCTCCGATCTCGCGACGACGCTTTGACTTTGTGATAAAACAAAAAAGCATTTTTGTTCAGTCACTTAATTTGTACTTAAAAGCCAATCTTGCACCACTAGAATGATACCATACTAGAATGCAGACATGCCGTGTTAGCTACAAACGTAATGTACACTTCAACGAACCTAAAAATATAACGACGAAAGTTTACGGAAATATAATTCTAAAGATTTAAATCTATTATTATAATTTCTCACTGGTACATGAAACTTAGTTTTCATCAAGCTATTCTAAAACAGATTTATGTAAAATCCAGCTTTCGATTGCTGGTTTATTATGTAATAAAATTTAAATTTTATGAGCATTGATATAGAGAATAGTAGCCAAAATCAATTAATTTTGTTCCCATGAGTCTAAACAGAAGAGATACATAATTATATCGACGAGCAGCGATAGCCTAGTGGAGAGACCGACAGACTGCTACGCAGAGTGTTCGGGTTCGAATCCACGGCGCGCACCGATGACTTTTCGGATTGTGCGTATTAAATTGTTAATTATCGCTTGCTATACGGTGCAGGAAAACATCGTGAGGAAACCTGCATGTCTGAGAGTGCTCCATAATGTTCTCGAAAGAAATGTGAAGTCTGCCAACCTGCACTTGGCCAGCGTGGTGGACTATGGCCTTACCCTTCTCATAATGGGAAGCGGCCCGTGCCCAGCAGTGGGACAGTATAAAGGGCCGATGATTGAGTCTAAAGAGAACATTTGATATGATATGACAATTAGGAACAGGCAAGTTAAACATTCCTATATGCTCGTAGTATTCAATTCAAATTCTTGTTACACATTTATGATTAGGAGCGATAACACAAAGTTATTTACGTTCAACACTGACAATGCCACAAAGGTATTATAAAACTCGCTAAAAAATGTACTTAATTACTTAAAACGTTTAGATCGCAAACACCGGTGTAATTGTGATGAGACATCGAAACATGATCAAGTTAATGCATTAACTTTTAAAGGGGCAATTAGACGTATTACGTTCGGCGATGGTGGTCGGGCAATCAGTATTTACGACGGAAGCTACGTTGGACGCGTCATAAACGTGACATCGGGAAGTGGTTCGTGCTGCGCCGCGATACTCATGGCCTATTGTTTCGAAGCTACTGCCTTGGACACACACAGACTACCTATTAAATTTGGACTTGATGCTCATTCATATTTCAACTGTGGAAGAAGCGGTCGATTACCGCGAAATTCATATTTGAAACTCAGTGTTTATTTTTAAATATTTCTTTTTATTTACTGTGGCATCCATCTTAATTAGAGATACGCCCGCCAACAACGTTAGTATTAGTCGTGTTAGCAAAATTTCTTTAATTGAAGTTCGTGTTAAGTCGGTATCTTGGCCCAGCCTTCTAACAATTACTTTGATACCGATCTATATCATTTGTCGACGGGTCTTAATGACTCTATTTATATTGAAGACATCGATGTGGGGAATAAGAGTGGTAAATAAAATGAAATAATTCATTGGACTGACAGTTGGGTGCGTCTGTTTAATACAATGAGTCCAGTTTATACCATTCATAAAATAGGTTTGAACGCAATGGTACCGGTGAGTGAACTTTTAATTTCTATTTTGTGTCATGTGTAATTTTAAATTAAAATTTTATATTTCCTTCGTAATGTTAACAATCACATTTTTAGAATTTGTTACCAGTTTTATAAATCTATATCTACAGCAGTTATAGCTGTTAAAATGTTATTAGAAATGTTGTCCTAAACTCCCCAAAAATAACTGAACTAAAATACATTTTCTTGATTATAAAGGCAACCTAAGCTATACATAAAAAATTACCTTTTGTTTTTATATTATTATGCCGATTTTATTGCCTAACCAGAACAAACCAAAACAATACGTTTTCAAGCGTAAAGCTTTAAGTTTTGGTCATTGTTTTAGAAAACTTTGATGCGGTTATGTCACATAGAGAGATACAAATAAACTGATATACCTACTTAGTTTTTAAAACCTAAACGTGTGTTTTGCTGTGCAAATAAGATCCATTTTGTTATGAAATATATCTGTTCATAGGAAAATAAGGATAGCCAATCAATTGAGTCATAATTAACAAACTTGCTGATTAATCTACTTACGTTAACAATATTTCATTTTTACAGCACCTGATATTGATATTTTTATAAAATATAAATTTAAATGCAATGACCTATTATGTTATTCAAATTACGTAGGTTACAAAAGATATGTGATGTAATAAATAATTTATTTCAAAATCTCGTTCTTAACATTTGAAAAGATTTTCTATAAGAAGAAAACTCTTGAATTAATTTTAGTATAAATACACAAATATAAAGTAACAAATTACTAAACTGTAACAATATTTTCTATAAAAAAAACTGCTGTAATTACTATTTTATTTATCCAAGCAATTCTCAGTACTACTGTAGGGTGAATAAGAAAGAGCGAACAGTAATTACGTATTGTGACATTTAATGGCTCTAAGACTCACAAATGAAATGTTCGTGTCTAGCATTCATAGTTTGTTGCTTCGTTGTACCAGTGTTTAATGAACTTGACACTGTTTAAACGTAGTCATAAAGAAGGAAACTACTTCGAACGGAATTGCTTAGATGCTTTAAAGATTAGCTGAATGTGTATGAATATAGAAGAGAAACACATGTACTGTCTTTTGCAGATAAGAAATATATGCTTGATTAAAATTTGATTCAAAACTTTGAAACATTCAAAATTGTTTTTGTATGCTGGATAGCCATATAACGTAACATATCAAAAAAACTTAGTGAAGTTTCATTGTCAAAATTGAAATAGGGCCACGTGATTTCTACTTTCGAATAACGATCTTCCAAATTTATAAATAACTAAACTAACAATAAATTCTAAAAAATTGTGGTTTTCAAATTGATATTGGCGATCTTAAATTCTATTTTTGATTAAACATTCTATGAATAGGTTCGTAAAGGAGGAAGTTAATTAATAATGCGCAATAACTCATAAAAATAAATTCAAAATATGAAGTCTAATAATCTAGCTTTTGCCCGCCTCTTCGCGCGCGTTGAATTCGGGGTAACACTAATCTACTTTTAGTCTCAAGTCGTGTGAAGACACCCTGATTATTCTAAAGACTTCAGAAACTCTATAGGGTACAAAGTTACTCGGTCAGTATCCATGACATTATCTACCGAATTAAAATCACCTTGCATACAATCAAATGTCAAAGCCATGCTCTAATACATGTTCAATATATCTCTATAAACATTTTCGCACTTTTAATATTAGTAGGGAAAATCGTTTCAGCCGTTTAAGCTTATTATATTATTATCAGTTTATAAATGCAAAAAATTTAATCAACGTGCACAATATGACATTATGAATGACGTGACTGTACTGACAGATATGCGATAGCACATGCGCAGCACTCTATTATTAGCGCATGCGTTCTTACTTCCAAGAGGTAAGGTTGTGCCGTACAAACTTCTACCCTCCCTACAATCCCTCCCAGTTTAAGTTTTGCAACTTATGGTAGCCTATGTCCGTCTCCATCGTCTAAAATGTCTCTATACTATATTAAATTTCAACAAAATCGGTTCAGCCGTTTTAGCGTGAAAACGGAACATACATACATACATACACACTTTCGAATTTATAATATTAGTAGGGATACTCCTGCGATAAACAAGACAAAATGGGTACCAGCTAGCTCTCAGTGAAAATAAAAATAATATAAGGAAGAATCAGCATTATATACAATCATCAACTGGCTCCTTTTATTTCGCTTTTAAATTAATATGCGCGGTATTCTATCACATACTTACGTATTTACCTTCCCAAAGAGAAGAAGTGTTTCAATTTTAATGAGATGTAAGGATATTAATCAAAAGCTTATAAAGGATAAGCTTTGAGTATTATTTCTAAGTTTATTTTGATAAGACGTTGATTTAGAAGAGCCTGGCACAAAGACTTTCATTTTAAAATAAAACAGAGATCTCAAAGGCAGGACATAAAATAGAATTAGCAATAGACAACAAGAATAAGAAAGCAGTACTATGAATAATTTTATCGTTAGCCATTAGCTCAGAGGTGTTTATTGCTTCAATAGACTATATCATTTGCTGTGTGGTTGACGGCATAGAATACAAGTGTCACCACCCCCTATCTTCCCGTGGGTGTCGTAAGAGGCGACTAAGGGATAACACGATGCAAATACCATCTTTGCATAGAGACGGAATACTCGTTGTTCTCGCGTCATAAATGTGCGCGTGGGATCGGGAGGTCCCGGGTTCGATTCCTGGGTTGGGCAGTGTTATTGGGTTTTTCTGTCACGAAATTCTCAGTAGCAGCACGGAGTCTGGAAATGTGCCCGGTACGCCAATAGGCTCGCCCCTTATTACGTGGGACTAAAGTATATCTGGCGAAAAGTGGGTGTAGAAATACACCTCTGCCCACCCCTTCGGGGATAAAAGGCGTGACGATATGTATGTATGTATGTATGTAGACTGTATCACAATAATAAAAAAATGTGACGAGTACGATTTTGAAGTACTTAAAGAAATCGTTTGTCGTTATAGCAACCGGGTTGTATTAGTTGCATCCTATGCTTTCGGTTCAGAGCTGAATGCCTACTGGACCACCGAGATAAGACTCATATCAGTTTTGTTCTGAACCTCATTGGTCTTGCAATTTGTTAACGGTAATTGGTTAGTTATTTCTGTGAAAAAATTATTGATCATAAGCCAGAAAGCGGGGGTATGGCGCATTGAGTTATATGTACTACACAGTACATTTAACTCAATGGTATTCCGTTACATTCGTCCGCATACATTATGCCATTTTTGTAGGTAGTAGAGCCTTGCTGATATCATCATGAATGGACCGTCTCGACCGGGGAAGTACTACCCTCTCACAGAAAATCGACGTAAAGTAACAGTACCTAAACTGTTGCGTTTCGTTTGGTGAGTGAGAGTGCCGGAGGCCCTATCCTTTTCCTTTCCCTTTTCCTATCCCTTTTCCCAACCCCAAGGGGCGGCAACGCACTTGTGACTCTTTTGGTGTTGCTTGTGTCCATGGACGACGGTAATTCTGATCCGTCTGTTCGTTTGCCACCTTGTACCATAAAAAAAATGAACCGGTCAAGTGCGAGTCGAACTCGCGCACCAAAGGTTCCGTACAAACCTGTAGGTATATATAATTATTAAAAAAAATATATGATGAAACTAAAAATTTAAGGTTTTCGAAATTTTTCATATATGCTATAAAACGTTGATTTAGGTATGCCAAACTTCAAGATTCTAGATCGACTGGAAGTACCCTTTAGTTTTGACTCGAGCATTTGATATGAATTTCAATTTTATATCTCTACGGGTTCATGAGGAACGCGATAGTTAGTACCTTTAAAAAATATTGAAAATATTTTAATTACATGATGATGTAACTAAAATTGACAGATTTTTGCATTTTTTCCTTTATCTTAAGACGTTGCTTCATGCAAAATTTCAAGATTCTGAGTTCTATGAAAGTACTCTGTAGGTTTTAATTCCCTTGTGAGTAGTTGCGAGTTTGAAAATTTGCTTAAATTGCTGTTTATGTTGATTGCGTTGACATAGAAGTTTGATTTTGTTACAGCTTAAAGATATTATAGAACCAAGTATTTGTTATGAATTTTAATTTAATTCCTCTACGCGTCCATAAGGAAAGGGTAGTAACATTAAAATTATTATTATTATTTTTATTATATGATGTTAGTAAAAATTTGCGGTTTTCGCAATTTTTCCTTTATCAGTGCTATAAGACGTTGATTCGTACCAAATTTGAAGAATCTGAGTTTACGGGAAGTACCCTGTAGGTTTTGATTCCCTTGCTAGTAGTTGCAAGTTTGAAAATATGCTAAGATTGCGGTTTCTTTTGATTACGTTGAGATAGAAGTTTGATTTTGTTACAGCTTAATTGTATTATAGACCTGAGTATTTGATATGAATTTCAATTTAATAACTTTACGCGTTCATGAGGAAAGGGGTAGTAACTTTAAAATTAATACAAATATTTTTTATATGATATAACTAAAAATGTACGGTTTTCGAAAATTTTCCTTTATTTGTGCTATAAGACATTACTTCGTACCAAATTTCAAGATTCTGAGTTCACTGGATGTACCCTGTAGGTTTTGATTCCCTTGCGAGTGGTTGCGAGAAAATATGCGGCTTAAATTCTGTTTCTTTTTATTGCGTTGACATAGAAGTTTGATTTAGTTACAGCTTAAAGGTATTATACACCTGAGTATTTGATATGAATTTAAATTTAATACCTCTACGCGTTCATGAGAAAATAGTAATAACTTTAAAGTTACTAAAAATATTTTTATGATATGATGTAACTAAAAATTAACGGTTTTCGTAATTTTTCCTTTATCTGTGCTATAAGACATTGCTTCGTACCAAATTTCAAGATTCTGAGCTCACGAGAAGTACCCTGTAGGTTTTGATTACCTTGCGAAATTCGAAAATTGCGGCAATATGCAGCATAAACAAGCGTAGCTGTATCTTTTGAATGCGTTAGATTAAAAGTTTGATTTTTTCACAGCTTCATGGGACAGTAGACTTGGCTATTTGATATAAATTTTAGGTTGATACCTCCACGCGTTTCTGAGAAAATGGGCCTTGACAGACGGACGGACAACAAAGTGATCCTATAAGGGTTCCGTTTTTTCATTTCGAGGTACGGAACCCTAAAATATGCCTTGGGTACCGGTTATAACAATTTTTTAAGTCTCAATTGGGTAGTCAGTACCCTCAAAAATCCCAATAAGTGATAAAAGATAGAATATTCTGGATTAAACTGATATCGGACTATAAAAATAATTTAATACTTAATAAAACCTCATGAAAACAAAGAGTGACGTCATATGTAGGTAAATGAACTCAACATCATAACATAAACATATGTACAAGCATGCGTGTAACATTGTTAATAGCAGCCTTTTTCAGTTGAACGACTTTTATAAAATTACATTTTTAAGTTCAGGTCGGCAAACCAGCGTGGAGGACTGACAAGTCCTTCTTATAGGTAGTGAGAAGAGGCCAGTGCCCAGCATTAATCAAGTCCGTAATGTAATTTAATGCTTGACTGCATAATATATAACCTTTACATAAAACCTTTTAGCATTTAATGACAACGTTTATGCCTATTTGTGGTCTTCAACGCACTTGCCACCCCGTCTATTAGGGCTCTAATCCCCGAGGCACCCGTACCGGAGAGCCCTGATTCATTTATGTCTTGGTAAACTCAATTAAATGTCGATTTAGCTTAAAAGTACCGTCAACAGCAACAACGGTATGTTACCATTGGCGGTACTTTTAAGCTAAATCGATTATAAAATAATATTAGTTACTAAAATTAAATT
Source organism: Euclidia mi (assembly GCA_944739405.2). Taxonomy (NCBI): domain Eukaryota; kingdom Metazoa; phylum Arthropoda; class Insecta; order Lepidoptera; family Erebidae; genus Euclidia; species Euclidia mi. The sequence continues at coordinate 40,727,206 of OX123199.2, forward strand.
CTTAACTTTAAGGATCAGGAAAAGGTACAGACTATTGCTTGGCTATAGTAAATATTATAATTAAAGAATACAAAGTAGAGATTCTTAGGGCGATCAAATATTATTTAGACTAAATGGAAAATTAACATTATTAGAAAACAGGCAAAATTTGAGTTCTTCAATCAACTATAAAAATAATCAACATTAGTATCAACTTATAATAATATAGTAATGGAAAAGTAACGTTTAAAAATATATTGGCAGTAAGTACATTTAATTTGAAAATATTGTTGTCACAAATTGTAGAATATATTTGATAATATTATAATATTTCCCATAACTTTGGTAATATTCTTTCCGTTCTTATAATATTGAATTATATTTCAATTATTTTATTCAAACTGTATTAACCTCTAAAAGATCTAAGAGTTGGTGTGTACAACATTTTAAATTAAATACTTTGGTCTTATATATTTCAAACTCATCAATTTATGCACTTTTTAAGGCTGTTTATTGTAAGGTTTAAATACAATTACATTAAAACTAACTATAAGTAAGTGGCTATTTACACATAAATTAAAACAATAACTTCTATACTTAAATAACTAACAAGTAAAGACAATACATAAAAAAATAAAAACAACATTTAAAGGGCGTCATGGAAATCCTCCACATCGCCATCAATAGGAAGCGTACCCAGAATGCTGGCAGCCTTGCCACGTTGTATGGCAATGCTGATCTTTTGTGCCAAATACAGGCCAGCCTTCTGGTCACGCAAGGCGTCAGCAAGTCTCTTTGAAAGATCTCCAAACAGAGATCTCGCACTTGGACCCCATGGTCCCAACGTTTCAATTCCAAAAGGCTCAAATACATAATCCCCGACTAGATTTATGTATTTGCGCCTTTTGAGAGTCTCCGCTGAAGCAGCAGCAGCGCCCGCACAACCCGCTGTGTTAGGAAGATGAGATGGCGCAAGGGTGTCGACACATGTTGCATCCCACACAAAATGCCTACCCAGCTTCCATGGCAGTAAAGACATACCGTCTGGTCTCTTACCATCGTCGCGTGCCAAGCCCTGAGGTTCAAGTTGGGCTGGAACACCAGCGGTGACAAGAGCCCGGCGAAGTATGTCATTGAGGTTGGCGTGTCGTGAAATACGACCTGCGCTCCTGCTGCATGACAGACCATGGTGACCAAGGCGGTTGACAGCCTCTCCACAGTGACAGCGATGTGGAGAAACACATGGCGCACCTAAACGAAGGCAAGAAGCAATGCGGTAAGTCGTATCGTCCAACATAGGTACCATGTTGGACGATGGCAGTGCCTGAAGCCAAAGCCCCGACTCCCACTCTCCCATAGCCAGCAAACAAGCACGTTCTGCAGCATTGGGCGACGTACTTAAGAGATTTTCTCGTACCACGCTGCAAAGCGGCCCGTCCCACTGCCTCTGAGAAGATGGGACTCGGGGTAACTCGGTGCTTGGACAAGCCATTCTCCAAGCATTCATGGCATCGGTCTTACAGGGCACCTCAGAATCGACCAGTGTGGGTGCAAAAATTTTCCTTGTCTATTCTTCAGTGCTGTAGACCGAGGACAGGAATGCTGGTAAGCTTACGTCGGAAATTTTGCGAACGCCAAGGCCACCCAGGCGTACAGGCAAAGACGCCTGTAGCCACACTCGGTCGTTCAGGGCCAGATTTAGAATTTTGCTTAAAGTAATTTGTACAAGTTTGTCAATTTGGACGAGTGCTGATGGGTTTCTCCAAAAAGGGGAAGATCGAAGAGCGTGTGTAAATTTAGAGACAAAAAGACAATTACTTGATAATAGTAAAAGCCGAATGCATATTAATTTTGAGTAACTTGTCTGAAATATAACAAAAATTTTGAATTTTTCCTGTATAAATGAATCGAAACCTTCGTCTAATATTGGGGACCCAAGGAGGCGAAGAGCACTTTTTTCAACGTGAGTAATATTTGGAGCCAGATGTAGAAATTTAGAAAGTATATCGGATTTGTCTAAGTTATCGTTAATGAAAATTTCGCATTTACTGTGATTAAGTTCTAGGCCAATGGATAAAAATTTCGACTATAGAAGTGCCAGATCTTGATAAACAGTATCTACATCACCTCCAAGGGTTCTATAATCTAGGTACCAGATGTTAAATTTTGATTTTAGCTGATTGATCGGCTGAATGGCCGAGCTAAAGATTAGTGGTCCAAGCGGATCGCCTTGTTGACAGCCAACGGTGGATTCCAAAACATTTTCCTTATATATCAATTTTGAAGAGTGCCTGTAACACTGCTAAAGAAAACTGAAAATTTCGGGTGTTTCTAATTTAGCTTGTGTCAGCAAGTTGTCCCTATTAACCGAGTTAAAGACATTCTTTAAGTCTGCCTTCAGGATAACCTCATCCTTATTACAGCCAAGATATGTTGGATCCAAAGCCAAGCTGCAGGGGCTTAAATTTGCTGCCCAAAAGGGCGGCAGCAAATCTTGGCTGCCATACGCCTGAACGTACACCCAACGGCAATGGGACGAATGCCTCCGTCTCGCCTCCTCAAGGCGCACAGATTGGCGCCATACAAAATATCGACGATGGCATCGTTCACATTGCCGGAGAGCATAAGATTAATTAAAGCCGTAAGCTCCTTCGAAAGCGCTTCACCGGCGCTTGCACACACAAGATCCTTTAAATGCTGTGGTGTTAAGCCATCGAGGCCACCAGCAGACCCGCTTTGGAAGGAACAGACGGCTGCAACCACGTCCTTGGCTGTAATCCTGAGGTAATCTGAAACAGAGTCAGGTGGGTTAGGAAAGGAAAGATTATCCCCTGGCGCTGGATGCTTGCTCTGGAGACTCGCGAGTGTGTCTGCAGAGCAAGGCGCCACCACATCACTGCTAAATAGGAGCCTGGACGCTCCCCTGATGTCAGTTCTTCCCTTAGTTTGGTTTCTACGTGGTGGTAGATAGATTACGGTATGGTTTGGATGCATGGTGCTGTAATTTTGACACCGAAACATTGCAGTTTTCTTTTCTTTTGGTTGTTAGTGCTTTTTTTATAGCCGATCATCTTGTGCGTGTAAAATTCTGTAAGGGAAAGTGAAAAGTTGCTCCCAAGCCGTCACTGAATTCTCCTGTACCACAAGACCTATGCACTGATTAGATTATGCATAGACTTTGAGCCACTGAAGGCCTTGCGTCACGGGGAATTCTTTTGATAACCGGAATTGAATTTTTTAATTTACCCAAATATTGCCAAAAAGGAATTTCGCAGGAGACTGTTTGCTCAGTGTGTATTGACGCTACTGTGTATTGCTGTGTTGGGGCCAGAAGGTACATTCTGGTGCTTATGAACATTACCAAAATGTACCTTTAAGTCCCGCTCACCTTTAAAATAACGTGCCTGGGAGCAAATAGGGCAGCGCACCAGCGTAGTCGATGTGCAAGGTAGACTGGCACCTATTTCTGCAACACTTTTGCCATCATTGTGCGATATAATCCGGAAAAACATAAAAAAATAATACCCTTAAAATAACAAAGTATAAATTTTTAGAAGCACAATATATACAACTGTTGGCGTTTGTCACAAATTATAGTTTTTATTTTTCGACGCGGTGGATTTTTCTTAATACTTCGATATAATATTATATTATATTACTGTTGCCTTCAAATGGTTTAGTACGAAATGATTCCTTCGGCGACTGACGTTTTTATATTATAGGGAAAATAAAACATAAAATATAATTTTTCTGCTTACTTGACAAACGTCACCATTACACCGTTGTTTATTATGCATTTTTTATGTCGACGGTACAAGTCGAAAATAATAGAAAATAAACAAGATTACATTTATCGTTTTCGGGGCTCTCCGAAACGTGTGCCTCGGGGATCGGGGCTCTAAGGGAAAACCCTTCTACGGTGTAGTTATTCCCTTTGGTTAAATTCGTATAGATCTGCTGTGTATTAAACTGGATACATCTGTAAACCTCTCGCTTTTTAATTGAACCATCAATGCAATTTAATGCTGTCAGCTATACAGCATATTTTCATATTTGCTTTAATTTCCTTTCATCGATAGCATGATATCATACTTAATTTATAAAGTCAGTAATTGATTGCCTGTTTTCAAATGACCCATTACTGCCAGGGGACGAGTAATAAATTGATATGTAAATAACCACAGAACAGCCAAATTTGAAACGAAATACTTAATGTAATTTGGCAGGTGGATAATTGAAATTAATAAATAGGCGTTAACGTGTAAGCAGGCTATTTGATCAATGTAAATTATGATACTAACATCATAATATCCTAATGGATATGGTGAAATTAATATGCGGGTCATATACGTAATGAAAAATAGGCTTAAACAGTTAGTTCTAGCAGACCAAGGTTACTGCAAGGAAGGTTTAGTAACTTGATTGGCTGCCTCGCTACTTAGTATTGCGTCTAGTGTTGAAGGTTCTACTCCCATACTACAGTTTGAAAAATCTTCAAACTGCTGATTTGTGTCTGGCCTGTGTGTCCATCGGTAGTTTGCTGCAATCTAGAGGTAATCCATCCATATTCATATTTCTTTAATGGTAAATAAATACATTTAATTAGTTAACGCGAAAAACACATAGCTTCTACATGTACCGATATTTTTATGATATTAACCGGTTCAGATGGTTAGGCGCCATACGATTCTATATAATTATTCAGTATATAATAAATGTAACTATATCTTAAGATAAATTAGATATAGTAGGCTGTGTATTCGACCCAATTGAACATAATAGTTGTGCTACTCAGTAGTGTCATTATAACAAAGAGATATTTCTTCGCCAAAAGGCCACTTGAATCTGTATAAAATTACCGCAAAGTCTATAGTGTCAAATATGGAAGTACACATACATCAAACTGCCTCGTTGGTCTCGCGGCATAAATGTGCGTGTGGGATTGGGAGGTCTCGGTTTCGATTCCCGGGTCGGGCAAAGTGTTATTGGATTTTTCCGTTAGGAAATTCTCAGTAAAGTGAATTTCCTAACGGAAAAATAAATATTAATATGTGAACTAATCGCGAAAGATTAAAGAATTTGTCAGAGATACAATTTTCGTTAAATCAGAATAAAAATTATAGGTTATAAAGAAAATTATCGAGTGAGATCTACTTTTACAATTTTGTTACGTCATATTAGAAATACATATGTATTTTGTCATAAACAACAATTAATAGATAACAAATATTTTAGTCATAAATATTTATGAATGATAAATATTTATTTATTATTCAATATTTACGCAGTGTGAATAAAGTACCGACGAGGAATAAAAAATGTTTTATGCAGTACGCGTCATCCGTGCAAACATAACGTAACAATTGAGAACTTCAATGACTTTGCCAAATTTAGAAATTTGCCTGCATAGGTAACTATTCTCAAAAAATTAGCTTCTAGTCATCTGTAATTTATTTTTCTTCCTGTAACGAATTCGAAGCAGGCATAAAAAGTTACACATAACAGGCAAAAATGTTATAAAAGTAATTTTAAAGTTTGACCTTTAGACCAGGAATCAAAAAAACCTCTTAACATAAATGTTGTCCTACGTTTGTCATCAATTAAATCTTTCCCTTGAAATAGAAATCATATTCAAATGCGCTCGTAATCCCGTAATTTTTGCTGTAAAATTTAGATTTTTCAATTCCGTGCTATACACAGTGTCAAAAGGAGGGTATCGTACTGAAATTCTAATTAAATCTAAAAAGACCGAACAGATTTGTGTATAGCCGCTACGACATTTAGAACGGTAGTCGCGTCTTGGAAAAGCTAGTATCAAGTAAAATCCGGTTAGATCCGATAAGCGGACCCCTAAGAGGATAACAGCTACTGTAACATTTTAAACGACATTTTGCAACGGAAAATCTTGACGCAGGTATCTCACTATTTAATTATGTCATATAATAGGACTAAGACACGACAACGTACACTCCTACTACACTCTATAAGCGCCTGGTAATATCCTGTTTACTTCCTAGATTTTCTTTTTAAAGGTGAAAGGAAAAGTAAACCTGCAGACATCCCTTGCAATATGAGTGCTAGCGGCAACTAAGATGAACTTAAGGAATGTTATATGCATTTCTTGTTACTGTTGAAATATTAGACGCAGGTCTATTTCACGGGATTTAAATTTAAAAAAAGATTAATCAAAGATGTCGCTCACTTTACGAAATATGTGATCTAAATAGGCTACAGCATAGTCCTTAGCTCTTTGATAGGTATTTCAGTGCTTTTTAGTAGATAATTTGAAAGCTCTTTAATAGGTGTTTCAGTGCTTTTTAGTAGATAATTTGAATGCTCTTTAATTGGTATACCAGTACCTTTGACGGCCGTTGCCGTACTTAAACGCCGATTTAACGTTTAATATATGTACATACATATCTTAGTAAAAAAAGTTCGCGTAGCAACGATAAATCTACGACTCCTACGCATTATCGTGTGCATCTTAAAAATACTACTTTAGCCAACACGTAATGACTAAAACTAGAACAATACCGTCTAAGCAAAAAATAATGTATATAAGAATATAATTGTGCGTGGATCTCAAATATTCGGCATTTCATATTTCTAGTCAGAAAAATTTCAGCTACAATACGAAGCTTGACATATTGTATATTTTTATCTTCATAGAATCGTGTATGGAGAAACAATGCAAAGAGGTGCGTCGAAAAGTAGGCTATATTTAGCCCATGGGGTTAGTTAATTCCTGCACCGCATTGACATGTTATGGCATAAATTCTGTATGACAGCCGCAAACGCGCTATGTAAAGAGACAGGGGCGTCTCAAGCGAAATGCAATTATACCACAAATATATAAGTCAATGCCACAAGTATATAGCTCGCTATTATCTCACATTGAAAACATTACTATACTTTTGTAATATTATGTTATTATATAGGCGACTGTGCGCTAGCACTGTTTAAAATGGACAGGTCATTATTGTGTCACTTAGGGAAAAAATTATGTGAAGTAGCTTTGCAAGACACCGTAAGAATTGTTCCGTAGATTTTCCAATTCTTTGAAAGATTATGCGTATAATAATGTGAATTATTGCTATGTTTGTCGGTGAGTTAGTGGTTTCGATGAAACCTCTATACCTGAAATTTTTTATGACGCTTAATTTGTCTGAAGTCAATCCATAGATGACCGATGTATGAGACTTGACTCCAAACTTTCTCATATCCATACTAAATGAAGTCGATGCGATGTTAAATAGTAAACAGGCATAATACAATGACATGATAACGACGTTATAAGATTATAATTTTAAAGAAATGTTTGGAGTTTAAAATTAGCATGTTATTGTGCTTTATCACACTTTTGCTATGATTTTTAATATGAGTTTCATAGACTTATGATTCGTCTCGCTCTGCTCTACTAGACGGAGCCCTCATACATCTGGCATGGTTGAGCCTGTCACACTGACAGCCGTATGTCAGGTGCATATATCCACCAAATTAAGTAGGTACGGAAATGATTCGCTGTACAATGTAAAGTTGCGCTTTTATCCTGAGTAAAAATAACTCAGCAAAAAATAAGAAGGGCTGTGGTATCACATACCATCTGTAAAATTAGAGTAATTTTGAAATTTCAACATAAAATTACAAAAAACCGAAAACGCCATTCAGTGTTGCTGCTAGTACAAGAATCAACTTCCCCACAGTTGAGATTTTTAATATGGGCATATATAGTTATTGTATTTCGTTATATTTTACTATTTCTTTTATCTAACCTATGTATTATATATTTTATCTTTTTCTATATTATTTTATGTTTATACCATTAAATAAGGAGAAAAATGTTAGTAGTTACTTTTAGAAACTAAACATCTTTCCCAAGAAACATGGTTTACCTAATTATTATATGTGTAACTAATTGTGTAAGATTATTGTTTTATTCAAAGTAGTTTTCACGACTATTATGTGACTAAATTTATATTGGATTGGAAACACCTTATTTCCTCTATGGTTATTCCTAATAATAATTTGCAAAATACTATAAGTACATAAAACAAACCATCATAATAAAATGGGACCTAATCATTGGATATGTCACCATTTTTCTCATAAAGGAACTTACGCGGTACGCCTAACCTATACACAAATATATTGATGCTTTTAATGAATTGAAATTTTTAAGAATTTTATAAACTGATTTTGAGACCAATAACTTATCCACTAGACCACAGCATAAAATATTTTCCCATTTACTCGGGTAACTGTTGAGAAGCTGACAACACAATTCTTCACGCATGCATCTTGTTGCTTTTGTTTTACACACACTGTCATAATGAGTTGCCTCATTTATGGACCTATTTTTCTTAGGCAGCGCGGTGTCTAGTATAGCGAAGCGATACCAATCAATTGTCTAGGATGAGTATCTTATAAGTAGAGCTCTACCAAATCTTTTCATGGCTTATCTATTGAACTGATTCTCATTCGATGAATCGATGATCTCATGACATCGTTTTAAAACGTAAACTATAAAAAACGCAACGAAGTTCCTTTATGAGAAATATGGTGGGCATATTATCCAATGATTAGGTCTCATTTTATTATGATGGTTTGTTTTATGTAGGTACTTATAGTATTTTGCAAATTATTATTAGAAATAACCATAGAGAAAATAAGGTGTTTTCAAAACAGAGTTTCTATTTCCATGCTACTAGTCCATATAAATTTAGTTACGCATTATGAATTTAACATGAATAGTCGTGAAAACTACTTTGAATATAACAATGATCTTACACACTTAATTACAGATATAATTAGGTAAATCGTGTTTCTTGGGAAAGGTGTTCAATTTCTAACAACTAACATTTTTCACCTTATTTGTAAAGGTATAAACATAAAATAATATAGAAATGGGTAAAATATATAATAAATAGGTTAGATAAAAGAAACAGTACAATATAACGAAATACAATAACTATAGATTCACATAATAAAAATCTCAAATGTGGGGAAGTTGATTCTTGTACTAGCAGCAACACTGAATGGCGTTTTCGGTTTTTTGTATTTTTTATGCATGGGCGTTTTCGGATTTTGCCGCAAACCGATACAAATTCGATTTCAGATACTGAAATCGATTTCAAAAACCGATTTTAGAAATCGATTTCTGTAGCGGATGTTGGAGCGACGAGCGTAGTTACTAGTTGCGTAGACAAACGCAAACAATCGAATTCTTATTGTATTGTCATGTCATGCGTCCATATTTCGCTTGGTTTGCGTGACATATTGAAAAAGAAAACCTACTAACTACCTAAAACTAATTGTTAAAAAACTCAGTCGCCAAACAAACTAAAATTACACAACACGAATTGTTTCTATTTATTTACACTTTACAATCCTAACCTACTAACTACCTAAAACTAATTGTTAAAAAACTCAGTCGCCAAACAAACTAAAATTACGCAACACCAATTGTTTCTATTTATTTACACTTTACAATCCTAACAACGTAACAATAAAACTTTTTAAATCCTAATAGTATAACTTTCACGAAAACCAAATATAGGTACTTAATTTTATTATTATTACGCGCGCACCGCACTGCACGTGTCACCTAGGTCAAGTGAACAAATAAACATTGATCAAGTCAAAACTCTCCAAACATAAATCCCTAATAACTATTAAAACTATTTGCAATTTTTAAAACAAACATTAAATAGTTGCAATCTGAATTAGATCTTATCGCCTCGATGTTTAGTTTTATTCTTTCTATTCAATCTGCAATTCATAAAACCGCCAAAATCCATAACGCACTAGGTACTACGACTGGCTTGCTTGGCAACGATCGATATTCGCTTCATCTCTTTTGCTCTTTAAACGGATCACTAAGTAAGAAAGAAAAGGATATGAAATTCGCTCTCACTCATTCTAACTAAGTAGTCGTTGGGTAGAGTGAAAGAGAACGAATGAATATGAAAACTATCGAAAACGTAAGCTTTAGATTTACTTTGTAGTTTGGTTGCGCTTGCACAGTTTCCGTTTGGTTTGGATTAGATTGTTTGCGTTATCGTGGTATTGTTTTACGTTTTCTAAAATCGGTTTTCTCATATTGGAATATCGATACGATACGATTTCTGACTGCAATCGGATTTCAGTTTCGTTTTGATATACGGTCTCATGCCTAGTATTTTTAGAGGGAAATTTCAAATTTATTGTTATCTTACAGATGGTATGTGATCCCAGAGTCCTTCTTATTTTTGGCTGAGTTATTTTTACACGGAATAAAAGCGCAACTTGGCATTGTACAGCGAATTATTTCCGTAATTAATTTGGTGGATATATGCACCTGACACACGGCTGTCAGTGTGACAGGCTCAACCATGCCAGCTGGCATGGTTTTTTCTGCCTCATTTTACAAGTATGAGGGCTCCGTCTAGTAGAGCAGAGCGAGACCAATCATTAGTCTATGAACAAACAGTTATAAATACTTTTGACACCTGATGGCGTTTCTGTCTTCATTAGTAGGCAAACAGACCGAATAATTATGTGAACGCTGTCCGTATAACTCAGCCTCATCTGCAATCAAGTCCAAATCCTGCCAAGCAACAATTCATTCAACACTTGAGCTCCACATGTAATAAAATAATTTCATGGAAATGAATCGGAGAGCAAATACACATAAAACACACTTCGCTTTTTCTGGCCGCTGCACTTTCGACATTTGATAATTGACTATTAAGTTTCAGGTCGGTTGGACGGCAAGCGAATTCATCAGCAAAATGTAACTTAATTAAGTGTAATGTTTTCACAAAAGGTTAATTAATTAGCAAAATATCAATCAAACATTTAGTTAGAGCGTGTGATGATGACGGGTGACATTGACACACCGTTGGCTAATGAGCCAGTTATCAAGCACCCGGCGTAAAGACAATAGCTAAGTACATTGTTATGACCGATACAAACATCTATAGCACTCGATCCTGATGTCATAATGGCAAGTGTTTGCATTTTAATTACACATTTATTGTGGCAATGCTAAATTTGATATCAATCTATATATTATTTTTGATTTATCAATTCAAGAGCATAATTTAGTAGGTATGTTACAGAATGTTTGCGGACGTCGGGCTGCAAGGCAAAATTCTTGGATCGCAACCGAGACAAATTAACAAATTGTCTAAATTGATAATGATGTTTTACTTTAACACGCTTTTGTACAGAGTAGTCCATCCAACAGTAATTATCTGATAAATCAAACTTATCGGAATAGTATATCTATCTATCCTTGATAAAAATACAGAAGTACAAATCACATGAAAGACTGCCAAAGTACCAGTTTCTCTCACTCCATCGTAACGTGGTGACAATTTTCGCAAGGAATCTCGAAATTTATATCCATACCTATCGTGAACTATGTTTACCATACGAACACATACAAATAGTTAATGAACGGGTTTATTCGTTGTTGTTTTACGGCGAGTGTCCATTTATCGGCCTAAACCTTCGATGGCTTCGCGAATCACGTACAGATGATTCGGACCGGATATAATGGAATCCGACTGTATGCATGCACTAGATTCAGCCCGATGGATTATCAACATGTAAAAGTGGGATTTGAAAATGGAAATTTAAAGTGCAATCCCAATGGACATTCACTTTTAAAGCACTGCAGTTTTAGTCCTGCAGCCATATTCTTTTTTCAATATTTTCGCGGTCGTAATATGATTGATTCGTTTCTTGTTTTAAAAATAAAATAAATGTACGTTCATGCGTACATGTTGTAGAGTTAGAAAAGCCATGAGCCATGACATTCAATGGTATGAAAAGAAACATTACAAAATAATTTCAATGACATGATACATATCGTCGGGAGCTGATTTAAATTCATCGCTCATTCGCGACTGACACTTACCAATGGTATAACGACACTCATTGCGATGTAAGCCGACGATACCAACCATACTCACCAGAAATATTAAGCAGTTACAAATGTCACCAGGAAAGAATATTCTTTTTAATGAGGAAGCTATTTATAAATTATATTGTAATTGAAGATACGTAAGGTTGTCTAAGCCTACGGCAGGTCAAGGTGCGGGCAACCTTTCTACTAAAATGTCTTAAGGATAACGGCAAAAATATTTTGTCCCTGAAAATATGTTGTGAAATTTTGCAGCATATGAAATCAGGATAAATCTATTTTAAACTTTCGCGATTTGCATACATCATAGAAATTAATTTAGCGGGTCTTAATCGCGTTAACTTGACTTATATAAGGTATAAATACCGTCGGTAACAAATAGGTATTTATACCTTATATAAGTCAAGTTAACGCGATTAAGACCCGCTAAATTAATTTCCAGGATAAATCTGTTATTGGATTAATTGATTCGTTATTGACTCCGGCACGAAATCCGCAAATATTTCTATATCATGGGCAGGTATTGAATTACGGGAAGTAGTTCTACATTTTCTTTAACCTTTAAATATCTCTTAACACACCCAGAAGCTATTTTTCCGACTCTCTATTTTTAGTATCTATCATATTCTGGTGCTGAGACTTCCTAGTGATTATAAACTTGGACTACATATTAACCAGTGCTTCTGCTCATCTACGCTACTCTTGCACCTTCTCAATTATTCTCTGTAGTATGTGTTGACGGGACAATATAAAACAAGAAACCTTAAGTGATATTTTATTTACCACTATACACCAGCGGTACACCCGTACCAACATACCCACACGTCGAGCTCTTGTCACCGCCGGAGTACCAGCTCATCTTGAACCGAATGGTTTGGTACCCGATGATGTGAAGAGACCAGACGGTATGTCCTTATTACCTTGGAAGATGGGCAGGCCTTTGATATGGGACGCGACATGCGTCGATGCCCTTGCGCCATCACATCTTCCAAGCACAGCTGGATCGCCTGGCGCTGCTGCTGCATCAGCGGTGACCCTCAAACGGCGCAAATACGGAAATCTATCTGGTAATTACGTTTTTGAGCCGTTTGGGGTAAAAACTCTGGAGCCATGGGGCCGAGTGCACGCGCTCTGTACAAAAAAATCGCCAATAGCCTAATCGACGCTTCCCGTGACCACAGGGCTGGTTTATAGTTTGCAGAGAGAATAAGCATTGCCATACACTTGGTAATGCTGCCAGCCTTCTGGGCACGCTACCAGCCGACAACAATGCGGAGGAATTTTTTGACGCGGTGTAGTGGGATTTTTTGCTTTTCCTCTTCTATTTTGTTATTATTATTGATTTAGTTCTATTGGTTTAGTTTAGGATAGTTTAGTTACGTAAGTAGTTTGATTATGTTGTATATGTTTTTTGTTACCTGGTATGGACATGTTATGCGGAGAGATGAGATGTAGGCTAAAAGCCGGATAGTTGCGCCACTTTTCAAAAAACCTCTGTTATTAAAAATATGCACTTAATAATTGTATATTCAAAGTATATATTAAAACATTGGTCATTGATCTGCTATAGTAGACCGTTATTTTTAATATAAATTCATTTAATTTTGAGTAAATCGTGTTTTATTTGACCTCTAAAAAGAGGGATACTTGCCTACGATAGCGGATAGTAGCTTAACGTTAAAATTGCTTCTGGGGATACTTGCCTCATGTAAGGATAGACGCCGCTCTATGTTGTTTTTAAATTAAAACAAACTTGTAATCCTTTAAATAATCAATATTTTTTATTTACTGAAATATTTTATTAAGTACTAATCATAGTTAAATTATTATTATAAAAATTTCAACAAAAACAGTCTCCAAACTGGTAATTATTAATATTATTATTTATTTTAAAGAAGGAACAATATGGTTAATCATGTATAACCAGTAGCTGCTTTTTCTTTTCGTATCGTCTTCTTAATGTTCAAGAAGGAGATATACCATAAATTCGGGATATTTCGTTGATTACTTTTTGTTTTTTATCCAGTTCTTCAAACGCAAGTTCTAAACTATCTTCGGTCCAGTTGATGTGACGCGGCACCACGCATGGCTTTCGCTGTTACTTACGAGGCATTTTGCTGTTAAGAATTTATTTTAATTAAGATAAATTATAAAAAAAAAGTTGAAAAGTCACTAAGAAAAACGATCTGTCCTTGCTCGCTAAAAGCGCTTGCTCGCAAAGCTTGTTGCTGTTTGTTCTTGCTCTAAGGCAACAATCCGCAAAAGTCAATAGGGCAACTATCAATACGGATACTTGCCCTTTCTGTTTGCTAAATAAATAAAAACTATTTGTCAATAAAATGTACTAAATATTGAAATTAAAACTCTAATGCATGTAAAGAAATAAAAAAAAGACTGAAATCCCAATCAATAAAAAAAATATTCAACAGAGATGCCTAAACCTGTCTGTACTTATTTCTTTTTTATGTACCTATGTAAATAAACAGTTCCTTCGTTTTTTAATTAATTTGTACGTCAAGCGGAGCTACTACTTAGATTTCAATAAATTATTATTTTCTTAGTACTTACTAATATAATAATAAATCTCACAGAGATTACTTACTAATATAATTTCACCGCTCGTCAAAGTTTCGCCGCGGAAGATTTTCGCTTACATGGACAAAACGGCTGCACCTAGTCCAACGGGTTACGCGGCATTGAGGCACGCACGGGGGACACTTCTGGTTATGATCAAGCGTTAATACTTTCGACAAGCCTAACATAGTGCATTCGAAACTGAGGCATGTATCCGTCCGAGGCAACTATCCGGGTTTTACCCTATGTAGGTAAAAAAGTGATGAATATGCATGTAGAAGGACGAAAAGGGAGAGGACGGCCAAGGAAAAGATGGATGGACTGTGTGAGGATGGATATGAAAGAGAAAAGGGTAAAAGATCGGATGACTGGTGACAGAGAAGTATGGAAGAGAAGGACATACTGCGCCAACCCCAAATAAATTGGGACCAGGGCAAGACACTGATGATGATATATGTTATTTGTTACACTATTATGTATGCTTATATTTAATTGTTAGTTTTAAAATGAAAGGACAATACAACACCAGAAGGAGATTTTTCTAAGAAAGCTTTGTTGTTAATATCGCAATAGGCATGCCAAATATTTGAGGCTACCAACTTAAAGAGCTTTTTAGTACTGAAGATAATATGCCCATATTATCACATCCTATTTCATCTAGATCAGTTTGAATTTTACTGCACATGCAGCTTTTCTATAGAAGAATGATCTATTTACATAATTGATATACCTACGCATGCCTTTTGAACAGAACGTTTTAAATTTTTACGATAAAATGAATTTCAAGTACTTCTGAATAAAATAGTAGCGTTGCTTAGCATGCAGTTGAAACAGCACGTCCACATTAATCAGCGGTCCAGCTCACCTCCTCAGCCCATAAAACATTTTCTATTACGAAATATATGAATAAAAAAAGAAAAATTAAACCAGACCAGCTGCAATAACCACAGTATTCATGCTTTATTTTTTCTATGATATCTGAATACCGGGTATTGGAAAAATCAAAGCACGAACATATGTTTATAATTTGAGATATTTTTTTCTATGTTATAGGTATTCCTTAAAATAAATGATATTCAAAACCATATCATACTAATAGGAATGATTGTAAATGCAGGTTTTAGGCAAATATTTGTGTGTTCTCTTTCACGGAAATATCACTAAACGTATTTTGATGAAAATATTGCAGTGATATGGCTTTTTAGGGAAATGTATACTCTTCACGGAAATATTAATGAACTAATTTTGATGATATGTTGCCATGATATACATATATTATATATAGGCTATATTTTCACGCAATAATCAGTAAATAATCAAAGGACCCGCTGGCATTAACTTTATTATAAGTTGTTTCATCTCTACACGATAAAAAATCTTCATATTCACAAAAAGTTTTCCGAATCTAGGTACTTTTGAAAATAATTGTAAAGTCGTGCCTAAAATATCGCGGAAACCTTAATCTAATAACATACGTAATCTTCAAAAGTAAAAACTGTTTTTCCATAACTGAAGCTTTCAATACCTTACCAAAAACAAATTCAAATTAGTGTGACTTCTACACTTTGCTCAATCCTTGATGAGTAAGTGTTTTTGTTTTAAAATTATATACGCTTTAAAATGAGGATAGAATGAGGTCGAAAACATGTCAAACAATTTTAAAACTTTCTTCATAAGTCCCGTCAGTATTGTACCGAACGATGTATGAGAAACGTGTTTTCACAATTGTAGCAACGAATGTACGAGTAAACAATACTATTGTAACAATAGGGCAATAAAACACGGTTTATTTGTCAACAGTTGGCCCCATGTCATGCCGCAAAAAGCAGCTATATAACCAATATAATTGCTTACAAATGCAGCCCAGAAGGACTATGCAAAATGTTTTTTTTTTATTATTAATATTTACATTATAATTGGTCTATGAGTAGGATTAACATTATATTCTACAATAAAATAAAACTAATTATATAATTAAACTATCCTAACCTAAAAAGCAAAACTATGAAAAGAAAAGTAAATAAAATATAATAAAATATTCAAATAACGACGCGTCAAAAAATTCCTCCGCAACGCTGTCGAGCGGTAGCGTGCCCAGAAGGCTGGCAGCATTGCCACGTTGAATGGCAATGCTTATTCTCTCAGCGAGATACAAACCAGCCCTCTGGTCACGGGAAGCATCGATCAGCCTTCTGGCGATTTCTTTGTATAATGCGCGTGCACTAGGGCCCCATGGCCCCAGCGTTTCGACCGCAAACGGCTCAAAAAGGTAATTACCAGCCAGGTTTCCGTATTTGCGCCGTTTGAGGGTTTCCGCCGATGCAGCAGCAGCACCAGCTGATCCAGCTGTACTTGAAAATAAATGAAAATAGTTTGTGTTTCTTTAAAAACACAATTGCCGCACCACGAAGTGCAGAGGGTAAAAAACAATTTGTAGATCACACACTACATTTGGTGCAGTACTAAGTGTAGCGTCAACGCAGCGTTAATTAGGCGTCTACGCGGCGTCGACGCCGCGTAGACGCCGCGTAGACGCCGCGCGCCGAGGTGTGCCACTGCGTTGACGCTGACGCCCGATGTGAGGGCGGCCGTAAATCTAATAGAAGGCTATAAACTTTAAGTAGCTATGCCTAAGCCCGTTCTCCGTCCGCACGCAAAAATTGCATCCAAAGCTTTAGTACGTAGATTAGTTACACATGGCTGTGACTTAAGTAACCCATTTCTAAAATAAGCTTATCTTTGTATAGCTATTCTTTTATACAACAGCTCATCTCAGGTCGGAAATGTATCGCTGAAAGCGCATTTGTTCAGCATTTACAAACAAAAGTTTGTGAGCGAGAACTTGCATCGTACAAGTGTGCACAGATAACAACAGCGCGCAGATGCGACATACTTTTCTGCCTTTTTTATTGAGAAAACCGTGAATAAGTATTGTGTTAAACTTTTTCAACAGCCCTTTTTTGTACAGAGTAAAAGTAAATCGAAGAATCGTACATCGTCAGTAAAATTTTATGTGATAGGTACGGCAACAAACTTAATAATTCTAAAATGGAAGGTACAGTTCTTTCATTTACCCAACATTTAAGTATAATTATGCTACATGATGAAGTTAAGGCACAGATAAGGTATCTATTTAACTATGTACTAAAAGTGTATATAATACAAAAGCTCCAGTGTTTACTCGTTTGTTTGTAAGCAGTACCTCATCTTTAAAGCTATCAGTCGGAGAAGCAAAACTATCTCACAGCTAGTAATTTATATACCTACTTAGGTACAGAAAGTTTATAAAGGCCTTAAGAATTTTTCGCGGTCTATCTTAGAGTGGTGCAAAGATAAGAAGTTGGTGTATATTATGTAGGTATAATATTAGGTCTCTGTTATCATATTCATTTTATAATCCGTGACTTGCAGCAATAAATTCTGGACCGCGTTCCGAAAATATTGTTTATTTTTAAAAGCGCTTACACGTATTATTCTCCTACTTGCTAATGAAATGTCACACCTTGAATTTTTAGTTTTCTTGAATGATTACCGAGAGAGCATTTGCAGTGTTTATCTCTTCGCTTATAAATCCAACACGGCTAGATTCACAATCTTTGCAGTCTTGATCGGACATGTCCGGCTTTTGAAACTTCTGTCCGAAGATTGACCAGCTATATTAAGATCGAAGTTTTGTTTAAGACAGATATCTTGCGCATCGATCTTGTAGTGGCTAATGATACAAATTACATACATCGCACTATTATTGCAACCTTGCGCAGTCTTTTTCATATTTATTAACTGTTACTAGTTAATTATACATATTGCAGGAGGTTTTTCATTGTTTGATCGCATATTACAGAATCTTAATATATAAAATCCTTGCGTTACTGACTGACTGACAGACACGCTACAGCCGAAACTACTGGCCGCAGGAAGCTGAAATTTGGCATGTATGTTCCTTGGGGACCGTCGGGGTGCACTAAGAAGGGATTTCCCGAAATTCCCACGGGATCGGCCAAAACGGGTAAATTTAAAAAAAATGCAGGCGTAGCTGCTGGCGTCCTCTAGTTTATTTATATAATACTTACATATTACTGCCTCGTTGGTCTCCCGGCATAAATGTGCGCGTGGGATTGGGAGGTCTCGGGTTCGATTCCCGGGACGGGTAAAGTGTTATTGGGTTTTTCCGTTAGGAAATTCTCAATAGCAGCATAGAGACTAGTAATTTGCCCGGTACGGCAATAGTCTCGCCCCCTATTACGTGGGACCTAAAAATTCATGCTGAAATGTGGGTGTAATATTACCCCTCTTTCTACCCCGTCGGGGATACAGGCGTCAGTCTATAAATAAAAAATAAATGAAATGAAAAATAAATTACTGAACACTGGCAATAAATTAAAGATGCAACGAGGCAGTTCAGACATTAGAAGTAAAACTTAGGTACCGCCGCTTCGCATTGTAGTTACCAGGATTATACGTTGTGACTAAATTATAGCCGAGAGCTTTAGCTGTACAGCTCAGCTTTGTTGACTTTATTACAAATCGGCCGCCATATAATAGCCGGCACAATAACTATAAACTAACTATCTAATCGTAGTGTAACCATTTAAGTATCCATTGCTGTGTGCCATGACCAGAAGTTTCGATCTAACCGAAATATTTATTTTTATTCATATGCTTCAATTGATTAATACGACCACAGATAAGACCTAGTAATGGCACTATTGTAGCATTAGCTAAACCATTTCAAAATGACCGAAATTTTGCTTAGTATCCACTTTATTAAACAAACTGTTTTGCAGAGAGGTAACCCTAGTCTCACCGCAACAAGCGCCAATCCGACCGAGATCTAGCGATAGTTGAACGGCAAACTGTTGCGTTACACTTTGCGCAACAGTTTGGTGCTCACAAATACTTACTAAAACTTTAACAATAGAAGGTAATAAAGACTTTATGTAAGTACGGCATTTATCTCAAACTATAGGTTACTACCTGTCTAGTGACGGATTAGGAACACAAAGTGATCCCATTACATTATTTCTATTCCCGTAGATAGGCGGATAAGGAAAATACACGAAATGGGTTGCTTTTGTTAACTACCATGGAACTCGCAAATTAGTGAACCTGACGTATATTAAAGGATTTGCGTAGGTATAGAGTAACCTGGGTATATATAACTATTATTTTTCGAAGAAGCGTAAGCTTTTTCAGATTGCAAGTGAAAGGGGATTATTCGATACAAATCTACGGTCTCACTTACGAATAGGTCAGACGACTTCACTTACCGTGTATTATTTATGTAGAGCCAACAAATAAGAGGCTGATTTAAAACATTATCGGCCTTAAAACCGTAAATTTTTAGACGCTTATTTTTAGCAGCATGTATTAGCGGTCGCTCAATCTGCGTAGTTTAAAATATGTTCATCGCTTTCCAAATTCTATTAGTCTTAATATTTTATTACCTACTTGTTTCTGCCCACTAAAATGGCGATAAAAGAGAACCCTTTCATCGCGATAGCGAACCTATGTCTAGACTAATAAACAGCAAAGTTTCACCTAAATCCGTTTAGTGGTTTTTGTGTAGAAGTGTAAAAGGATCGACCCATACACACAGACTAACGCATTTATAATAGTAGCAGGATACTTTTACCTGCTTATTTTTCTAATGTTGAAACTTAAATTTGTAACTTCGTCTTTTAACTTAGATCAGATTGGGCTAACGGTGAGAAAAAGATGTGGTATCATAGATTCCATCACTTGGGAGTTGTCTGTCGAAAACCTGCATCACACGTGTAGACACGGAAGTAGCACGGTGCCATTTTAATGGCAGCTAGACAATGTCTCATTACAATATTGCGTGACCGGTGTGATCGGTCAAATTTTTGTCCTAAGACTACAGAGCAAAACGCCCTTGATTCAATTGACGCTTAATGTTATTGAACGCCGCAAACAATGTTATACACAAGCTAAGGGTGTTTCTATGTATAATATGTATGTATTTACAAAAACAAAGTATACATGTATGTTTATCCATTATCTCGTACCCATAATACAAGCTCTGCTTAGTTTGGGACTAGATGGTGATGTGTGTATGTGGTAGAATATTATTATTAAGTAGTGTTACAGTATCATCGGTAGTATTTAATTATATTTGTTTGGATGCGGGCCGCTCAAGAATTGTCTGTATGGAGAGCCTTGGTGGGGGCCTATGTCGAGCAGTGGATGTCTTTAGACAATACCGTATGCGTATAGAGCTCAAATTTGCTGAAAATAAGCTGTTTATCTGATTACAGAAACAGGCGTGATAATAGATATTTTAAATTACTTATAATATAAAATGTTAAGAGATGAAATTGGCTACAAATCGGCAGATATCTATAAAAAAAACACAATATAAAAGAATACGAAACAAGGTTACCATTATACGCTAAGTTGTAGCCATGAAACTTGATCGCCATACTGTTGTATAATATCGCTCCTCAATTATTATCATCAAATAATAGTTGTTGTGCCACGGTTTAGTAATCTAATATGTACGGAAAAATGCTTTAGTAAATGCTTTAATCATCATCATCATGATTATCATCATATCAGCCAAACGACGTCCACTGCTGGACATAGGCCAAGGTTCTCCACACAGACCGGTCTTGAGCCGCCCGCATCCAACCGCCTCCCGCGATCTTGACGAGGTCGTCGGTCCACCTTGCGGGGGGCCTACCTCTGCTGCGCCGTCCGGTACGTGGCCGCCACTCCAGAACCTTTCTGCCCCAACGGCCATCGGTTCTTCGAGCTATGTGCACTGCCCACTGCTACTTCAGCTTGGCTATCCGGAGAGCTGTGTCGGCGACTTCGGTCCTACTGCGGATCTCCTCATTTCTGATTCGATCTCTCAGGGAAACTCCAAGCATAGCTCTCTCCATCGCCCTCTGAGTGACCTTGAGCCTTCTGATAAGGCCCATAGTGAGCGACCACGTCTCTGATCCGTAAGTCATCACTGGCAACACACACTGGTCAAAGACTTTCGTCTTGAGACACTGCGGGATATCGACGATATAAAAATGCTTTAATATCTAGTAAAAAATATAGTTTTATGTTCTAGGTATAACACTTAGTTCATTTAGATAGGTAGTTGCGGCAGGTGTCCTCTTACTTGTTTATGTCTGAACTTTTTAGGTGATGTATCGTCTTGACACAATATGATACCGCTATATATGATTTAACCGTCCTATTTATTTGCAAGGGGGCAACTGAAGTAAACAACAATACTGGCTGGATGCGTCGCCAGTTCAACCGGCTGACTAGGAACTTGCGATACCGCATTAGTGGTGGGGAGGGTACTTCCAAGCCACCAGATTGGTTCCTGGACAAATTCGCCGCCCAAACGTTCACCGATCCCGAAGAACCTATTTATCA
The DNA here is from genome assembly GCA_944739405.2 of Euclidia mi. Classification (NCBI taxonomy): domain Eukaryota; kingdom Metazoa; phylum Arthropoda; class Insecta; order Lepidoptera; family Erebidae; genus Euclidia; species Euclidia mi. The sequence goes on from OX123199.2 coordinate 40,749,062, forward strand.
AGCGAAAAGGTCCAAGCTGTTCTGCGGGATGAAACTCGCATTCGACCCGACTGTACCTGGCCACTACCACGTACGTACCTACATATAGATTACTCTTTATATATACAGCTTATGTTGTAGATACTTGCTCTCAAACTCCACGAAGTCTCCCTGATAAAAATCGTTTGAAAGTATGATTCACATTTATTTAATACTTATAAGGAAATTCAATTTTATCTGATGACTTTCGGCAATACGTTCCATGTTTTAACATTTTCTCTTTGATACACGGAATAAATAATTTTAAATTTCAATCAGAACAAAATTAGATTGTGTACATTTGGAGACGATAATTAATTTCAAATTATTTGTATTTCCTGCCTGTACAATATTATTGAACTTAACAAATGGTTTTCTCTGTTTAATCTAAACAGTGAGTGTGTATATGGAGTCTGAGACTTAATTGTATTTGCCAATTTTATTCTCCGCCATCTAACTGTGCCTGAGTTTCATCAATTTTAAGAAAGACTTTTGATTTTTTTAATATGTTCCAGTTATACATGCTCTCGAAATTCATTTCAATTTTAAATTCATATGATTGATATCAGTATCTAGTTCATTTCCATAATATGCTTCTAAAATAATAAATACCTCCTAAATAAGTTACGCTGGTTTAATCTGAGTGTTGTTAAATCCTTCATGCTGAGTGCTACAGAATATTGCCAACCATTCAACCGGCAATATTGGCACTTTGTTTGTTCGTAATCCAATTACTGGAATATGCAGTAGGCAGTTTGGAGAAGCTTTTAGTTTAAACCGTTGTTCAATAGCAAATCCAGATTGATATGCACCTGCATATACACCGGACCTATTGTTTATTTTCTAATTAAAGTGTCTATTCAAATGTTCGTTTTATTTTTGTTTTTAGTGGCTGGCCATCGTCTCCCTGGCTATTCTCTACAATGTGGTGTTCGTTATCGGCCGAGCTGTTTTTTGGAAACTGGATTCTCTCGATGAACTGACGACTCTTTGGTACGTGCTGGATTACATATGCGATGCGATATATCTTGGCGACACGATCATCCATGTTCACGAAGGTAAGTCTTCCGACTATAATAAAGATCGACGCATGTCTTGACGTGCCATTTTTATTTAAAAGGAATAAACTCTAGACGACCTTCTTTCATTAATTGATAGCTTTTGAGACGTCGTTGATTTTGGAAACGAGCCGTGTGTATTAATTTTTCATTAATTAATTACTAAATTCTTTTTTATATTTATAATAGCCAGTGAAGAAGTTCGGAATTTATTCTTTTTAAATATACCTACATAAGACTTTTTAAATAGCATATATTTTAAAAGGTCATTTAACTTGGATTTGATAGAAATAAAAATTTACTATTTAAAACATTTAAATCAATGATTGGTAATTTAGAGAACAAATGCTTAGCGAATGGCTATACAAAATGTAACTTACCGCGAATCAAGCGAATGTATTTAAAAAAATATTTTATCAACGATATTTTTTAAAACGCTTGCGCCTACATTTTACCTGCAAGTTAATTTCTAAAACAGGTTTATCCAACGAACTGGGTCATCGATGGAACTAAAAGACATTTTTGGGCTCATTTGATTCTGATGACTAGTTAGTCATCCATCCAGAGTAATACAGTTTTGGTGGACACAGAGACTTTGGGAAACTTCGCTAGTCGCCTCATCAACAGCAACTCATTAAACTGACTGGTCCAACTACTCATATTATTTTTTACTTTAGAATGCGTGTCTTACCCGCATGCAATCTATATACTCGTGCGGGTAGCCCAGCCTGGACCTTATTTGTATGACACGCATCTTAGTGTATAATGTATTGAAAACTATGATACATCACGTTATGGACATATGCGGGCGCGCAACTCGTGAATGGTAAAGTGCCCTTATTTATCAAACACTAAAGACCATTCTAATGATCTCTTTAGATACTATGCTAGACTTTGTTCTTGAAGACCTTTGTGTTGCTTGCTAAATCAACAAGGTTTTTTGAAAGATGTGTTATCCTGAATGCAGCAGGCCAATTATCCGGCGAAGTGTATAACAAAATAAGGAGTCAACAACTCCATTTATTCGGGATATTCTCCTGTATACAGAATCTAGACTGAACTCAGTCAGCAGCAATAACAATGAATTCATGGGCATATTTTCTTTAAATTATATTCGATTTCTTATACGGTATAGGAATTTTAGGAACAGTAAAAAGTAATTTTTCACCACAGCAGCTCAAACATGCCGCTTTTGCTGCGAGACAACAGTGAACAAAACGCGATTTTGATTCGAGCGTGAGGCAAAGTAACTTTTTAATTTTTCAATCTTCAGTGCCATGAATTGACATTGTTCAGCCATAAATTTGAAACATTCGAATTTTACTGTGCTCTGACTCTTTCACATGCATATAAAAAGTGAGTGAAAAAACAAACCCCTTCGAATTCGAAATTCGATTTTGGAATTCGACCTCAAAGAAAACACCTACGGCAACGTAAAAAAAAATATTTGTAATAAAGAAATTATTTTTTTTATATGTTATTGTTTATATGTTTAATTTATTATCGGATTTTAATAAAAATAAGTCGAATTAATAGTATAAAATTAGTATTTAACCAATACATATTTTTATTTAGAATTACAACAATGAAAAATAAACATCAGGGACGCGCGGTATTAAAACGCGATATAAAAAAGTAGCGGGAATAAAAAATTTCGCTGATGCTGATACAGTAGGTATAGCGTAACGTGTTAAATTATATTAATATATAAAATAATCTAAATAGATGAGTGAAACTAGCGATGATGACTGTACTTTAACACCAGAAGAGTTAAATCAACAAGTGATTATGCAAAATTCAATCTATTCCTGCTCATTTTTATGTCTCCTAAGTGATATGAGTGTTCTCGCTGCTGTGGTGAAAAGTTATGTGTGCTACACGAGAGCAAAGTTTTTTGTATCTCGTGCTGTTGAGTCACTCACCACGCTCAGGACTCAAAATCAGCACTCGAAACAAAAAACAACTTTGCTCTCTTGTTGCACAAATAACTATTATACGGTACTTCTGTACGTCAAGCCATAAATTAATTTTTGGTACTATTTTTGTACTAATCACAGTTTATAACTGGGTTTTGAAAGGAATTTCATCTAGTTATCACTATCCAACTAATTTTGCTTAGTCTTCAAACCAATAAGTCTGTACCTACTAGATATACCTAATTATATTGAGGCAAGAATTAGATGCACATTCTGCAGCCTACAGATCATCGACTGGCATTCAAGTTTACGTAGGTTACATACTAAGGAATTGTATCTTGTTCACGCCAAGTATCCAGTAATCAATAGTATATAGAGCACATACCTGAATTGCCTGGATTCAAATATCGATGCAACATACCCAGCGTAGTTAAACTTCAAAGCTACCTGCAGGACTAGATTGTTTTTTATAAGAACATATTGATTTTCTGTGTTCATTTTCTCTTAATTTCGTGTGAGTGTAACTTTGGTGTCGGAGTTTATACGCCTTCCGAATGCCGCCGACATAATCTAGATACTTATTCTTGTTCTGACTTTGTTCTTTAGCCTTCTAAAGATGACGGGGCTTTGATGTAAATGTCACAACAAGTGGTCAAGCATATGGTGACCTCATCCCTTAGAGGCGCTACAGATTTTCAGACCAAAAATTGGTAGATTCTAAAGCAGTCCAATACCCGAGTTTTGCACAAGTAAGTGGCAAGTGCAACGACGAATATCTACTAAATGTACTTCAAAAGACTATTCGTTTGAAAGTATTAAAAACTTTCAGACACAGATTAATTGGAATACTATCGAAAATATTAGTCTTATTTGTTATCCTCGCATAACTGCATCTAAGAGGTAAAGACGCTTGCATCTCGTTAAGGAGAAATATTATTCATACACTAGAAGACAATTATGCAGTCAGCTGTAAATTTCTATCTCGTCGACCGAGAAATGAAATTTCCATGTGTCGTATAATGCCTGTTACTTTGTGACGTCTGCAAGTATTTGCACGTATCACTGCGTCGAAGGAAAGCTTTTCCAATTATTGACACTGCTTAAATATACTCTCAATAATATTATTGCAGAGATACAGATTATTCATTGCGCAAATGTACTTAGTTTGTTTTGAAGTGTACTCAACTGTGCAGTAGATTCAATAGAGCCTTAGTTGTCGATCCATCAAATATAATTTTAAGTGTTTGGATGTCGTAGTGGTTGAGAGGTTGCCTCGCCTTATGAGATGGCGCTCCGTGTCGCGGGTTCGATTCCCACACGTTTTGAGTTTTGGGTGTTCTTTGAGTCTGTTGATTGAATGTAGGTGTGTAAACCCTCAGTGACACAGGATTAATTGGAGAGCGGGTGTTGTCTTTTTTAAACTAAAATATGAATATTGCTCTATCATATTTATAGAGTCATATTTACCTATAGGCACAGTGCTATCAATAGGTAAAATTAAACAGTTTTGTTCCGAGTTTGAAATATAAAAACGATTAAGAATGGCGATCGATTTTTACTCCCTTCAATTTGAAGCGTAAATATGTTTCAATAATTGTCAGTAGTTTTCACATAATTAAATATGAAGTAAGTAATAGGTATACCGATTTTTTATTTTGCTATGCATTATGTTAAGTATGGTGCAAATATCAATAATACTGTTAACAGCTGTTTCTCATAGTACAAGCTGGTCTCTTTACATTTATTTAAAATTATATACACATTAATAAAGAATAAACTTCCAATCCAATCGATGCGGTTTTAGAGGTGTTTCCCACTCACCTGGTACACACTGGAGGACAAATATTTGTTTATTTCCCTTGTGTGCAGAGCCACACAGATCTTTGGCGCCTCACGTTTGCACACAGCGAGTTGTAGTGACATGTAGCTAAGGCTTTCGTATTTCCCGCAGCTACTATCACTCTGCTCTGAATCACATTTTTGCTAAGCTTTGTTCGATCACCAATCATTGATTTAAATGAATATACAGCTTCGAATACTTGTAGATATTTTCTTCATATCATATAGATATTATTAGATTGCTTATCAAATCCACTACCATCAGTTTTCGTGCATTAAAGTAAGCATAAACTTCAAACGACAATAAAAAGTTTTTTGATACAAATTGCTTGATGTATTCGTATATTTCAAAGATACATTATGACATGACATGTGTAGAATGCCCAAAATAAAAATAATGACACGACTAAAATAAAGCCAGTGATCTCACGATTCAACTTTGATTGATATTTATCTTTCTTGTATCATCCAAGCTACTATATCTAAAGTACTTAACATCTATAAATCACAAGCAAATTCGCAACTATGCAGTATATTCCACATTAATTATAGTCCATAAGCTAACATTCAAAATCGATATCACTTACGACAATGTAAGTTACGAGAACTTTCGAGCAAGCCAACAAATCAACAATTTGACACCCACACGCAGAGCCGCGCCTTGCGTCATCAAATTTAGCTAACGTGTGAACAAACATTTGACCCTGCCTTGTTGCTTTTCCGCGCAAATATTGCACTGCGCTTATACCGACATGTTGCCATGGGTATTTTGATTGATTGGTTATACCGATGCTACGAATATACGAAACCATGCAAATATAACCAAAATTGAAGAAAGAATACTTCGCATGATATACGCAGTAGAGTCACTGCTTATTAGTATTGAAATAAAACCAGGCTACTCATTATTTTTTAATGCGAAAGTTTTGGATTGCAACTGGGACGGCTTTTGGATGATGAATCACTATCTCTTTCAGTCCAGGCGGGTCGTGGTCAAACCTACCAATATAATATTCAAAACAACTTAGTCGTAAGACTGCACGGTTGGCGTAGTGGTTTGTGGACACTGCGCCAAAGGGTCGTGGGTTCGATTCTCACACGAAACAACACTTTGCGTGATTCATAAGTTGTTGTTTCGAGTCTGGGTGTTCATTGTGTCCGTTGGAAATAAGCTGCTGAATCCCGTAGACCTCCGGACTCATCATAGTTATAGTTTGACTTATACGCGTGGTTTTCCGCAGGGTATCTAGAGCAAGGACTAATGGTGAAGGAGCCGAATATGCTGCGACGTCACTATTTATCATCCGTCTCTTGGCGCTACGACGTACTTTCTTTGATACCAACCGATATTGCCTACTTTTGGTGGAAGCCTGGTACTTGCAGCCATGTTAGTATTCATTTTGCGTTTGTTGTTTAGATAGTGAACATTTCGTACCGTTCATATCTTACTGTCACCATGGTGGTTTGAACATATTTCAGACATGGATAAACATTGATTTATTCAATAAATACACAATTTTTTTTAGGCAAAAGTATATAAAATATATATACGCTATGAAATTAAAACTAGTTATCTTATTAAAACGTTCAATAGGTACTCGTACATAAGACACCTGGTAATATTGGTCTCAAACATTGCTGATAATGGTGACACTCATGAATGAACGGTAAACGGAAAATTCCACAAAGACATTCTTTAACTTTGTTATTGCCAAGTGTCAATATTGGTTGTGTTCCAGGAATGTTTACCTTGTCCAGTAATTGTGCGTTTAAACCGACTGTTTCGCTTGCCACGAATGTGGGAGTGGTTCGATCGCACCGAGACCGCGACAAGTTTTCCCAATGCCTTTAGGATCTGTAAGGTCGGTGGTACTTTATATCAATGCGCATATAATAGTTGATATTTCTTGAATGTTTTATCAAAATGAGTATTGATTTACAGGTTGTCATGGCCATACTTGTGCTAATTCACTGGAATGCCTGCTTGTATTTTGCCATAAGCTATGCGATTGGATTTGGTTCAGACAGCTGGGTTTACAATATTACCGGTCCAAGGAACGAAACATTGGCTCATCAATATATTTATAGTTTCTACTGGTCCACTTTAACACTTACTACCATTGGCGAAACACCTCAGCCGGAGATTGATGCTGAATACCTGTTCGTAGTCGCCGACTTCCTCGCTGGAGTCTTGATTTTTGCAACAATCGTCGGAAATATCGGTTCAATGATTTCTAACATGAATGTAGCCAGAGTTGAATTTCAAAACAAAATGGACGGCGTGAAACAATACATGGCATTCAGAAAAGTCAGTGGAGAACTTGAAGCACGAGTCATCCGTTGGTTCGCTTATACATGGGCGCAAAGTGGAGCCCTCGACGAAGAAAACGTACTTTCATCTCTGCCCGATAAACTTAAAGCCGAAATTGCTATCCGCGTCCATTTGGACACATTACGCAAAGTGAGGATTTTCCAAGATTGCGAACCCGGCCTGTTGGAAGCTCTTGTGCTTAAGTTAAAACTGCAAGTGTTCAGCCCCGGTGATTATATTTGCCGTAAAGGAGATGTTGGTAAAGAGATGTACATTGTCAAAAGGGGAAGACTGCAGGTAGTGGCAGACGACGGTAAAACTGTATTGGCGACTTTAAGTGCTGGATCTGTGTTCGGAGAAGTGAGTGTCCTGGAAATAGCTGGCAACCGTACTGGCAATAGGCGAACGGCTAATGTGAGAGCACTAGGATATTCAGATTTATTTTGTTTAGCGAAAAGAGATTTATGGGAAGCCTTAGCAGATTATCCAGATGCCAGAGCAACACTCACTGAACGTGGCTGTCAATTGCTGAGGAAGGTTTGTAAAAAAAAATAATATGTCGCTGAAAACGGTGACACTCAATCATCCAATTATTATCTGTCTGTCTTGAAATCCAATTTAATATAAATTCCATAAATCTTATTCAAATACACACATTATTTTGAAACTACAGGATGGCTTGCTTGATGAGGCAGTTTTTGAGAATGCCCAGACAACTCATCAAAGCTTGGAGGAACAAGTACATGGCTTAGAAGCCACTGTCGATATGTTAACTAACCGTTTACAAGGACTGCTTACGGATAGCGGCGAACAACAAGCAAAAATTAGGCAGAGATTATCTAAAATAGAATTGAAGTAAGTTGATAACGTTAAACTGTTTAATTTTAATCATATTTTATACATGTGCTTTATTTGATATGCGACTGATTTTTATCTTTAAGCATTTGCGATCATTCATTTGGCCAACTTGCGAATTTTTTTACATGTGTATACTCGTGTGACAATTTTTACGTTAGTTATGAGATAAAAATGTTGTTATTTTCAGACTCATGATCCAGCACACAAGTAAGGCAACGGCGGCAGATACTGATTCAGATGAGGTCACGTCAATGGCTTCAGACATAAGAAGTGACATTGCTAGAGCGTGTGATGCGTCCGGCTACAGCGAGCTGCCCATGCTGTCGGCTCACAACAACTCGTCACTGTTGTTGACTCACAACATGCCAGTACGTGAACGCGGACACTCACTCAGCGTCGAGAGGTCACCAGGCCTACTCCACAGGCCCACTGAACCTCGCAGCAAGTCGCTACGATTGAAGAGGAAGAATACTTCCAAATGAATAGAGACAATAAGTTTTGTACGAAGGAAGGGATAGGTAATAAGAGGGAAAATTGTCAAAATTACGAAAAAACCAAATTGAACACTGGATTTGAAAAATGATATCCAAATTTTATAAAATATAGTATGTAAATTATTTTTGATACCATAATAGGGACTTTTACAAAATTGGCAATTAAAGTTTAAAATCTGTGCCGGAGATAGGTATGTCACGTAATGATTATAAAATGGAATGCCGAATTAAAATCGAAGCAGTTTTGTACTAAAAATCAAATAATAAAATGTCAACATAAATTAAAAACTACGCAGTAATATAATATTCCAAAAGCAAGTTTCATAACATTCTATATTTCCATCATTACAATGTTTAATTACATTAATTCTGACAAGGATTGTAACATCTGTACGCGTAGGTTTACGATTTGTTCACAACAGCTAAGATGAATGTATTAAGGTAATAGCCCATCACACTGAGTCATAAAGCAAGTTGTATTTATTGTTTTCACCAGTATGATGTAATAGATGTCATAGCAATAGAGATGAAATATAATATTCTACGTCTATAAATACGTATTTATCATACTAAATAGATTAAATCTTAAAATGACAATTTTCCATTTCATTTTACAGTTTATGAGAAGCTATGATTTAGTATTACACATTCAGCTTAGTATAGACACGTTTTGAAATTTTAAACCTTTAAATGTAATTATTAATAATCAGCAAATAATCGTAATATACCTACTACATAATATGCATGTCCCTACAATGATCACAATATCAATGATGTAAGCTTTCCAGTGTATTAACCGAAACTAGACCGATAAGTATAAGATTAATTCGTGAGGCACCGATACTAAATGTATTCACTTATCTCAATTTGAATATGTCATGACTACAACTAGAATACACCAAAGTATTTAAACGTCAAGAAACATCCAATTCTATATAATATTAGTATTGAAATATTTTGGACACAAGCTTGAAACAGACAAAAGCGTCAAGTAGTTTTATCATAACATTTGATTAACCCAATCGAGTGCCTCTCGAATGATATCTCGATATTAGCCTAGATTTGTGAGTTATCAGAGATTCCTCGTATATGTATCCAAGTATATAGAAATAGTAGATTACTTACGTGTAGCAGACATACATGGATTCAAATTAATCATAATGTAATCATCAGTGTGTAGTTTTCGATTAATAATTCCAATGATATTATCAATTTTAGTTTTAATGACGTATGTATCAATAAAACTGTTCGATATTTCAAATCCATTTAGGCGATTTTTGGGAAATGTTTTTTTATATTCTTTACTACATCAAGAATGTCCAAAATTGTTTTTATTATAAATATTAAATAATTTAAGTTGTTTTATTTTAAACCTATATTTAATTTTGTTTGGTTGACTTAATTTTTATTATATTTATATGCTACCAGGTATCGTAATGCGATTTCTAAACAACATCTATTAACAAATATATTTTCACAATTGTACATTATAATAGGGGAAAATGTAGTTAATACATACAACATATTTAATATTACGGCGACAGTAACACCACAGAATTTTTACATTCCAAAAATCTGATCAAATATTCATTAATGTGCATTTTTAACTACAGTAACATTTCATGAAATTTAAGTAATTTATAACCATTCATCAGATATGAAATGAATTGAATTTTATTAAACTTAAATGCACGTGTAACCTATACATTGAACACTACACCAAGATATTGAATAAAGTCAAATAGTTCATATAATTCACGCATAGAACTTAAGTTTCTATAGTCTTGTTTCCCTCAGAGACTACTTTGGCCATTTACATAAAACATTTTGAATACGGCGCCGCGTTAGACACCAGACTCGAAGATGCTTCTTCCTTCACCCCAACTGAAACAGAATACATATATTAACAAAAATATATTATTGCTATATCTACACAGACTTCTCAACATCACCACTGGCTTTTGATATCTTAGGGTAGAATGGTCGAAATACTACATTTATAATAGGTACACCTTTCACTGGTTCAACAACAATCTGCTTCAGTGCAGTGACCCAATATGAGTCTATGTAACCAAAACAAGCATGCCCAAGGCAAGGCAATCTTAAATATTTGATCAACGTAACAAAATAAGCTGAGGCAATTAAATGGTAAGTTTGAAGACTTCATATAGGCATACTGTTGACTATGAATAGGTAAGATAGGTCTATTCAAATGATTTCTTTCCAATATACGCAGAGGATATTAAAGAAATGTATGTATTGTGTCATTCACAAATCATCATAATAATCTATATCAAACACTTGCACTGCTTGTATAATACATATTGTAGAATACATAAGTTTTGTTTAAGTATTCTGGCTAAGTCGGAATCAATGGGCCAGTTGACTGACGGAACTTAAATCCAAAGGGACCCACTCTTACCCACGTGCTAAGTTATAAAGCATACCATTCCAACGCCGACCTCGGGCAATCGACACATCATTCTTCTCCTGGCATTCTACTAGTTTTTTACTGCCTGAATGAGAGAGATCCTAGCAGCCTAGTACGCGATTCCATCGGGACAAGGACAACTTAGCTGCTGCCTACATTTGTCCAGCTATACAAGAATAACAATATTGTACAAGTCACAGAAGTTCATCTGTTCCCAAACTAAGCACGGCTATGGCAACTCGACAGTTGATGATCATATGTACATTCAGTTACTGAAAGAGGGCAAGTCAAGATCGCTAGCGGCGAGTCAAACCTTTGCCCGACCAATCATGTCGAATACATATTCTTATATACAGAAACATAACATCAGACCAATTAATCGTGATCATCACGCAAAGATTTGTCCTGGTTGGGTATCGACGTATGAGCTCCGTTTAAGCCATTGACCGGACCAACAGGTCACTCAATAATGCCCTATGATATATTCCTGTGGTATAAATAGCCCTCTGCCAAGTGGCTTTTATGTAGTCGTTTACATACCAGGCAAGGACAAATATTAGTATATTTCTCTCTTGCACTAGAAATAATACCTACTATGTTCCCAGCATCCGGGGATAAGAGCTATCGGTACCTTATTGGCGACCTGTATGCTTATTGGTTACACACAAGGAATTAAGTATTTACAAAGTTATGTAAAGAAAGGGATCTAGTCAATAAGTAGCCTCCCCTCTTCTTGCCGAATATATAATATCAGAAGCTCAAAATGAAAAACAGATATAATTTCAGAGTATATTGTCAATGAAGTTTACATCAATATTTTGGCTTACGACTTAAAAATCTACTATCACAAGAAATAAAAATAATTACATTATTAAAAACCACAAGTTAAGTACGTGCCCAATAAGAGGAAACATTTAGATAAAGAATGTCTCATATTTCATCTACCGCTGGCTCTACTCAGAAAATTAAATAAATTCATCAAATCTGGCTAGAACATAGCAACGATGCTAAGCGGCAATGCAAACTTTACCACAAATGCTCGTTCTGCGGTGAAATTAGATAAAATTTTACTCCTGCCAATAATTTCAAGAGGAGCCACGGTCTAGTTTTATCTCCGACATTCCGTCACGATTTCACAGCAATAAAATATAGTCTCGTATGCCGTTATATTAGGCGATAAACTAATATATAAATGCATTATAGCTGTTTTAGACTCCTACAGAACAGTTAAGTATTTTGATATGGGCTATTGAAAGTCGGGGAATTTGTGTAAGGATATTGTGGAAAATGGAAATGTTCAATGACATTATAAAAAGGTTATGTTCTATGGAATTTAGAAGATAGGAGATGAATGTCCCTGCGCTGAAATAACAAGTCAGATTCCAATATTTCGTAAGTAATCTATAGAAATGACTCTCAAGTCATATATAGAAGAATACATGCTTATAGATAACAATTTTTAAAGACACACATCCTCATACATATAACTAAGTTCCACGGGCCCCACGGGCACATAAGTGTTACCATAATATTTACCATCAGGCCAAAAGGAGAAGCGGGCGCTAGTAGCATCAGACGACGTGACTGCCTCGTGTCGGCGGGTCGGCGAGAAACTGCTCGATGGCACGTAGCTCGGATTTGGACTTGGCGATCCACCTGCAGACAAATTTTAAACACTTTTAGATACATACTGAAAATAATGTTCGTGAAAACTAACAATATCAGGACTTTAAAGTAGGTCATCATCCGCCCTTTATACTGTCCAACAGCTGGCCACGGGCTTCTTCTCACTATGAGAAGGGTAAGGCCACAGTCCACCACGCTGGCCAAGTGCAGATTGGCACACTTCACATGTCTTTCGAAAACTTTACGGAGAACTCTCAGACATGTAGGTTTCCTCACAATGTTTTCCTTCACCAATTAGCAAGCGATAATTAACAATTTAATACGCACTTAACTCAAAAAGTCATTGGTGCGTGCCGTGGATTCGAATCCGAGACCCTCTGCGTAGCAGTCTGTCGGTCTCTCCACTCAACTATCGCTGCTCTCTTACAGTAGGTCTTCTATCACAAGTATTTCTATATTATAAAAGAGAGGCATCCAAAGCCTATTTTGGCAGAAAGAAATATAACAAATGGTATTATTGGTTTATGAATTAGTAGTAGAGCTATGACTAGTGTCCAGAAAACTTCAATTGCTGAACCCTTCCTATCCTCTCCAGTTTCCTGTGGCTCTTTCCCCAGGCTAGGCTGTATACTTGAATGTTTTTCGTTATCAGATAACTACTGCTACGGTTAGGTACAGCTTGCCATCAACAATGCTCTTCTTCTGAGGCATATTATGTTTGCCTATTATAATAGCACTCCTCACCGACAAAAGATCGTCTAACCGGTGTTCAACGTACTGATTTTCTTGCTCCGATTTCTACTGAGATGTACCTTATACTACTAACTTGACGACACGTATCTTCTTCTGACGCTTGTCGTTGCACTTATAGAGGAAAACATGTGATATAGATAGTAGCATAGCATGACGGCCGCAGAATGGACCAGCGATGGTAAAAAGAAACATAAGAAGCACAACAACGTTAGATATTAAGCAGGTCAATATCGGTAAAAGATTATCTAACAAAGTAGTAAGTAAATCAGTCAGAGAATAAGAGTGGTAGAGACAAAATATATGCTAAATTTGGAATCGTCCATACTTACTTCACCTGGTAGTAGATACACACAGTAAACCATTTGTCCATTTTTACCTTTGCGGATGCTAAGCTCTACAATAGATCATCCAATTTGAAAGCCATTTCCAGAAATACTATGTGAAAAGCTACTAATTGGTCTGTGGTGAAAATTATGTGGCTTATACCACATACCAGACCTTTAGTGCATTTTCATTAGAGTCCAACAAATATTAATATATTCACAAACAGTATGAATAAATATTAATATATTGTTCATAACAATATATTAATATTTATTGGCATAATAGTAAATTATTTAAGACTCACAAACGCAACTTGATGAAACGTGGTGCCAGTACCTCATACCCATATCTTATAGAATTAGACTGCATACTGTACTAGACTAATATTACAATATGCATACTATAATAGGGTCACCCTAGCCTAAACTGGAGTATTTCCTTCTACTTGACCATGATTCCATCTTTGCTCTGTCAATTTCCTGATAGGATAAAACCGTTTTGTCACGTCAAGTACACTTATGTGTTCTCGTCAGTACCTAGGTACCTACTTACTTTTAATCAAGATACCGATGTATATGGTTGATCTTAATGTTAAGACACCCTAAGAGTATTTCAGAACTGTGTCGCTTACCGTGTTGGTCGATAATTTTGTAAGCTTTCCGGTGTAGCTAGGACTTTAATGTAAATATCAGAATGGAACTAGAGTACTTATTTACTTACTTTACAAAAAATTCAGTACATAAAGCTAGCGTTCGCCGGCGAACCAACTATAGGCTGCAAATGCCGGCAACAGCGCCTCATATCGGATAATACTGTAGCTAACAACTATGTAGAGTCGTCCCCGCAAGTATTATACTGAAATACTTGTTAATGGGCTATCAGGATGTGAAGAATATAAAACTATTAACTAGTAATCTAGAAAATACTAAATACATACTTAGTAATTTTGTGTGCATATAGAAAAACTTACATTACGTAATGTTGGGAGTTCAGTCAGAAACTCGAATACAGAGCCTGACCTGATATGAATTACAGAGCTAGAATATAAAACACTAGTAAAAATATTATATTAAGTGTACGTGTTCCTTCATACTTAAAAAAACTAAAAAGTAATTTTTTATAGGATATGAGATAACCCACTCTTGTACCTGCAAACTTCACTGTTCTATGGCAATTACTGAAGCAGAGTTCGACATGAGTACCTAAGTAAAAAATATTAGTAGCACAGACTATGCAACGTACAAATATGTTATTTAATTAATTTTACAATATCAACAGTAATATTTAGACAATGTTTTTGTACTTAATTGAAATTAGGTAGTATAAAATGTTATAAAGAACCTAATAAAATAAAAATAAGTAAAGCTACATAAATGACCAAAAATCGCGTTTTATCTCGAGTATGTTACTTATTCTGAAAAGCGTAATATCTCATACAGGCTGATAATTTCATATAAATGCCTAATACTGAGAGTTATTACAAAACATACATAATTATGCACTAATCATTATTTAAATATTCTGCATAGAAGGGTCATCTCTAAGCGCTATTGAAAAAGCAACCCTCGTTTTAATACGGGTGCTGCCCTCTAACGCTCTATGTCTGAACTAACCAATACAATGAACACACAGGAGAATAATGTAATTCGAAACACGCCAACAGAGGACGATAGTATCGCTCGAAATAGAACAATCGTGTAGGAATTTAATTTTCATGTAAATATAGGTAGATACGTGGGCTTTCATATTAATAAAATGGAAAGTCAGTGTGAATTTTTATTTTTCGTTTACTTTTGGTTTACAAAAATAACACCACAATGTAGCTCGAAGCTCTCTTAATGTTTGAAAGGTTATCCTTATAAAAAAACGGCGATGGCAGATTAAATCAAATCCACATCAAATCACATCTTGATGAGATGCTTTGCCGAGTTATATCGGTGTATATGCCACCTACTTCACTAATACGACATTCTTACATTGGATAACCTCTAGAATACTGGACAAAACCTATGTAGCAGATCTATTCTATACGGATACGCGGTAACGTTATCTTTCGTAGCAGGCTCGTAGCACGCGTACTACATTTTTTTTTAGATCTACGAGTACGTAACTTTGAATTATATATCTTTACATTCACATATTTTGTAAGTATACAAAGAGGTATATAGCTTAATATGAGCTGATAGATGCCTTCAAACTAAGGCTGTGATTGAAGTAGGGTTGAGTCGCACTATTCATTGCTGCGTAGCATAAGCCAATCGTCCTAAAATACAATTGAAGTTCAATTAGATGTTTTTCTGACTTTTTGATATGTTACACGTTTTAATACGTCTATAATTCAGGAATTATTTTGATTAGCGTAATTTTAATGCGCGTATTACTTTTTTATCCGTTACCGTGCGCAATGACGATAACTCATCTATGAGTATAAACCAAAATAGTAGGGGACGAATTTGGATTGCCCTTTAGGGCGGACGATTTAATACTTTTTGCTCGTCGCTGACAAAGGATCGCGGATTATTTGCCAGCGACGGGCCACCTTTGTGAGTGGGTAAGCTATCGTGATATCGAATCCAGGACTACACTATACCTACTTATAACAGGACCCACGACTGATCATATCTAATCTTAATATATAAAATCCTTGCGTTACTGACTGACTGACAGACACGCTACAGCCGAAACTATTGGGCGCAGGAACCTGAAATTTTGGCATGTATGTTCCTTGGGGACCGTAGGGGCAAAATGCAGGCGTAGCTGCTGGCGTCCTCTAGTCTATAATAATAATATATTAAAGCTGAAGAGTTTGTTTGTTTGGTTGAACTTGTGAATCTCAGAAACGAATGGCCCGTTTTAAGGACGCGTTTACGCGTTTACGTTTACGGAGTGGACTCTATGTCGCTTGTCGCTGCAGCCCGAAGACGAAAAAAGCAATATACGAATACAAAATATTCGCTAAAATCAATTTGATACTTCTCGTATTCTGTGCGAATTACGTACAAGTAAATTTCTTTTGTATAAATGGACATTGTTACTTTATTTTCTCCGTTATGTTGAGTCAGGATATATTTCGGTATTTAGATATTATTTTGTTTCTTGCGTTGAAATCTGGTACCTAAGATTATGTGGACTGATGGTATACCATCCCGTTCAAGTGTTGCGACTGGAACTCATAAAAGAGTAGACCTAGTTATGCCAGGTTGGGGCTCATTTTATTTGTTTTGGTGAGACCCTACCTCTGGTACTAGTGAAGTAACCTTCCAAGGTTATTCGATGAGTCTTGCTGGTACTCATATGTGAGTAGAGCTAGGCATGCCGAGTTTGGCCTTATTTTGTTTGTACATAAGAGACCCTACCACTGGAACTTATGAAGTAACCTTCCAGGGTTATTCAATGACTCTTGCTGGTACTCATGTGTGAGTTGACCGGGTCTGGCACAGGGCACTTCTATCGAAGTTACCATCTTATGGAATCCCCGAGGGACTCTGCAAATGGATTGCCAGCTTTCTGGCTGATCGGAGCATTAAAGTCGTCGCAGACGGCAGCTGCTCCGAAATGAAGTCGATCAACGCTGGCGTCCCACAAGGCTCGGTGCTCTCCCCAACGCTGTTCATCTTGCATATCAATGACTTGTTGTCAATTGAGAACATGCATTGCTATGCAGATGACAGTACGGGTGATGCGCGGTACACCAGCCACCAGAATGTCCCTCGGAGCCAGGTACAGGAAAGACGATTGCAACTTGTGTCTGAAGTCGAGGACTCTCTAGGGCGCGCCTCCAAATGGGGTGAAAAGAACCTTGTTCAATTTAACCCCACTAAGACACAAGTATGCGCGTTCACTGCGAAGAAGGACCCTTTCGTTATAGCGCCTCGGTTTCAAGGAGTACCCCTGCATAGTGCCGAGAATATTGGGATCCTCGGCGTCGAAATATCGAACAAAGTCCAATTTGGGAGTCATTTGGAGGATAAAGCCAAATTGGCAAGCAAGAAGCTGGGAGTGCTGAACCGGGCTAAGTGGTACTTCACGCCAAGCCAACGGCTTATGCTTTATAAATCGCAAGTCCGGCCACATGTGGAGTACTGCTCACATCTCTGGGCTGGAGCGCCAAAATATCAGCTTGATCCACTTGACTCCCTACAGAGACGAGCTGTTCGAATCGTCGATGATCCCGATCTCACGGCTAGACTAGAGTCGCTGGAGCAGCGGAGAGACTTTGGTTCTCTCTGCGTATTTTACCGACTCTTTCACGGGGAGTGCTCCGAAGAATTGTTTAATTTGGTACCAGGGTCACCCTTCTACCAACGTACCACTCGCCGACGCAGTAGAGTTCACCCGTACTACCTGGAAGCGTTCTCATCTAGTACGGTGCGCTTCCAGCGATCTTTTCTACCACGTACGTGTAGGCTCTGGAATGAACTACCTGCTGCGGTGTTTCCCGAGCACTATGACTTGTCCTTCTTCAAACGAGGTTTAAAGAGAGCATTACTTTCACGGTAGGCAGCGGCTTTGCTGTGTATACCCTGACATTAGCGAAGTCCATGAGCAGCGGTTACCGTTTACCATCAGATGGGCCGTTCGCTCGTCTGCCACTAGCAGCAATAAAAAAAAAAAAAAAAAAAAAGCTAGGCATGCCGAGTTTGGGCTCATTTTGTTTGTACATAAGAGACCCTACCACTGCATTTTATGAAGTAACCTTCCAGGGTTATTCAATGACTCTTACTGGTACTCATATGTCAGTACAGCTAGGCATGCCGAGTTTGGGTTCATTTTGTTTGTACATAAGTGACCCTACCACTGGAACTTATGAAGTAACCTTCCAGGGTTATTCGATGACTCTTACTGGTACTCATATGTGAGTAGAGCTAGGCATGCCGAGTTTGGGCTCATTTCGTTTGTGCAAAAGAGACCCTACCACTGCATTTTATGAAGTAACCTTCCAGGGTTATTCGATGACTCTTACTGGTACTCATATGTGAGTAGAGCTAGCCATGCCGAGTTTGGGCTCATTTTGTTTGTACATAAGAGACCCTACCACTGCATTTTATGAAGTAACCTTCCAGGGTTATTCAATTTCAAAGAGTCTCACTAAAACAAATAAAATGAGCCCCAACCTGGCATAACTAGGTCTACTCTTTTATGAGTTCCAGTCGCAACACTTGAATGGGATGGTATACCATCAGTTCACATAATCTTACCAGATTTCAACGCAAGAAACAAAATAATATCTAAATACCGAAATATATCCTGAATCAACATAATGGAAAAAATAAAGTAATAATGTCCATTTAGGTATATAAAAATAAGAAAATTATTTGTACGTAATTTGCACAGCCAGGCCTATAACACATAGATACATATCACAAAAAATTCTAAGTCTCAAAGTTATTTAGTTGAACTACATTTCCGCAAGTTACCGTACGTAGTACGTACTGTTGCCGCCGTGTCGCTGTAGTGACGCGATTTTGTACCTACTAATTATGTAAACGCGTCCTTAATCATTATTATTGTGATGGATAGCCCATTCTTCGAAAAAGATATATAACATCACGCTATGAGCCACGAGAGCAGAACAGAAGCCCTAAATAAAGCGGGTGTAACCGCGGGTTCAGTTAGTATCCAAGAGACTGTTTTCGGTACAGGGCACAAGATTGATTTTATTAGGCTCTCTTGTAGCTGGATTGGTTGGTTGGATATTGAACTAATGAGCTTCTCTCCACTCTTTCCAAGGTTTGTATCGGCTGACAATGAGCTTTTAATTTATCTTTCAGACGTCTATAACCTTGGGTTTCGTTAGATAGGCATTTCAACGTCATTATAAATGGGCAGTGTCACCGCCTTCCAAGAAGTGCCTGTATTTTTTAAGTTTATCTGGCTATATATAACGGCTTATAATATTTAGCGTAATTCATCAGTCATTACGTGTTCACGGTACACCTGCTTCCTCCCTACCAAATAACCGTAGTAGGTATTTGGGTATCTGCAAACTTCTTCTTCTAAATACATAAAGAGATAATAAAATATGATAAAGATATAAGGGCAATTATCATACACAAAAATTGAGACTTTAACAATATTACAAAATCACTGTAAGCAAATTTGCAATCACAAAGTTACCTTTTTTACATTACCGTCGAATTTCTTTATACTTCCGTCTTGTTTTAATCAAGACTTAGGTGTCGAACGCTCTGATGCCCGAATACGGCTAATGTTATTTATTTCCTAGCATGGAATCTTAAATCGTAACTTATTAACAGTTTTTATATCTGAGTATGTTACTTACTTTTGCATCTGATTTTTTTTTTAAAGTCTATGAGACACTCAGTTATGAGAAACACAGAAGTGTATCTTTAAAACCAAACTTTTATGTGACACTCAAGCGGTACACAAGTCGACTGAATGATCACTACAAGCAACTTTGATATCTACGTTAGGTATTTACAATTGTGTACCCACTTACGTACGTAAGTCACCTGAGCGGTCACTACAAGAAAGTATTATCTACTCTATTCAAAACGGTATCTAGAAAAGAAGCTTAAAAAATTTAAGGGTGCCAAGCCAGCAAGAGATCGCTTCGTAATGGAAATGATAGTAATGATGTTTGTTACTCTACTCAGTGGTTCTTGAAGAATGAAGCCCGTGATTCTGAGTGCATTGGCAAATGAAGTGAAAATTTAAACAACTACAAACTTAAAACATAAACACACAGAGCTAAGACAGACAGCGATAGCACTAATAGTTTTAGAAGTAAGTGATATTAGTTTGATTACTGTTGTGAAGCGAAACAAATAGTTTAATCTACTAGAATGTGGTGCTATTTTATTCAAAAGTGACGTTGTTAGAAACACTAAATTGTGGCCAAAGTACAAAATATTACCTTCAGGCCAAAAGGGGAACCGAGTGACAGCCGCGTCGGAGGAAGTGACGATATCATGATGTCTGTTTGGTGAAAAACCGCCGGCAGATGGCGCGTACCCCGGACCAGGGCTTGCTGATCCATCTGCAAATACACATGCTACAATATCCTATAAAAGATTCACTCCACAGATGACGTGGCTTAGGCGGTCACCACTCTGCTTGGCACTGCGTCGCGTGTCGTGATTACGATTGCCATGCGACACAACACAACACCTTGTGTGAGCCACACATTGTTGTTGCGAGTCTAGATTTCCTTTGTGCCCGTTGATCGAATGTTTGTAGTCTCCCGTGACACAGGCTTATTCCTGGTGCGGGAGTTGTAAAAAAACAAACAAACAAGTCCACAATATTGGGCAAATTACCTACAACTACAGCTCAGAACAAATAAGAGTAGGTCTTCAGAGTACTATTGTCGGTCGGACCTAGGGGAATTATTGCTTTTGATTAAATGTAATGTAATTCAATTTCTTCGAAAAGGTCTTTTGTTTACAATTTAAAAGTTTTGTGAGATAAAAGTATAGGTACCTATCATTATACCTAGTATTCTATCTTATTGTAGTGATAACTACAATACACATTTGAAGAGAATTTGGCTTGTTACCCGGTAGACAACAAAATTTTTAATTGTCAGTTTATCTCTACACTCAAAAACATATAAGCATATTATGTAGTCTGTGTGTCTAAATGAGAATATCGTAGAGTAGGCATATAATCTTAATATATAAAATCCTTGCGTTACTGACTGACTGACAGACACGCTACAGCCGAAACTATTGGGCGCAGGAAGCTGAAATTTGGCATGTATGTTCCTTGGGGACCGTAGGGGTGCACTAAGAAGGGATTTCCCGAAATTCCCATGGGATCGGCCAAAACGGGTAAATTTAAAAAAAAATGCAGGCGTAGCTGCTGGCGTCGACTAGTAAATTATAATCGGCGATATAACATATTCTGAATACAAACACGTGCTTAAATTAGTAAACAAAGTAAAGGCACTGTGTAAATTGACCATCTGAAGTCAAAATCGTTTTCACATTCACTTACTGAGCCTTCGACTTCAGTATCCTATACTCCAGTAGTACGTTATCACGTTGATAGTTTTCCATTCCAATGATCATTTTCCGAAAATTAATCCAAGCTTAATGGATTCGCTCATTCGCAGCACAAACAGATGCAGTACTCGATTTGCACCGTTACTGACAGCTTAGTCAATATCCCCACGTTCGATCCGAAATGCTAAACCTGGGATCGCTTTGGCCCGGTAAACTACAAATCTGTACTATCGAAATTAAGCTTACATTGTTTACTGTATTGGCTTGGTTTTACTTATTGACTTTAGGCCACTAGAGCTATAGTGACACAACTAAATTTCGAAGAGTTGGGACTAGGTATAATGAAAGGCTTTTCTAAAAGACGCGTATTATACCAGCATTATTGCACAGCTGAACAGCTCAATTTATTATAGATATATGTTATCACAATCTCCCTCAGAGAAAGAATAAATTATGTACACGCACGTTTAAAAAGCGATCACTTTTTTATATGTTCCAATGTGATATAGACGGAACCCCGGTTGGATCGTGGCTTAGTGAATGCCTTGCTTAGATCATAATAATATATATGTATCTATAAGTACATCGTAGGATGTATATACACACGGGTCAACTTTTAAGAGAATAGCTATGTAATCATCGCAAGTGATGTACTCAAAGCGGCACCTGGCCTTAAGAGCGAATTTTGATTGATTCTGGGCGAATTAATCATACTTGAATAGCAGCGGTGGACATGCCAATCGCAAAATGCGGAATGAATGACAGATGCGTTAAATGCTAAAAGCCGAATGCCACCGTGTAAACCGGAATATGAGGAATGGACTGAATTATTGAATTAAAATGTTGATCAAAGATTGGGTTTGGAGTGTGGAAATTCTCGCATCAAATGTGTAAAAATGAAGACTATGTGAACAGAATTGATATGTAGTCGTTATATAAACCACAGTTTGGTAAAATAAAACTGAAAACTGAATAATCGGCAGCGTATGTGATATGACACTTCAGTATGGATCCATCTGGATTGCCTGTTGGTAAGACATTACCGCCGCACATGGATATCCACTAGAAGAGCCACAATTACGTTGTAGGAATATGAGGAGGAAATGGGGCCGGCTTTCTGGCTCAACGAACAAACTGCCAAAGTATAGATACTGTTACTCTACCTTAGTACTTTGTGACAATGTAAAACTTCCTCTCTCTAGCAGGTTCATTCATGCTGATATCAGCAACGGCTCTACAACCTTGTAAAGCTAGACCATTATAGCCATCGCTGAGAGTGGGCAACCGTTTTCTACTCTCCATGCAACAAGCATCATCAGATCACAATTATTATTTTAAAGTTTACGTATACTATCAAAATCATGTGCAATACCTACTCGGATTTAGATATTAAGTTTGGCCAATTATTTATAATTTTTTAAACAGACATCGATGTAATTTTTGTATCCTGCATCGATCTTTCAAAAGTTTGCTGTAAGAATACATTGTATCCTTCGATCAAATGTTTATACAAGATAGCTGAGGAATTGTTTTCACCAGGCTTTAAACTTGTTTAGTATATTGATACAATAAGCAAGGCGTCTTTATGTCACATTCTTTATCTACTGTGTGTTGAGCTTAGCGTTGAAAATTCTAGGGGTAATATACCTGTACGTATATTGAAGACTTGGGTAAGAAGACGACCCAAATGAACATAAATTCTTATAAAATCATCATGTCAGCCTAGAGACATTCACTGCTGGACATAGGCCTCCTTCAAAGTTCTCCACACAGACCGATTTTGAGCGGCCCGCATCCAACCGCTTCCCGCGATCTTAACCAGATCGTCGGTGTACCTTGCGGGAGGCCTACCCCTGCTGCGTTAATTACTATATACTTGTCAATATTTTCGACATGTCTCTTATTTGTATTTAATATGTCCATTACCAAAGTAATAAAATAAGAGGTAGGGCTTAGTACTGTGGAGGCTATTCTGAGATTTTATTTTATTACTTAACTATATTTTCCTGGCAAACCCATTTAAAGTCTCATCTGCTCGTTAACATTGGTGATATTAAAACCAATTAAAACAAAAACTTAAAATATAGTTATCTGAATTGTTTGCTATGTAGAAGACTTCTAATAAGCAAGTTCATGTTAGGCATATTATTTCATGAATATAACTTTCTAAGTTGTTATAACCTATAATTTCGATATAGTTGTACATATTCAAAATATTAACAAATAAAAGAAAAGTATTCTCAGCTTAAAATGGCAAACTTAATGTACAGGCCATGTAAATTATGATGATTATTAGAGAATATCCCGACTGTATCTAAAGTGAAAAGAGTCTTGAATATATTATACGCAATAATTGGTAAGTAGTTTGCCAATCTTAAGACAATTATTCATTTATTCTGTTTAGTATAGGAGCTTACGAACACAAGAACAAAATTAATTATTTTATCACATGCCCCTTGGCTCTGCAAACACGTTAAACCGTCTTTCCCGGCTCTCACAAAGATCTTTGCCGTTAAGGGGAGCCAGTAAGTACCCTCAAATAAACTGATACTGCTAAAAGCCATGGCATATAGCTAACTATCCCTTTGGATTGCGAAGGTCAGACGGCAGTCGCTCTGTGGAAAACCTGATATTCTGTCATATCTGGTTAGACTAATGCAATGTTTCAAGACGTAAGTTTTGAATGCAATCGGGATAAAGCTAGGATGATGATGATGATGAGTAAGGGAACTTACCAATAGCGCTGACTCCAATGGCATTGTACGAGTTCATGGACATTGACTGCATTGGCTGCAGAGGACTCTGGAGCTGGAAATAAGTGAAAATTGATATTAATATACAGAAGTAAGAATAAGAACATGATGATGACTTGTAACAACTGACATGTTATTAATTATTAGGTATCCCTCTCTGACCGGACAAAATGCTCCAATAAAGATTTCGATACTTTGTATTTGTATAGGTATTTATTCTATTATGCACGTTTCGGACGAGCACAAAGGTTAAATATTAACATTTTTACTATATTTTCTCTCATCGTATAAGTGCTTTTCGTCCAGTACCTATACATATCGAGCTGGCTACATTTGGCACTATATTAGTGACGAAGTAAATAACGGTGAACATACAAATAAAAATAATAATTAAAGCTAAATACTGGTAGTCAAATATATGCCTATTTTCAAAAAATTTTGTTGGCGATCACTGATTTTTTATGCAAACTTTGACTATTCAAATATTAGTTAAAATTTTAATCAGTTTGGGAATGCACTACACAATATAAGTCGGGTGTGCAATAAAGTGTGTTCTAGTGCAGCGATAACCTGGTGGAAGACATAGTCTTGGGTTAGAACAGGCGCGCACCACTGATTTCCTCTATTTATGTGTCAATAAAACTGTTAATAATCGCTTGCTAAACGATGAAGGAAAACATTATGAGAAAACCTGCTGTATGTAAGGTTTTCATGACGATCTTATATGACACTAGTTGTCTGCCAACCTGCACTTTTGCATCGTGGTGGGCTATCGCCTTACCATCCCAATAGAGAGAAAAGGCTCGTGACCAGCAGTGGGACAACTATATATATACAAGGCTGATAGGTATTATAATTAAATATAACCTACCAATACATAGATAGGTAATATAGTTATAAAATATATATCCTACCTATAAACTATTTATATAGCTTTGACTTATTTTGTACTTATGGTAATGTACTATTATTTAAAACAAATTATATATCTATTTGAGGTATCTCCATTCATGTCAACAAATCTTCAATGGTCATTGAAGGGTTCGATTTTATGGCATGGTATTACATCGACCCATAATCGTGTTCATAGTTATTTCGTCGATAAAGACGTATATTGAGCAGTCAGACCGCCAATTTGTGAACATACAAGTTTTACTGCTTTTTGATACGCTACTCAAATTTTAATCTCGATTTAATTACTGAAATGAAATTAGCCTCTTAACACGCCATCTGGGTTCATACGAGCATTACAATACTTGTTTACTGCTTTTATTTGTTTCATTATACATAACATATTTTTTGTGACAAAGTTGACGTATTTAAAATAATACTTTACATGTGTAGGTACCTATATAATAACATGTATATACGTATAATTAATTTTTGAATCCGCTGTAAAAGTTTTTTTTTCGTTTACTGATACTTATAGAATATACACTCACATTTCGCCATGAATTTTTGGTCCCACGTAATAGGAGGCGAGCCTATTGCCGTTACCGGGCACATCCCCAGACTCCACACTGCTACTGGGAATTTGGAAAAACCCAGTAAACACCTTCTAAATATTTTTTTTTAAATTCATGGCGAAATGTGGGCGGCGTGGGTGTGGGTGGTGTGTGTAATATTACACCTCTGCCTACCCTTTCGATACAGGCGTGAGTCTATTAAATAAAAATAAATAATATAGAATTAAAATAATTATAAAACCGGTTTTTAAGGTCGTGAAGGACTCCCTAAAGATACAATGCACTTATGGCGGAATAATCAATGTGGTTAGCTCGTTACACCCTCCTGTATCGTTGTCGGCCTCTGCCACACTGTATAACACAGGTTTAGGGTAGGCTACCTACCTAAGCGCATGCTATACGATAGGTGGGTAGGTAGCGATAAGCGAATGCTCCTTTGGCAAAAGTAACCTGACAATGTGCTAAACTGTACGCTATTAGTAAAATGTCTCCGTTTGTTTAACAAAACGGGTGAGGCCTATATCTAGATATACGAGTATATTATTATTGTGGCTTAATAAAACCTGATTAAGTACTAATAATATAAAAAGTTGAATAACTATGAACGGCTTCTCAATCAAATGAATTTCCTGAAATAAAAGTGTATTATTATTATAGCTGAACAGAGAACAGATAAAATATGTTTTATCAGTTCTGTGTAGCTGAAGGCTTTATATACCTATGCTTGAACGCTCAACCACGTGCTAGGCGGTGAACAAACCGCCAACCAAGAAAATAAAATCCTTTTGCATTACTTAGCTACTATCCCTACTAATATTATAAATTCGAAAGTGTGTATGTATATGTGTTCCGTTTTCACGAAATTTTATATAAAGTTAGATTGGACCATGGTGACGGACATAGGCTACCATAAGTTGCAAAAAATTAACTGGGAGGGATTGTAGGGAGGTTAGAAATTAGTACGGCACAAATTTACCTCTTGAAAGTAAGAACGCATGCGCTGTAATAATTAAGTGCGCATGTGCTATCGTATATCACTGCCAGTACTGTCACATCATACATAATGTCATATTGTGCACAGTGCTTACATTGTTCGCATATATTATTAGAAACTAATAATTATATACTACGCTTAAACGGCTGAAACGATTTTCTCAACTTATATTATAAATGCGAAAGTTTTCAAGATATACATTATATTGGACATGTATTGGAACATGGCTTTAACATTTGTCTGTATGCAAAGTCATGTTATTATGTACCGTTCGGTAGATAATGTCATGGATACTGACCGAGTTACTTTGTACCCTATATTGTTTCTGAAGTCTTTAGAGTAATCAGGAGTGTCTTCACACAAATTGAGACCGAAAGTAGATTTGTGTTACCGCGAATTTAACGCGTGCGAAGCCGCGGGTAAAAGCTATAGTTTGACCGCAACCGCTGTACCGCGCTTAGGTATGTGCGGGGAGGTGGAGTGTGCGCAGGAAAGAGCATGAACGCACATGATATTTGTAGTGTCAGACAGATCTTACGATATCGAAGCACAATTTTTTTAAACTATATTTACGAGTATAATTATATTATCCAATCCCTGTTTTGTCCAATGTAGCGAAGTACAATAAAAGAACCAATATAAATGAAATGAATCTTTAAATCTTTGAAAATAATTGTACATGAAAAATTTAAACCTATTTATTAGGTAAATAAATTACACTGACTATTCTGACATAGATTCTGTTTCAGATTCACATTCCGTTTCGCTATCGGAGCTTGAATCAGAGTCATCCTGCAGATTTATTATTATTGGCTCAATACTATCATCGAACCTATTGTCGCGATCCTAGTAAACGGTTTCATTTTTTTGGACGTGGTCATCACATCTCTGCCATTTTTTCGTCGTGTAGTCCGAAAACAATTAATTCAGTGCTTTTATGTTTTAGTCTAGAGAGGAATTAATATGGTTTTGCGCTATATTTTTTTTTACATCAGCCCAGACCAACTCAATGGGGTTCATATCTGGATGGTATGGCGGTAAACGCAGTAATATGTGTCCATGGGCTTTTAAGAGTTCATAAATTTTGTAAACGGGCTCTTTTTGTGTGTTATTGATAAGAATTTTCAGTTAGGCTTTTTTCATAGTTTCGGAAAATTCAACGTCGTAGCGCCGCAACCAGTTCTGCATTTCACTTTTGAGGCTTGTAATGGTCAGTTTCTTCTCAACTTGAACGCTGTGGTAAGATGCGTTATCTATGACAACTACAGAGTTTAGCAGCAACTTATCTTTTAGCTTTTCATCCACCCACTTATAAAAAGTAGGCCCGTTCATGTCTCCACGGTACGGGTCTTAGCGTCTGATTTAAATATAGTTAATGCACCTTGAACCAAGCCATTTCGACACCCAGCGTGAAGAATTACCACACGTCGTCATTTCCCGATGTCAGTGTGAATTCCAGGTTCTGACACTGATTGCCAACATTTGCTCACATTGTGAGTGGCATTAATATACCTATGTCTCATCTAGGAAATATACATTGCGGTTTTCGCTTCTGTATTTCCTGATTTTCGTCAAGTATTTTCTCCGCCACTCTGTAATATTAGGTTGTTCTATGAGAAGATGTCTCTTCGATCTACATTTTTTGAAAAATGTAGATCGTTTGTGTGTAAAAGATTTCTCAGATATTCTCGTCCACAATTCAATATGCCATCCTGTCTCAATCTTGACAGTAATTTACAAATACTTGGCACTCTTTTTTCGATCTCATAAAACTGATGAATTTTTCTTCTGATGACTCCCAAATCAAAATCGTCAATAACATATATTTCTTTATAAATTTTGTTTTTTTTGGTGAACAAAATTTCAGTCGGCCTAAATTTGTTGATGAATTTTGTGCAGTTACTACATTTCTTACAGTTTTTTCGCAGTATCCCGTAGCATCCGCAACAATTTTGGCGATATTTGCGTCACTTTTATATTCAGAACTTTCTTTGTCTGCTTTCCTTTTTTAAATATTCGGCCATTTTTGAAAATTACTGTCTTGATATCTCGAGATAACGCACGACCCATCTTTCGATATTTTACCTCATGTGCATCTGACACAGACAGTCCGCAACAAATAAGACTAGTTGCCGCCGTGAGCGATGACGGCAGAATGACCTGCCCCTTAGCCAAATGGCATTCGATTAACGATATCGCTAATCGCTAAGTGCAAAAATGTATGAAACTGACATAGGTTTGCGATATGTCACGTGGTCAATGAAGAAGAAATTCCTTATGTTGTCATGGCAACCAAGCGTTAGCGAAAGTAGAAAACTAAGCGAATGCCATTTGGCTAGGCCCTCAGATAACTGTTTAGCCCCCTCCGTCTCGCCGCTCGCATACCTAAGGGCGGTTTCAGATTAGCGTATTTTTCTGTGCGTATACGGTCGTTTCAGCGTACGCGCGCTACATAACGCGCTTCAAAAAACCGGACTCGCGTAAACGGGCATATTTCGGCGTGTTCGCTCGAAACAGTAGTGACATCTTGTCAGTGTCAACATGGATTCTGTCGACTCGTCGCGTCAACGCTCGTACGAGTTGCGCGTGTGCCAAACGACGCGCCTATACGCGCCTACATGCGCTCGCAAAAACGAGCTTATACGCGCGTATAAAACGCTAATTTGAAACCTAAGACGCCCTACACCGCGGTACAGCAGTTACGATCAAACTATAGTACTATATAATTATTATAAGTGGTTTTATATTGTGAAGAAGAGATATATACATATACTTGTATTTTCATTTTTATGAACTCATTCATAACAATTTCAAAAGTAGAATATTTATAATGTGTCTATACCTATACATAATTATGTAATAAAACTATTTCCGTTTTCAAAAATCTAAACAACCAAAAGTTATTTTTATTTATTTATAGACTCACGTCTGTATCCCCGAAGGGGTAGGCAGAGGTGTAATATTACACCCACATTTCGCCAGGAATTTTTAGGTCCCACGTAATAGGGGGCGAGCCTATTGCCGTACCGGGCACATTACCAGACTCCGCTACTGAGAATTTCCTAACAAAAAACCCAATAACACTTTGCCCGACCCGGGAATCGAGCTCGAGACCTCCCAATCCCACGAGCAAATTTATGCTGCGAGACCAACGAGGCAGTCGCTCGCTGGGCTCAGGATTCTACGTTAGAATTCTAAGCCCAGCGCTCGGGATTCTATTCTAGAATCCTT
Source organism: Euclidia mi (assembly GCA_944739405.2). NCBI lineage: Eukaryota > Metazoa > Arthropoda > Insecta > Lepidoptera > Erebidae > Euclidia > Euclidia mi. The sequence continues at coordinate 40,779,101 of OX123199.2, forward strand.
CGCCTCGCTCGTGATTCAAAGTAGCGCCCTCGCCGTAAAAATACTATTTTGCTCCCTTGTCAAACAATCTACTATTGTCTTTCTGTGAAGGTGGTTATTGTTACGTTCTTTAATGAATTCCTGTTTGTGCGTACTTTAAGTAAACGTAAACATATATGTCCTAAAATAATGCTTATTAATAGCTGTTAAGATCTATGACTGCCTCGTTGGTCTCGCGGCATAAATAGGTTCGATTCCCGGGTCGGGCAAAGTGTTATTGGGTTTTTCCGTTAGGAAATTCTCAGTAGCAGCACGGAGTCTGGTAATGTGCGCGGTACGGCAACAGGCTCGCCCCCTATTACGTGGGACTAAAATAAATCTAGCGAAAAGTGGGTGTAGCAATATACCTCTGCCTACCTCTTCGGGGATATTGCGTGAGACTATGTATGTATGTTAAGACCTATAAGCAACCATAAAGACGGTACCACGTACTCAAATATGCCACCATTAATAGTTAACATTACCAGTATTGCCAATATTTCCAACATGGATACTGTGTACACAAAACGCTACTTAAAGAAACATGTTACTCAAGGTGAGGAACGGTTATCGCGGTAAAAAATAGCCTACGTCATTCTACAGCTAGATAGGACTAGGATAGGGCGCTTTAGCCACTACACCAACCATGCAGACATTTATTTCATTATCTTTAATCTTTTCGTATTCTATTAAAGTCGAGGCAAAAACTTTTTAAGATGCGAGTACAATGCAGGATATCGTCAGACATTTATATCTGTCTCAGCCCGCTGATGGTCCGCATTCAATAGATATATGGCTGAATTTAATATTCGATCTGTCCATTTTTTTGCGATTTGAGATTGGTTTTTGACATAAGCTCCATACAAAATATATCGAATATTAAAACCAGACGCGTCAAAACATAAATATTACCTGTCCTTGTATCTGGTGTGTGCCGAAAGGATTGACGGCGACGGGTGACGACTGGTGTGGCAGCGCGCTGTGTGGCGAACACCCTGGTGGACTGCGGCCCATGCTTCCGCACGCGCCGGCATATCCCAGCCCGCCCGACGACTGTGTTAACCATGTACTGAAAACGTTTAAATGCCACTTTACACTTGTAACATAGAGCTAGGAATGCTTAGAGCGGACTCGTTTGTTTTGAGAATATTTTCTTAAGATTTACTTATTTGACTTTCACTGATTTGTAGTTCTACATTTTTGTTTTCGAGCGGGTGTAATTAAGTTTATTTAAATTATTTATAAGGCTAATGACAGGCATTAAGTAACTTGTTATTAAAAATATTTTAATTATTTCTGTATAACACTTAATCGTCAAATTGGTCTCACAAATTAGTGGTATATAAACTATATATACCTACCGCTCTATAAAATAGATTTATATAATTAAATATGCATTAGATAATTATTTGCCGGCAATATTATTAATTAAAATAATAATCCAATTATGCAAATTGCACTTTCGTTTATCATAACTACATGATTGAATAATACACGACTGACTACAAACTATGAAAATAAAAATTATTAAGTCCAAGATTAATTTTAAACCAAGAATAAATTTAAATAATTAAATCTGTAAATTCGATAGCGATTCTTGAATTCTTCATCTCTTATGAGCATATTTCAATAATTCCTAAACCTACACTAATACGTAATATAATTAGCTATGGCGATAATATTAATCAATATGCTGCAAACTAAACAAAAACAAAACTCATTTTCTTAATCACGTTAGTTATTTATTGTTATTTGTATTTATAGCCTTCATACTTTAATTTTATCTGAAGAAAAATGCATACCTACAAATCAGACGCGAAGTCAAATCTAAAATATAGAGCTCTATGGCACTAATAAATTCGCACAAACTTTTAGACATGACATAAATAGTATTTTCTCTTGACGACAGACACGCGCATGTTCGCATGCCTTCACTTAAACCTGCAAGTATGTCGTTACACTGAAGAACCTTGAGAACTTCTTAAGTCGTGGTATAGGCACAGATAAAGGCGACAAACCCCGCCCACCTCACCTGCCTCCAACCAATAGCATAAAAGTAACTCTCAACAATTGTTTTTCATTAATAAAACATATTCTTGTCTGCACCATTTACATAAATGGATTCGCATTCAATAATTTATTATTACTCCACATGTTAATACACTCTAGAAATGTGTTTTATTTCTTTTACTTTGACTTTTTTATAAAGGTTTAGTCTAAAGCACGGCCCTTTCGTAAAACATAACGTGTTCAAAGCAAATGCTGTTAGAAAGAGAAGGGATACTACGAAAGTAACTTTTATGTACTGTAACTGTTACATAGCGGGTTAACGAAAGTATATATTATAATATACATGTTTATGAAGATAGTATGCGTTACAACAACCAAGTAAAGGGAACCAATTAAAGTAGGTAGTGCTTATTCTTCTTATATTTAAATTAGATACCTACAATAAAATTTTAACCTTCAACTGAAGTAGTTATAATTGCCTACTGAGGAAAATATGTAATTATAAAGCATGACTCCCTCTATATTGTGTAATCGATAATTTTATTTGTCACCGTTTGTAGTAAGTACAAGACACTTGTAAAGCTCTAGTACATCTATGGCACAAGGAGTCAGACGTAGACGCAATTGTGTTGCCGTCGGGAACATGAAGGTTCGTTCATTTGCTTTGTGTATGGTGTCAACATCATGCTTAAATATTTTATAGCACAGCACGACAATGTCGAATACAGACAAGCAAAAAAGTGATCACAATTTGACCAGCTAACCTGAACCCCGATAATCGTACAGCAAGTGATATAACAAGTGTAATAACCAATACTATATTTTATTACGTTACTTATCATTGTTATTTATTATTGTACCTATTATTACATGTGTAATTTTACTGATATTGTTATGGACTACGTCGACATGCATAAGGGCCATCTGACACAGAATGCGCTTGTCTCATTTGCAATAAGTAGATATTGTTGAACAGCCGTCGCGACGGGCGCTCGCAGTTAATTGGTCTAATACGATTAGCGCGGTGATACATAACCGGTCAATGCGTTGCCACCAAATAATGGCATCTGTAACACTCGTAATATCATAATTAATTTTCAATATTTGCAGATATAATTTATCCATGGAGCACGCGTCAAGTATGCCTTATTTTGTCGTAATTATTTGTACCTGTTTGAGAATGAATTTACTCTTAGGTTAAAAACTGTAAAGTCAATAAGGTTTACACATGTGGGTGCCTAATCATTAATTTACTATTAAATTAACTTTTTGGCAATCACTAAGTGCCCCAGAAAAACATCTAATATCTCATTTACGTAAAGTTATGAAGAAAGTTTATTAAGCGGACAAAATATTTAAATTGATTTTTTAATAAAACTTAGTGAATATTTCTATTGTCTACGTTTTAATATTCATGAAATGTATATAGTCCAATAAGCAACGCATGCACCGATGTAGGGTGAAATCCCTAAACACCCTTTGGTTACAGCGATTGCAAAAACATTATAGCAAAATTGAGAGTGAGTAACCGTAAAACCGTAGAAAAGATTAAATAAATATGTATTAACTTTACTAAGAAATAAGCGGCCATTAGCCTTTCATAGATTTCTAATTTGCTCAGCGTTTCTATTATCTTCGGCATTCCGTCGCATATTATTGCTGTATGCGTTCCATTTGTGTATCAGATACGCTATCCCATATACTAGATACACTTTAGTGTAAGTCTACGCCCATGCAACCAATACGTACCGCATATAGCTTACTAACTACAAATTCCCCCATCAAGGTAAGACGCAAACCACTTTATCTAACCACCACTACTATTTAAATTGGGTGTTTCGACAATTGTCGACCAGCTATGGCGAATGTTGGACGATTTCTGTCGTTGAGCTATTTGTCAATTCCCTACTTCTAGGGCAAGAACTTGTAAAAAGATTCATCATACATTTATCAATGTTAATAACAAAATATTTACGTCACATGTTCACATTGCAATCTGCGATCGTATGTTTAAAGTAGTTACAAGTTATACATAATATTAATTATTTTTAAACTTATCTGTTAGAGTTTGGTGTTTTATGTATTTAAATACAACGACTGATATCTTACCGAGCTATGTTATATCTCACTTGTTATATAAGATACACCACTTATCAAAAAGACTCCTCGATAAACTTTGAAAAATTCCAATTACCGACCAATTAAATTTCTTATCGAATATGTTCACAATTGTTTATTAAAATAAGGTATTCCTATTATCTGTCCTTATCGCTCTTGTTACTAAGGTCATGAGTTAGAAGCACCTGTACTACTAATTAATTGCTACTCAAATATTCATTTATAAAATATATTCGACCAATAGACACGTTAGAGGAAATCGGAAACAAAATTCTTTAACAACATATCAGTAACGTTGATTTGTTTTGTAAACATGAGTATGAGAAACGTAAATATTTATTGTAATTAATATATAATAATGTCATAGTGTTAATTTGCCTCTTTCAATTATAAAATACGCAGTGTCCGACTGACACTAAGTACTTATTAAAAAATATATATAAACACAACGTTGACGGTATTACTAATTTGTTCTGATAATTCGGGCATCCCTTCATAAACATGTTCAATTTCGACATTAATTGCATTTTTCGACACATTCTCCTAACACTGTTTTATAAATATTTAACCTACTTTATATTTTTATTAATCGCTATAGCGAGTGTGAATCGAATGCTGAAAGTTTCGTAATTTGATTAACGAAAACGTTTGAGATCATTATAATCATAAAATCGTCGTAAACGAGTTATGATGTTATATATTTTCACCGTGTGAGTAATTTGGGCAACTTACGTGTCGTATCTGGGATACGAGGGTGGATGGTAGGGTGAGCCGGAGCCGAAATAGTTCCTGGCGGCGAGCGGCAGTGGCTGCATGTGCGGCGGCACATGTTGGCCGACATGTGCGACGTGGTATCCGTCCCCGAACAGCGTCTTGGAGTACGGCGTAGCGCGGAAAGGCCTCTTCATCCGCCGCCGGCGCCTGAAGTTACCGTTCTCGAACATCTCCCCGCATTGTGGATCTACAACAATTCTACACTCACCACCCAGGAGTCTATGAACATGAGAGCAGACATTTGCCGCCAGCAATTCGCTTTGGAACGTTTGAAATGTGAGCTGTTGGTAAATGATCGCAGAGCATTTAGTGTCAATCGCATTGCATCGGTGCACACAGGAAACAAACAGATTTTGAAACATTAACTTCAAGAATAACAATGGCTCTTTACACGGTCATGGTTGAAGCTAATATTTTACGGGCAGTGTAACCACTCTTGTCTGCTATAGAAATTAGACAGCCGATCTAAATAGTAACTTACCAAGAGTCCAATAGTTGCCTTTCCGTTCACCGCCGCCTTCTCTGGGTACTTTTATAAAGCATTCATTTAGACTTAAATTGTGTCTTATAGAATTCTGCCAACCCTTCTTGTTCTTTTCGAAAAATGGGAATTCCTTGGTGATGTAAGCGTATATTTCACTTAGCGTTGCGCGTTTTGTCTGGCTGTTTTGTATAGCCATAGTGATGAGCGCTACGTAAGAGTATGGCGGCTTAGTGAGAGCCTGCGAAGTTGGTGTCGTCGACTGTGGCTTCATTTCCGCGTTTCCAGGGCTGGTTGGTGTGGATGACTTAGATTTACTCTTGCTTTCAGTGCTGCTGTATAAGAAAAGAGGTATTTTAGTAAAATAAATATTAAATACCTTTTAATGCAAGCATTATCTAGCCTAATGTATTGAATAAGGCTATAATAGTCTTTCAGTTTATAAGCAATTGAGATTTACATTACCCAAACTTTTATTTATTACTCAAATGATACGCAAAATCCTATTCCACATGTGTCTGGAGTTGAATTAAGTGTCTTCTGTAAATTAAGACGAAAGACATCTACGACTAGAGTATAGTATGTCGAGATGTCAAACGGCCCATGATGGCTATCATCGTATTTTAAATAACACTGAGGTAGTCTTTTAAACTTCTTGGCGTTTACCTGTTGTTAGAGTTATTATCCTCTCTAGAGAGCGACGGCAGCGACAAAGTCTGATACACGCGAGACAGTTCCTCCTCTCCCTTCATCGTTTGAGGATTCTGTGTGTCCGGGTTGCTTTCTTGTAGACATATCCGATGGTCATATTGGGAGGCACCTGTGTGCAAAGAAGAAACATTTGAAATATTATGTATCATCATATTCATCATCGTCGTTTTAGCGTTATTCCAGTTGCATCCAAGACCTACGAACTAAAGCACTGGGTCCGTTTACTAGTCTAACTTTAACCTGGTGATGGGAGTTTTTATTAGGGGCAACACTTAAAGTCATGGGCAGCAAACAGGTGCTTTTATGGGGTAGGTGGGTGTAAAGGTGCTTGAGTCCATTGTATTGTCGACTATTAAGTACATGTAATAAATGCCACGTCGATTCAGAACCCATGACAATTTGGTTAGGCATTACCCGCCAATTAAATGCCGACGGTTAAACTACTTAAAATCTGAATGATAACGCTTAGCCAGGATTGGCGAAAGTGGACTTTAATCTTAAATAAGACAAGTATATCTCTTATAGAAATTTTTTAAACAATTGGTAATAAATTACAAAATTCCGTTCGGTAGTTTTTGAGTTTATTGCGTCCATACAGATAGACAGGCGCGCCGGTGGACTTTTTATATGTCAAAAAAGATAGAATATATTACCCATATAAATATATTTTTTCGCGATGTATGTGATCGCAATGACCTGGCCGATTATATTCAATTTCTCTCTTTATTAGTTGTCTTTATAGGTTCTAAAGAATAGTGCACACTGCTAGGTTATTAGAGTATCCCTATACCTATAGAAAAATAATTTCCAAATGAACCAACGAATATTTTTGTAAGCACTGCGTTAGCCGGGTCATTTAGTTTGCCTATGACATGTCAAACACACGAACGTAATATAACACCAACAATCGTATTTTGACGAATACCTATTCTCTATATCTAGATTATTATACAATATTATTTGCCCATGAATTTGTAGTATATTTTCAAAGAGCACTTCCACGGAAAACTGGTAGTGACCGAATTTGATACAAAACAATAATCATCAAACTACTCATTAAAACGATGATACAATTTATGGTACACTAATCTCCACCATTTACCTAGAATCATTACAAATTCAATAAATACCACTTTGTAATATTCAAAATATTTCAACGTCAAAGGTAGCTAGAACAGAATTTTAATTTTATTTAATGATAGGCAGCATTTATGTTATATGAAACATCGGTATTATAGAAATTATGAAAGTTAAAACTTATTAATATAAATAATTACAATTGCCAAATAAAAATAAAACTGTGGTTTAATTTTAAAATTTGATTAATCATTGTATAAATGGTATAAGGTAACCTGATTCTGAATGTAAAAAATATTTCTGACGTTCATAAACGTTACCATGAAACCTAAATGAATTTGAATCATCATCATCAGCCCCATATATAAACTGTCCCACTGCTGGGCACGGGCCTCCTCTCACCATGAGAAGGGTAAGGCCATAGTCCACCACGCTGGCCTAGCGGGCTGGCAGAGAACTCTCAGACATGCAGGTTTCCTCACGATGTTTTCCTTCACCGTTTAGCAAGCGATAATTAACAATTTGAATAGTTTCACCAATAAATTATTGTAACTGAAAAATGGAACGAAATAATACGATGATACTTACTATCTTAAACTTCTTGATAGAGCAGCTAGAAAAATATGACGCCATACTCTACTGTCTACTCATAATGTGACGTGTTTCTTGGAAACGATCTAGACATATCTTTGCCACGGATGTAACGAGTAAAGAATCATCTAGATAAGTACTTATCACTGCTTACAATAATTAAAACTGTATGGCTGTGATCTGTTTTAAAATGTTGTATGGATAATTACAATAGATCGAATTTCTTGATGGAGATTGAACAGGATTATAAAATTAGTATGATTTATATCTTCTAAAATAAATGGTTGAGGTATATGTAAACGACTATAAAGTCTAACATACTAGTCTATATACCTAGCTCTTTATAAAAAATCTTAGTGTACACAGGTGACTCTGAGATTAAGCAAAGATTTCAATAATCCTTCCTACTCGTATAAGACCTGTTATTGATATGCATAGACAGCCAATTATTCTGCATATAATATGTCTAATGTAGTAACAAAAGTAATATACCTAATTCAAAAGGAATAGTTATAACATACTCGCCCATTATATACAACTCTTAATTGGTATTTACAAATGCGGCGAGCTAGAGTGTAACAAAAGTTCTGTTTAAAGTACATTCAATATACATTATTGTTATTATGTTGTAACATTTAACACTTGAGATTTAGCCAATCTTTCGCGTACGTGCCTCCCGATACGGGTTTCTTGGAATTCGTCGCTTAACGTTGTAGGTAGCTAAACATGCACACTACATGCTTTATACGTACCTACGCGTGGCTATGGTAACTGAACAACTTATCCGTGTATTTTTAACGAAAATACCCAAGTATTTATAGAGAGATTTACCTTTGAAAACGGATTTTAGTAACTATAGAATCTGCAATGATGTTAAATGTCAAGAAAAGGAGTGTTCGATCGTGGAAAATGTGTCAAGATTCGACCGTTATTTTACTTTCAGTTTGAAGATATCTGCGGGTATCTTCAAATTATTTAAGAGGCTAGTTATAAGGGATTTCATAAAGTGAATAATCATGGTGAGCATATATTTCCATAATTTGTGTGTGTGGAAGAATGCGTCAGACAGACGCCACACGCCGATGTAGTTGCATATCGGATTCGAGCCGAGCCGCGAACACCGCAAGGTATTGTGTCGCTTATAGAACAATGCGTCGTATTTATAAAACATTAAAAGCCGGCGTATCGTTCGTGAAATTAATAACAAATAACAATTGTGAAACGTTAGTTCGGAAGCAGTGCGAATTACCCATGCCGTTGAATAACTGGCTTCTGAATGTTCACTCGATTGAGACTTATCTATATGTACTGCGTTACAAACAATAATAGCAGACATCACCGTGCTATATACTTCATCGTATTCGTTTCAAAAACTATCCATGCTGTTATCCAACCAACTTTATATACCTATACCTCTTAGAGCGCTAAAAACCTGATATTCTGCTATATCTGCTTAGACTAGTAAGCGGACCCCATCCATGGCGCGTAAGTCTTGAATGCTACCGGGATAACGCTAGGAAGATGATGAACTGTTAGAGGGCTGATATCAGTGGTTTTGGTAACAGCCATCGCTTATGAAAAATCATGCTAGCAATCTGACTTTGAACTAGATCAACTTCTAGTTCTTCATACAGCATTTGTCCCTATCGATTCACTGCTATTTTCAAATGCCTTACAGGTAGTCTTAAGATATTCTTCGTAACAGCACAAAAATACCCAGTCTGGTCTACATTCTATACACTAGCTTTATATTTAGCTCACACCTCTTTAGTGGGCGTAATAGGGCACATCATAATATAGCGTCCCTTTAAAAATATAGAGCCACACCTACTCGTAAGTATAATATATAGATACCTAGTAAGTCACGTGGTGTGATCTCTACCCACTCAGTGGAAATACCCACGCCTTTGTTCCACTTTTCCTGTTAGTGGTAGTAGTAATTAAATTCTCTTATAAAATATATTATGAAATTCAGGGGCAAATTTTCAATGTTTACCATATCAAGATATTGGATTGGTTGGATTGATCACCTTTTGATATGGTTTACCATACCAAAAGGTGTGGTGCAAGGTCCATAGTCCTACTTGGTAGCAAAGTGCGACTTGACACTCAATGACTCGTCTGTTTGAATACTTAGAACATAGCTATAGCTAAAAGTCTGTATTTTGAGGGGATATAATAGCAAAGATATTACTGTATTTAATATTAAATTATTGATGGCAGTTTCTTATTATATTGTCTTATCAATACGCTAAAAACTAATATTCGTGATTTGTTTCGTCATACATTTTATTTGAATGTTTTAGTTGATACTACTAGAAAGCATAATCTTATTTATTTTGCAAGTTTAATACGTCGTAATAACACCAATCGCAGAAGGTTTCTTTCGACAAATAAAATACTAAAAATAAATATCACGTAAGTATACAACTCTAGTAAACTTACACCAATACTAAATCTAATTGGAGTGCTTAACGTACTCGTTCCTAGTTAAAAGAACACCCCATTTTAGGGTTACGTCTAACAATTACACTTCGACATTTATATCCTGAAGGAAGAAACATAATATTTTCGCTCAATTAGCGTCGTCGCCACGGGGTGAAAAACCTTCGTTCCATTATCAAACACCTGGTTACAGAGTAAAAAGAAGTCTGCTTAATTTGAAAATAAAGCGTAAACAACCATTAATCTACTACTAAGATGTTTGGAATTGTTTAAAAAAGAGTTTCGACATTGTTTGTAAATAACGTTAGTTTCATTTGTAAACCAACACATTTTGGTAATTTGTACGAATGACTTGTCTTTGTGACATCTTTTATATTGGTTGTAAACATTGTTTTATCTAATGCCGGTCATAACGTTGAAATGTTTGAAAACTATGTAATATTTTAATTTAAAATACTGCGTATATTTGAAAGCAACTCCTGTACAAATGCAATAGTCTCGTTATCGCGGCGCCTAACTTTTTACGTAGTTGTTTCAGTTTACCTATTTTTGGGCGCCTAGATCAAATAAATAAGTAAAATTGAAATGTCCGTATAGTGGTTGATATTGACGTAACAAAAATGTACAAAGGACGGCAAGTGATGACGGCCAACTAAAACGTAATACCGAGAGAATTTGTATTATTATACATATGTACATACGGTGATATTACTTATTTTCTAGTAGAATAAGTATGGCATTCATTTTTTTCATGCAATAACCGACCTCTTTCAAACGGTCTTACTATTCTATCAAAGGTGAACAAGCTAGAAACCACCATCCACGATCTTGGATTGTTACCGGGACAACCGGACCGGTCGTCGGGATCGTGAATATGTAATGTCTTATAATAAAGAGTTAGTAGGTCTTATTAAAAAGAGAAGCAGAATATTACTAGAACAAGTTATATAACAATGACGGCTACGTGTTACGATGAGTATTACTCATTACTTGTTACGTAACTTGCTATAGCTATACACCTGGTGCCACATGTTTAGTAAAAAATACTAGTAACAAAGGTCGTAGTTTTCAAGACAGATTGCTAAGTCGACATTTACTTAAAATCTGTTTCAGAATAAAGTACCTATTTGGAGTTATGATACAATTGAAATTATTACATAATGATTTTACTTAAACATATAATCAGTCAAATGGCAATTCGAAATGCAGTCAGATCCGGTAAGTTCCATTCGGGGTGCGAGTCATATCAAAAGTAGGACGATTGGTTCTGCATTATAATTTCGGTAGGATAGTATTAATCTTTACCTATAAATATACAACTGCTCATATAGTTAGTGTGAAGTACTGAACAGTAAAATACCGATGTATTTGCTTCGGCTTAATAGAATAAATTCAGTTACGATTTTGATCGAACCCTTGTAGCGCGCGGTTCTGCATGAGATTAGCAAATCGGTTTTGAGGCTCGGCTTTAGGCGATTAATCCTCCTGGTGTTACAAATACTCGTATGTTACTATCATCGCAAATCGTTAGTCAGTCCGTCCACTTGTTTATCTTCTACTGGAATAAACCTTCTGATACGATGCAATTATACATGATCATTGCGTAATTACACAAATTTAACTGCCGTGATTTCCTCTTTTCAAGATAGTTTTGTATGGTAAATTGGTATTTAGTAGTAGTAGTAGTTGTGTTCAACTGGTTGTTCATTTCGGTGTATATTTACCAAGAAAACCAAACAAAGACATAATAAAAAAGGTAATAATAGCAGCTTTTGCAGGTTACGCTAAATAGTAGAACTCGAGCCTCCGGCGTTACTTAACGCATGTACTGATAATGGCGTCGATATACGTACAAAAGGTAATTGTTCTCTCAAACAATAAAGTTTAATAACGTAAGGTTCTAGGTAAGGTGCGTATTGTGGGCCGGCAACACCCCGATGACGAGCGGTGTTATACTTAGATAACGTCGCACTTCTTAAGTAACACCCTGTCAGGTGGTAACACTTGTGCACCATATCGGCCACTTCATATCACATAACAGAGACGGTTTTGTGAAAACTACTTTGACCATGAAGTGCTTGCATTTTAAAGTAATTTTTAGTAGTTGATTGAAACTATGATCACATCCTGGTTTTGGAAGTCACTTGAATGTTTTTTGTAGATACGAAATAGTTATTTGTGCAACAAGAGAGCAAAGTTGTTTTTTGTTTCGAGTGCTAATTTTGAGTCCCGAGCAAGCGAAGGATTCTATGCTTGATTCACGAGCGTAGCGAGTGAATCAAAGTTAGAATCCTGAGCGTGGTGAGGGACTCAACAGCACGAGATACAAAAAACTTTGCTCTCGTGTAGCACACATAACTTTTCACCACAGCAGTGAGAACACATATTACTTTGGAGACATAGAAATGAACAGGAATAGATTGAATTCTGCATAATCACTTGTTGATTTGACTCTTCTGGTGTTAAAGTATAGTCATCATCGCTAGTTTCACTCATCTTTTAGATTATTTTATATATTAATATAATTTAACACGTTACGCTATACCTACTGTATCAGCATCAGGGCAATTTTTATTCCCGCTACTTTTTTAAATCACGTTTTAATACCGCGTCCCTGATGTTTATTTTTCAAATGTATCATTGTTGTAATTCTAAATAAAAATGTATTGGTTAAATACTAATTTTATACTGTTAATTAGACTTATTTTTATTAAAATCCAATAATAAATTAAACATGTAAACAATAACATATAAAAAAAGTAATTTCTTTATTACAAATATCTTTTTTTTTTTTGCGTTGCCGTAGGTGTTTTCTTTGAGGTCGAATTCCAAAATCGAATTTCGAATTCGAAGGGGTTTGTTTTATCACTCACCTTTTATATGCATGTGAAAGAGACAGAGCACAGTAAAATTCGAATGTTTCAAATTTATGGCTGAACAATGTCAATTCGTGACACTGAAGATTGAAAAATTAAAAAGCTACTTTTACTCACGCTCGAATCAAAATCGCGTTTTGTTCACTGTTGTCTCGCAGCAAAAGCGGCATGTTTGAGCTGCAGTGGTGAAAATAATATTTCGGATATATAGGTATAACACTTCCGAGTGAGGACTGAAATAATGATGTGTTTGTTATGTAATGATGAACTTAAATTTTGTTATAGAAAATATCTTTACAGTATATCTTTTTTGATATATAAGATCTAAATAGTTACATAGTTTGTATAAGCGCGCTATACTCAGGCACTAAAAACGGCTTTTAATAATGCTTTTGGCCGTGTTGTATATCGAGAAGGCAATAGGAGCAGCCGTTGCGACCACGATGCTGGTGTCATCATCATCATATCAGCCGAAAGACGTCCCCAGCTGGACATAGGCCTCCCCCAAGGCTCTCCACACAAACCGATCCTGAGCCACCCGCATCCATCCGCTGCCCGCGACCCCAACAAGATCGTGAGTCCACCTTGCGGGAGGCCTACCTCTGCTACGACGTCCTGTGCGCGGCCGCCACTCCAGAACCTTTCTGCTCCAACTGCCATCGGTTCTTCTGGCTATGTGCCCTGCCCACTGCCACTATTATTGAATAGTGAGGCTGCAGATGCTGGTGTATTCTTTTTGACATCATTTATAATTGATATTGTAGTTATACATAACAAAGTTTAAAAAGAACAAGTTTAATAGGTAGCATAATCCTTTTGAAATGTAGTGACTACCACACAATAAGTTATTGGGTGTTATTTAATTAAGTTATTTAATACCTAATAGGTAACTTTTATTTTACCCTACCTACTTTCAAAACCTTTGTAGGAAAATAAGTAGTACCTACGTGTAGGTACCTAATATTAAGCTACTTTATCGAAATATCGGTTCAGTCAGGGGCCCGTATTACATACGGAAAACACATTTTTACTATGCAATAAGTTTGGGCGTCCGTAGGATACCTAACGACCGCCCAGAATTAACCGCATTATAGGTAATGTGGTTAGCCTTGGCAACGGAGCCCTGACACATTAAATTAGCTAATATTGGCTATCAATCTTCAAGCCACTCGTTTAACTCGTTTTCGTTAGCCAAGTGAAGGTTAAAAGATTTTAAAATTTGGAACACAGGACGGTTATGACTTGGCTTGGCCTATACGCCTTTCAGGTGCTACCTAAAAAGATTTGTCTGTTTTCTGTGAGCATAAGAAGCCAATCCCTTCTCTCTTATTCGTTACGCAAACAAGTAAGTACAACATAAATCTGTCATATATGTGCAAATCAAAATCGACATAGGTTATGTAGGTAATCCGCAAGAATAAAAATGCACCGATTTAATTCATTCATCATTTATATTGTGGAGAGAAAAACGGGGACTCCGAGTCCTCCCTCTCGACTCCTGTTTTCAAAAATGAGCAATGCAAGTACTCCACCGCTCCTGTTCAGGTTTACGTAATAATTGCATGGCATAATATGGTCCATATAGGTACAATATATACGTAACTGAATGACGCGCCTTCACAAAATATAATGGACTAGCCAACAGATACTAATGGTGATGGTGTTTACAAACAGAATTCAATTTTGAACTCTACTATGCAGTTTCTAAAATATACTCATACCTATATATTTATCTGGAAGCGCGTGTGGTTTGTAAGGATATAAGCAAGCGGCGTTCTTATGTCTCTCCCTATCCACATTGGAAAATGTTTAGTTTATTTCGTTACCTACCTTACAAGTAGGCATATTTTGATTTTATTGGCACTTGGAAGACATTTTTAAAACCGGTCTATATGTTCTGCCTGCAAATACATAGTATAATTTGCTTTTTCTTTGGCACTCGGAATATTTAAAAAATCGCAGCACATATGTAATTATTTTCTCAGTTTTGTACATAAGAATGAACTTATGCATTCGAAAATCACGTGATAATTATGATAACAATACATGATTGATTACAGATAGATAACATTTTGAATACGAATTTAGAGTAGATATCTGGACCACATATTATCATATTTATGTCTACGCAATTACAATATTTACGGCTAACAACATTTTGCCTGCGGCTCCGCGCGTGAATGCAATGTAACTTAGGATGCAAAAAAATCGAAATCAAGACAACCAAATTCACCACTTTAACTGAAAAATATAGTTTTCTCGTTCTAACTGACACTCCTGTTTAAAAGGTACCCCTTCGGGTTTTATATGCAACTTAAAGAAGCCTATGTCCTTCTCCGTAAGTTTAATCTATTTCTATGCTAAAATATAACAAATTCGGTTCAATTATTTTGGCCTGAATGCGGAACATTGACACACACTTTTGGCATTTAGGTATGTTGGTGTACGTGCTCAGAAAAGAGACAAAAGAGACGCCAGAACAAGATGCATTTATTCCCGCGATGTATACCTACCTCGGTATATAGTAAAATAAAATCACAGCACCTCATATATTTTTTCTCATAATCGGTTGTGTATGGTCGGTTTGAAACAAGAGCACGGAGGTTAAGAGGACGCGACCCGTGGTGACGTCACTCGTCCCAGTAGATCTGCGCGCACTCACGCCCGCTAGATACCAACGATGTCGTACTCTTAGATAAGCCCACACTTTGAGTATATTTTATCCGTTTTTAGCATTTAAAGATAATGTATTTTACACGTGTTTATAATTAAAACGACTGATTAAGAAAATATAAAAATGATACATACAACGCAGATATAATTTTCATTAAGCGATAGGTAGGTAACATTTTGTACCAGTTGAAACGCAAGAATTGCAATGATAAAGGCTATCGTAACGTAAATGAATTATCAGCACAGGTCTAATCGATTTCTCTCGATGTCTAATCGATTTAGGTGTAAACTGTGTTAAAAGTGGCTCAATGCGACACATAAAAGCCAGAGTACACGCACATATTTGTACTGGATTCGACATGGGCCACTTTACGAGCACAATCAATGCTTCAGGATAGGGCTGCCACTGTACAACTTGTTGTACACGGCTTGAAGTTGTTTCTTCTAAGTCAAAACCAATAAATAATTGGTTTTGACTTAGAAAGCTACCATTTATTTTCAGCCAGTTGTATTTAGATCTCTTTACGTTTAAAATGTTATGGACTACGATGGATCCTTCCTCTTTGCAGGAAGTCGAAGTATCCTTAAGTATCCTCCAGCTTCTTCACCTACTTCTTGAGACTGAATTATCAGCCATGACGTCAACCTAATTATATAAAATTATTATAACTCAGTCAACCTCTAGTCTTAAAAACTACTACATTATGTTTAGATTGCTAAGTAAGATCTTGGTTTTATTCTATCATTAATTTTGATTCAGGTATAATGCCTATCCAGAGCCGATTAGACTATTCGCAAAACTACTTTATAACTTAGGTGTATAATTAGTAACTTTTCGTCGTTCGTTGACGGCTAACAAATTATTAGTTAGGAGTCAGGTCCCAATAATACGCTTTAGAGTTCTTGGTGTGGCTTAAGAAGCCCCCAAACAAACATGTGTCAAAAAGAATCAGAAAATTGGGTATAGTAGACGAACTAATCGGATTATATTAAGGATCACAATAAAAAAGGCTATAAATATCAACGACGGTTAATAACATAACTATTTTACAAATAACTTTAAAAAAATTACTCTACATCATGATAATTGTGTTAACATGACAACAACAAAAACTGCAAAACTTTATCCTTGACGAAATTTAACACCCGTTCAATTACCTGTGGCTTATATTTCAGAAATCAGCTATGATTTAATACATACGTTTGACTTATCAACAAAGGTCATAAATTAGTGAAATCTACAAATATTTATTTATTTTACTTATGTTATTGAAGCTTGTAATAATTTCTTCGCCTCCGTTTTGTACGTAAAAATCCACGTTGGCAAAGTATTGCTGTAATAGAATTCTGTAAAAGCTCAGGGTTGGCCCACACAATGTGCAATCTAGGTATATATTTTTATAAAGAATTTTCTCGAAGAAGTTCTATTTTTATGTTTATACTGTTAGTGGCTAGCGAGCCTGCCCGGCTTCGCCCGCGTAATCCCAGAATGGGTAGCTTGATCTATTCTAAACTGTCTCTCCGAAAATTTAATAAGATTTTCCTAAATGGTAGCATACATCTTTACGTAACAATTTCACGCAAGGTTGCAAATTTATGTCAAAATATTCACAAAATAGGTAAAGGTAATAAATAACTCTTAATCAATATGCTACTACATTTTATTGAAAACGTTGAGTTTATTTGCAAGTGTATCGTGTAATGGTGTATATGGTTGGGTGCATATGGTTCCCACCAAGAACTTAGGGTCCCAAGCCAACCTCACCTGCTAGTGGTGCACCTGCCGATCAACGGACGAGGCTCTGGCAATCAAAATATCCCGAAAAGCGGCAATAGGCTCGCCACCTATTACGTGGGATCAAAACACTGGCGAAAAGTGGGCGTTTAATATGCCTCTGCCTACTCCTTCGTGGTAACAGGCGTGAGTCTATGTATGGATGTATGTATGTATCGTGTAAACATAGATTAGTGATCATCATAATATTTATAATTAAAATGTATCATCTGCGATAAGATTAAGTTGCTATGTTGATTTGTAATGTAGTGTTATTATACTGATTCAACGGCATACCAACGATATAAGTGTATTTTCAAATGGAAGATGAAGAGATGAACCTGGCATGTGCTAACAAATTGATTATCTTACGTGATTGTGAAAAAAAAAGCAGCTATAGCCGAGTGGAGAGACCGACAGACTGCTACGCAGAGAGTCTCAGGTTCGAATCCTCGGCTCGCACCAATGACTTCTCGAAGTTAAGTGCGTATTAAATTGTTAATTATCACTTGCTAAACGGCGAAGGAAAACACCTTGAGGAAACCTGCATGTCTGAGAGTTCTCCATAATGTTTTCGAAAGACATGTGAAGTCTGCCAACCCCCGTACTTGGCCAGCGTGGTGGACTATGGCCTTATCCTTCTCATAGTGAGAAGAGGCCCGTGCCCAGCAGTGGAACAGCATAATGGGCTGATGATGATGATGATGACGTAATTGTAACTAAAAGCCAGGCAGCGATAAGCTAGTGAACAGACTAGCAGACTGCTACGTCGAAAGTCGGGTTGAAACCCATGATGCGCATCACTAACTTTACGAAATAAAATGGGCATAGGATTTCAATATTTCGTATTTTTATTACATCGTGAAGAAACCTGCATGTCTGAGCGTTCTCCATAATTTCCTTGAAATACTTACATGTGAAGTTGGCAATAAGTACTGCACTTAATCTGTGTGGTGGACTACGAGCCTCACGAGACAGTTTATGCAAAGAACTAATAAATGATCTAAAAGTATTACTTCAATCTACTTCAATTGACTGGACTGTCAGACTCAGTTCTCAATCCATTTTTGACGGATACTCATTGTTAAATGTTTCAAAAAGTTTTATTTTCAGTGGTAAAGTACGATACATTTAAATAGGTATCTGCGTTCGACCTGACGACGTTTTCACTGGAATAACCTAAAGGGAACTCAGCCTTTCGTGTTCTCGATATCACGAATGGCGCAATGGTGCATAAGTCACTGTGCTTTACCTTTACGCTGGTTTGTGATGGACAATAACAGTTCACAGTATAAAGGCTCCATAATGGTTGTGGACATAGACCACAGATATAAGTTCTAAATAAGAAGATCGTTCTTCTTTATCTATGCACTACGCGTGTTTCAGTAAAATCGGTAGATGTACCTGCATGATAACATAAACTTCATGAAAATGGCAGTCTGTGTTAGCAAATCAATAAAAATCAACAAAGATACAATAATATGCTCCTTGTGGCACCTAATAATAGAGTTCATATTAAAGAACGGAAATGTTTATGGAATCTAAATTCAGTAATGGTTGACACTTAGAATTACCATTTACTCGTAACAGCCAATAACAAGCTTGGCCAAATTACATGGGCACGCCCCATTAGTCCGTAGATATATGTATATTACTTAATACATTACAACCTAAACCATATTACAGTAAAAAATTACATTATTTATAGAATAAACATTTTTATATAAAGTGAAATGTATTTTTAGATTAAAATTTTTCTATCGCAGTCTTTAATAGAGCTTAACAAACTTGCAAGGAACACTTAAAATAAACGAGGAAAATCGAACGGCCAAACTGAAGCAGCAGCAATGTTGAATATTAAAGACTACGCGTTTTGACACTCGTCAAGTTGAATAGATTGACATTCGAGCATATATCTTAGGTATTGAGTAGATGTGCACATGGTATATCGACCTATAATATACGTAAGCGAACACTATTTGTAACACAGAATGATCTCATGGACTACACCGAGGCAGCGAAGGCTGTGATTATAATGTAAACATATTTTACACTACAATGCATATATATCTACCTATATACATATATATACGTGAATACTAAAGTATGACAAACCGTTATGTAAGAGATACAGTATACGTCTGTCGTATATCGAGCAAGAAGTAATCTACTGTTAGTTGAAAAGATTTGAATTAAAGTAAGTAGTAAGTATAGTTTTGGAAGATACAATCAGCTCTGATAGTAAACTATCTCGCATTTGAGCTCGGGCCTCTTCTTGATATAAAAAGTGTTAGAACATAGACTACCAATCTGAGGCCTGGTGGACGGAGAACCGCAACTACAGTTTTGCATCGCGACCCAAAAATTAAAGTTAATACGGTTGTTAAGTGCCGGTTGGAACTTCATAATCATAAATGTCTTTCAAGTGGCAACATGCATGTTGCAGGTTGCCTCTCGATGTACTCCTTCACCATTTAGCAATAGATAATTACCAATTTAAGACTTTGGTTCTCTGGTCTGGTTTATAGCGATAGCTATAAACCAGACCAGAGAACCAGTCTTAGTAGTTCGAAGTATTGAAAATTGCCTAGGCAATTTTCAATACTTCGAAGACCACCTATAGCTATGTAGCTACGCCATCTGTAACGAAAATCTATAACCTGTCTTTACAGACTTTTAGTGTGCTCGTGTAAGCTAAGGCTAAGAACTCACGAAGTGATTTTCACCCGCGACCGACGCGGTTGCGGGCTCGCAGCTTCTGTAGAATGCAATATTTGTAAAAAATTAAAGCACAACTCACGACGCGTTTTACGCCCGCCGTGTGCGCGGTTGTTTGCGGTTCCCGCTGCACCGGCGGGCAACTAGTGGAATCGTGCGGGCCGCGGTCAACCGCACCCTCGGCGGCTGGCGCCCGCGCGCTCTGCGGTCGGTTGGCGGGCGACCGCGGAAATTCACTAATAAGAGTAACAAATAATCCATAACGATCTCTTTCCTGAATCAGTGGATGCACCCAGAACCCTTTGGATCTTCTTTTTTTTATTCTTTTGTGAAGTAAATATAACGCAACAGCTCGTTTCTGGTGTGTCCATGGCGGTCTGGATCTCATCTGATCGTTTTACTGCCCGTCTTGCAACCGACCGTCTTACGATCATCGCCCGCCACGTCTGCGGGCGATGATCGCAGCCGCGGCGGCTGCGAATCCGCGCAAATAACCGGTCTCGTGAGTTTAGAAATAAAACCGCAGTTCCACCACCGCGGCGATCGCGGGTGAAAACCGCTCCGTGAGTTCTTAGCCTAAGACTGGTCTAACCTATAAAATGGGACTCCTTTGATTTCTACGGGACAGACGGTAGTAGCTCTGTCTAAATGTTTGGCTAATCTAATTAGACTAAGTAGAAAGCAGCGGACTTCAGGCTCTATTTTTTTTATAGACTCACGCCTGTATCTCCGAAGGGGTAGGCAGAGGTGTAATATTACACCCACTCAGGCTCTAAAGCGATAGTATTGAATACAAACGAGATGGCGCTGATGACGTATGATGATAATGATTCTTGATTATGTCGACCAGAAAACGTTATTCATTAAGTAACCGCATTTTTATTGTATGTTTGTGTTCAATCACAGATCAAGAGGAGTTTTTATGTAATTAATGGTGTGCGTTTGCTTGTGTCATCGAATTTCGTTAGTCTTCAAGAGTTTCAATATAAATCTTGGAGCTCAGAGCCCACAAGAACAAAAATAGTAAGCGGGTTTATTATTTCGGAAGGTAAGATTAAGAGTGTTGAAGGTTACTTGAGCCAGCAAGGATAAAGTATAAATAATTAAGCGGTATCAACATTTAAGTACGACCTCACAGATAATCATTATACGTCAAATCATTGACATTTGAACTCGAACAGAATGAAATATATATTAAATACTAACTGCAGCTAAATGTAGGTCTCCCTTGAGGGATCATCATCATCATCAACTTCAGCCTGGCATAGTCCACTGCTGGATATAGGCCTCTCCATGGGGGATGAATTTAAGGAAAGGAACGCCAAAGCCTACTTTGAATTCCACGACTACACTATTGGTGACAGCGTTTTAGTAGTCAAATGTAACAAACATTTATAGAGAGCTGTATTTTAATTAACGGGATTATAACTAAACTAGAGGAAGCCTCGCCTGCATTTTTTTTTAATTTTCGCGTTTTGGCCGATCCCGTGGGAATTTTGGGAAGTCCCTTCTTAGTGCACCCCCACGGTCCCCAAGGAACATACATGCCAAATTTTAGCTTCCTGCGCCCAATAGTTTCGGCTGTAGCGTGTCTGTCAGTCAGTCAGTAACGCAAGGATTTTATATATTAAGATAGGTACAGAAAATATTTAAAAAATATATAAATCAAAGAAAAAAAAAAATAGTATAAGTTTGAATAATAAGTGCAATAAAATAATACTACGAGACTCGAGGATTTACTTTTTGTGGCTCTGCGCCAAAATTGGTACTTCCTTATATGATGAAAGTTTCTAGTTATTTTATTATTTACGATATTTTCCCTAAAAAAGCTAAGAGACCATGTACTTATTTATAGATATGAAATTAATTTCACGAAAATGTGTGTATTATTTTACCTGTGATGTGTTACAATCGAAGTATGGTGTGTTACCTTCGCCTTCTAAAAAGCTTGAATAAAGACAAGCATATCCTAACTTTCAATGTAGCGAAATTCAAGGATTGTCTTTGGACGTACAAATTGAATACTCACAAAGTCTTTTTTCAACTTTCACAACTTTTACACCTACATTGCTGGACACGAAGATGCCAAGATCGAACTTAGTGGTGTGCCATTAGAAAGGCATATACCTGTATGATGATAGCTACATTATTTTTAATCGGCCTCTTTCTAATCAGAGCGTTCCATGACTAACTTCCATAAGTCAGCCGAAACGATGACAGAAAAAGTATTGAAAATGATTATTTATATTTTACTTTAGTAATTCACATTCTAGAATATACCTACTATCAATGAATGTTTAACACACAAATAAATTGTAGGGCGACAATTAAGATACAAGTATCCTTGGCCCGTTTACTGCGCAAATCTAACTGCATACTGATAAATAGAAATCGCGTGCCTCTCGTATAAAAATACGTATACAAGACTAGATTCAAGAGGAACATCTAATATTGGCATTCACAGTGCTTTTTAGACAAGCCTAGAAAATTTGTATACACGCGAAGCAAGAAATTTATACGTGAAGCATGTAGGTAATTCTCTATAGATAAAGTTTATGTTGGGAATGAGTACCTAAAGTTTCATAACGTTAATATTTTTATATAATATAGTATTAGAAATACATTAAATGGGCTAAAATTAATTATTCGTAGATTTTGCTTTACATTTTCAACAGCAAAGGCTTTAAAACTCACAGATATCAGGTTAGAAGAAGAATTTAAGTTATATGCTATGAATACAGAGATAGAATTTTAACCTCTGTGGGACCACCAGTTAAAGAAAACATTATAATGTTAACATTGTTAATAATTTAGTTTGTTATTGCACAATAATTGAAAAAACTGGTTTAACTACAGAAGTAGTTTAATTTCCACTGACGCTGACGTCGCGACTACATTTGACTAAATGCTGAATTTAATTTATTCGAATCAAATACCTAGTTGGTACTTAAAACGCTAACATTATCTATTTAATTTTAACTGTAGAGTTTTATTTCTGTGGAAAATGTAATATTACTGCATCAGTTAAGTACGAGCTTCCAAATACCTGCTTAATTACTGCCATAGCCTGCCACATAATATCGCTCACTCTTTCGCTTAAAATTTATATAGAAATAGCTCCGTGGCAAAACGGAAATTCAGTCTGTTTCAACAAAAAAATCGCAACCCAAACGAGACATCGATAAGATGATGACGATGCATAAAAAAATTAAAGTTTGCCCTTTTACGTGAATTTATCTTCTAATTAAATAGGTACTTGGCTTTATTCGATTTTAATAATAATATATTTAAATAAATATGAAATTTACTGATATTAATAATGTCAGTCATTTTGTAATAATAATTGAAATAATATATTATGCTTATTAATTGTTTTATAATTTGATCATCAAGCCAAACAGAATTCTAAATTTAATCTGTTAAATGATGATTCTGTTCTTATTTAATAAAACAAATAAGACATAATTATATTTTTATATCATCATATATATTTATTTTGCTATACCAAGTTAAGATTTAGTGAAAAGGTTGTTGTATATTTAACCTGTACACCTTTTACAAAAACGAACAGACTTCAATATGCTATGGCACTCAATATTCTTGCTCAATCTAGTAGTCTTCTGTAGTTTTATTCGTCTATCTCACATATATCGGTACACAATTCTACGGATTTGAGTTGTTGTCTACGTTTTCTGGCTACTGGACTACTGGTTTACCTAAGTTATTGAAAGCAATAACTGCCGTTTTTACTTACAGCTAGTAAGTATGTTTTTTTGCCTTTGAATACGTCCATTATTGTAGAGTTTTGAGGATTACAGGGAGGCTGGTGACGGCACTGTCCTGTTTGAGAGTAAAGGTTTCAGATTTCAACTTGCATATATTTTTTTTAGTATTGAATTTAATATTCACCACATTATTTCATGCTTCTTTTAGTTCTGCTAAATATTTTAGCAATATCTTGTGTAGATAGTCTCGAGTACCGACTTTTATGATATCCTTTACGTTATACCATAATTAAACACAATACACATAAACACTAGAACTTCCTCTGATAAATTTCAAAAGAAATATCAAAGGCAAATTAAAAATGATGCTCTTGTAGATAAGCTCAGGTTTGACCACAAACATAATGCGCTCCTTAAATTACTTACAGTAGGCATGTTATAAATAAACATCAACATACTTAACAAGTTAACAGCCGCCAAATATTTTGCAACGGCGAACCCATTTGCCAAACAATACCTGGCTAACAAACGAGTGTACATTGACGCAAGTCGACTTTAATTTCGAACTTCAAGGATCCCTAGCTACCTGAAAATAGCACCAGTTTTTAGTGCGGAGCACCGCGTCGACCGGACGGCATTAATGACTTAGCAATTTACTCCTCAAATCAAATCCTACTGCGTCGTACGTTATTTCAGTGCAAGGCGATTAAATCTATCAATGAATTTCCGGCAGCGGCCGCTTGACACTTTTAATATCGCCAATCAACCCGAGACCGTTCTCAATGAACAATACTGGTCGGGTCGTAAATTAAATATTCTTAAGTTCGTGCCAACACACCAACCATTTCAAGCGATACGACGTTAAGTCACAGTCGGTAAGTTGAAACACAATTACAATAAGAGCACTATGTGTAAAAACGAATGAAATACGAGCTGACACGGAGTAGCTACAGATATGTTATTCTAAGTGTTCTAAGCGCTGAACAGCAAACTCATTGGCGAACAACGATAAGAACAAATAAATGTCACTAAATGAGACTAATTGATAACCTGGTGTAGGTACTTTTGTAAATATTATTTTTAAGAACCCACATGCCTGGCAGTGTTGGCTTGAGGACTGTTTCTAACGTAACATAGCTTTAAAGACTAGTATTTAAAACTTGCTATAACGAAATTTAATAGGTAAGGTAGCGTTAAGCAATAAAATGGACTTCTTTAGTAGATCACAAGAATTTAAAATATGTATTTTTTAACATTTTTCTGACCAAGTGTTGTCAGAGTAATAATGCACTCCCGCAAATAATTTACGCAATTCTTACTTTTGTATTCCATTGGGATAGTGAAAGTGCAGTCTACATTACTTTAAGAATTTGGCAAATATAGCGCTTTTAAAATCACTAAAACCTCATCGCTTTGTAGGAACTTTTTGTGTAGCTACAAAAAAGATACTCAAACGCGTCAGCAGAAGGTAGCGTTAAAAGATTTGACGAACGTAGTGTCACAGTGCCGAAAACCGGTGAAATCGGCCGTCACCGCTAATGGTAGTATGTGTGGATCAGCCATTAATGATGTACATAAGTAATCCACAAGGGGATTTAAACGCTGTCTCTATAATTGGTGAATTTTATTACGTTTATGAACGATTCTTTATTAAGGTACCTACACTTACTTTACCTCTCATTACCTCTTTATATTCCACAAAAAAGAACTTCAAAAATATTGCTTGAATGTTCTCTTTGCTGTATTTGGTAAGTGCGCAAAAAAACAATTTACACTAAAAGGATCTATTCACTTAATAATAAATTCTTATTATGGGTGGCTCGAGAGAGGTAGATGTGGAGAGCCTTGGGGGAGGCCTATATCCAGCAGTGGACGTCTTACGGCTGATATGATGAAAGTAAATACCAAGAGGTATTAAAGTAAAACAACGATAAAATATAAACCACGAATTCATCAATCGACAAATCGTCACCCAAAAATTATTTAAACTTGATCCTTGCTGTATTTGGTAAGTGTGCAAAATATCGATTTACAAAGTGATCTAGTCATTTAATTGGAAGACAATACTGCTAATTAGGCTTAGCTTACAGCAAACAGATACTTGCCCCCGTAACCCTACTAATTATAATATGATATACGTTTTGACTTGCAGGATATCGGGTGCGTCGCCTAGGGGAATGGTCTCAGATTATTGTGCTTTTTGAATAAAATGTTGTACAAGAGAGAAAAGTTTTCTTTACAGAATCTGGAACAGAGTAAAAACTCTACTATGTAGCGCTCTAAGAATTTTGCATGTTGGTATGGATCGATTGAAAATTTATGATAGAGGTTAGCTTAATACTTTATAAAATACTAGAGGACGCCAGCAGCTACGCCTGCAATTTTTTTTAAATTTACCCGTTTTGGCCGATCCCGTGGGAATTTCGGGAAATCCCTTCTTAGTGCACCCTTACGGTCCCCAAGGAACATACACGCCAAATTTCAGCTTCCTGCGCCCAATAGTTTCGGCTGTAGCATGTCTGTCAGTCAGTCAGTAACGCAAGGATTTTATATATTAAGATTAAAAAAGGAATTTTAATAGTATGTTAATGTGATCGAATGAATGAAATCAGCTAAATACGTCTTGTATGATATATATTTATGGAATTTTATGCTTTCTCGCGTACATGCACTATAACACCAAAAGACAATGAAGTACTTTATAATATAAATATGTACTTCAAATGAGATGTCTATCGTGTGGTGACGGATTAAGAATACATAATGTTTCTACCCCATTTCATTCCTAGAGTATCGTAAGAGGCCACGAAGGACAATAGACGAAACAAATAATATATTTGCGAATAGACGGATATCTCAAAGTCAAATCCTATACCTACCAGTCCGTCTGGCCAGTGTAGACTTAATTATCCTATCGACTCACAAAGCAACTTAGGAGGGGCTTAAGTCCAGCCGTCGAATGCAAAAATCCGTAAAGGTTTTGAAATACATCCAAACTAATTGATGGTGGAACTACCAGGAATTAGTTTGTCAATTCCTTACAAAAGCAAATACGTATTCAGTTTTATATTGAGATTGTAAGCGGCATTTCAAATAGTCTAAACGAGATAGCTAAACAACTTAGGTCATTGACTTCATGACGCAAAAGTTTATCAATAATATTTCAATGATCATCATCGGTCATTTAAAAAGTCAGAATTAACATACAAATAAATACGTAATAACGTTTGAAATATTTAGCCAAACACAATCTTATATTTACGCTGTTTGCTATATTTTTTTGCAAGTCGTCAGCATTAGGTACTAAGTTGACTGTATCGCGAAAGACTTTACAAACTCACAAAAAAATAGATTCATGAACAACCAGTCTGTTATCAACAGGGTGGGACCACACCCGCAACACTCCAGGTAGTGTTAAACAGCGAGGTAGCTGGTTACTACAATATGCCATAAATGCATCCGAATTCATCTTAACCTAGAGGTTGATCTATTGGTTAGTGATACTGACTACTCAGCCGTAGCGTTTCGATTTTCGCTCAATACAAATCTTTGCCATGAGCATGATGGAGTATAAATATCTGTGTTATATTTAAGCTGTTTTATCCACAGTCTTATTTCCATAGTAGGTACATACTAACTACCTAGTTTGAGTTCAGATTGGAATGTGTGATTGCACCTAGATACAAAAAATGTTTATACTGTTTTAATCCAAATAATAAAATTCCAAATAGCTAGTATTGTTGTCAGGGACTGGCTTAGGGGATGACAAAGAGGCAACCACCCGTTGCCTCGCACTTGCACCCTCGCGTAAATCGGTGTTGAATATAGCCTGTTGCTAACTACTCCGAGTCGGCAAGTCGATGAATACCCAAATAAATAGGACCAAATCTATAGGACCAGTCAGCGTCACACGGCCTTAGCTCATATAAAGCTGAAGAGTTTGTTTGTTTGGTTGAACATGCAAATCTCAGGGACTACTGATCCGATTTGAATAATTATTTTTATATTGGATAGCATTTATTGCGGAAGGCTGTTGCCTTAAAGTAGTTACATATGCCTGTTGACATATATAACTGCTACTACTAAATAACAACACGCTATGAGCCACAGGTACGGATCAGAAGCCCTGGACTCCTCCTAACGTGGATGTTATTGCAGGCTCATTCAGTTGTTTATAAAGTTGAACCTATTCTTGACAACTCGAAAAATCTTTGCAGTTTCAAGTGTTCAAGTCTTATCGATCCATCCATCGGGTGGTATATTTGAACAATGTTGGGAGAATAACTGAACAATTAGATTAGACACAATGAAAACGACAACAATGAACATACTGAACACGCTCTTAGAGGGATATATTATGTTTAATAATTATTATTAGGTCATCAAAAGGTAGTTTCTTAGCCTAATCCGTAAGAACTGTAAAATAATTAATGTCTTTTAACTAAATATGAACTGAACTTTAAAAAATTTGGTTTATTTCTTTAATGATACCAAAAACTTGGAAGTTCTCATTTTTTTTCTTTTTGTCATTGGCTACTCTCGCGTTAGGAATAAATACTGTGTTGCGTGAGACTTTACAACAAACTTACAACAAACGGACACACTTACTAGTTTCTTAGTACGTAAACACTAGAACGTAAATACGAGTCTCTGAAAACTCCTCCCGCAAAAGAAGTCTTCAAACATTGTGTAAAGAAAATATAGTGTGCGGTCTGTACTCCAATTATGCGAAATGCCAGTAATTGCAGTTGTAATCGTTCATTGGATTTTTTCTTAACACCTCATAAACATAACTTTCCGTCCTGAGGAATTTATACGCGATAGGGAAAAATGGAGACATCTCGTGTCAAGACTGAGTTTGGCTCGCTGCGCCAAAGCGAATAATTGAATGAATATTTGGGCTGCGTTCTAAGCAGATATCGTCAGTTTCGGTCAGTCTGAGATGAGGACGATTGTCTAAGGATACCTAGCCAAAGGAACGGACATGTGAAAATGAATAGAATGAAACGCCGCGTTCATAATGAAAATCTTAGAATAAGAATCATTTTATAACCTGCTCCGAGGTGGCAGATATCATATTTGAAATGGTGACTGCTTACCATAGTGGTATTGTTATCGACTGTGTGTGGTCTAGTATCGCTGTAATAGGTATTGTTTGACTAGGGCATTATTCTTGCATTCATAGACATGCAGCAACTGACATATTCATTCTCATCACAATCGTATATCATCTTCAGTTTAGGGTTTATTTTAAGTCTCTGAATCAGAACCTTCAACCGGGTTATTGTCTCTTTTGTTATACAATCTTATGTCTTAGTGTCCCATGTAATTTGGATTCCCATTGCCGAATAAGTAGTTTTGGTTCTTTGCAATCGAGCCATCGACTTGAAGCTACTACTAATATAAGTTTTGTTGAGCTGAAAAGGCTTAAAGACTACTACTAATAATACATACTAATCATTTGAAACCGAATAAATTGTGGCTATACAGCAAAGTGTAGACACCGCGGTCAATAAACCTTCTTACTGCATGAGTGTTTGTGTCACTCAGGTGTCGGCATTTACAATCCGGCCTAGTTCTATGACATGACCTAATGATATCTTAATATATAAAATCCTTGCGTTACTGACTGACTGACAGACACGCTACAGCCAATACTATTGGGCGCGGAAAGCTGAAATTTGGCATGTATGTTCCTTGGGGACCGTAGGGGTGCACTAAGAAGGGATTTCCCGAAATTCCCACGGGATCGGCCTAAACGGGTAAATTAAAAAAAAAATGCAGGCGTAGCTGCTGGCGTCCTCTAGTAGTCATATAACTGAGAACAAGAACCGGGATAGACAGCTTGAAATGAGCTGGGGCTAATTGAAATGCCACAAACGGTCCGCCATCCAAGTAAAGACCTTTGTTAAGGTTGCTTAACTTTTTCTCATCATTATCAGCCCTGTATTAAACTGTACCACTGCTGGGCACGGGCGTCTTCTGATTTTTATTTTTATAAAAGACAACTCTCTCATTAGGACTAAATCCTGTGTCGCGGGCTTTACAAATACACAACTAACGGACACAATGAACACCCAGACTCGAAACAACAATTTGTGAATTACACAAAGTGTTGCCTCGAGTGGGGATCGAACCCACAACACTCAGCGCAGTGTCAAGCGGTGAGGCGGCCGCTTTAACCACTACGCCAACCGTGCAGTCGAAACTTTGAGAAGAATAGGGCCATAGTCCACCACGCTGGCCAAGTGCGGGTTGGCTGACTTCACATTTCTTTCGAGAACATTATGGAGAACTCTCAGACATGCAGGTTTCCTCACGATGTTTTCCTTCACCTTTAGCAAACTATAATTAACAATTTAAAACGCAATTAACTTCGAAAAGTCTTTGGTGCGCGCCGTGGATTCGAACCTGAGACCCTCGGCGTAGCAATCCGTCGTTCTCTCCACTAGGCTATCGCTGCTGTCTGTCTATTAGGAATGACTAGTTGAGCCACACCGTGAGCGCTTTGTGAGCAAAAGTGTTACCGAAGCAGTTAATATTACCTATCACTAATTGATAGTATCTGCCTTTCTAATACAAGGTGGCACATAAGTCCTTTGAAATTTAAATTATGATTGGAATGCATACGATGCATGAGAGAAGCGCGGATAGTGAAAAAGAACGCTCAACTTTTAGGAAAACGCGACAAGTCACCTTCATTGGTTTGAAAGGGATGAAGTAACGCGCTAAGTCTCTAACATATTATTATTATTATTATCTCGATATGTGGATTTTAACTTGTTTAACAAACTGATCCCTTAGTGGTAATTGTAGGCCACCTTGTAGTCTGGAAATAATCTTGGACTTTTTATAATGGTTACCTTTTAAAAGTAGGTCACAAACATGGTGTAAACACATGGTAGAACAACAATATCACAAAGTACTTAACTAATAGCAATTTTTAAGACTTCCTTTGGTGCTTGAGCTGATTTTTTACGACATGTTAGAAAAGTCGTGACTCCTTTACCTCGTGTTTTAGGGCTCAGTAGCCAAAAATGACAAAAAATGGAACCCTTAAAATTTCGCCATGTCTGCCTGTCTGTCCATTCGTATGTCTGAGCTTTTTTTTAAATAAACTACTGGTGCACCTAAAATAAATCTTGCGTCGCATGGAACTTTACAAACATTCAAAGTACACACAGACTCAGCAAACCAAATTGTGGATTACACAAAGTGTTGTCTCGTGTGTCCATTAAAATAATCAAATCTTTATTTGAAACGTTTACCAAAGCCGAGTATAGGTGGCGCCACTAGCGCACTTTTACACCGACCGTAGACGCGTTGACGTGAAGCGAGAACACAAATGCCTGAACGAGAATTTGTACGGCATTTAATTTAGTGTCCACGTAACGTCCATGTCAAGTGTAAAAGTTCCGTTTGCTAGTAAATGCGCAGTATGTGCATTACAATATTTTTAACACATGACTTCACGCCTTTTATCCCCGAAGGGGTAGGCTGAGGTGTGTTACACACTCTCACACTTCGCCAGTTATGTTTCGGTCCCAATTTAATGGAGGGCGAGCCCAATGCCATCTACGGGGCATATTATTAAGCGAGCGAAAATTAAAATTCTTAATACACACATAACTTTTTTAAATATTTGTTTATACAATTTATTGCATCACTGCATTAAAAAGCATTTACTTTTAAAGCCTTTCGCAGTTCACTGCTGGAGTTCAGCTTTCCTAACTAGTTTCACAGTAGCTCCGTCAGTCATAAGACGGATTTGCCCTACTGTAAGTACCAAGCCGGTTAGAAGTACCCTGAACAGAAGAGCATGCATGAGGAATCTGGTGGGAGTGAATGAAGCAAGAGAGATATGTCAGGATCGTTGTAAATGGCGTTCCATAGTCTCTGCCAAATACGGGAAACAGGCGTGATTCTATGTACACGCCCTCAGACCGGTCGGTGCAGGGTTTGATGACGAGTTTCCGTCTCTTCGTAGAGTTACTATTTGCTTGTACATTTGCTCCTTACGACAGCCACAGGATAAAATAGTGTATAAGTGATATTTTGTATTCCTAATCCGTCACCACAGGAAATATCAATAACAATAATAAGATTAATTGTTTTTAATAATGATCAAGGAACAGAGATATCCCAGTGGAGAAACAGACAGACTTCTATGCAGAGGGTCTCTAGTTCAAATCCATAGCACACACTAGCGATCGCTTGTTTGACGGTGAAGGAAAACATCGCAAGAAAAACCTGCATACGGAGGAGTTCCTCATAATATTTTCGAAAGACATGTGAAGCCGGCCAA
Organism: Euclidia mi; assembly: GCA_944739405.2. Classification (NCBI taxonomy): domain Eukaryota; kingdom Metazoa; phylum Arthropoda; class Insecta; order Lepidoptera; family Erebidae; genus Euclidia; species Euclidia mi. The sequence continues at coordinate 40,811,397 of OX123199.2, forward strand.
CCCGCTCTTCGCCAGCGTGGTAGTATACGGCCTTAAAGTACGAAGAGGTCCGTGCCCAGAAGCGGGACAGTATTTATACAGCTCTGACAATGATCCACAAATCTGGCATCGGCCAGCAGATAGATGCGCGAAAGATATACCTATATGGATTGATGTAAAAATTTATTGAGTGCTCTTTCATTTGAAAAAGTAAGCACAGATATTGCTTTGCTTAACGAGACGAAGATGACAGTGTAAGACGGACAGTGTCATTAAAATTTACGGCCATCTACTCCACTCTTCACTGAATTAAACGCAACTTTAAAATCTTATGACTATCGCTATAGTATTTCCTTGGGTTTACGCGAATGTTACACATTGAAATTAAACTACGGTTTACGGACTCTATCGCTAGGTATTGGTTTTTGAGATATTACATATAAACCAAGTGATCTAGTAACTACGATTTTTCATTATTGGGCAATGCAACGTTTTGATTAATTTACAGGAACGGTGGTCACAGCAGGCTTATGTCTGCCGAGGCAACGGTTCCAATTTATATCGAATGAATCTGTAAACCATAATTTGATTTCAATGACTAGAGCTTTCGAATCTCATTTCATCAACTATACGTTCAGGTATTCTGTCAAAATAGTCGCCAATATCTCAATGTTACTGCTCAAATTTATGCCAGCTACACGCATTCAGTTCTATTTGATGATTCACTATCCTGTACAAATATTTGTTAGATGCGTAAAGCAAACTATTTACTGGCTTTCAATCATATTATATTATAAATGTGAATGTAAGTTTGCTTTCACGCTTAACCGATCATCATGAAACTATGTATACAAAATCTTGTGGTTATTAGAATACATAGGGAATTCTATGAAACAATTTTTTTTACGAAAGATAACCAAAATCCACGCGGGCGGAGCCGCGGACGACAGCTAGTAAAATATAAATTCTGATATATGTGTATAAATAGAAAGTATGTCGCTCTAGATACTATTTAGAGATTTTGTATGTACCCTGGTTGGTACTATAACATTGCAGGACCCAGTGGCGGATTAGCCTAAAGGCAAACCAGGCTAGGGGCGCCGCGCCGTAGTAAAAAGAGGAGCAAGGGGATGCGATAAAAATTGTTCACGGATCGCGGGCAACGAATTATGCTTAGGGGACCGTCGAACTTTAATTCGCCTCTGACAGTACCTTTTACCACGACTCGAATATTGACAATAGAAACTCAAAGACCCTTGCTTATCTAAATTTGCGTACAGATTATGTAACATGATTTTTAGCTTGTGTTATATTCAAGTCTACATTATGTTACACTCAGTCGCCACATTACTTAAACGTTATATAGCAATGTTCTTTATAAATAAAATTATTCCGAAACTGACAGACACAGCACAGCCAAAACTAATGGGCACAAGAAACTGAAATTTGGCGTATGTGTTCCTTGAGGAATCGGACGAAATGTGCGGGCGTAGTTGCGGGCATCCTCTTGTGTTACGCACCTTAATCAAAGAGCTCAGATATTTACATAGAGGCGCATTTCATATGGGCGCTTTGAAGACAAACTTTCTGTGACTCAAAGTGCCGCTTGGCGGCATGGCAGTCGCGCTGCGGCAGCTGTCTCTCTCTCCTCCAGTGTACGAGACTACTAGCAAACTACAAGAGCGAGAGAGACGGAGAACGACGCTAGCGCCGCCAACGGCGCACAACTACGAACTAATCTGGAGACAGTCCCCACTTGGCATCGGCACACGAAATCCTTAAGAACTGCGCTTCTATGTAAATCTGTACCTATTCATTGCCTTAATATAATAAAAGAATAGGTACTAACCTGCGTGGTGCAAACTCACGGAGCACAGGTTTGTAGACGGAGCCAGCGAATACGAAGGTTCATCTTTTGGCTTCAGGAGCTCGTGTGTGGACACCGCATGTATCGACAATTCCTAAAGAAAACAAATAGCACATTAGTTTTCACAGGCAATAAAAATATACCATCATATTACTTCTTATATTTATTTATTTAACTTTATGTCACTTGTTGTATTTAAAAGGAAGAAGATATGATAATAATTAGAAAGGGTTGTTAGCATTTTATTAAAATTATTATCTGAATAAGCGTCTGATAAAATCATTCAGTTTATCTTAACATAAAATATTTCGGCTTTTAATAAAATAAAATATTTCGGATTTCAATACTAACAATACATCATACAAAATAAGTAATATGTAAATTCAACGGTTTCAATGTCCTTCAACTACAATAGCGGACATCCCCACAAAAGGCTTTCATCTCCTGCTTTTGAAAATTATGCTATCATTTTAACAGATATTTAAAAATGATGTAACCACTCTATCAGTGTACGAAGTATCCCAAATTGACTACAAAACGTTAAAATCAAAATGAATTTCATGACTTTCGTTTTTTTTTTCAAAAGTAGGTTTTCCTCAAAAGTAGGCAATTTTTCAATCTCAATAGTTACATCAGTTACTGTTCACAAACGCAAGCTGGCATAAATGTTTAATATTTTACCCGCGATCACCCAAAAGAACTTGGAGATTGCCTGACCGTATTTTATACAACTCATTTTAGCCTTTTTATTCAATAGTCCTTGTGTACATTTTTTCATTACATTGAAATAATGTACAAAGACGAGCCTGATTTAATTTTAAGTGGTCTTGCGTCTCCCGCACTAGAAAAAGTCCTGTGACGCAGGAACTTTTAATTGACATTTAAGTACTTAACGGACACAATGTATGCCCAGACTCAAAACAACAATATGTGGACCTCTCAAAGTATTATATTGTATGAGGATCGAACGAAAATGTAGTGTTTTGCGACAAGTTATGAATAACTACAAACGATCCTATGTAAGCGGGGGTTTCACTGCAATTTATCCGCCTGACTCGGTGGACCGCTTTACTACAGAATTGTTTACTTGATTCTGCCAAACAACCTGTTGAGGTTGTGCTGTGTGAAGCATAGTCAGACTCCATATACAGTGTGAACCTAATCATCTTACAGCACAATAGCTAGTAGGGTTTGTTTTTATATGGCTATCACAGTCAATGTACCCAACACATACCTATGCGATGTTGTATTATGCATCCGTATAAAAGATGGTAAAAAAGGGTTTTAAAGCTATTTAAACTCTTTGCATTTTCTTTTTATCGATTTTATAGAATATGCTAAATATGGCAATGTAATATCAGTGATGTCCTAGTAAGCAGACCAACAGATTCCTGCGCATAAAGTCTAGGATTCAAACCCATGAACAGTGCACGCATCTGTCTCTTATTGTAGTTATGTGCGTATTAAATTGTTAATTATCGCTTGCTGAACGGTGAAGGAAAACATTATGAGTATGTCTGCGAGTTCTATATAATAAATTCAAAATAAGAATAATCATGGATATGTTAAATTTATAAACCCTTGTTATATATGTCAGCGGGGTGGGCTGTAGCCTAATCCTTCACATATCGAGAAGAGGACTGTACCCAGCAGAGAAACAACTTAAAAACAGCTGATATGTTAATTAGTTAACCTAGTATCGTCATATTTGTCCATTTACACTTGTAAATTCTTTCTATTTCTGTCAAAAACATGTATGTCATTAATACCACAAAGTCAACACGTCGCGTAATATAAAATGTATCTGTCACAATAATAGCCAACTATTCTTCTGTAAAAGCATCCGTAGCACGTAACGATTGCATATCACTAAATAATTAATCAATCTAAGTAACCAAATGAATTCAAAACTCTGTCCAAATCGTTGGTCATCTAGAAACTTTCAAATTCAAACAATGCGACAAAATATCTTAGTATTCGACTTTACCCATAGACAAGTTTAGAATATACTAATGTCCACAAACAAATTAGTGTCCATCGCATAAACACGTGCGTACTATATTTTTCTAATCTTAATATTAAATCGAATCCCGAAGAGATGGCCAATAAATATTGTACAATATCTATTTTTAAATACGTAGGATGCTTTCTCCGATCTTGAATGAACGTCGTGTCGACCCTCCTCGTAATGTCTTTGCTTGTTATGTCGCGGCCCAGGCCACAAGATTGTCGCGTGACATCCGTGGTTTTACCGTTTAATATTAAAAGGTAATTTACAAAATAATCACTTCTTTATGAACAGTACTATAATGCCTGAAGATTTACTGGTACACATTACGTGCAATATTGTATATAGAAATAAATTAGCATAGACAGTGATGCCATCAAGAAAGGACCTTAAGTATTTAATTTACGTACTGTAACGCTGCCCAAACTTATGAACATGATAAGATAATCGGCAATATTTAGCAATTAATAGATAGTAATTGATCGCCGCTGCTCGCTTATATCATGCGCCAAGGTGTTAGCTTTTTGACAGTGTCAGCTATATCCGAGCTGATTTGTTCGCAACAGCTGCGTGAGCGCACCTATTAACCGCTGATACATGTTTGTCAGCCGGCTATTAGGGTGAAAGAGATAAAATTTCGGAATCATCTATATAAGAGCGAGATCGATTCATTTCTCCAATTCACGACCAATATTTATTTGCTGCATCGTGACACTCGAGAAAAATTCCTGTACCAAAAAATTAGAATTGGAATATAAATGCGAGATCTTCGGTGGCAGGCCATTTTTCTTGTTACTATATAAAGAAATATTGGTCAAGGAATGAATTTTTCTGCCGAGGCAACGGCTGTTTGTCCTCTATAATAATTAACAAATAAAAACTACTCGAGATTATTTAGTTTTGAAAACACATTAGCTATACAGAATATTTTTAAATGATGCGGGAAAAGAGTTTTATTACGTAAGAAAATTTATGTAGCCTGACTATAACATCTTGGACAATATAAAAAGACGTTTATTACGTGTCATACTGCTTAAAGAAATATATATTCTTGGCTGCACATCAACAATAATATTGTCAATATCCTGTTAAATTCTTGACATTAAAATATAAAAATACAATCTAACAGTAAGACAATTCCTATATTAAGCTTTCTAACGTTGTTTTATAAGCGAAATAAAAATATAGAGACGTCATCTAATCATTTAAATTTGTTATTTAATTTGAAAATAAATGTAATGTTGTTGTTTTGTAACGAGTATTAAAAAACTCTCTCACCAAAGGGACGAAGTCATTAAATGTCAGTTTATAAAGAAGCAAATAATATTTTCAATATAAGTAAAAATGTCGGCTACTTGGACGATAGTGACGAGACGACAGTGGATCGCAGGGTGGGATTAAACGAAAATAGCGCGGTAATTAATGGGCGTTTCCAAGCCCACAATCTCAAAACGAGACGCATTACGAGAATTCCATCTTATCATAATATAATAAAATCATCGAATATAATATTCAGAATTGAGATTAACCAATCTTACAAAAAAAGTTGTCGTTGATCATCAGATATATTATCGCCACAAACTACCCGTTAATGACTCAATGCCGGCTGCTGACGTTCACTTTGTGTACTCATTACTTGTATAAAATTATTTTAGTGCGAAATATCTAGATTATTCATAGTTATTACAGCTAATAGAGCTTTAGAATCATATTAAATGTGCTAAATGGACAATATTCTTATAAACACACACTACAATATTTTCTAGAGTGTAATCATTTTAAAACATTGACAAAATTCTTTTATACACTCCGTGTCCAACCTTGGCATTATAAGATAATTTATGCTGAGTATATAAATATATGGAGAGCATGGCAAAACACATTTGTATTAGTGAGCAGGGTTCGTAAATGCTGTAGTATGACCAGCGCTACCTAGTTGTAAGTTGTTTGATATTTAAGTGGACCGAACATTCCTGCAATTGCATTTAATCCGTCAGATATAAACTATCAGATATCAGTATACTTAGATATAAATACTGTCATTAGAACAAAGTATAAATGTTCTTACTATCTACTTAGTGGTCCATTTTCAAATATACCTATGTGCCTTATAAAATGTCTGTACATAAACAACGTATTGCAACCCTACAGTACACGTTAATTCACAATCCTGCATTTTAATCACCACTGTAAATGTTGATTAAATTGTAAAAAAAAAATTATTGTGCTTCGATTATGGCCTATTATAAGATTATCCAATACTTCTTCAACATAACCCTCTCATTGTATGGGAGCCGCAAATTTATGCGAAGTGGCTACAGGGGGACATATGATTTAAACGCATTAACTCTTGGCTGAAGCAGTCCAAACAGGGGCGATGTTTAAAGGTTTAATCAAATAAGGCATTATTGAGATTTTGTGCCCAGGCATCGCATGTTAAGGCGCTACCTCAAAAATGTATGCCCTTTTTGATTATCGATTTTGAAGCAGTGAGACACACCAGCAAAGTGAAAATTTTGTATATTATTTATCAGGGCTTTATCTAGGGACTGCTCGGACAGATACACGATTGGAAGATTTTCGCTCGATAGAATTTTAATTTGAAAAACATGCTTTCTCAAATATTTTTATGGATATTTGAAAAAATACTTAACTTTTTGCCTTGAAATTGCTACTCACCGAAAGAAGAGCTAGTTTATTAGGGATTGGTTGGACGAATTTTCTCTAAAACGATTATTACTTGAGTATGAACGAAATAAGATTTCAGAAAGTTTCGTGATGGCATGCCATATCAAAAACCGTGCGACATTCAACTTTATAGCTAACACTTAGCGATGACCTCTGCACGATATTTGACCTTCGAGGTAGCCTATTAAATAATCAAGAAAGATAACACGTTTTAGAAGAATAAAATGATTATGTTTTGAGACCACTCTTGATATTTTCGCCTGGTGTGCACTTAATATTCTTTTAACATGTAATTCGTCTCTTTTTATAATTTGAACAGTGTCTACTCGAAAATTGAATTAACGACCATTACACGGACACGACGCACGGTTAAGATCGCGGGATGCGGTTGGATGCGGGCGGCTCAAAATCGGTCTGTGTTGAGAACCTTGGGGGAGGCCTATTTCCAGCAGTGGACGTCTTTAGGCTGACATGATGATGATGATGACACGGACACATGTTTCAATAACAGTGAATTCAAATCCTACCAACATTTTACAATTCAATTATTCAATAGATTCAGCTTTTATAGGTAACGACTGCGTAAGTAATCTTAATGCTGGCGGGTGTTTTGACAACCGTGTGTACACTTGTATATATTCTGTGACAAGACATAATTAAAATGTCTACATACATGCAGCTACCTACGTACTGTCTCTGCTGTTGCGTACTGAATGCATTTAGCTAATACGCCGAAAGCGCTTCAGTTCCTACCGGCAATGTACGGATCTCTTAGTTCGAATCTATGTTTGCAAATGACCGAATATACATAGGTATAAACAAATGTCAATGACAATGACTTTTCAAAGTTAAGTGTGTATTAAATTGTTAATTATCGCTTGCCCCGTGCCTCGGAGAGCACGTTAAACCGTCGGTCCCGGCTGTCATGAAGATCTTTGACAGTCGTTACGGGAAGTCAGTACCCTCAAATAAAACTGATACTGGTCTAAACCGTGGAATATCGCTATTCCTTTGGCTTGCGGAGGTCAGACGGCAGTCGCTCTGTGGAATAGTTGATGTTCTGCCACATCTGGTTAGACCAGTAAGCGGACCTCGGGCTCCAAGGCGTGTCAGTCTTGAATGCAACCGGGATAACGCTAGGGCGATGATGATGACACACGAGCATAATTATTATCTACCAGACCTAGATGTAAAGATCAGAATTTTATTCCGGTATGTGCTAAATGAAATATAAATATGAACTTGAAAAAAATACTAGTATCCTTTTTCTAGAAGCTAGTACCAATTAAACATGGAGCTTTTGAGTACGCCAGGGAATAGTCTTAGTACCTCCTACATAATTCAAATATTCACACCTGCACACGAAACTGATACTGGAATTAAGCATATATGTTTACAAAAATGTCTGAACACCGTGTTTCATCCATCCGCACTTCACACGTTTTTGCAAATCTGAAAATCATCTACTAAAATGACCAATTTATGAACTACTTTATATACTAAGGTAAATATAATTACAAGGAAGTTTTATATTACATTATTATCCTCCCGAAATAGTCGTGAGGTTTTTGCGTCATCATATTTATATCGGTCTAAGCGCCTATCGACGGAGGCAGGTGGGCAGCTTGTTTATCACACGCCTACGAATACATACACCAAGTAATAACTTGGTGTATATAAACACATATCACTGTGTAATATTCTACAGGTTTTATATGAATATACATTGAGGTATATACAATATCATTAGGTTTGAAAACGGTTCTTTATCTTGAAAATATTACAAATGCAAATGTTTCTGAGGTTGGAGGATCTTTCTCGCATAAACTCTAGAACTAGGATTTTGATGAAATTTTTCAATAATATAGCTTATATATATATAATATACCATTTGCCGTAATCACTTAAATCATCGTAAACTACTAGCTTAACAAGCTACAACTTCACAAACTCTACCCCTTAATCGATATCGTTTCGCTACCGTCACACGGGCTAGCCGTCACAGCAGCAGTAACTGCAGCTATGAACCACTCTTTTAATTGTATACTCGTTCGGAGAAGATAGATTTAGATAGGCCTTACTATGAGACCCTGCTAGGATGACTAAAAACCAACAAGTCTACCAAAACGGGCTACCTGCTGGAATGAAAGAAAGAAAGAGAAGAAAGTAAAAAAAAATCTTACGTGATTCTGAATAGTCGTTATTATAAAATATTAATGCAAACACCTACCAGTATAGATATACTTTTTCAAAATTCTTTATACAAGACTTCACCATTAAAAGGATAAAGAAGAGATTTGTTTAAGTGCAACACCAAGTCTTAAATTTAATTATTTAAGCAAGTTTATTACCAAGTGATCCTTGTTTTATTGCATTCACTGCATTCGTGATAGCTGACACTTACTTTATACTCAAAAGTGATGTATGAAAGCATTATTTTTACTTATTCAGTACCATTGGAAATGTGATGAGACTAATTTTAACTCCACGTTTATCGAAAATTCTCCAAATAATTTATAAAATAAATATTTAGCGCGATTTTGTGGTACCTACTTAGTACCTTCAAGTTTAATCAGTAGTCTTATGATATCTTGGTCTTACAAGAGCTCAAAGGGAGTCAAAAAATATCCGAAAGTGGCAAAAAATACAAGCGGGCTTCTTGGATCAGACTAAGTACGAATTATTTAATTTATGCGAATTGACAATTGAACAGAGCAGTTATATTTTTTTTTCTAAATATTTTGGATAGCGATGTGTATCTTATTATTTATAAACACCCGTAAAATAACTTAAACGTACTTCAACCATTGATTTTCATTTTATTTTTGAGAGTCGATTAGGTATTTCAGTTAGCTTGCAATTAATTCGTAAAAAGACGTGGTAGCCATAAAAATTAAAAAAAGCCTTATTACAAAAATATATTTTATCAGGCCCCATTAGATATTCATTCATCGGGAACTATATAGCCTTATTGACATAATGTTGATATTAATACAGATTGTAGGCATCTCCTAATTATTTCGCTGACATCAGGAAATAATGGACAAAATGTCTATTACTTTCACAGTAGTCGCGAAGTAAAATAATGTTAAGACGGCGAGAGCAAGTCTCATTGTGTTAAGAAAACGCAGCGCTAGCCAAAGTAACCTGCACGTGCAACAGAATGTTCAGTGTTTGTACATTTGTTCACAGCTCGTGGGTGGCCCTGTACTACTTTTTTACATATGTATATTTTACTCGAGCGTCAACTTTCATTCGAAAATCAACTACAAACGAGAATCAATCTTAAATAAGGGTTGTAGAGATGTAAATAAGCTGATATAAGCTCAAGTGGCTTATCTGAAATATTGCTAAGCCATACAGCTAATTCGGTCGTGTACAACGTACAATGGAGCTATTTCACGACCCAATTAACTTTGTTGCATTTTTTATTGCTTATGTATCGAATGTCTTTACAGATAGAATCGTGTTAAAGCTCCATTCAATAGAAAATTCTTTCCTCGCTTGTTTATTTTATTGCCGGCAGCACTTGCAGTCTTATTGTACACACCGGAGGTTCTACCGGAGGAGAATTTAAGATACGGATAGAAAACATTGTAAAGTTATCGTGTTCCTTACTGGAACTAATTGCTGGAAAACTCCGTCAGTCGTTCGCTCTTACAGATTCTTTAAAAGCTAGTTTCTTTTTAGATTCAAGTTCAGTGTAAGTATATATAATAGTGTATATAATATTGTCATTCTAATTACCACGTCATCCTTTTTAACTAAGCTAATCACGTTTTACGGGGCATTGGGTATATTTTAACAAGGCATCAATTTGCCAGTTTAGATGAGATACTAGTTAACTGTTTTAACGGAACTTCCCTATAATAGATTATAAGTGTGTGTACTGTGTAAACTTGTCATTTTAGAGAAGTATTGCCTATTTGATGTAAAACCAAAATTTTATTCATCAATTGACCACTTGGGAAGTGATAGCTAAGATTTACATATATTTTAACTCTCGACGTAAAAGGAAGAGTGTCTGGGTATCGGTGAGTCCGTCTGTGTTTCTGTAGAATGTATTACTTTATGCATCTGCGGCTACGTAACTACTGAACGAATGAACCGATTGCAAAATATTTCTGGCATCAAGAAAGTATCGGTGACTTACATATTCAAAGTCCAGTGCGGTAAAAGTTCTTAAGTCGCAATTTACAGTCAAAATCTTGTCATTTTTACAATTAATATTTGTTATCATAAGTTATGTGTCTCTCAAGTCTCTCCAACGGTGCCAAATTGACTATCGATATGTCGAAATGCTGAAGTGTTTGTACGAAAATGCCACCATGTCAGGACCAGAGCTCAAAACCTATTCGACTACAGCGAGAGGTGAGGCAGGGAGATGTTATATCTCCGAAACTCTTCACCGCTGCGCTGGAATACGTTTTCAAGCTTCTGGACTGGGAAGGACTCGGCATCAACATCAACGGCGAGTACATCATTCACCTTTGATTTGCTGATGATATCGTGGTCATGGCTGTGACCATGGAAGACCTCAGCACAATGCTCGATGGCCTCTGTAGAGTCTCCCAACAAGTAGGTCTTAAGATGAACATGGACAAGACGAAAATCACGTCTAACGTCCGTGTCGTACCTACTCCTATCCAGGTTGGGAACTCTACACTCGAAGTTGTCGACAAGTACGTCTACCTGGAACAAATGATCCAATTGGGTAAGTGCAACTTCGAGAAAGAGGTCATTCGTCGAATCCAACTCGGTTGGGCGGCGTTCGGGAAGTTACGGCATATCTTCACGTCCGATATCCCGCAGTGTCTCAAGACTTCTTTGACCAGTGTGTGTTGCCAGTGATGATCAACGGCGCTGAGACGTGGTCGCTAACTATGGCCCTCATCCGAAAACTCAGGGTCACTCAGAGGGCGATGGAGAGAGCTATGCTCGGAGTTTCCCTGCGAGATCGAATCAGAAATGAGGAGATCCGCAGAAGAACGAAAGTCACCGACATAGATCTCCGAATAGCCAGGCTGAAGTGGCAATGACCAGGGCACATAGCGGGAAGAACCGATGGCCGTTGGGGCAGGCGGATTCTGGAGTGGCGACACGTACCGGACGACGCAGCAGGGCGGGCGGCAGGGCATTAAAATTATACTGAACAAAATTGTTTTTTTTTACTAACGAGTATTACAACTACTTTATCTACAACTTAACACATTTGGATCTACCTACTCTTGAAAAATCAAATCTACTCTTTCAAAATTGCTTTATGTAACGAACCTTAATCGTAATTATATGAAAAAATAAAGTTAAACGACTTCTTTTTGCCTTGTACCTAATTTTGGCATAAGTTACACCAGCCGTGGTTATATTTTTATACTCGTTGGCGCCAAATACAAAAAAAATTGTAAAGTTGAAAACGCTTGAATGCATTATTATCTCAGTAATTGCGCTTTTGTGATCCTATGTAGGCTCTTTAACGGAAGGCAGACAAAACCCTCTCGTCTCTTGTTGTCTTATCTCAATTTACCAGCAATAGCATCTTCAAAGACAATTTTAATATTGAACACAGTCATGTAAAAATCAATGAATTCGTTAAACAATAACACAATATCAATGAAACTGACAAATGAACCTTTGCAGTTCAATAAAACAAAACATTTAATGAATATTAGTACCTACTCTTATTCACAATTGGACAAGATTGGCCGCTATTGTTTTACCAAGACAAATATAAATACAGCTACAACCAAGAGAATTTTTCGATTATTCGTCAGATTCATTTTTAACTCTTCATAAAGTAATTTTGCGTATTATTCATGAACGGTTTGTGGTTTTAGGTCATGCAACGATGTTGACCGATGAACACGAACCAAATAAAAACTTTGTGAAGGAACAAAAACTTGAAATCATACCCTATACCAACCCTTTTGGTCAGTGTGTGGCCAGTAGAAAATAAAATCCCTGTAATGATAAACAATATTTTTGGACTGTGACAAGCTGTATGACGAAGTATAGGGATCGAACCCAAAACGCGCGGTGGGTACGAGGTAACGAAGTAAATGTTTAGAGATGTATCAGAGATATGCAAGAGATCTATACGATGCACAATGAAAACGTCTACCAACAGTAGTACTTAATTTAACTAGCTTCGCTCTGCTCAACTTTTCTCTGGTTTGATACATGTCGGGTGAATAAGCAGCCCAAAACATGCCCTTGATATATAGACCATACTTCATAAAAGACTAATTACTCCGACTACTACTTTTTCTTAAGTGGATGGGTGCTTAGTGCTCACGTCTTAAAATTAAATTATAGTTCAATATTGCCATGTTTCTAGCTTCAGTACCTTAGGCTCTACGATGGTTTGTCAAACCTAATGATACGAGGGTCAAACTGAAAGTTCTTAGAAAATCAAAAACTGATTACATTAGCCAGTTATTAGTTTTATTATATCTTTTCAAAATATTGTCCATTGACGTCAATACACCGCTGCATGCGATGGAACCACTGGGAAAAGCACTTTGCCCACTCGTCCTTAGGGGTCTCTTCAATGGCATCGCGATACGCAGCCACCGCTTCTTCAGCATTCATAAACCGCTTTCCTTTAAGATTTTCTTTAATTTTTGGAAATAAATAAAAATCACAAGGCGCGAGGTCGGGGCTATACGGCGGGTGACCCAGTAATTCAACGTTTGATGTCGCCAAATAGTCGATCGTTCGCTTGGCGGTGTGCGACGAGGCGTTGTCGTGGTGAAGGAGGATCCTACTGCGAGGTCGTTTCTCTCGAACTTTTTCCAAGACAAGTGGCAAACAATTGGTAGTGTACCATTCTGCAGAAACTGTTTTTTGATCCTCTAACACAATTGTTGCGAAATGACCTATCCTTCCAAAGAACGAGGCCACCATTTTTTTTCCCGCACTTCGATCTCTCTTCACTTTAGTTGGCAACTCCTCGAAAGGAAACACCCACTGAGCAGATTGTCTTTTGGTTTCAGGATCATAACAGTAAATCCAGCTTTCGTCACCTGTTAGTATGTCGAACACAGCATTTGAGTCACCTCCGTTAAATCTTTCAATCATTTTACGGCACCAATCCACACGATGGAGTTTTTGAGCCTTAGTCAAATTATGAGGTATCCACCGGGCGCAAAGCTTCCTGACCGCTAAATGTTCGTGGAGGATTTTGTGCACTTAACTCATACCGATGCCTAAGCTTGTCCAAATCTGCTGATAGGTCACTCTTTTGTCAGTCTCTATCATACGCCGCACAACACAGATGTTATTTTCAGTCGTCGCCGTAGAAGGCCGTCCCTCACGTACATCATCAGTGAGATTAGTGCGACCACGTTTAAACTCATTAAACCAGCTGTAAACAGTCGCACGAGATGGGGCTTCATCGTGAAAGGCCAATCGTAGTCTATCATAACTTTCTTGTTGACTTAAATGACATCGAAAGTCATAAAAAATCATTGCACGAAAATTTTCTCGTGTTAAATTCATGTTGACGTGACACAGACAATTTTCAATTTGCCGCCAAATCGTAAAACAAATGACAAATGAATGAAATATATACTCAGTAATATTGGCAAAGAGTTCTATTTTCAAATTTTAGAATATTTTTTTTATTATATTGTTTATAAGTGGCCAGTTCTAAGAACTTTCAGTTTGACCCTCGTATTACAAGAAAAAGGTAGATACGTTACCTACATGGTAATCAATCCGTAGAAACGGTACACTAACGCACACATCGATAACTCCATATTTTATTTTATTTTCTGTTGACAAGATGTGTCAGTTTCACTTTGACGTCGGCTCGCGACGTCCTACACACATATGACAGACTTACCAACTGGCTTATGTTTAGCGTCCTGCTTTTGGTACGCCTATAACATATCTACTTCTTTTTACCTTTGTAACATCTTTGGTCAAACCGGTCATGTCTTTGTATAGATTGATTCTGCCAAACCCTTTATTGCATACAATATAATATTGTTCCCTTAGTTTCACCTATATTTATCGAGTAATACTCAACTTCTCTCAGTCACAACGATACAGACTGCATAACGCGGTCTGATTTTCTAAATAGGGCTCTTAATCCCTGAGATTAGCGCAGTACAACTTCAGCTTCATAGAATTAATAATTAATACCCTCTTCTTTTAAATGATTGCCATTTATTTTAAGTCATTACATACTTTACAATACATTATTGGTTTGTTGAGGCACTTTAGTAATACTAAATCATACAAGCTTAAGTAGCGGCCGTAAAATATTTTATGAGTAAAAACTATGTTAGATAAACGCAATAATTTTCATGTAATTATCTAATTAGACAGTGAGGGATATAGAACAGTGTGATGTCGCTCTCTCCTGTTTTATTACTGAGTGCTTTCGACAACCATCATTTTGCGAAGTAAGGATAAACCATAACTTATCTCATCATCATCTTCCTAGAGGTATTCCCGTTGCAACCCGTAGTCCGCTAACTAGACTAACCAGATTTGCCTGAATATTAGCTTCTCCACGGAGATCTGCCTGCTGCCTGTCTGATCCACAGAACCCAAAGGGATAGCGAAATTGTATGAACAATTATTTATCTACTACCTTTAATCATTAATTAGGGGTAATTAAAAACATTTTTTTATAGACTCACGCCTGTAATCCCCGAAAGGGTAGGCAGAGGTGTAATATTACACCCACATTTCACCTTGAAGTGCGAACGAGCCTATTGCCGTTACCGGGCACATTACTACCTGACTCCGTGCTGCTACTGAGAATTCAGAAAAACTCAGTAACAATTTTGCCCGTTCCGGGACTTCGATCAGCAGATACATACGCTATTCACTGGACCCTGGAGGCAGTCACTGGACCACGGAGGCAGTCACATGACATATTAAAATATAGGTTAGGTACAATTTTCACACACTTGTTTTATAGGCAATACCAATAATCGTTCATAATTTCGGTAGCAGTGAACTACCCCATTCTATTTATCGTTCGAAGCATAATTGCCCTAAGGCTCTAGCCATAAAAGCGTAACATACAGAGATATAGAATTTCATTCGCATCTATAAATAATAATTATCATTGATGGATAAATATAATTATTTCTACAAAAATAATACGGACGCGTGTAATGGTACTACTTGCGCAGATTTTGTTCTTTTTTTTATAGACTCACGCCTGTAATCCCCAAAGGGGTAGGCAGAGGCGTAAAATTACACCCACATTTCGCCATGCATTTTTAGGTCCCACGTAATAGGAGGCGAGTCTATTGCCGTTACCGGGCACATCACCAGACTCCGTGCTGCTACTGAGAATTCGGAAAAACCCAGTAACACTTTTGCCCGACCCGGGCATCGAACCCGGGACCTCCGATCAGCAGTCGCATACGCTATCCACTGGACCACGGAGGCAGCTTTTGTACACTTCAATATTATGAATGAAATGACTCTATTATGGACTATGAAGGGTATTTGACTAATGTAGTTTCAATTGTAATCAAATAATGCGTTTTTTTAATTTATTATTTGTATATAGGAATACTAGTATATTATGGGATCGTAGAAACAGCTTTGAATTTACTTTCATATTGAGCTATCATAGCCGTTATCCCGATTGCATCTGAGCCTTTCGCCTTGGTGGTCGGATACGCTTTTTAGTCATATAATTTTGAACTGAATATTACCTTTTACACAGAGTGACTTCCACCTAACCTCCGCAACACAAAGAGATAGCAATATTCTAGTTCTTAGCCCGATATCGGTATATTCAATTTTATTGATTTACTCACCATTAGTGCGTTTGAATCTGATAGCCTGTGCATGGTAGTCTGTTGATATATCCACTAGGTTAATGTGCCAGTCTGTGTGAACAATATCGGCCTCTCTACATTTCAAGCAGCAGCTACCGCTGTATAGGGTTGCTAAGCAACGAAATTTGTTTTACATACATACATACATATACTCACGCCTTTTTCCCGTCGGGGTAGGCAGAGACAACGGAACGCCACTTGCTTCTATGCTTACAAACCTCACGCGCTTCTTCTACATTCATTACTCTTTTCATACATGCTCGCCGGTTCCGGGTGCTTCGGACCTTGCCGTTTTTCAGAACGTCACCAATTTGGTCGACGAATGTCCTACGAGGTCGGCCGCGACCGGCTTGCCCATACACGTTTGCCTCATATATTTGGTGCGTCATTCTTTCTTCACTCATTCGCTCCCCGTGTCCATATCATCTCAGCATTCCTTTCTCAATTCTTGTCACAACATCTCCTTTCAGGCCACATCGCTCTCGTATTACTGCATTCGGAATTCTTTCAATCAGTCTCACCCCACACATACTACGCAGTGATCGCATCTCAACTGCGTTAATTCTGCTTTCATGCTTTTTCTGCCATACCCAACACTCACTACCTTGGAATTTTTTGGAAGGAATTTGTTTCTTTTTTCTTATTTCAAAACAGTGACAGGGACACTCATTCTCTATGCAATGGAGGCATAATTATGTCTCTCATATCTGTGGTTCTATTAATAATAAATATGTTTTAAATTCTAATATCTGTAGATATAAAATTTTCCGTTACTCAGTGTCTGACAGACAAAGCGCAATACAAAAATCCATATCCTAAAACTCCTACGGGATGCGGCTGAAACGGTAAAAAAATTATGCGGACTTAGCTCACTGCGGGCATCCTATTCTACAAAATATTAGTATGCAAAATAATTTACAGTAGTTGCCATCACGTACATCTGAACTGAATGACGCACGAAAAGAAGTGCAAAATCGTAAATCTACTTCCCGTTGTCTAAGAATTTTTAAGCTTGACAAAATTGCTAGTATCTTTCCTCGCGTGCTATTGGTGTGCTGTTCACACACCCACATGCTCACTCATCAATGAACACACCTTGACTTGTGTTGAACGCTCTATTAGACCGCGCGTATGGCGTAATGGTTAATGGGGCAGCTTTGCCGGTTTACACGACGCCGAGTATCATGAGTTCGATCCCCCAGCACGATTTGTACGATACAGAAATGGTTGATACGATTCTGGTTGTTTTTTTGTTGTTCAAATGTTTGTAAAGTCACCCGCGTTGTAATAGTATTTATTACCAATGCAGTGTTTGACTCTTATAAAACAAAAAAAATATACCTAGACCATCTTAATTCTATTAATAACCACATAAAATTTACAATGGAATTAGAGGCAAACAATTCCTTAGCTTTCTTAGATGTAGGTACTTGTTATCAGGAACAAAAACAAATTTTTTGAGCCACACTGTGTAATAGGAAAAAGACACATACAAATCGGTACTTAAACGGTGAATCTCACCACCGCCCTAAGCAGTTAGCTACCGTAAGAATGTCATTGTTTCAGAGATTCTGCGTAGATATACCAATAGTTGAAAAATGTTCGGGTACTTTGAGATAATTTTAAATTCAAGACAAAGGCAAATATCACCTCAGTCTGCCGTGACCACGGTTACAGTAAAGAAACTGAAACGTCGGCTAGTAATAACTAAAAAATGTAGTTCTAGATCATTCGGTTTAAATGTAAATTAACTAAAACCAATATATCGCGATAGAATCCGTAAACCGTAGTCTGATTTCAGAAAAATATACACAAGATAAGATGGTTTCCGTAGTGTTCCAACATGCTCCAACTAACTAAAATTTCCCTACGCTACTGACACATAACCGAAAATCATTTCTTGTAAAGTTTAATATATTTAACTGATTTTAAATAATCTTTATATAGGGTGGCTGGCCGCTTTAAAGATTCTTTAAAATCTGTTATATTATTTTAACAGAGCTATTTTACCTTTTATATCGTTCGTCAGTAGGCAGATTTAACTAGTACATTGTTTAGTCGAATTGTATATATCATAAAATAATTCTACTCATAAGACTGTATAGCATTAATTAAATGTCTATAACCCAATGGCTGAGGCACCGGTGGCACATTTAATAAGCACCCATTCCACAGCTGAAGCACTGCTGAAATGAACTAAGTCCTAATACAAAAATACTATAACTAAGGATAACTCTAGCATCCATTGAGTAGCTATTTAAAACAAACACATTGACTGACACTACCTATTGCTATAAAATTACAGTAGGTATTTTTTTAGTAACAGTTTCTACTTAAGACAATATGTTTCTCAATATATGTCAGCATTAAAAATCTGGAATAATACTCGAAATATGTCAATAGAGCCGTCTAGTATTTCGGGGAAAGAGAAAATCCATTATAAAATGTGGTTAAAATATTAAATAATTATACTTCTGTTTTTCCTATGAGTGTTATTATGATTGTATTTTTTTTCTTTAAAAGACAACTTCCGCATTAGGATTAAATGCTGTGTCGCGGGGGACTTTACAAACATACAACTGACGGACACAATGAACACCCAGACTCGAAACAAAAATTTATGAATCACACGAAGTGTTGTCTCGTGTTGGAATCGAACCCACAACACTTCGGCGCAGGGACAAGCGGCGAAGCGGCCGCTTAAACCACTACGCCAACCGCTATCTTCTCTCTCTCTTATTATATTAGGTTTATTTTCCGAAATACATAATTTATATTTGTATTTACAGTTTGATGGAATATCAGAAGTATTGATATAGAAGAAGTCAAATTTTACGATAGACTCGGATCTGTAGACGCAAGCCGTTGCTTAGTCGGCAATTCCAGCAGGTACATTATGTTTTTAGTCTGCAAAACACGCGCAGATCATTCTAACCAACTTCACACCAAGCTAATACGCGACTTATGGCTATATTCAAAACATAACATTGCATACCAAGCAGCCGAGTAACCTTCGAGTGCCTGTCTTACTATCATTACTAGGTGAATAGGTAGGTATCTATTCACCCTGTATGATAATCTACCTACTATTACATTTCATTAAGTGATAATCGACAGTAGACATCGACACGTTCACAAGGAACTTTAGTTTCCGTTGTGTTAGCACAATTCGCAAATATGCCAGCTTAGCTGTCTAACCGTCGATCTTCAATTTCGTCACAATTATAACATTGGCATCAATTATTTACTATTCCGCTTTATTCGATTGGGGTCAGTTGCGACATTGAATTGTGATGTTATTTTTTATTACTACATCGACTGTAGGAATTACATATTTACCTGATTGTACTCTATCACCATACCACTTCTTCAAACCACATTTGGTACCACAATCGGCATACCTCTTACAAACTTAAGTATAAACTAAAATATTTATATGCCAGAAGTCGGTCTGATTCTAAAATGTAATTACGCTGAATCCGTGCAACCTACTTAGAAATGATCGATATTATCGATTTTTTTATGAATCATTAATAAGGCGCACCGTCACCGTGCTCATTCCCACATCAAGCTGACGAATATAAATTCTATTACGGCAAGTTCTGGCCTACTGATAACTTCAATATTGCAAAAACGAAAGAACAGAAAAAATGCAATGAAGTAGCAGCACTACTTGACCTTGTGGATCATACCAATTTTATACTCTGTATATATATCTCTTCAGTGTGGGCCTAGTGTTGTGAGAAAATGACCAATCTAAACATACTACCATCCGTGAAATCCTAGTCTCTTTGTAGTTTTGGAGGGTACGGTAAACTTATAGTCTAGCTACAGCTGGTCTATAGAGACGGCGTGCTATCTATCACACATCACACGTAAGCCATTGTATTGGGATACACTTGTTAGTTACATTTACCAAACTCATACTGCTTCTGTCTAAAACCTTGTGTTAAGTGACGGCCTGATTGACTGGGGGATTTTAGGAGACTCGCCAGTCAATCTGTGAGTAGCACAGCTCAATCTATATCACACTAAGCAAGGATTTTCAAAACTCTGCTCCAATGAGGATACTTTGAGTTTTATAAATTGTATAAAAATGAGGAAGCCCTGGGACTTGTGCCCTAAGAAACTTTTTATACCTGGTCAAAATAAAGTAGGTACCTAATAGTTTTTCTCAATATTAGGAATTTTATTAATATAAATTCTCGAAAGACATGACATGTGAGGTCTATCAACTCGCATTCAGTCGGTTTGGTGGCCTACGGCCAAACCCTTCAACAAGTGGCCCGAGCCAACGTTAAGACAGATTTTAAACGATATTGGTATTTACTGCTTAAATAACAAAGCAAAAGTCATCGTGATGGCATGTTACAACAACTCCTATTTTTATTTGACCTAGCTTGCATAAAATACTATTCATACCACTGGTAACCTAATTTCTTATTTTGGCTATTTGCTTTAATAGCAAAAGTAAAAGCACCATGATGGGCAAATTGTAAATAGCAGTTCTCAAATATGTCCAGAAATGGAAATAGAAAGGAAAGAAAAATACTTTTCGCTTGAAACGAAAAATCTGTGTGGCGACTGAAAAATATCCAATGCCTTGTGGATATATCCGTATCTAACTTTATCCATCTACCATCTAGGATTAATTTAAGAGGTCTCTCTCTGGTTTTCGGTAAAAATGGTGTCTCTATCAGTAATAGGAATTCTTTTATTCATATGGAATTCGTGGGTCTCGGAAGAGATGGATCTGTAATGCAATCGTGACATTCCAGGTTTTTTAAACAGTTTACTGAAAGTTGTTTTACAGAATACTGCAGATACGAGTATTACGCGGCTTCATGGTGCGACCTTGTCCTCTTACTCTCTTCTCTTCTTCGAATTACCCCCATGAAAACTTGACATTCTTTTACTATTATTTGTGTCTCTATCATGTGTATTTTGGCGCACATGACGACATAAGTAAATCCAACGTGCAGCAGCCCTTTGTGAGCTTTAATCCTGAATGGTGGAGGAAATCTGGCGTCTAAATATTGTTATAGAAAGTTGAAATGGGAAGTCCTTTTTGTTCCATAGCGTTCACATATACCAATCCATTCAACATCCATCTTAATAGATCGGAATATTCTTTTTATCATTACGGACAATCAGTTATTGTTATATTGCATCTTACTCTAGTTATATTGAGTGTGTTTTAGCTTGCGCAAATACGTTAAGCTGGCAAGTAGCACTTGCAACAAAAGCTAATCTAATTTAAGAAAATTCAAATTGTTAGGTTAAAGACGATTAAACCAAAAGTATAATACTTATTTTTAAATTATTTAAATATCATTATTTAATACTTATTTTTAATTTTATTCAAGAGTAATTAAACGAACAGTATCCAATATCTATGAAAGCTTGCAACTGTATTACGATTTCCAGATACCGAGAACGTACCCAGGTTTTATGTCAATGATATTTAAAAACAAAAATAGGGCAAGCTCGAGTTGGACTCGCCCACCGTGGGTTCCGTACAAATTAAACGATAAGGGGTGGACGATATTTTGTTAGGTATATATTTTATAATAAGTAAGAAAAATGTAAAAACATGTTTTGAAATAAAACACATCAAGCTCTTTCATAATGATAACTCACTTGACCTAGTGACTTCAATATTAAAGAAGAAGTAGCAAAAATTCCCACTTCCGATTGCAAAGATACTCGTAAGTATCTCAAAAATCGCTAAAAATTAGTATTAAAAACTAGGTATATACTTCCGGTGATCATCTTTACTGGCTAACACATAAAAAATGCTCTAAATATGAATTCAGGAGCAGAAAACCTGTAAGTGGTATACTAACTTCTGATTTTAGTTATATTTATTTGCTAGAGGATACCCGCTGTTACACCCGCGTTATTTGAGGCTACTGCTCCGCTCCCGTTGCTCATAGCGCAATGTTATATAGCCCATAGCCTCAATAAATGGGCTATCTAGCACTGAAAGAATTTTTCAAATCGGACCACTAGTTCCTGAGATTAGCGCGTTCAACCAAACAAACAAACTCTTCAGCTTTACATATTAGTATAACATTTATAGACTTTATACCCGGAGGGGTAGGCACAGGTTTAATATTATTCCCACATTACGCCATGAATTTTTCCGATCAGCAGTCGCATATGCTATCCACCGTACCACGGAGGCAGACAGATTTTAGTTTTAGAATAGGATTAAATAGCAATTAAACGGAATAAATAAAATAATGCCCTGATTAGATGTAAGATTCAGTCACGACATGTCCGGAGTAAAATATACCGGAGGTATATATTATATAATTGCAGAGTTGAAGGGAGATATGCGATAAAAGAATATTGTTGTACATGTATGTATACATGGGCGCAAGACACTGGGAGTCTACGCCCATATAATGTCTATTTTGTATTATATTAGGCGAGACATGAAGATGTTTTTAGCCACCCAACGCATTTTTTAGATAATATTGTACTAGATGTGGAACAGGAATAAATAAGTTTTATTTATTTTATTTTTTTCTTTACACCTTTGTATGAAAGCAAATGCATTTAAAATGTTCCAGATGTTCATATGTATAATCTTTATGTCATATTTATGGTCGTTAGAGTAGGTAATAGTAGGTATTGCATAAATAGAATATTTGGATCAATTTCTAAGTATGATAGCCAGTAAGGTTGACAATCGGCGGTATGCAATTTATTAATACTCATTTTTATCAATTTTTTGAGATATATGTCTCAGCTGTCGGAAGTGGGGTAATTTTATATGGAAGTTGCAACTTCTCCTTTCTATCTCCTGTAAGACTATATTTTATTTCTTGGGTTAACACGAAAGAGATTGTGTGTAAAGCTTAAATAGAGAATGAAATTAATAAACTACAGTTTACAGATTTTTGTCGAAATGTGCCATTTTCGCGTCATAAACGGCCGTACCTCCTTTTTACGTTTACTAGGAATTTTTATTTTTCACCACCTCAAAGTACTGTCGTTCTTGTTTTAATTTCAACTTAATATCTCTACACGATCCCGAAAAACGGTTCTTGGCAGGCAAACAGACAGACAATAAAGTGATCCTATATGGGTTTATAATTTTTTACCTTCTTAGAGATGGGCAAATAATATTATTTTGATATTAGCACCTTTTACGGTGCTGATACACCTGAGCATTCACTTGTAACAGAACAGCGATCAATCGCGGTGTTTCTTTGCCGAACTGAACAATGAACAAAAGCCTAACTTTGCTACAAACATTTTCACCCAAAGAGAAGAAAGAAATCGTAAGTAGCTCGCTTTGAAAAAATCAAAATACTTTAAGGAAAAGTTAAAGGTTGCGCATCTCTGACGTCATGGGTAATAAATATATATATATATATATTTATTGATGATATTTGAATATGCAGGGTTTAAACTCTTTCATTTTCATTTATCTAGAGGCAAAACACCACAACACAACCGTGTCTCCAAGTATATGTTTTTAAATCCTACTGTTGTTGTTGCCAAATATCTGGTCCTCCTTTCGCCAACTCGATAGCCTCGCCGGCTTACCGGGATCGGGTTTGTTTTTAATCCGATACGACGGCAGACATCAGAACTTTGATAAAGTTAAGGGACAACGTAAAACTAGGAGAAAAAGTAGCTGTGCTACGAATGTTACCACAATTTTCTGCGAAACCGTCGCAACAACACATTGGATACATAAGTGTGATGCCACCTTTCGAATTCAAAACGTCATTAAGCTGTCGTAGCAGGGTGGCTCTTTTACTTCGAAATATGTGCATTGCTATCCTACGCAGACTCACTGGCTGAGATTTGTGTAACATTTAACAAACTAAGTAATGCTCAATTCTCGTAGCAATAAAATTTATTATTGTCTAAATTAGTATTTTTGCCTCGCACATTATATTGCATTTGGCGTCGGTAAAACTTTATAGTGGAAATTTCAATCCTTGCTCGGCAATCTACGCCTCGCCATATATGCGAGAAAGCTAATTTTATGCTCCTTCAAAATTTTGTGATTTGTTGGATGGGTACGGCTCAAATCGCTCTACGTAGAGGCCTTTCTATGAAAAAGATGCGCCTCCATCTGTGCTGAATAAGTAGGAATTTTAGTTTGACCTGTCAAAGTCATGAAATTACTCGCATTGTGCCTTCGAAAAAAATAGAAATTGACTTATTTAAGTGTAGTATATCCAATAAGAAAATTTGGGAGAATTTCTGTCAAACTCACCACAAACTACTTTTTATAACATTTATTACCTAATTTCATAATTATTTAATAAATATTATATGCCTAATATTACACCCTTGCAGAATTTAATTACCTATATCAAATGATCTATTAAAATTTTCAACAGAACACACATCTGTTCCGTGCAAATAACTTTACAATTAGATCACAGCGAGCTATTCAGGTTGTTTTTTGTTTTCTACAAAATTATTAATTCACTGTAATATTTGGATACTGTAATCTTTATTATATTATAGTTATCGTTTTGTATTCGTTCAATTGTTTTCAATAGATATAATTGAGCGTATTGCAATATTTTGGGTTTATTGCAGTATAATTAGGACAAACAGGACGAATGGGAAGACCTAGGCGGACGTTCTCTGATCAGATTGGAGACATCCTAAAAACAGGACAGGTGAGAAGTACCCTGAACAGAAGAGCATGCATGAGGAATCTGATGGGAGTGAATGAAGCAAGAGAGATATGTCTGGATCGTTGCAAATGGCGTTCCGTAGTCTCTGCCTACCCCTCCGGGAAACAGGCGTGAGTCTATGTATGTATGTATGTAATTATGCATAGCAAAATATAATTATTAAGTATCTTTACCAGCGATTTTATTTGAACATCATACTAACTTGTGTAAAACGAGCCCATAAAATTGAATAGGTCTATTCTGTTGCCTATGCAGAGTCGATGTGGCGGCGGATAAAGAATACAAAGTGGCACCAGCCTATATCTTTCGCTGGTATCTAATAGACGACTGAGTAATACCTATATAAGAAGCATATTGTGTATTTGGGCAGAGACGGAAAACAAGATTTCAAACCCTGTACTGTTTATTTAGACGATCTATCTATCTAATCTATCTATGATTTTTACTGCTACAGTCTTGGTTCAATTTCACCACTGTCTGGTAAGTTCCACTTAAATTACTTGACAGATAAAGTCATACAAATTTCGTTCCAATTTTCAATGTGTCTGGAGGTTGTGAAACTGGTCTGATTAACTTCGAACTATATTATTTTCCAATGTTTATAATATGCAGATAATTAAGTTTGGCACATTATAAACCGTCAACATTCAGCGCGGGTATACAGCAAAATACCACCTCATATCTCTGCCGTTATAGAAAAATGAAATCCATTTTACTTATTGTTTATTTATCCTTACTTTTAAAATAAGTAATCTCATTCTAGAGAAATCTCTCCGCTCTCAACAAAAACCTAAAAGATAGCGGAGACTAGGAAAAATGTATCCTATTGTATTATACAAATAGAAATAAATAATTACAAGCATTCATGTATATAACTAGCGTTTCTTAGAAATATGTGCTGGACTAAATAAGCATTGTGGAAGTAGTAACTCACTTAAGGACGCGTTTACAAAATTAGTAGGTACAAAATCGCGTCACTACAGCGACACGGCGGCAACAGTACGTACTACGTACGGTAATTTGCAGAAATGTAGTTCAACTAAATAACTTTGAGACTTAGAATTTTTTGTGATATGTATCTATGTGTTATAGGCCTGGCTGTGCAAATTACGTACAAATAAGTTTCTTATTTTTATATACCTAAATGGACATTATTACTTAATTTTTTCCATTATGTTGATTCTGGATATATTTTGGTATTTAGATATGATTTTGTTTCTTGCGTTGAAATCTGGTAAGATTATGTGGACTGATGGTATACCATCCCATTCAAGTGTTGCGACTGGAACTCATTAAAGAGTAGACCTAGTTATGCCAGGTTGGGGCTCATTTTATTTGTTTTAGTGAGACCCTACCACTGGTACTAGTGAAGTAACCTTTCAAGGTTATTCGATGAGTCTTACTGGTACTCTTATGTGAGTAGAGCTAGGCATGCCGAGTTTGGGCTCATTTTGTTTGTACATAAAAGACCCTACCACTGGAACTTATGAAGTAACCTTCCAGGGTTATTCGATGACTCTTGCTGGTTCTTATATGTGAGTAGAGCTAGGCATGCCGAGTTTGGGCTCATTTTGTTTGTACATAAGAGACCCTACCACTGAAACTTATGAAGTAAACTTCCAGGGTTATTAGATGACACTTGCTGGTACTCATATGTGAGTAGAGCTCGGCATGCCGAGTTTGGGCTCATTTTGTTTGTACATGAGATACCCTACCACTGAAACTTATGAAGTAACCTTCCAGGGTTATTCGATGACTTTTGCTGGTTCTTGTATGTGAGTAGAGCTAGGCATGCCGAGTTTGGGCTCAATTTGTTTGTACATAAGAGACCCAACCACTGAAACTTATGAAGTAACCTTCCAGGGTTATTCGATGACTCTTGCTGGTTCTTATATGTGAGTAGAGCTAGGCATGCCGAGTTTGGGCTCATTTTGTTTGTACATAAGAGACCCTACCACTGAAACTTATGAAGTAAACTTCCAGGGTTATTAGATGACACTTGCTGGTACTCATATGTGAGTAGAGCTCGGCATGCCGAGTTTGGGCTCATTTTGTTTGTACATGAGATACCTTACCACTGAAACTTATGAAGTAACCTTCCAGGGTTATTCGATGACTTTTGCTGGTTCTTGTATGTGAGTAGAGCTAGGCATGCCGAGTTTGGGCTCAATTTGTTTGTACATAAGAGACCCAACCACTGAAACTTATGAAGTAACCTTCCAGGGTTATTCGATGACTCTTGCTGGTTCTTATATGTGAGTAGAGCTAGGCATGCCGAGTTTGGGCTCATTTTGTTTGTACATAAGAGACGCAACCACTGAAACTTATGAAGTAACCTTCCAGGGTTATTCGATGACTCTTGCTGGTTCTCATATGTGAGTAGAGCTAGGCATGCCGAGTTTGGGCTCATTTTGTTTGTACATAAGTGACCCTACCACTGGAACGTATGAAGTAACCTTCCAGGGTTATTCGATGACTCTTGCTGGTACTCATGTGTGAGTAGAGCTAGGCATACCGAGTTTGGGCTCATTTTGTTTGTACATAAGAGACCTTACCACTGGAACTTATGAAGTAACCTTCCAGGGTTATTCAATGACTCTTGCTGGTACTCATGTGTGAGTAGAGCTAGGCATACCGAGTTTGGGCTCATTTTGTTTGTACATAAGAGACCCTACCACTGCATTTTATGAAGTAACCTTCCAGGGTTATTCAATGACTCTTACTGGTACTCATAATTATGTCAGTACAGCTAGGCATGCCGAGTTTGGGTTCATTTTGTTTGTGCATAAGAGACCCTACCACTGGAACTTATGAAGTAACCTTCCAGGGTTATTCAATGACTCTTGCTGGTACTCATATGTGAGTAGAGCTAGGCATGCCGAGTTTGGGCTAATTTTGTTTATACATAAGAGACCCTACCACTGAAACTTATGAAGTAAACTTCCAGGGTTATTAGATGACACTTGCTGGTACTCATATGTGAGTAGAGCTCGGCATGCCGAGTTTGGGCTCATTTTGTTTGTACATGAGATACCCTACCACTGAAACTTATGAAGTAACCTTCCAGGGTTATTCGATGACTTTTGCTGGTTCTTGTATGTGAGTAGAGCTAGGCATGCCGAGTTTGGGCTCATTTTGTTTGTACATAAGAGACCCAACCACTGAAACTTATGAAGTAACCTTCCAGGGTTATTCGATGACTCTTGCTGGTTCTTATATGTGAGTAGAGCTAGGCATGCCGAGTTTGGGCTCATTTTGTTTGTACATAAGAGACCCAACCACTGAAACTTATGAAGTAACCTTCCAGGGTTATTCGATGACTCTTGCTGGTACTCATATGTGAGTAGAGCTAGGCATACCGAGTTTGGGCTCATTTTGTATGAACATCAGAGACCCTACCACTGGAACATACCTAGCTCTACTCACATATGAGTACCACTAAGAGTCTTCGAATAAACCTGAAAAACCTGAAAGGTTACTTCATAAGTTCCAGTGGTAGGGTCTCTTATGTACAAACAAAATGAGCCCAAACTCGGCATGCCTAGCTCTACTCACATATGAGTACCAGCAAGAGTCATCGAATAACCCTGGAAGGTTACTTCATAAGTTCCAGTGGTAGGGTCTCTTATGTACAAACAAAATGAGCCCAAACTCGGCATGCCTAGCTCTACTCACACATGAGTACCAGCAAGGGTCATTGAATAACCCTGGAAGGTTACTTCATAAGTTCCAGTGGTAGGGTCTCTTATGTACAAACAAAATGAGCCCAAACTCGGCATGCCTAGCTCTACTCACATATGAGTACCAGCAAGAGTCATCGAATAACCCTGGAAGGTTACTTCATAAAATCCAGTGGTAGGGTCTCTTATGTACAAACAAAATGAACCCAAACTCGGCATGCCTAGCTCTACTGACATATGAGTACCAGTTAGAGTCATTGAATAACCCTGGAAGGTTACATCATAAAATGCAGTGGTAGGGTCTCTTATGTACAAACAAAATGAGCCCAAACTCGGTATGCCTAGCTCTACTCACACATGAGTACCAGCAAGAGTCATTGAATAACCCTGGAAGGTTACTTCATAAGTTCCAGTGGTAGGGTCTCTTATGTACAAACAAAATGAGCCCAAACTCGGTATGCCTAGCTCTACTCACACATGAGTACCAGCAAGAGTCATTGAATAACCCTGGAAGGTTACCTCATAAGTTCCAGTGGTAGGGTCTCTTATGCACAAACAAAATGAACCCAAACTTGGCATGCCTAGCTGTACTGACATATGAGTACCAGTAAGAGTCATTGAATAACCCTGGAAGGTTACTTCATAAAATGCAGTGGTAGGGTCTCTTATGTACAAACAAAATAAGCCCAAACTCGGTATGCCTAGCTCTACTCACACATGAGTACCAGCAAGAGTCATTGAATAACCCTGGAAGGTTACTTCAAAAGTTCCAGTGGTAGGGTCTCTTATGTACAAACAAAATGAGCCCAAACTCGGTATGCCTAGCTCTACTCACACATGAGTACCAGCAAGAGTCATTGAATGACCATGGAAGGTTACTTCATAAGTTCCAGTGGTAGGGTCTCTTATGTACAAACAAAATGAGCCCGAACTCGGCATGCCTAGCTCTACTCACATATGAGTACCAGCAAGAGTCATCGAATAACCCTGGAAGGTTACTTCATAAGTTCCAGTGGTAGGGTCACTTATGTACAAACAAAATGAACCCAAACTCGGCATGCCTAGCTCTACTCACACATGAGTACCAGCAAGAGTCATTGAATAACCCTGGAAGGTTACCTCATAAGTTCCAGTGGTAGGGTCTCTTATGCACAAACAAAATGAACCCAAACTTGGCATGCCTAGCTGTACTGACATATGAGTACCAGTAAGAGTCATTGAATAACCCTGGAAGGTTACTTCATAAAATGCAGTGGTAGGGTCTCTTATGTACAAACAAAATAAGCCCAAACTCGGTATGCCTAGCTCTACTCACACATGAGTACCAGCAAGAGTCATTGAATAACCCTGGAAGGTTACTTCATAAGTTACAGTGGTAAGGTCTCTTATGTACAAACAAAATGAGCCCAAACTCGGTATGCCTAGCTCTACTCACACATGAGTACCAGCAACAGTCATTGAATGACCATGGAAGGTTACTTCATAAGTTCCAGTGGTAGGGTCTCTTATGTACAAACAAAATGAGCCCAAACTCGGCATGCCTAGCTCTACTCACACATGAGTACCAGCAAGAGTCATTGAATAACCCTGGAAGGTTACCTCATAAGTTCCAGTGGTAGGGTCTCTTATGTACAAACAAAATGAGCCCAAACTCGGCATGCCTAGCTCTACTCACACATGAGTACCAGCAAGAGTCATTGAATAACCCTGGAAGGTTACCTCATAAGTTCCAGTGGTAGGGTCTCTTATGTACAAACAAAATGAGCCCAAACTCGGCATGCCTAGCTCTACTCACATATGAGTACCAGCAAGAGTCATTGAATAACCCTGGAAGGTTACTTCAAAAGTTCCAGTGGTAGGGTCTCTTATGTACAAACAAAATGAGCCCAAACTCGGTATGCCTAGCTCTACTCACACATGAGTACCAGCAAGAGTCATTGAATGACCATGGAAGGTTACTTCATAAGTTCCAGTGGTAGGGTCTCTTATGTACAAACAAAATGAGCCCGAACTCGGCATGCCTAGCTCTACTCACACATGAGTACCAGCAAGAGTCATTGAATAACCCTGGAAGGTTACCTCATAAGTTCCAGTGGTAGGGTCTCTTATGTACAAACAAAATGAGCCCAAACTCGGCATGCCTAGCTCTACTCACACATGAGTACCAGCAAGAGTCATTGAATGTCCATGGAAGGTTACTTCATAAGTTCCAGTGGTAGGGTCTCTTATGTACAAACAAAATGAGCCCAAACTCGGCATGCCTAGCTCTACTCACACATGAGTACCAGCAAGAGTCATTGAATAACCCTGGAAGGTTACTTCATAAGTTCCAGTGGTAGGGTCTCTTATGTACAAACAAAATGAGCCCAAACTCGGCATGCCTAGCTCTACTCACATATGAGTACCAGCAAGAGTCATCGAATAACCCTGGAAGGTTACTTCATAAGTTCCAGTGGTAGGGTCACTTATGTACAAACAAAATGAACCCAAACTCGGCATGCCTATTTCTACTGACATATGAGTACCAGTAAGAGTCATTGAATAACCCTGGAAGGTTACTTCATAAAATGCAGTGGTAGGGTCTCTTATGTACAAACAAAATGAGCCCAAACTCGGCATGAGTAGCTTTACTCACACATGAGTACCAGCAAGAGTCATTGAATAACCCTGGAAGGTTACTTCATAAGTTCCAGTGGTAGGGTCTCTTATGTACAAACAAAATGAGCCCAAACTCGGCATGCCTAACTCTACTCACATATGAGTACCAGCAAGAGTCATCGAATAACCCTGGAAGGTTACTTCATAAGTTCCAGTGGTAGGGTCACTTATGTACAAACAAAATGAACCCAAACTCGGCATGCCTAGCTCTACTCACACATGAGTACCAGTAAGAGTCATTGAATAACCCTGGAAGGTTACTTCATAAAATGCAGTGGTAGGGTCTCTTATGTACAAACAAAATGAGCCCAAACTCGGCATGCCTAGCTCTACTTACACATGAGTACCAGCAAGAGTAATTGAATGACCCTGGAAGGTTACTTCATAAGTTCCAGTGGTAGGGTCTCTTATGTACAAACAAAATAAGCCCAAACTCGGCATGCCTAGCTCTACTCACGTATGAGTACCAGCACGACTCATCGAATAACCTTGGAAGGTTACTTCACTAGTACCAGTGATAGGGTCTCACCAAAACAAATAAAATGAGCCCCAACCTGGCATAACTAGGTCTACTCTTTTATGAGTTCCAGTCGCAACACTTGAACGGGATGGTATACCATCAGTCCAGATAATCTTACCAGATTTCAACGCAAGAAACAAAATAATATCTAAATACCGAAATATATCCTGACTCAACATAACGGAGAAAATAAAGTAATAATGTCCAGTTATACAAAAGAAATTTACTTGTACGTAATTCGCACAGAATACGAGAAGTATCAAATTGATTTTAGCGAATATTTTGTATTCGTATATTGCTTTTTTCGTCTTCGGGCTGCAGCGACAAGCGACATAGAGTCCACACCCGACGGCGCTCAAGCGCAGACTGAGATCTCATTGCAGAATTTGGATATATAAATCAAGAAAGTGGCTAAATAAAACGAACCTTATTGCCACATATTAAGACACACGTATGCGAGCAAAATAGAAGAAAAATGTAAGATGATTTTTTGCTTTTTTTGAGTCAATTTACAATATTTTGAAAAAAAATAATCAAATTGTTTTTGAGTTGACTATATTTACTACCCTATTCTATCTTTGAAAATCTAAATAAATGTAAAAATAGAGAGAAAATTGTACCCAAAAACAGCAGTATATGCCTATTTTTGATTTAAGAGGCCGTTTCGAATCGATTTTACATTAATATTAATTAAATATTTTTTATTTATTTTCAAATTGATTTATAGATAAAAAAGTAATCAATTTATCGTAATCATTAGTTTTATTAGTTATTATCTAAAATTGTCGTAAAATGTACCGGAAATATGTGGTTTTTTGATACAAGCGTAAACGCGTCCTTAAGTAATTTAAATCTGATTGAAATCGACAACACCTGCAAGAGGTAGGAAGCTACGTATTGTGATATTACCCCTCATTACTTTTATATAAAACTGCAGTGCCTACTTTCAAACAGAAACACTACATAAGCCTTTATAATATCCCATGCAGGCGCGACTCTCAATCCTTTGACCAGATGTATACTTCTTTTAAAATTCTACCCTCCTTGATTTTTTCGGCTTCAAATTTTGCGGCACATGATTTCTATACTAAAACAAGTTGTCAATCTAGTCGTATTATTAGATGAGTAACAAGCAACCAGTGATAGGTGTACGTGAATATCCAACAGGCATGCCTCTCTATTTTTAAAAATAAGAGAGTAGAAAGTAATTCTTATACATACTAGCCCTACTTGCCAATTCGCTAAATTCAACTGTAAGGACTCCTACGCACTATGCGCGTATATATGATTCAGTTTGACGCATCTTCATAGGCTTTATGAAGTCATAAAGACCCTTTTATAAATTTTCCTGTTCTTTTGTTTTTTTTAAAGATATTCTATACAAATGCATTTAGAATAAAACATACAGCGCAGGGGACCTTACAAACATTCGCAACGGACACAAAGAACGGACAGACCTGAAACAAAATCTCATGGATCACACAAAGTTTTGTCTTGTGTGGTGATCAAGCCACAAAGGTGAAGCAAACGCTTTAACCACTGCGCCATACGTGCAAATAAAGTGACAAAGACTCTGAAATTAATATACCAACTTGCTTTTGTAATTGGTTTAAAACGAACAGCATCGAACAAAAAGATCTTGTTATAAAATTGTATTGCAATAAACAGTACCTGAAAGAGTGAACGTATTGAGGGAATTTCGATGGCAAGAGCGCACGGGCGCACTTTAAAATCGTAATACTTTTCACATTTGTCACAGGGCCCGCTCCGATTACAGCGGAGTCATTCGAGTCGCCGCGTGCCGAAGCAGCTGAGTCGACGTCATCGGCCCCCGGTCGCTTGCACAGCCTTTATTATGTGCACTTCACAGCGTATGAAATATGTTTCAAACATCATTCTTATATTGCCTTGCGCTGTTTCGTCAAGTCTGCTAAAATTTACGCTTAGCGATGCCTTGTTAAGCTCTGATTTTTATGACCTTCTGAATATGAAACGATGATTCGTGAATTCTCTTTTGGGTCCAAAGTTTCTTTAAGATAATATATGGATCATGTTATGTGTATTTTTCGATTTGTTACAATTGTGGTGGTTTAAAGAGTACTAATCAATATATGGAAAAAATGCTATACAGGATACTAAACTGACCTCTTTCTACTGGAGTTATGCTACTGTACGAACCCAGACCTCTTGAATTAGTGACCCAAGATTGCAGCACTACTGGTCTTTTTAAACATATCAATTTTTTTTAGCATTGAGTGCTAAATAACGTACTCGTATATTAGGTATTTACTGAATCTTATTGACAATCTGTTGTTCGGTTTGCGATGAACTTATGTCAGGGACATTTGATAAAACCGTGCTTCGGACATAATCACTTTAATTTTCATAAAATCGTGCCACTGCTAGGTTTCCAGTAGTTATCATTATCTTAGGCGCATAGGTATATCGCTACGTACGTATATGTTATATCTACAAAATAGTTCAAATTATTACTGAATGGAGGCGTAATATTTACATAATATTGCAATGAAGTAGCAAATTCTACTATTGAAAAAAAATTACAGAAGCTTGACACAATATAACGGCGAATGGGCTGGTCATATAAATCAGTCACATGACGTATAATTGGTGCGTATACAAAAATATGGGGAGTGATTTTAAATAAAGTGGACATATTCAAATCAATAAAGTGATAAAATTATAAGAAAAAGTCAAACAAACAAGGTCGGTGATGTAACGGGCGGTGACGACGGAGGAGATAACTCGAGTTCAGTGTTGCGATAGCGTGGGGCCTAAACGTCATGATCAACACTCGCTATTATGAAAGTAATTAGATTCATACAATAAATTAATTACAGAAAACAAAATTTATTTACAAATAAACCCGGTGTCATTATTTAATCAAGTTGTGACACAATTTCACGAACACATTTCGATCTAAATGAGTTTACTACTATTATTCATACCGTATTTACTATTACCCAACATTAATAAATACTTCAATGATCCTACTAATCATTTGCACTAAAAGTACCTACGCTGATGCTAATAATTAAAATGTAAGCAAAATCTTGACCTCTATGAATTCACAAAAATAATATTTTCGTACAAGGCAACTGACGTTTCTTTGATGTTTGAATAATATCAATTACAAACAAATTGAAATGGTACCCAGAAAGTATGAATCAGAAAAAATAAATGAATTTTGCGCGTGTGAACTGGCACATGAACGAAGGCGAGTCGAATGGCCACTTTCATAGTGGAAACCCTACTCCCAGCCGGTACTATACCCTTAAATTATTCTTATTTTCGCGCCTTGCAACGCATTTCATCTTTTCAACGTCATATTTTTGCTTTTATTATCGAACGTTTTAAGATTTAAAGACGTATTTGTTTTGCCTCAGTTTTATGCGATATGTATTAGTTTCAACCATTCTTATAGTTGTTTTATTTGACATGTTACACTTTCAATCGTTATAGCGCTTAAAAAGGTAATGTTTATGTTTAAGGAAACGAATACAGATTAGCGACACACTTTTGACCTTACCATGTTTTCAGTTCAGTACACAAAGACGTCACGAAACTAAGTTATTACAAGGCGCGTAGGTACTCTATCGTCATGCGTGTTGTGGGGATAAACAACAACATTTGAATTTTATATTAGACTAGTTACGTTCTAAATACATGTTCGATCAAGAAAATTCTATACGCAACGTTCCTTTCGTATGACATATGTGGCAGCCAAAGGTAGCTAAAACAAAGGCACTGACTCACCGTGGGATGGACATGGGTGTGCGCGTATAACTGCATTCTGCGAGTGTCCAGTGCGTAGGTATTAGAAGGCAGATCATTCATGTCGAATGTTTCAGTTCGCAGGCCTGGATTCAGCCGCGAGACGTCGTCTTCGCAGCCTCCATCAAGGCCCGCCCCATCCGTACTCCGGGCCACTGTCGACAATCAAACTATCGTCAGAAAACCCGTCAGAAAATGATTGAATTACACACATATTTAAAGTCAAAAAATCTTTAAACATTATGTCACAATATACGCTGTTGCTTAATTTGTGAATTCAGCAATGAAGTTTTTGTTGGTAACCAAAATACTCATATAACGTTTTACCAGAATATTGTTGACCAGAAAAGTATTGAAACAAAAATAGTGTATACCTCGTCTACCAAATATCGGCTAATTAATTTAATGATTTCATACATCCACATGCACGGACAACGTCATCACGGATTAAATACTCCAATAATAGGGCTGATTGATACATACCAGACGGAAAAATTATGAAGGGCAGATAAAAGGAATGTATTTATGACTGCAGTTTCACCGAATACCTTATATTATTATTACCTTAGTGTGTGTGCCGTTATTACGAGAAAGCGGTTAAAATAAGTTCAACGAATTTTTATTTGGTACTTTGATATAGTGTTTACTTTCATATGTGGGAAAACGTGGGCAAAAGTAAGTATATAAAACTATTCTGGAAAAGCATCTTATGAATTTAAGCTTGCGTCACGAGGTAACATTATACTTTAAAATTGTCTTTCGGATTATATGATATTTTTCAAGAAAGTCAAAAACAATGGCCCGCACAAATTAGCAATAGCAGACATCCCTTGAACTTGATCAACTTAGATACCGACCACTGAATTCAGTTACATTAAACTAAAATACTTTTAACAGAACTTAATTTTACATTGCCTTTAGGACAATATTATACCACGTACATTTCTTTCGAATAACCGATATTTCGGCACTGTTGCAAAAGGTATTTTAATATGCCGAGTATGGTTAGAGATAGAGTGATGTAAAAGAAAATCTATACATATTATAAAATGAAATTAAGTACACCGGCCGTCTTGTCTGACTGTATGAATACAATAAATAAATATATTTTTTACTGTTTTCTTTAATGGTTTTTTTATTGTACCTACTTTGTATTTGTGGGTGTTGAGAATAAAAATTATTTTATATTTTTTTTATCTTTATCTTATAAATTCTTAAACTACTGAACGGATTTTGTACGGTTTTCGCCAGTGGATAGTGTGATACCTGAAACAGCATTAAAGGCATAATTTACGCGGACGGAGCCGCTGCTGATTTCTAGTACAAAATCATTCAGTAGTGAGGATGGGTTAACAACTGTTGAATATCTGGCATCCAAAGGCAAAACCAATTATGTCGTAAAACATAAACCCTGAGCTGAAATAGTATGGTGACTGTAAGTAGTGTGTCGAGATCGAGTCTAAAGTGACAGTGAAAACAGAGGTAGGGGTGTTCTACACAATAAACTGGCAAGTAAGCGGATAGACATCATTATTTGCAAATAGCATTAATACCCCATTACATCCGTGATCATGCTGCAGCATGAAATACTTCAAAAAAAGGTAACAAAGGTAACGAGTAAGATCTCAGGGCCGCCAGACCTAACTTATTTTCTCAGAAACGAAATGTATAGAATAATGTAGTGTTAGCATCTGCTATGAGTGTACGCATACTTGCTAGCTTGGATCGTGACCAATTTTTAGTTATGAGGTTATATAACCATACATTTTCTACATGCGCCCCCTAGTAGTCTCTACCGATAGCTAGATATTTTAGAAACTTTAAAGCGTCTGGTAAAAATTACCGCCACCGAAACGAGTGCGACAGTATTATTTATAATTTTTTTATAATAATTTCTAAGCACTGAGAATTTAAGAAAAGTTAGTACTATTTTTACCTAACTTTAGCACCTCGTACCTAAAAATTGGCCCACGATCCAAGCTATCAAGTAAAGAACTATGTGTACACTCATGACACATAGTAACACTACATTATTCAATACATTTTCTTTTTGAGAAAATAAGTAACGTCTGGCGGCCCTGGGACCATGGACTAAAAGGTAAAACCGAGTAAACAGTAAAAAATATTTCGATATTGAAACTTATTTGATATATTAAAGTCTAGTAATATGAACTCAATTGAATTCCTATAATTAATTGTGAAACAAAACCTTAGCGGCAT
Organism: Euclidia mi; assembly: GCA_944739405.2. Classification (NCBI taxonomy): domain Eukaryota; kingdom Metazoa; phylum Arthropoda; class Insecta; order Lepidoptera; family Erebidae; genus Euclidia; species Euclidia mi. Next base: position 40,849,293 of record OX123199.2, read on the forward strand.
TCCATAACATGTATTGTATCTGCACATTAACTGTTAATGTATTTATTTGTTACAGAGGATTACCAGGAAACTTCATACCAATTTATGCCAAATAATTATCTCCACATATATTGCTAGTATTTTTCAATGTTATTAAATTCCCCGGCGATTCGTTTGTCATTAATTCCTTTTCTTCTGTCATTTACACGCTCTAGTAAATGTGTATTATTTTTCTTTCTTTGGAATATTAGATTTCTTAGAGAATAATATTATCTTGAATTAAGTATTTTTCTCAAATGATATGTATGAAAATCATATATCTGTATAATCAAAAATATCTGATTGATATCTATATAATATTATGTGTTAATGTTTATCGAATATCGTAGTACCTAAGTCATAAGAGGATTCTTATTCAATATAGTTATGGTATTATTCAAGTGAGTACATAACCAATAAGTAGTAAGTATAAGTGGGTATATTTATTCACAGAATTTAATAGTCGGTAGAGTCTATATTCTATATTAAGTACAGCTATGCTCTGTTTTAATTCACAACACAGTTACTGTGGGATGACTTTTCTTAAATAGTATGTTGTGCTTAAATTTGTGTGTTTGTGGGTATGGGGTAATTCGGATGCATGTTCGTCTTCATTTGAGTTTTTAGGAGATGTCTGGTCCTAGACAGGTCATGCTTTTGTGACATAAATGTACATTAATTGATATTTTAGTAATAACTGGACGCCGTCTATAATACTGTATCGGTTTTTGGGCATTCGCAGATAAATAATGAAATTATACATCTCAAATAATTTTCGGATTATGATAATAAATTTTGTATTGACAAATAATTTTATTATAATATATGTGTAGACTAGAAAAGAAAAAATCTTATTACCTGGTTGTGAGTAAAAGAAGAAGAAAGTGGAACGCAAAATACTCGCATTGGTTTCATTTGTTTACATTTCTTAGCTATTGAAATTATTTTTAATAACAATGATCCATAAAAATGCTTGTACTTTTTCGGGCGCCGCAGACACTCTTTATGTCAAATCTATATCTTTATATTCCACACACAGTTAAGAAAATGATCAATTAAGAAGAATCTGTTTTAGTAGTCTGATTTAAATAAAATGCAAGCACTTCTATGTCTTAATGTCAAGAAGAGAGTAAAAGAACGCAGATGTACCTACTATTAGAAGGTATAGAATAGAATAAACATTCTGCCCGTGAATTTTCATGCAATTAGCTTGGTTATCTTTCCACCTTTACATCTCGTCGTTGTTATTCATTGTCGTCTATGCTCCTATTGCCTTTGGTCTTACCAGCTATTCAACTCCTCATTAATAGATAGATTATCTTCCAAATAAATTGAAAATTGGAACAAATTTAAAAGATTTAGGGTTCCATTTTTCTTTTATCAAATGCTCTTTAGAGAAAACAATTATAAGTTTTGTTTTCCATGTTTATTACCTAGGCATAACCCATGATGATATTCGATATAATGAATTAGACCGGACAATAAGAAATAAACTATCCACGAAAGTGAAGAGTGATCGAGATCCGTAGTATCAGTAAAGTCCTCTGTAAGCAAGGCACGGTAATTTCTGGCAAGATGATCATAATATGTCAAAGTAAACCTTGTCTCAATGCTCTGATTAATCAAAGGAGGTCGATTAATTGTTATTCATGTCATTAATTTCGCTAAAAAAGACAAACGACTGAATACAGTATTGTTCTATTTGCGCCTAGACTATCACGCATGTATTTCAGCGGTGGAAAGTAACCGCACCAAATATTTTTATGGAACTCCATTAAAAACCTTTCAATGGTTTATTTACGGGATTTACATGTAAGAACTTATTCAAACAGAAGTGGGATCACAGTTCAGTGAATTGATCATATTTTTAAAACCGTATCCGTAGTTTTGTGATAGTTCACAATCCTGCCCATTAGGCTATTCAAACAATGTTTTCAAACCTATACACCTACATTTGTTACGTTGGTAATAAAAATGTCACGCGGTTCTCCGTAAGGATTACATTGAAGAGCATAGGGATATTTATTTTGTCGCCATATGTGAAAGACCAAGAATGAAAATATGGTTTGTCATATTGACCCGTACCAGTAACAGTGAAAATTCTGGTTCGCCAAAATACTTATCTACTACTACAACTATATCGGTTTAGCAGCTGTGCTTTTCTACCTAAGGTTAATTTTGTTGGTCTTGGGTAAACAGCATTTGAATATGAACGTAAAAGATGAATACAATCATATAAATAATTGTAATATCATTTTTTAAACATTAATTTGTAATATTTGAATAGTAGGTATTTCTTACGCATATTATTACATTGATATCCCGGTCATTGTGATATTTAGGGTCAGTTTCATTACCTACAATAATAGCATTTGTGTCATTTTATCTGCTAAATAAATTAACTGAAACTTATCAGGAGGTGAAGAAACTTGTAGCTGGTACTACAACCTACTTAGCATGGCCCAATTCTAAATAACATAAGTGTTCTTTAGGTCGAATAACGAGCCAATTATTTTATTGCTGTTTAGTTTAAAATCATCATCATTATCCTCCTAGTGTCATGCCGATTGCATCAAAGAAGCCTTGAAGCCTTGTATGTGCCTTCTACTCTAGCCCAATTAGGCAGAGCATTCTCTTTACTTCACCACAGAGCGACAGCCGTCTGACCAGTAAAACGCAAAAGGATAGCCATATACCATGGCTTAGACCATTGCTAGAGATCTGTATGTTAGCCGGGACCGACGGCCTAGCGTGCTCTACTAGGCATTGGAAAGGCGATTATTAATCTAATACGCACATGACTTCGAAAAGTCCGTGGTTTGTACCTGTAATACTCTACATGTCTCTATATCGCCGCGGTTATTTCGTTTAAAGTGTTTCTAAAATATACGATGCGTAGTTGCAGTTTTTACATGAGCTGAATGCCCATGTTAATCGCGTTCGAGCTTCCAATTGGTCCGATCCGAACACTCCACCAATTTTGTGATTGGTGGCGTGTTCGGATCGGACACTAAGACCAAATCTCAGGAAAAATAAGAAGTTACAGTAACCCAATAAGGTATGTGCTTCATAAAGAACAAACATACTAAAACCCTAATTAACCGTCGTATAAACTAACAATAGTAATTTATTTTCTTTTCATGCTATTCTTAAAGAAGAGCGGAGCCAGTCGCTTTAAATATTAACACGATATCTAAACCAATTTCCACAAAATCTTACTCTGTAATAAAATTATTATTATATTAATATTTATATGTAAAAGGTTTTAGATATGCTTTAACTTTAAGATATAACTAGGCAAGTAACGGCTACATTTTTAAACTAGGTAAAGTCAGACCAACTGGTACACAATGACACAGCTATTTAGAAACAGCGAAAAAAATAATGTCGTTAGCAACAAAAGTACGCATAAGCATACCAATATGAATATTGAATATGAATAAAACAATATTTAGGCAGCTACTTACCTATTACGCAAGAATTATTGGAAATCGGTGTACATAATCATTTTTGGAAGAAAAACGACTAGATTCGAGGCACAAAGATAATTAAAAAGCACCCAAGCAAAATAATTCACAACAAAGTACCTACTAACTACATTTGAAAATAATCTCTTAAAGTTGCACTCTATAACGACTACAGATAATTTAATGACCAAAGATTTTTTAAGACAAATTTTGTACTTAAATTGTTACCAGTGCGAGAAGTACATTAAGTAATCTCTATTAATTTCTAGACGATTCATAAGAACCAATTTTAAAATAAACAAATAAATTTAAAAGCACGACTTTAAAACAAAATTCAAGCATTCTCTAAACGTTTAATTATATTTCTATTACTCACCCACTTTTTCAATTTCAGGTCGAAGTAAATCCTCCACCGCCGTTTTGAAGTTGTAAAGCCTCCTTACAAAATTAAAAACTGGCGAACCGCAAACATCCTCAATTATTTAACACTAGCAAAAAAGTTTTATATTAAAGTTTATAATTGTTTTTCCACTTTTTAACTCGTATTATCAATTGATTTAATTCACTAAAATGTTTACTGTAACTTTTGAAATATTCAATGAATTTATTTTTAAAGTAACGGCATAGGCGCGCTATGGGCGGGCGGGCGTGATTTGCTTTCGCGACGGACGTTTGACGATGCGGTGCGCGATGCGAGTGACGCGCGCCGTGGCCGACCAACGGACTGACTCAAATGCTCGAACGAATCTTGCGCTTCGAGCACAATATCAACATAAAGCTCGACGCCCGCCACAGCGTAGGCGTCCTCACACTATTACATTTGCCTGAAATATGTTAATTACTCGAACTTGACACACCAAATCAATTTTCTACAACCCGGAGTTTTCAGTGCACCGATGTTCTCGTTGCGCCGTCTAATTGCACACGATGACTCTACGTTCGCCGGTTGTTACCGCACGTTCGTGGCATAATTGTTGAAAAATGGTCATTTTTCTTAATCAAGGAAAACGTAATCTTCGTAATATGAAGTAGCACCGAGTGGGGCAAAACGCGGTCTCATTGGCGGAGCTGTGCCGCCCAACGCCAATGGCACGGGAAGGAGGAGCCGCATCGCAATCGTTTCGAAGTTCGGCGAGACACGGATCTTACCTCCCCAATTTTCTTTTTTTTTATGTTAAGATTTTACAAAATTAGGCCACACTTAGCACTGTGTTACTGCAAATGCGACCCTCAATTAACAACTGCTCTTCACGCATAACGTTGCGCTTTAGTATAAACATATGTATTGAACATATCTTGAAGTAAAAGATGTCTTGAAAATTTCTTCGGATATTATTTTTCTGCAATGTAATGTATGCATATTATATAAATCTGGCGTATTAGGTATAGACATGCAATGACTGCCTTGTTTTCTCTTCTTCTTTTATAATCCTCGTAATATATTCAGACTAAGTATATTTCGAAGATTACTTATACGTAAAATAAAATTATTTGTAAACAAAATAGTGAATTTGTTAGTAAGTGTATCATAGCTAGCTATATTTGAATAAGTACTAATTGCCGAAAACTGGTAATTATAAAGATTTTTTTCTATTTTCCAGTAATAGGAATAGATATATTTTTAGCGCAAGAAAATTTAGTACAAAGAGTGCAATTAAGCTATGGATTTTTGATACCGGATTACAGCAGTGTCATAGTTGCATTCGAAAAATCGCGTATAATATGGGTATCACATCGTATGAACTACAAAGCCTCTTTCATTCATTGCTTGTTTTCTGTTTCAATTATGTAAAACGTTTTCGATTAATCTGTTGATTTTCTGTCACAATGTGTTATATTTAATCAATAGAGCTTACGACTCACAAATAAATATATTATTATTTTTATGAGAGTGATATTTTTTTTTATCTTTAAGCTTGTAAGTAAGCGAATGTATCTGCAATGCTTAAGATACCGTTATCACATGAGATGCTACGTCTTCAATAAAGGAATGTGCAAAGCTAAATTTTTTGGTTCTTAAGAGATAGCGTATTATGTGACCTAGAATCTAGGTAGTCGCCTCATGAACACAATGTCAGATTGTTTGGATGCAATGTTTTGTACGGCACGGCACATGCATCAACATTTTGATGGGATTTACGCCGGTACTCTTACTAGAGAGTAGTAAGATTACCCCACACATAAATCTCATTAAACGCAGTAACTTTAAAAATGTTACAGAAGGGGGAAACCCCTATGAGTACCTATAATATGTAAGTGAGGAAATAAATTATTATGCTTAACTTTTTGGAATCGAATTACATATATACTTTATTAATAATATATATATATGCTCTGATAAGATAGACCGACGACCTTGTTGGTATCGCGGGCAGCAGATGGCTGCGGGTGGCCCAAGATCGGTCTACGTCTATGCCTTGGGGGAGGCCTATGTCCAGTAGTGGACGTCTTTCGGCTGATATGATGATGATAATGCTCTGCAATAGTATACCTTATTGGTTTGCTAAATATGGTGATATTAATTTCTTGTTCGTGCCGGCGTTGTAGTTATTCTAATTTTGTGAAACATTTGCTATTTGGCCAAAAATGCAGATCTATTAATAAACTTCTCTGATAGATTTACAATGACCAGCAAAGTACTTTACAATTACATATATACCAAACGGATATTTTGATCCACATATAATGCAGACTAAAACACGTCATATATTCTGGCTCTGGTGAAAATTTTGATTGCTTGAACGCACTAATCTCATAAACTTTTAATATATTTAAATTAAAGGCAAACTGGCGCAAGGCAGACGGGTTGTCTGACGATAAGCAAGATAAGGAATGAAAAAACACGTGAGTAGCAAGCCTTGATAGGAAAAGCGATAAGGAGAAGATCGAGATGAGGGAAAAGGAAAAGGAGATGGGCCACCGGTACTTTTACTTACCAAACGGGACGCAACAATATAGATACTGTTACTTTACAACGCTAATTTGTGAGAGTATAGTATGCCCGGTCGAGCCAATCCATTTTTGCCGACATCAGCAAGGCTCTACGACCTGAGGAACCTTAACCAGAGTGAAACTCTTATTACTTTGTAGACTAAACGTTTCGGATGAATTTTAGATAGGAAGGATCTTACGACTACAAATTATAACCACGAAGCAAACCCATGATATGTTTACCATGTTTGATAATTACCTGTATAAATAACAACCTGCGTAATTTGATAAATATCAAATAAATACAGTGCACAAAATTTCAAGCATTGTTTAATACTCATGAAATACAATTCCTCTACAAATTCCATAGTCTAATATTGCAGATTGTTGCTATGCAAAACTGTGATTAGGTATTATTTGGCCGGAGGGCCCTTGTCGCTGTTTATTACTATTATTTCGCCAATAGCACTACGCTTGATTGAGGATTAGTTTACAAACAGCTTGAATGGAATAACCTTTTTTTGTCTTCATCATTACAGCTGCCTCAAAGGTACCTACTATCATACAACTCAAAGGAAAGGATTCAAGCGGCAGATAATAGGTATATATATACTTGCAAGTGCGAGTCGGACTTGTCCATGGAGGGTTCCGTAGCAGAGGTGTCCACTTAATATTCACCCAACCAAATACCACTTTGACTTTTTCGCCACCAAAAATAACTTTGTTATCCATAGTGTTTGTACAAAAGGCAAAGTTATATTTGCGGTTTTTGGCAATGTGCTATATCTCAAAAACTTCTTACTACATTTCTTTGAAACCGTTGGTAGATTTTCATTACGATCTACAGTATACATCTTTTTTCAGATTTGTCACTCTCGTACCTTATAAGTTAGATGGGGAGACACTCATTTTACCGCTTTGGAGGCGTATATCTTTAAAATGATTTACGAACAATGGTTTTAGAAACCTCTATGTAATTTTTAAAGACCTATCTATAAATAACGCAAGTACATATATGACTAATAATAAAACAATTTCCACCAGTTCTATGTATGGAGAAACGACCTTAATTTTCTATTTCTTAATACTAAGGGCGGTTTCAGAGTAGCGTTCTATACGCGCGTATTCGCCCGTTTTTTGAAGCGCATGTAGGCGCGTAAAGGCGCGCCTTTAGCACACGCGCAACTCGTACGAGCGTTGACGCGCTTCTAAGCTCGTATTTAAAGCGCGAGCCTACAAAATCGTTGTTGACACTGACAAGATGTCACTACCGTTTCAATTGAACACGCCGAAATATGCCCGTTTACGCGAGTCCGGTTTTCTGAAGCGCGTAATTTAGCGCGCGTGTAAGCGCGTATGCTGAAACAACTGTATACGCGCAGAAAAATACGCTAATCTGAAAATAAAATGAAATCTTGAAGCGGCTCACAGAATACATCTACCAACCGGTTTTCAAATCTGTAGCCTCAATAGTTGCAAAATAATTAGGCTATGACATACGGACAGACAGACATGGCGAATCTAAAAGGGTGCCGTTTTTTGTCATTTTGTCTACGGAACCCTACGGAACCCTAAATAGGATCCAAACGCTAGTTTTCAGCTTGAACACTCGACTCCTTACTTTCTAAAAGGAACAATCTTATGCTAATGAAATTCGAAAATAAATATCACCCATCTCTACATCTATACATATTATAAAACAAAGTCCCCCGCCGCGGTGTCTGTCTGTCTGTTCGCTTAAAACTCGAAAAGTACTGGACAAATTTTTATACGGTTTTCAACAACATCGAGAGTGATTCCTGAGGAAGGTTTTAGTGTATAAGTGTAGGTTTTGTGCAAACTGAAGATATTACGACGATATTAGTTCAACGCGCCGGCAAAAATTGAGCCGATCGGTAGCTTTCCTCGAAAACGCTGCCAAAACTTTTCGAGTTAGTATGGTGGGATTGTACCTCTTTAATAGATCCACAAAAAAGTCCGCAATGGTATATTATGTCTATCTTCCAAGGATAACCCACAATAAACATATTTTGCTTTTACATCTATCTATCTATACTAATATAATAAAGCCGAAGAGTTTGTTTGTTTGTTTGTTTGAACGCGCTAATCTCAGGAAGTACCGGTCGGATCTAGAAAATTCTTTTTGTATACGATAGCCCAGTTATTCCGGACGGCTATAGGCTATATAACATAACGCTTCGACCCTTTGGGGCCGGGCAAAAGGCTAAAAAGGCTAAAAGATAATCTCGGCTAATCTCAGGAACTAGCAGTCGGATTTTAAAAATTGTTATTGCCTATGATAGCCCAATTATCCTGAAAGGCTATAGGCTATATGAAATTACGCCACAACTTTTAGCGGCCAGACAAACATAATCAAATGGTCAAATGAGAAGGGGGAGGGTTGGGTCAAAGGCAAAAAAAGGCTAAACGAATAGGATACAACCTATATGGGTATCGTTTTCGAGATTTTCGGGACGCTGATTAATAATATGAAATTGATTTCGTGATCCAAGATGGCGGACGGGAAATCAAAGATGGTGGATGGGAAAATTTTACAAATCAATATGGGTATCGCCGTCGATATTTTAAGGGGTGGGGAATCGAAATACAACATCTATTTCGTGATCAAAGATGGTGGATGGGAAATCAAAGATGGCGGATGGGAAAATTTAAAAAAATCAATATTGGTATCGTCTGCGATGTTAAAAGGGATGGGGAATCCAAATACATCTGTTTTGTGATTCAAGATGGCGGATGGGAAATCAAAGATGGCGGATGGGAAAATGTCAATATGGGTATCGTCTCTGATGATTTAAGGGATGGAGAATCCAAATACAACATCTATTTCGTGATCAAAGATGGCGGATAGAAAATCAAAGATGGCGGACAGGTTTTTTAAAAATATCAATATGGGTATCGTCTCCGATTTTCAAAGGGATGGGGAATCCAAATACAACATCTATTTCGTGATTCAAGATGGCGGAGGGGAAATCAAAGATGGCGGTTGGGAAAAAAATTTAAATATCAATATGGGTATCGTCTCTGATGATTTAAGGGATGGTGAATCCAAATACAACATCTATTTCGTGATCAAAGATGGCGGATAGGAAGTCAAAGATGGCGGACGGGATTTTTTTAAATCGATATGGGTATCGTCTCCGATATTTTAAGGAATGGGGAATTCAATATTATATAAAAATCTATTTTTGTTTGTTCATCATTTATAGACTCTGAAATGATAAGAGATTAAGCTCTTAGTCAATGGTAACTTTGGAAAAGGGGCTTGGAAAAAGGGAATTAAATAAAAACTCTTAAAAAGCGATACAAAGTCATTTACGTTGTTTTCAGTAAAGTACACTCGCTGTCCATTTTCCAAAAAAACAGCAAGATGTGTAATATTTGGTGCACGTTCGTGTATATTAAAGGCATGATTCTCCAAATTGCTTCTGAACTAAAAATATAGCGCCCGGATTGAAATTGTTCAACTTCGTTAGTTGATTGTAAGCTAAATGTAGCCTGATCGCTGCCTTTATTAATATATTTCGTAACATATTTTCTAGATTTAACTGAGCTGCACATTTCTACGTTTATATGGGCGTCATAGATATTCAATAAAAGTTTATTGTAAGGCACAACCCATCTGTTGCCGATTTCGTAATTACGGGTATTAGCCGTAAAACCACCTTCACCAGGCGATAATCTTCTATATTTTGGGTAGCCGTCGTCTCCACATGACGTTTGGTTCTGATATGATTTTGGATTTTTTTTCGAAAACCTTCCTTCATTCACACATGGCCAGTTGGGATTCTTCGCTACGCTTCATCGATATTAATTTCTCGCCCGGAAATTTTTATTTTGCGATAACTCAGCGGGCGGGTAGGCGCATTGCGGGAGTGGTAAAAGCAAGTGAACGATATCTTCGCTACGCTTTTTCGACATTAATTTCTCGCCCGAAAATTTTTATTTTGCGATAACTCAGCGGGCGGGTCGGCGCAGTGCGGGAGGGGTAATTGCAAGTGAGCGACATCTTCGCTACGCTTCATCGATATTAATTTCTCGTCCGGAAAATTTTATTTTGCGATAACTCAAAAGACATATAGTGTAAAAGGCAATTTTGATCTGCATTAAATGCATAACGTATCTTACGTATTTAATTTAATAAGGATTAGAAAAATAGATGAAGGAGAAATAGATTCGAAAATAACCCATCATTTTATTGTAACAACAACTGTATGTAAAAGCAAAATATGGTTATTGTGGGTTATTCTTGGAAGATAGACATATACCATCGCGGCATTTTTTGTAGATATATTAAAGAGGTACAATCCCACCATACATTGTTTTGTTATTAACTCAAAAGGTTTTGGCAGCGTTTCCGGGGAAAGTTCCCGATCGGCTAAATTTTTTCCGGCGCGTTAACACCTAAACTTATTATACACTAAAACGTTCGCCAGGGATCACTCTCGATGTTGTTGATAACTGTTTAAAAATTTCTCCAGTATTTTTCGAGTTTTGAGCGAACAGACAGACAGATGATTAACAGTCCTCGAGACACGACGCTGACAGCATTTTTTACATTATGTGCAGAAGATGATTTTGCTCAAGCTTTGACGTACCATAAAGACCCAGGCTATTACACATGGAACCAAGCTACTAAAACATTAAAACGACGAAAACAAGGAACAATAGTCGAAAATTTTCCAGGAGTTAGAAAAACAGATGCTCTTGGCAGAGTTTATGTGGTGCATCCTAATAATTATAGTGAGTGCTTTCACTTGAAGATGCTACTCCATGTTGTAAAAGGACCTAATTCTTATGCATGCTTACGTACCTACTGTTCAAGGTATTACTTATGAAACCTTCCAAGGAACTTGCAAAGCAATGGGTCTTTTAGAAGACGATACTCATTGGGCGAGTACACTCTCTGAAGCTGCCTTATGCTGTTCAGCTAAGTCACTTAGATTCTTATTTGCCATCATGATATCATTTTCACAAATTACTGATCCGCATCTTCTTTGGCAAATATCTACCAAAATACCCGTGCGAAGCCGGGACGGGTTGCTAGTTCATACTATAAAACCAAGGAAGTGAAAAGTATTTTTTTTTATCTTCACGCCTATATCCCCGAAGACAAAGGCAAAAGTGTAATATTACACCTTTAACATTTCATCGAAGCTGAGAAGACATATTGAAGCATCTTTACTAGTTTGATAAAAGCAATTGTAAATACAAAAAAAACAAAATTACAAAATAAATAAGTAAATAAGTTGACCACCGGTTGGTGCAGCGGGAGTGTAAGCGACTGCTACGCCGAAGGTCGCGGGTTCGATTCCCACTCAAGTCAAACATTTGTGTGCATGAACATGGATGTTTGTCTTGGTCTGGGTGTTTCTATGTAGGTATGTAGGTATGTATTTACAAAAAAAAAGTATATAAGTATGTTTATCCATTATCTAGTACCCATAGTACAAGCCCTGCTTAGTTTGGGACTAGATGGTGATGTGTGTATGCGGTAAAATAGTATTAAAAAAAACCAAGTGCGAGTCGGACTCGCTTATGTAGGGTTCCGTAGTTACGGTATCAACTTAACATGCCTATTATCTTCACCTAACGCCCCTTCGATCATCGTTTACATAACGTTAATAATTCTTTTGTAGGGCTAGGTATTCGTATATACAATAAAATACCAATTAGTCTTTTAGAATTACCATTTAGTACGTTTAAAAATAAAATAAAAGACTGCCTTATTAGGAAAGGTTATATATTATAGTATAGTTATAGGATATAGCCAGGGGGTCTAACCTAGTTGTATCCTGTCCGGCTGCAATATAGCGACTTCGGGTACGCGCGCCCGGCTTCCTTAGCCATCAATAATGCACTCCTTACTTCGCCCGCGGTATTGTTGCCCTACTCCCCCCTACCCCTCCTATCACTGGTGGAAGAGACCAGTCTTCTAATAGGTAACACCTGTTAGAAGCTGGTTTCGAACGGGTATATACCACCACTCTGTCTATTTTGGTCGCGAAGCAGACTTGCGTTCCGGTTGAAGGGCAGAGTAGCCGTTCCCATCTCTCCCTTCCTTTCCCTGGGTGTTGTGGAGTCTGCGTGGGGCTTGAGTCCAGCTTGGCTAAAGTCGTGGTGGGTTTTTTGGGCGTGGGGGTCTGACGTGCAGTTCAGGGCGACCTGGTGAAAATGGTTACGCCGGCTACCTGCCGGTCAGTAGGGGACCCGAACCCGAGGCCATCCTACTAGGGAGGCTGTTCCGCCAACCGGCGAAATTCTCGTTCTGCAGCCATCGTGCCGGGGTAGGAGACAGGAGACCGGAGTGGATCCCGGTGGCTGCAGACGAGGGGACACCGGGGGCCCTTCCGTGCTGCATGTCAGCTCCCCACACAACTCGCGGTTCCACCCCGCACACGGCTATACACTTTCTTTGGGCACCACTTAGAATTCACCACACTCATTTCCCCTATCCCTCGCTCTCTCTCAGTAATCATGGCGCGTAAGAAAAATAAGAGCAGAAGTTTTACCACGGCGGACTCCATATCCACAATAAAAATGGATTTCTGTAATGTTAGGGGTCTACACAGCAACCTCGACGCCGTCCATCACCACCTTGAGACGGCGCGGCCTGCCCTGCTCTTTTTAACGGAGACGCAAATAGGCGCCCCGGATGATTTATCATTTTTGAAATACCCCGGTTACGAATTGGAGCATTCTTTCCACCGTAAAGCCGGGGTGTGCGTTTTCATCCGGGGCGATATTTGCTACCGCCGCCTTCGGGGCCTCGAGCATCGAGATCTGTCAATTTTGAGGCTACGAGTAGATCATGGGGGCCAATCCCGAATCTACGCGTGCCTTTACAGGTTTCATGCCAGTGAGTTGGGGCCAACTCAATTAATTGAGAGCGTCCATGAGTCCAAAATATTGGAACAGTTCCCTTCCGCGGAGGTGGTGGTCCTTGGTGATTTTAACGCTCACCACAAGGAGTGGTTGGGATCCCGGACCACTGACCTCCCGGGTCGGGCCCTGTACAATAAGGCGTCGGCCTATGGCTTCTCACAACTGGTGAATCAGCCCACCCGTATCCCAGACGTTGTGAGCCATGTACCCTCCTTGTTGGATCTACTGCTGACTACGCACCCATGCGGTTACAGGGTGGTGGTCGATGCACCTCTCGGGTCATCAGATCACTGCCTTGTCCGCACCACAGCCCACGTTGCGAAACCAGATCGCTCCAATGCGACTGGCTCCCGCAGAGTCTGAAGGTATCCCTCAGGGAGTCATGCTTTCTGGTCGCTCGCCAAAGCTGCGCAAGGCAACTTCTGCCAGATCAGTCTCCCGCCACTGCGTAAATTTGATGACAGTCTGGCCCATAGCGCAAAAGACAAGGCTGACGTCTTGGTCCAGCTATTTGCCTCGAACTCGACTTTGGATGACAAGGGAGCCACACCACCGTCCATCCCCTGGTGTGGGAGCACCTTGCCTGAAATCCGCATTACGCAACGTGCGGTCAGGCGGCAGCTCAAACTTCTGGACATCCACAAGTCGAGTGGGCCTGACGGCATCCCAGCAGTGGTGCTGAAGACGTGCGCCCCTGAGTTGACTCCCGTATTAACGCGCTTATATCGTCTTTCCTATAATGCTAACAGGGTTCCATCTTCGTGGAAGATAGCCCATGTTCACCCTATTCCTAAAAAGGGTGACAGATTGGACCCGTCAAACTACAGGCCAATAGCGGTAACGTCCTTACTCTCCAAGGTAATGGAGCGAGTCATCAACAACAAACTCCTCCAGTACCTAGAGGATCGCCAGCTGATCAGCGACCGCCAGTACGGTTTCCGGCATGGTCGTTCGGCTGGCCATCTTCTAGTATACCTAACACACCGCTGGGCAGAAGCCTTGGAGAGTGGGAGCGAAGCTCTAGCCGTTAGCCTTGACATTGCCAAGACGTTTGACCGGGTCTGGCACAGGGCACTTCTATCGAAGTTACCATCTTATGGAATCCCCGAGGGACTCTGCAAAGGGATTGCCAGCTTTCTGGCTGATCGGAGCATTAAAGTCGTCGCAGACGGCATCTGCTCCGAAATGAAGTCGATCAACGCTGGCGTCCCACAAGGCTCGGTGCTCTCCCCAACGCTGTTCGTCTTGCATATCAATGACTTGTTGTCAATTGAGAACATGCATTGCTATGCAGATGACAGTACGGGTGATGCGCGGTACACCAGCCACCAGAATGTCCCTCGTAGCCAGGTACAGGAAAGACGATTGCAACTTGTGTCTGAAGTCGAGGACTCTCTAGGGCGCGCCTCCAAATGGGGTGAAAAGAACCTTGTTCAATATAACCCCACTAAGACACAAGTATGCGCGTTCACTGCGAAGAAGGACCCTTTCGCTATAGCGCCTCGGTTTCAAGGAGTACCCTGCATGTTGCCGAGAATATTGGGATCCTCGGCGTCGAAATATCGAACAAAGTCCAATTTGGGAGTAATTTGGAGGATAAAACCAAATTGGCAAGCAAGAAGCTGGGAGTGCTGAACCGGGCTAAGCGGTACTTCACACCAAGCCAACGGCTTATGCTTTATAAAGCGCAAGTCCGGCCACATGTGGAGTACTGCTCACATCTCTGGGCCGGAGCGCGAAAATATCAGCTTGATCCACTTGACTCCCTACAGAGACGAGCTGTTCGAATCCTCGATGATCCCGATCTCACGGCTAGACTAGCGTCGCTGGAGCAGCGGAGAGACTTTGGTTCTCTCTACGTATTTTACCGAGTCTTTCACGGGGAGTGCTCCGAAGAATTGTTTAATTTGGTACCAGGGTCACCCTTCTACCAACGTACCACTCGCCGACGCAGTAGAGTTCACCCGTACTACCTGGAAGCGTTCTCATCTAGTACGGTGCGCTTCCAGCGATCTTTTCTACCACGTACGTGTAGGCTCTGGAATGAACTACCTGCTGCGGTATTTCCCGAGCTCTATGACTTGTCCTTCTTCAAACGAGGTTTAAAGAGAGCATTACTTTCACGGGAGGCAGCGGCTTTGCTGTGTATACCCTGACATTAGTGAAATCCATGAGCAGCGGTTACCGTTTACCATCAGATGGGCCGTTCGCACGTCTGCCGCTAGCAGCAATAAAAAAAAAGGTTATTATAGGTTATTATAGCATTAATGATTATTTCAGTGATAGTGATATTATTATATTATAGATGGTCACTTACACTAGCCAACTCTTGATCTTTGTACTTATCCAGATATATTAGATCCAGATATAGATTTATATAGATACCTTGATTTTCAGTTTTTTTTATATAATATCTCTAGTTCTTTTAAATAACTATTCATGTATTATTAGGTCATTCAACTTACTACATTAACATTTGCATTGTTGTTCCACTAATTTTACAGTGTTAGATGAAGATAACTCGTGATCATGGGCTGTACACTTACGTCTGTGTAAATTTTGTGTATTCATATACCTACCGTCACTTTCTGTAACATACATTTCCATCATAGTTCAGAACATGATCGCGAGTTGCCTACATTATAAGACGTAAGTGGATGCTCCTGTTACACAAGATTCACACTGGAAGGCTACTACAGCACTTAATTTGGTAACTGCATTAATTATTTAAGTATTATGTATGTTCCTATTTACTATTTACAAGTAATTAATTACAATGTGAAATAGTTGCAGCTCCTTACAAAAACAAAATACTTATGTACCATAATGACACTGGCGATTAAAAAGAGTGGCCACGAGTTTTATTGCCCGTTCTTTCTCGTGGTGCCTACCTATTGCTTTGCGAACGAGGCAGTAAATGTAAATGTATAAGCATTAAGTTATTTACTTTAAAAATTGACGTTCATAAGCGTCACCTTGTGACCTAGATGAATAAATGATTTTGACTTTGACTTTAACCAAATATCACTATCACTTCTTCGCCAGCAAAAATAACTTTGTTTTCCTTATTTAATATATATATTTTTTTATCTTTTTAAAAAGAAAGCTCCCTTACTTGGAATAAATCCGGTGTCGCGGGAGACTTAACAAACATTCAATCAACGGACACAAAGAACACCTAGACTCGAAATAATAATTTGTGGATCACACAAAGTGTTGTCTCGTGTGGAAATCAAACCCACGACACGCGGTGCCGATGCCGTATCAAGCGGCGAAGCGACCGCTGGGCCACTACGCCAATCGTGCAGTAATTTTATGTGTATATTGTTTGTATTAAACGGCAAAGTTGTATTTGCGTTTTTTGTATATATGTGCTTATCTCAAGAACTACTGACTACGCACTACTCGCGCTCAAACCAATTTTCGTTGAAAGTTTTCCTTACGATAAAGCGTATATTTGTTTTTCATCTTCCACTCTTTTACTTTAAAAGTTAGATGGACACACACACACACATTTTACCACTTTGGAAGCGTCTACCTTTCAAGCGATTCACTTTGAGAAGCAATATTTTTAGGAAATTCAATGAAATTTTTTAAAATCTATCGATAGACTGCCTCCGTGGTCCAGTGGATAGCGTATGCGGCTGCTGATCGGAGGTCTTGGGTTCGATTCCCGGGTCGGGCAAAAGTGATGTGCCCGGTAACGGCGATAGGCTCTCCACCTATTACGTGGAATGTGGAGGAGCCTATTGCCGTTACTGGACACATTAACAGAGAATGCAGAAAACTCAGTAACACTTTTGCCCGAACCGGGAATCAAACCCGGGGCTTCACAATAAGCAGACGTATATGCTATCCACTGGACCACGGAGGCAGTCATCACATACTCCGGCTCTAATTTCCCGTAGTGCCGGGGATCTGAATGTATTTTCAAAAAAAGTGGTAAGGAAGACAAGATTGCGTGGCGTTGGTTTTGCAGCGATTCGTTTCTGTCACGAAAACCTATTTAGCATTTGGAGTAATACACATTATATACCTACGTCGACTTGGTGGCATAGCGGGAGTATTAACGATTGTCATGCCGAAGGTCGCGGGTTCGATTGCCGCTCTAGACAAACATTTGTGTGCGTCAATATTGTTAATCTTGGTCTGTTGTTATGTTCGTATTTACAAATAAAACATGTTTATCCATTGTCTAGTATCCACAGTAGGTACATGTTCTGCTTCAGTTTTTGTATATGGTAGAATATTAACACAATCTTATCTTGAAAAACTGGAAAAGTGAATATCAGATCAAGCACCACGAAGGTCTCTGTAGTCCCGCGAATTTTCATTTTATCGCATGGAAAGTGATATTAAATTACTCGAGTATTTTTAATTTACTAGTAGAACTTAATTGGTTGTGAGATTTCCCCTTTTGACTTCATTACACTAGTCGATATTTTTTTATTCCATTGCTTACAATAATTGACGATATAGTAAACTGAAGTTTTACTACTATTGAGGAAGTCTTTAATTAGCAGTGCACGGGTCCCAGCAAAGTAAATAATAATAATTTACACAGAACCGATATTAATTTACACACAATGAAATATTTATAGCCAGAAGAACCGATGGCCGTTGGAGCAGAAAGGTTCAGGAGTGGCGGCCGCGCAGGACGTCGTAGCGGAGGTAGGCCTCCCGCAAGGTGGACTGACGATCTTGTTGGGGTCGCGCGCAGAGTATGGATGCAGGTGGCTCAGGATCAGTCTATGTGGAGGGCCTTGGGGGAGGCCTATGTATGTCCAGCATTGGACGTCTTTCGGCTGATATGATGATGATGAAATATTTATTGTACTTTAAGTTTATTTTTACATAAGTAATTTATAAATAGGTACAAACCGTATTAATAAAATTCTTATGTTTCTGACTGGCGGACATCGCACAGCCAAACCTACTGCTCGCAAGATGCTAAAATTAGGCAGGTATATTCTTTGGATCGTAGGGGTGCACTAAGAAGGGTTTTTCCTAAATTCCCACGGGACCAGGCAAATCGGTTAAATTAACATAAAGTGTCCTGTAGTTAAATATAAATCATGTTTTATTTATATATACATTTAAATTTTTGGGTGTATTATGTAGAGAGCCAACTAGTATAAACTCAATTTCAGAACATTAATTCCATATCATGGTAGTAGAGCCTTGCTGATTTCAGCATGAATGGGCCGGCTTGACCGGGGAAGTACTACCCTTGCACAGAAAATCGATGTAAAGTAACAGTACCTAAACTGTTGCGTTCCGTTCGGTGAGTGAGAGTTCCGGAGGCCCTATCCCCTATTCCTTCTCCCTCATCCCACTCCTCATCCTATCCCTTTTCCCAACCCCAAGGGGCAGCGACGCACTTGTGACTCCTGTGGTGTTAATTTGGCGGCGGTAATTGCTTACCATCTGGCGAACCGGCTGGTCGTTTGCCAGCTATTACTATAAAAAATCCGTATCCATGGCAAACGAACTTTGGACTGCTGCGATCACGTCATCAATGTACTTACCTACTGTATTACTTGTATTGGGCCAGACCCCAAGATGATTTCAATTGCCCTGGGTCCACGCCTAGCCTACTGGAATGGTAGAGCCGCCCCAGTATGGGGAGAGTGACTAAGGTACACAATTTGTAGGGAGTATTCAAAGAGCATTCAGCAAGTATCGTGCGCCTCTCCCATGGGTGGAGGAAACGTGTCCCGGGTCCATTCACTTTGAAAAATTAACAACATAGTTTAACGATTCTTGCCTGAGACAAGCAGTGCCCTCTGTATCCTCTGAAGCACGGTAGTGCACTGATGTAAATACCAGACGCGGTCACCCATCAAAGTGTGCCCACCACTACGGACGGTAAGCCAAGTCACGCTATGAGCGCTACTATCATCGACTTAGAAAACCAATGGTGTAAAACGAGAAGTAGGTATAATGTAATGTGTAACAATTTTTTTCTTATAGACTCATGCCTGTTTTCCCGAAGGGTAGGCAGAAGTGTAACATTAGTAACATTACACCCACCTTTCGCCATGAATTTTTAGGTCCCACGTAATAGGGCGAGCCTATTGCCGTAACCGGGCACATCACCGGACTCCGTGCTGCTACTGAGAATTCGGAAAAGCCCAGTAACACTTTTGCCCGATCCGCGACCTCCGATTAGGAGTCGCATACGCTATCCACCGGACCACGGAGGCAGCCAAATAATTCTTATCGTCCTTAATATTTGTTTTCTTGATACATTGCAGTTAATGTATGTGGTGGTATTGTCAAAATATATACTTGAATGTGATATTTAACACGTGTAAAGAAGGAAAGAAAGTATTCTTTATGTTCTTAAGATAGCTCCTTACAAAAAACAACTAGCAATTAGGACATCTGGGAAAAGATTTTGACGATGCCTCCTACTGAATTTCATAATGTTTATTCTCACTTTTATATAAACAATAAGAAATTGCGCGGAATAAGCAATTACCGTCACCAAGAATGGAAATCACTTGAAAATAAAATTGTTGATGGTAGAATTATTCAAATCTGAACCCGTTACCACCCGTATTATTTTAGCAGTAGGAGGACCATCCGGTACCAAATCTCCAACAGCGATTTGTCATTTAACCAAGATTCTTTGTTCAAACTTTCTCTGAGCATTAAAAAAAAATAAGATGCCCGAAGAAAGTCCGTAATTTAAAACACGAAAAATCAGTTCACCCAACATTAAGGGTTAACTGGAAACATTCGGGGAATATTACCTGCCATCAGCGATAATTCACTATAGTGATAATTTGAGCAACATCGGATATAATTTTACACACCACCACACTCACCCGTATGGCAAGGTCACCTTAAGGAGGCATAACGTTTTTTCCTGGCAGTTACCGCAAGGAACTTATTAGATGCCATAAAAATATTTTTGAATTTAGAACCGTCTATGTAGAGAGAAAGCAATGGAATCTTAAGAAATTTATAGGAAAATATTGAAAAATAAGTTCAATGTCCACACCTATCTTCTTTCAAACTTACCCAATTTAAATGAACATACCATCAAATGAAAGAGCTCTTTTCAGCGCGTGTTTTAGGCCTATAACGAAACGCCTACCTCAATGAGAACCAGATATATAGAAGCAGAAAGTCATTGACTACGGCTACGAAAACGTAAACAATGTATGGGAGAAAACTGTTTTTGCATATAACTTGATGAATGTGCAAGTTAGGTAATTTTTAATGCTTGATGACAAATCTATACAGCGAGAGCTTTCATTTAAAAAAAAAATCATGCGAATCGGTTGCGTAGAACGGGCTGGCCGACTCGTATTACAAAACACAAATTCTTTTAATATATAGAAGATAGTCAGTTATACATTTTGACGAAGCCTTCTTCATAGTTATGTAAGTAGACTTTGTCACAGTATTTCTGGTACAGTTATACGATTAACTAGATCATCTATTTTTATACTCTATTGTAAACAAAGTGAATGAATGGTTATTTTCCAAGAAATCTTAATATATAAAATCCTTGCGTTATTGACTGACTGACAGACACGCTACAGCCAAAACTATTGGGCGCAGGAAGCTGAAATTTGGCATGTATGTTCCTTGGGGACCGTAGGGGTGCACTAAAAAGGAATTTCCCGAAATCCCACGGGATCGGCCAAAACAAGTACATTAAAAAAAATGCAGGCGTAGCTGCTGGCGTCCTCTAGTACTGTATACGAATGCAATGAACCAGTCACCTGTCGCCGAAACCTAGCTTTAAGGAGTCACAATCAATAGTTTTTTAATTCAACTTACTAACGGCCTGTTTCAATATTTGATCTATCGATGGATTTGGCTACTAGAGATACTTATATGATTGACATAAGCTCCATACAAAGAAAAGATGGATGGATTGTGTGAAGGGTGACATGAATGAAAAGGGAGTGAATGATGAGATGACGTCTGATAGGAGAGAATGGAAGAGAAAGACATTCTGCGCCGGCCCCAAATAATATGGGAACAGGGCAGGCAGAAGAAGAAGAAGATAAGCTCCATACAAAATCGTCATCAGCCCTTTATACTGTCCCACTGCTGGACACGGGCCTCTTCCCATTATGAGAAGGGTAAGCCCATAGTTTACCACGCTGGCCAAGTGCGGGGTGACTTCACATGTCTTCTAGAACATTATGGAGAACTCGCACACATGCAAGTTTCCTCACGATGTTTTCCTTCACCGTTTAGCGAGCGATAGTTAACAATTTAATATGCACATAACTCCGAAAAGTCATCGATGCGTGCCGTGGATTCAAACCCGGAGCCTCTGCATAGTAGTCTGTCAGTCTCTCCACTAGGCTATAGGTGCTTCCATACAAAATATGATACATCAAATATGGAATATATAATAGAGGCTATATGATCCGTGTCCTCACTCCTCCTCCACCTCACAAGTCCTACCAGAAGATCTCACTAATATCATTATCCTAGGACAACTAACATAGTGTGGAAAACTGCATTTTCTTTTATTTTTGATCATGCAAGCGATATTCTGGACATATGGGCATTGGGAGAGGCCTATGTCTAGTGGACTGCTAATTGCTGTAAATGAGAGAATGATTCGAGTCAGGATATTCGGCACAGCTATTCAACACGAATACTCGTTGAACATAATAAGGCAATGATACCCTAGTGGAGATACCAACAGCGTTACCATGATTATCCATTTTTGGATTCCGCAGCCAAAAATGGAAAAAATAAAACCCTTATAGATTCGTCATATCTGTCTGATTTTCCATCCGTATGGGTATATCACAGACATTTTATGCCAAAACTATTGAGACTACAGATTTGAACATTGGTAGGTAGATGCATTGTGTAAACGCTTCACAAAATAAAATAAAATAAAAATACTTTATTTCAGACCGTGGTCCATAATTGTTAGTAATAACAAACCTTAATAAACTATGTTAGTAAAAAGATACAAGGGATTTAATTTAAATATCTTTTGCGCTCCCTTGACACACCGGGTACATTCACATGTACATGCACCCAGTGTGCCAAGATGGCGCAACACGGCTTATCACTAATGACCCTCAGAATGCTGTTGACGCTCCCACGCATTCTGCGCATCATGGATGCTGCTCGTTTTCTTACGATGGCATTAAAACCATCTATATGTGCGTCGGCAAACATTCCTGATGCGCTGCAGTAACGCGGGAGCCCCAACAACATCCTGAAAGCATTATTATACTGAACTTTGAGGGCGTTGTATGCCCTTTGCGTATACCGAACCCACAGGGTGCACGTGTACAGCGCGAGCGATTGGCAAAATGCCTTGAATAGTGTTATTTTCACTTTTGGTGTACAACGTGCAAACCTGCGGGCCAACATATTGCATCGGACAGCCAACGCCCTCCGTTCTCTTTCCATATCTGAGTCATCTTTCAAAGTCTCAGTAACGATGTGCCCCAGGTATTTAAAATCTAGCACCCTCTCAAGGGATACACCTTTGATCATGACCGGTGGAACGTACGCTGGTTTTTTGTGCTTTAGGTACTCTGAACACCAGTAACTTACTTTTTTGCACATTGTACACAAGTCCATGTGCTTCTGCATAGGTCTCACAGACTGCCAACAACCTTCTGAGTGCATTGACTGAGGGACTCAGCAGCATCATGTCGTCCGCGTAGCTAATACTATTGACACAGAGGCCGTCTACAGAACAGCTGACATACGTACTGCTGAGCTCCACAATCAGCTGATTTATGTACAGGTTGAAAAGCGCTGGCGAGGTCAACCCCCCAAGCCGTTGTTTCTCAAAGGGAATCGTTTGAGAGATATAAACGTTACCAAAGCGGCAAAACATGGATAAAACCATTTAACTTTTAAAGTAACAGAGTGACAATACAAACACGTTGGACAACAAAGTTATTTTTACCGGCGAAAAAGTATCGTTGCATGTATCAGCCAACAGTCGCTCCGCGATAGATTAACGGCCATTTTCAATATTCGAACTATAGATAGCTAGGATGATAGATAGATATCACATAGATATGTAGATTTTATCTTCGTGTTTGACATATTTTGTATGGACCTTATGTCAAAAACTGCCAAAAACGAATCTAAAATCTACAGATCTATCTATAATTCGAACATTGAATTCCGTAGTTAATTTGCAAAAAATCCATCCAAAAAAAATTTCAAAGGATCCTAGTTCAGTTACTATGTAAGTTGTCGTATGAGTACACACAATATTAATACTAGGAACAGGCACAAATTATGTGTACCATATTTCCGTTTACACAAAACGCATAGCTCTTTTATTGGGCTTAGTATAAGAATGTTTAATAAAATACCAAGTAATATTTTAGACTTTCCTTTAAGGTCGTTTCAGACAACTGTTAAAAATAATCTTATACTAAAGGCATAATATAATTTAAATGAGTATCTTGACGATAAGTACGCTTGGAAATAAATATTCTTTTATTAGGTCAATTTATTTTTATTATTAGGTCAATAGGCAGTTTTATAGTGTAGTTAATTACCGTATTTTCTTTTTATGCTACATTTGCATTCTTGTTCTACTCTTTTTATTATAATTTATCGGATTTGTGAGGTGAGGGTAACTCGTGGTCATGAACTGCTAACTAATAGATTGTAAATTGCTGCAAGTTCATATACCATTACTTTTCGGAACATACTGTTCCACCATAGATCAGAACAGTCATGTTCGCGAGTTGCTTACATCAAAAGGCGTAAGTGGATGCTCCTGTTTCACCATATTCACTTTGGGAGGCTTACTAAATGAACATAATTTATTGCTTGAGTATGATATCAATAACTATTAACTTTTGCAATAGTAGATAACTCACAATGTGAAACAGTTGCAGCTCCTTACAAATATAACATGTAAAACCATTATACTGGCAGTTAAAAAGAGTGGCCACGAGTTTTATTGTCCGTTCTTTCTCGTGGTTCTACCTATTGCATTGCGAACGTGACAGTAAATGTAAATGTAGAATCATCTAGTAATTAACTTTCACTTTTGACGTTCATAAGCGTCACTTTGTGGCCTAAATGAATAAATGATTTTGAGTTTGAGTTTACATTATGGAAGAATCTCAGACATGCAGCTTTCCTTTTCATACGATGTTTTCCTTCACCGCTTAGGTAACACGCGATAATTAACCTCTGCGTCTGTCGATCTCTCCACTTGGATATCGCTGCCTTTTAACGATGATTGTGATGCTACAAATACGCGTTGAGATGCCGGTCAATGTGAGTCGATTTCTATGCACAGTGTGTCCCAAGGTACCATTGTCTTTTACTGTCTATTCGTTATATGTTGTTCGTACGTAGGTATATTTATTTTATTGTCGAGCCAAGCTGCATCCAGTATGGGAGACCGGGTATGATTGTCACACGGGTTGGTTGTCACAGAGGTCATAATATAATTGTAATAAGTCCATTAAACGGCATGTCGGAGTACGCTGACATGAGGTACAAATGGATGTGCTGCTCCCTCGCTCCTACCACGCCGTTTAATCGTCTGTTATGGCTTCTGTGACAACCATCCAGTGTGACAACCATACCCGGTCTTCCCTAGTGGGCTGCGGCAGACTGATGACGATGATGATGATGATGATGTAGGTGTAATACGACACCCACATTTCGCCATGACTTGATGGGTCCCACGTAATAGAGGGTGAGCCTATTGCCGTTACTAGGCACTTTGCCAGACTCTGTGCTGTTACTGAGAATTCAGAAAAACCCAGTCTTAACACTCGAACCCGGGACCCGATCAGCAGACGCATACGCTATTCACTGGACCACGGAGGCAGTCAGGGGTCTTCATTTAATATGATTATCCGTAGATGTTATCAAAACTAAAATGGGTTACAAATTGATAGGTACTAAAAACAATTTACCAGTCAGCTCTCAGATCGTAAATTCTATTGATAAACATTTGACAACATTGTATGAACTTAATAGGAAATAATGAAGAAATTAGGAAGTAGTTAAAACATTGCACCGTATTACGCTTTGTGCTTCTGACACAATTGAACACTGACGGTGCAATTGATCCGCCAATTTAACGTCACTCAGCAAGCTAGGGAGAGCCCTATGCTCGGTGTTTCTCTGAAGAGATCCAATGTAATCGACATAGCTAGCAAATAATTAGCAAGCTTGAGTGGCATTTGTCGCAGAACCGATAACCGGTTTAGTAGACCTGTTCTAGAGAGGAGACTGCTTTTTTTTTGTTTAAATTACGATGGATGCCTGGATTATTTGAAAATACAATTAAATCCGGTAAGCGGCGGGCGCTGTAGTCGATGTGTCACCGTGTGTTTAAGTGCACTTAACTATGCATAGTTGCCTAAGTATAATAACTAAAGATAAATCACACCCAGACACAGATCAAAGCGTCGTCATCACGACTCAAGGTTTGTCCGCAGTGGAAATCAAAAACTCGACATTTGGCTTGGTAGTCAAGTTCACTCACCACTAGGTCAACGGGCCAGTCAAAGCCCTTGATATCCATTGTATTAAATTAGCTTAGTTAGTGATGAAAATTATCACATACGTTTTAATAGTCGCCTTCAGCCTTCTTCTTCTCCTTCAGCCTTCTTGTCAAGGCACCATTACAGTTACCCGACCCGCGGTGAACCTTCAAAGATGCACACACCGTGGAAAGCGTGCTTTACAGCTTACAGCCGTCATATACCTACCTACCTTACCTATGTATTTTTTCATTTGTATTTTTTTCATATGTATTTTTTCATTGCGCAGGTGGAAACATCCTCGCTTCCTCGGCCTTTGTGACAGAACTACGTGTCGCCGGCTTTGCCATCTCCTTGATCGGCATGACTTCATATAAAAAACGACAGCGTTCCAAGTCCTCCCGCTACGGACCATAAACAGAATAACAGTTGAGAGCCAGAGAATAACAGAACTGTACGGTCTGCCGCAATTAGGTCACGGCGTAGCGATACCTAAGTTTAATATACCACCAACGTGTGCAGCGCCGTCCTCGCCTGTGGCGCTACAGCGCCCACGATTGTGACGCCAGGTATACGAGAACCCTGAAAATATAATAATATTTTGAGGTAGTCATAGTATATTAAGACTCATTTCGAAGATTCTCAGCCAGCTTTTCTTCAATTTTTTTAAGATATCCTTAACACAAGATAATATTTCCTTTGCATATAATGAAATGAAATATTTTATTCGCTGAGAATATAGTACATAAGATTGTTACATAATAAGGAAAAGCCCGACATACTCGCCTAAGATGGCATGCGAATTTTAAAAACGTATGCTAACATTAACAGTATCATATTAACAATACCATGAGTTAGATTATTATCAAATTAAACTAAGGAACTAAAAAAACTAGTACAATATTAAATGCCTATAAGATAAAAATTCGTTCATGTTGTAAAAACACCCATCTAAGAGCCATTTAAATAATTGTTTACGAAATAATCTTAATGGATACTCACGAATCGTAATAGGAATCGAATTGAATATTTTTATAACCATCATGTAGCTATTTTTTTATGCAGAGCTGTAGAACATTGCAACATAGCAAGTTTTGTGGAGTCTCTGGATAGGTGTTTTTGTTGTCACTAGCTTTTTCAAACCATTCTGAGTGATTTCTAACAAACATAGCTATTTTCGAAATATATAAAGAAGGTAAAGTAAGCAGCTTTAACTTTTTAAATAGTAACCTACATGAATCAAGTGGGCGTGTACCGTATATGGCACGGGTACTTTCTTTTTTTTTGTACGAGGAATGCTCTATTAATGTCTGTGGAGTTACCCCACAATAATATGCCATATCGTAGCACTGAGGCTACGTATCCATGATAGGCGGTGATTGCAGCCTTTTCGCTAACAACCCTTTTCAAATTTTTCAACGCGCATTAGTAAGACGACTACAGATGCTTTTTATTTGAGGCTTCCATAACACCTAAAAATTTTACGTGGTCCACTTCTTGTATGGATTGATCTAAACCTTTAATACATAACTTGTTACGGTTGTTATGATAATTGTGAAATTGAAAATTTTTTGATTTGATAGGATTATGTTAAGATTATTTGCTTCTAGTCAGTAGCCTTACACAATCTATTGTAGAGTTTAAAATAATTTCATGGCTATCAATTTTATTTTTGTCTGGTACAATAACTGAAATATTGTTAGCAAAAAGGATATATTTATGAGCTATTGCATTGGGTATATCATTAATGTATCAAATAAACAGGAACGGTCCTAGTACGCTCCCATGTGGGACCCCGAAATGATTATTTTGATATGTTGATTTGAACTGTCTGCACATTGATTTTTTATCCAACTGGGTAATCTCAACACATTGTTTACGATTTGTGACGTAACTTTGGATCCAAATTAGTGCGGTTCCCCTTATTCCATACCTGTCACATTTATTGAGTAGGACATCATGTCGGACAACGTCAAATGCCTTACTCATATCGAAAAATATGGCAGATACCTGTTGAATAAATACACTTAAAGTATTAATAATCATTTATTTATACATAAATATGGTATTAAAAGGTCTTACAATCCAATATGTCACACATGTTTAGAAAGTAATATATGCATAAAAATAAGTCACACAAGTCTCAAGGTTTACCGTCGTTTGGGTCTTGAGTTGGTCATACCAAATTTGAGTATATGCCAAAGCCACTGTAACCCAAACTTCACAATGGTCCATCGTTCTTACCTGTATTGGGTGCATGTGCTGACAAACTTTCAGTTTCAGCTTTTATAAAACAACGAAGTTCTGGGGTTCACGGGCTCTTGCTCTATTAGCCATTACCAAAGATGACTTTTATAGTCGAGTTTGTGTAAGAAAGGGCGAGTGGACACGCTCGGACGCCAACATTGAGTCAGCAGCGGCAACCTTGTCACGGTCCCAGTCTAGCGAGATATCTGGTGGAATGCTATGCTTAGGCAGCGCAGTGCCGTGACTAGGTCGCGGCAATGAGGGTATTTGGAACTTCTTCTGGCACCAGACAGTACTCCGTAAGTATCAGATCAAAATTTCTGTCAGATATGTACAGACGTATACACATAAATGATACGAAAAAATGATACATCTGCGGTGTACGAAAATATAGGCGCTTTGACAATTTTTGCAGGTATCTGGACCTGATATCTCAGTGCTGCCGCATAGTGAGGTTTGTCTTTTGTCTGGTTCTAGAGAACGCCGCCTTATCGCAGTTTTTCTGTATAGGGAACCATCTAGCGATGTGGGAATAGGAACTTCACCGGCCTCTACCTAAGTCCTAGCCTGGACGTTGGGAACGTTGCTAGTCAACCTCCAACCACCGAAAACGATCAACCCTGCAAGCAGCGAACCCGAAAACCGTGTCCAACAAGTCTTCACGTGCGCCTCCCATAGTGACAAATGAAATGGCGGAGTCCACCAGCACCAAACACCAAGGCAGTACTGGAGGAGATAGTTTGTTATTCACACAACTCCTCCGTCAGCCCCGCCGAGTAACCGAGAGACGGGCCGCAGAGTTTCTTATTGTTGATCCAATTCTTTACACTGTTTGCACTTCACAAACAACCAACCCAAGACCTAGAGCGTAGCTCACCAGCATCTGTCCGTATGAACCTCTTAAATTGGTGTTCCACAAAACGGCCCCCGAATGCAATGAAAATTTTAAAATTAAACTTGTTATTGACTTTTTAGTTTGTTTTTTTTTTTGCAGAGTAGTCGTGTTTTTTAATTTTTTTATTATTATTTTTTTACATTGCAGTCGGGTTTTTTAGTTTTTTTAATTACGTTTTTTTATTTCTTGCTTTTGAGTTCAAAACGTCGTAAAATCTGTAAAGTTAAAGTTAAGGTCAAATATGTTTATTCAAGTTGGATTCAGTACAAATGTCTTTTGCACGTCATACGTTGTATCTAAAACATAATTGTTTAGTCCACAACTGAGTTAAGTGTCAAATCAATTGTGGTTGTTGCAATGAGTGCTGTAATGTCAGTCAGGTATAATCACAGAGGAATAACTAAAGCAGGTATAATATATTATAGTCTATGATGTCAGTGCCGCCCAGAGGTGCCGCCGAATAGGTATCTAGTCTATATATTAATACGTGAAGCGAAATTTTGTGATCCCTTTTTACGAGAAATGCGCGAACGGAGGATTATGAAATTTGGCACACTTATTGCTTACATGTAGAAGGTGTGCAGAATACATCTATTTTTATAAAATATGCATTAGAAATATATAATTTTAATGAAAATATACGATACCACTACCACTTTTGTTTTTGCACACACACATGCATAGCATCGTATACGTATACAATATCACTTTTTAATTTACGATTATGGACCCACAGACTATCAAACTGAAAAGAGGTTAATAATACATGTATATATCGATGCCTTACGGCCAAAAGAGGCTAACCGCCACTTTACAAACTTTACAGGAGAGTAGTTTAAAGTTCAAAATAAGTGAAAAAAAATCATAGAAAATTTTCTGTACGTTCCAAAAGTTTCAAAATTTAACCATATAGTTTTTGATTAGGTCTCTACGAAATGACATTGTTAATTAAAACAAATCACACTACTAACACTATTTACTGTAGCTTACCCTCAAATTGTCCTTATTATATCAACAGGAAAAAACGTCGTAAATGAAAACAACCCAATGAATGAGTTCCAACCCAAATGATTTTACTGCACCATTTATTTTATTTCTGTTGAAGAAAAAGAACATACCTGTGCTTTTTCTGTTCATCAAGTGGAGCCAATATGACATATAGTCCAGTCACTTTAGGCAAAAAACGGGGTCAATCTCGGAATTTGAGATAATAAGCTGGAAACTTGTATACAGCTTCATTTTGGCGTTCTAAAAGTTGTCTCAAAAGTCTCATATTATCTCGTGTCTGCGTCGTAAGTTATTCGAGGTCAAAGGTCACGAAAATCGTTTTTTTGCAATTATCTCCGTTTCTATGGTTCCAATCATTTCAACACCTACTATAAAAATTGAAGATAAAACAAATTGCCACAACTTTTGTCTCAACTTTTTTTCTGTACGCCTAACCCTTTTCGAGATAGAGAGCGGAGAGCACCCAGCGCTCAGGCATAATTATATTATTATACTGTTCTTTACTTGAACGTTAAGTACGTTCAAGTAAAGAAAAAAATATTCAAAGCCAAAAATGCTTATCTCACAGTTTAGAAATATAATTTTTATCCAACCACCATAATACAAAATACACCAAAAATAACTGTCGTTTATGATGAAAAACTTAGTGTTAGAAGTTCTAACACTAAGTTTTTCTACTACACTAAGGTTACACTAAGGTTTACACTTTACACTAAGGTTCTAACTTTACACTAAGGTTCTAACTTAGAACCTCAATTCCTTTACCGCTTAAGCGACAAAAAGTTTGTCCTAGAGCCACGAAACTTAGACCATTAGACGCAGAAAAAAAAGCCGATTCTAACCATATATATAAATCGATTTCGCAAAAAATGTCGCTTACCCCCTTTTGGCCGGCAGGCATCGATATACTTTTTGTTCAAGGTTGTCCTATTCTGCCTAAGTGAGTTTGTATTTTTGAAGTAATACTTCTTTAGGCGCGTTATGAAAAAATTTCACTCTCATAATTTTTGTGTGTGACACTAAATTCTCACGGGAAAAGTTTTAATTTCTACATTCACAATATGGCGGACGGGACTTCTTTTATAAATAAAAATAATATGGGTATCATTTTCGGGGTTTCCATGAATTCTGATCACGAAAATGACATCTATTTGGTAATCCAAGATGGAGGACGAGACATTAAAAAAATATGGTTATCGTTTTCGGGGTTTTCATGCATTTAGATCACGAAAATGACATCTACTTGGAAATTCAAGACGGCGGCGGACAAGAAATTTTTAATAAAATTAATATGGGTATCTGTTTGAAATAGAATTAGTTTTTATTATAGGTCAAGTCGATTAGATCGATTGAGTAACATTTTGTTTAGTCTATTGAAAATTTCTGACAATGGTCACACTGAACTGTCACTTCCGTTGACGCAGCGTGCCTTGTACCTAATTAATAAATTGATCGTCCTTTGAATTAACGCGAATTGAATTAACTTGCAAATACGTAATTGCCGCTTTTGACTTCCGGCAAAGTTTGTTGTAAATTGATGACATATTGAACATTTGTGAAAAGTTTTGTGAACCGCAAACGTGCATCGTGGTCTGGAGAAGGACTTCGCCGAATTGTACACTGGTATCTATTGATTCTCTTGTTATTTTGGCCAAAATTATGAGTTAATCCTATAGGTCCACTTCAAGAACATCACCAGGATATATAAGGTAAAATTTTCATGTACCTACTCAATACTTTACTCACTGTGCAACGCAGTGCATTGTGTCTGGATATATTGTCTATCGTGGTCAGGTAGATGTATTACACCTTCCACTGCGCACTTCTGATACACCTTCCTGCCTGGCTACGGTAATTCTAGACATAAATTTTGGTAGCAGAGCGTGGTTAACTGTGCCTATATTGTAAACTTGTATCTTAGCCGTTGATTGTATCTGAACTCAGATTGGTGTTGTATGAGCTATATATCTCACCTTGTAGACAGTATTGTAGTGTTTTTCAGGTCAGTTATTGTCTAAAATACATAATATTTAATTGTATAAGTTGACCTAGATAATTTGAAACACTTTGTCACACATAACCTCAATCAGTCATTGTTGATTTGTATTGTTGAAAAATCTAACTTAAATTTGTTGTTGCATTAATAAGTCACTTTGATTGGATACATATCAGTTATATGTATCAATTGATTTAGTTTATTGCATATATTGATATATTAAGTTTGAACCTTACATTGTTAAACCTTGTTATAATATAAAGATAATATTGTTAGGTAACACATATTCTGTGCTTACTTACTATTGTATATCTCAAATAATACAGCCAGTCTGTCTGTTGCAAGTAATTAGTTAATTTATTTGAATATTTAACTTTAATTAACTTATTCGAAGGTTCAACTTTTGATAACTTTTGTGTTTGTTTCAATATACTGAAACTTTTAATTTTGCTGGGCAGTAAATACCTGTCACTTGCCTGCACTTGCAGTAAACAGGCTAATACTTTGTTGGTTTCAAAGAATTAAGAAAAATTAAGTTTTGATTGTTAATTTTATTTAACGCTTGTCCGGGCTCTTTTGAAGTTTGATTATGTCAGCTATCAAGGACTTGCGTGCGGCTGCTGGTGCTATTGCATCAGATTTGCGCTGGTTTGCCTCGGCCAGTGCTTTAGTGAACCGGCCTGATCGCCAGCAGGCCTTACTTCAAAGGTGCGAGCGGATCGATGATCGCCTGGCAAGTGTGGAACAGCAGTTCCGCACTTTCAGCGCTTGCTGTCTTGAAGTGTCAGTCACTGATTTCACTGCTGACCAGCGAAATAAGGTCAGTGAAGACTATGCTCAGGTCTTAGACCTGTATGATGCTGTCTCCAATAGTGCGAGACAACTAGTTGCCGATAGGGAAGGGCAACCCGGCCTGAAGCAGGAGCTTCCTAGGTCAGCACCGGGGCTGGTGAGTAGGCTCCCTACTTTGGACCTCCCCCATTTTGATGGCTGCCTAGGAAGCTACCTGGGCTTCGTTAATTTGTTCGACAGCCTAGTCAATGATAGGGCTGACCTTCGGCCGGCACAAAAGTTGGTCTATCTAATGTCGGTTCTGGATGGGGAGGCTAAGGGCCTCATCCAGCATCTGCCCGTGTCTGACGAGGCGTACCAGACGGCTCGGGACCTAATTACCCGTAGGTACCATAATAAGCGTGGCCTCGCCGATTGTGACACGCCGGTGGTGACACGCCGGCTAAGACGCAGCCGCCCAAGGTCAAGGAGCAGGCTCGCGGTCACACCCGAGCCAATGTTGACCGGCGCCCTCCTCGCTTTGCGGTCACGCACATCGAGCAGATTTTGGGTTTGCCGACGCTCACCCGGGTCTCTGGGTTGCGCACCCAACTGTTGAACCCGCTCTTGGTGGCCATCAACGCACTTTAGTGCCTTGACCTGCCCGTAGACCAATGGTCCTATTTATTGGTGCACATTGTGTTAAAGAAGCTGCCTGCCGACCTGAGGTCGCGGTTTGAACAGCGCTTTGGAGTGGATAGCGCGACCCATCTGCCCCCCTTTGCTGACCTGGAGAGGTTCCTGGAGGATGAGTGCCGGGTCTTGGACAACTCCGGTGGTGACACGCCGGCTAAGACGCAGCCGCCCAAGGTCAAGGAGCAGGCTCGCGGTCACACCCGAGCCAATGTTGACCGGCGCCCTCCTCGCTTTGCGGTCACGCAGAACCCAGCGGAGTGCTCCTACTGCAAGGTCACGGGGCACAGAACGGCCAGTTGTAGGGCATTCTTGGACCTACATGTCGCCTCTCGTAGGCGCATCGCGAATGCCCGCCGCCTTTGCTTCTCTTGCTTGGGGTCCCACTACCAGCGAGACTGCCCAAATTCTCGCCCCTGTCCTCACTGTGGAGGACAGCATTTGGACATTCTCTGTATGAATGCCAGAGAGGTAGGCCGCTTGTCCAACCAGCCGACGTCGCGCACGGGCGGGTGTTTTGAAGGTGGCAGCCGAGGCTCACGGGCGCGCAGCCGAGAGTCGCCTCGCTCAATTGATCGCCACTCGCCCCGCTTGGAGAGCCGTAGCGTGCGCACGCCTCCTCTCTCTCGAGCACCAGAATGCGCGACCGCCCAGCGTCACCAGCACCATGACTGCTGCCCCAGGTATTCCCCTTCTTTGGCGGAGCGTCCCCGCCTTGACTCGCGCCCACCTCGTTTTGGGCGGGTGCGTCACTATGACCCCCCACAGATGGCGCGCGGATCGAGTCATCGCGCTTTTGAGGACTTCAAGCCGCACCCTCATTTTGACTTGCCTGGTCCTGGCCAACGGTCGCCGCCCAGGCAACAATAGGTCATTGACCCCTGCCCTATAACGCCAACCTCCCCCATTGAGACCGTTATCCTACCAACGGTTGCTGTTAGGGTCTGGGGACCCACGGGGACCTCTGTTGTTGTTCGTGCACTATTGGACACAGGTTCTCAAGGTTGCATTGTTTCCACTTATTTGGTAGGGCAGGTTAAATTGAATATGGGCTCTTTTCCAAATTGTATACGGGGCATAGGTGATGTAGCCTCTAATGTTGAAGGGCAAGTTAAGGTTTTGTTTGGCCCTGTTGAATCTTCACACCCGAGGATTAAAACCTCGGCTATTGTGTTGAAGAATATTTTGGGTATGCACCCACAGAAACAGCTACCTGCTGCTGTGGTGAATGTGACATCGGGATTGGAACTGGCAGACCCCAAATTTGACACACCGGGACAAATCGACTTGTTGATTGGCTCTGATGTCCTCGGTGGAATTTTGATTGGTGGGTCTTGGTGCCAAATGGTTTGACTGCCATCCCGACCATATTTGGATTTGCTTTGATGGGACCTATACCTAGGGACCCCCTCCACCCGAACTTGATAATTTGTTGGCTGTAGGCTCCGCTCTCTCTGATGCGGTTCAAAGGTTTTGGGAGGTAGAGGAGCCTCCTCAAGCTGCTCGTTTGAATCCAGAACATGAGGAGTGCGAGCTGTTCTTCCAGAACAACACTGGTCGACTCCGTTCTGGTCGGATTATTACGAGGCTACCCTTCCTGTCTGTTCGGCCTCCGCTTGGTGAGTCACGACCTTTAGCTGAAAAGAGATTGTTGGCTATGGAGCGTCGCATGGGTCGTGATCCGGAGCTCAGGCAGAAGTACATTGAGTTCATGAGAGAATATGAACAATTGGGACACATGTCAGTGTCAAATTTGGATTGGCGTTCGGTGGAGCATTACTTTCTCCCGCATCATGCGGTATTGAAGCCATCGACTGGCAAGCTGCGCACAGTGTTTGATGGTTCTGCGCAGACTTCAACAGGCGTATCCTTGAACCAGTGCTTGCATTCTGGTCCCAAGTTGGTCAAGGACCTTTGTGACGTCATCACCAGCTTCCGACGACATCAGGTTGTCTTTGTGGCCGACATAAAAATGATGTTCAGGCAGACTATTATCCACCCTGATGACCGTCGCTTCCAGCTGATCCTTTGGAGAGAGTCTCCTCGCGATCCCATGGTCGTCTACGAGCTCAATACTAATACGTACGGGTTAAGGTCAAGCCCCTACTTGGCAATACGTTCTCTTTGGGAGCTCGCAGACCGCGAAGGTTTACGTTTCCCAAGAGCCTCCGCCATCTTGAAGGACGATATTTACGTCGATGACATTTGCTCGGGCGCCTCCACAGCGGACGAGGCGATCCTCCTGCGGGACGAATTGATTGGTATTTTGGCCTCCGCTGGTTATGAGTTGCGCAAATGGATTTCCAACTCACCAGCGCTTTTGGCGGGCTTACCCGAGGATCATCAACAAGATCCACATTTGTTTGAGATTGTTGACAACCCCGCCATGATGGCTGTTCTCGGCGTTCAGTACAGACCAGTCCAAGACATCTTTACGTATAACGTAGACTTGAAATTGCCTTGTTCTTGGACTAAACGTCTCGTGTCGTCTACTGTCGCCAGAACCTTTGATCCGAACGGTTGGATTTGTCCTATCATATTTTGGGCAAAATGCTTCTTGCAGAAGCATTGGACAGCAGGATTGACCTGGGACGAATCTCTGCACGGCGCTCTTGTTAAGGAATGGACCTCCTTTGTATCCTCACTTCCTACCGTCAACGAGATCTCCTTGCCTCGTCCCATCCTTCCTCCCGGGAAGTACAAGGTCACCCTTCACGGGTTTTGTGATGCCTCGGAACGTGGTCACGCCGTGGTGTACTTGCGCACAGTTGGTGCCTCGGGTCAGGTGAGGGTTTCCCTGATCATAGCGAAGAGCAAGGTTGCACCCCTTCGGACATCTTTGACCATTCCGAAATTGGAGCTCTCGGGAGCAGCCCTACTTGTACGCTTATTGAATCACGTGTCTAACACTTTGGGTAAAAGCATTTGTATTGATGGGACCTACGCCTGGACAGACAGCCAAATTGTTCTTTGTTG
Source organism: Euclidia mi (assembly GCA_944739405.2). Classification (NCBI taxonomy): domain Eukaryota; kingdom Metazoa; phylum Arthropoda; class Insecta; order Lepidoptera; family Erebidae; genus Euclidia; species Euclidia mi. The sequence goes on from OX123199.2 coordinate 40,885,677, forward strand.
GTTGAAGGCTTCTGTCCACACCTTGGAGGTATTTGTCGCTAATCGCGTTTCCCAAATCCAGAAATCCGAAGTCAAACTTGTTTGGAGACACGTGCCAGGTGAGCTCAACCCCGCTGATTGTGCCTCGCGCGGATGCTTGACGCCTAGTTTGATAGGTCATTCGCTGTGGTGGGGTCCGGAATGGTTGAGTCGACCAGAAACTGATTGGCCTCGAACGCCAGTTTTGAATACTGCTAATTTGCCGGGCCTACGAACACTCGCTCTTGAGAAGGTGGAATGCCCCTTCGACCCCGATTTTTTGTTAAATAGTTACAGCTCCCTCGACAAGTTGTTAGGTGTCACTGCTTGGATAAAGCGTTTTGTTTTTAATTTTAGGCACCCACAACAGAAACGACTGACACCGTTTCTCTCACCACAGGAACGACATTCGTTCTGTGCAATTGGCGCATTTTGAGAAGGAGATTGCTATCCTTAAGTCAGGGAGATCGAAATTATCCGGAGATGTATCTAAATTGAACCCCTTTTTGGACGAAACGGGTCTCTTGCGCGTTGGAGGGCGTCTCAAGAACGCCAACCTCCCTTATGGGGCACGTCACCCCCTTTTGTTACCTAAGGACGGTCATTTGGTACGCTTGTTGGTAACTGACCGTCACCTTAAAAATTCGCATGCTGGTTGTAATGCTTTGTTGGCCATTTTGCAACGCGAATTTTGGATTTTGTCTGCCCGAAGAATTATTCGGAGTGTAGTCTTTCGCTGCATCCCTTGCTATAAGCTCAAGGCTTCTACCATGCAGCCCTTGATGGGAGACTTACCGGCAGATCGCGTAACTGAGAGCAGGACGTTTGACGGTGTTGGCACGGACTTCGCAGATCCCTTTTTGGTGAAAACGTCGACACTTCGAAACAGCAAGACTGTTAAGGCCTACTTGTGTGTTTTTGTTTGTCTCTCCACAAAGGCCGTACACTTTGAACTGGTCTCCTCGCTTACGACCGAGGCGTTTGTAGCCACATTTGACAGATTTGTATCCCGCAGAGGGCTGCCTTCCTTGATCCGTTCTGACTGCGGCACTAACTTCAAGGGCACCTATAATTATTTGAATGATGTTGTTAATTTCCTTGAAACCAACAAGGCTGATATAGGTGATAGGCTTGCCCGACGTGGGATAAATTGGTTGTTTTCCCCACCAAATTGTCCACACTGGGGTGGTATATTTGAGGCCGCCGTAAAATCGGCCAAAACACACTTGCGCAGGACAATCGGTGAGTCTGTCCTTACATTTGAGGAACTCGCAACTGTGTTTTGTAAGATTGAGGCCGTTTTGAACTCTCGGCCATTGTGCCCGATCTCCTCAGATCCGAATGATTTGGAGGCCCTTACGCCGGGCCGTTTTTTGATTGGTCGCCCACTTGTCGCTTTGCCTGAGTACCCCTATATTGATACGAGACCTGGTCGTCTCTCGCGTTTTGAATTGGTACGCCAGATTACTCAGAGCTTTTGGAAACGCTGGAATTTGGAATATTTGCACATACTCCAGCAACGCGTTAAGTGGACCGACAAGACCGATCCACCCAAGATTGGTGACCTCGTTTTGATCAAGGAGGCTAACCTTCCGCCACTCCTGTCTGCATGAATGCGATAATCTCAACAAAATCTAAAAAACCTGCCATACGGATTTCTGTATGGTGTTCACCAATAGATAGAGTAATAGACAAAGGCAAGCATGTAGAGATATTCAGATGTATTTAGTTCCATATCTTTTATCTTTCTAATTGAATGTGAAAGACCCTAAAATCTTGAGACCAATTTGTAAATAATTCAATAGGGTGATATTGGAATTCTATACTAGAACGGATGGATAATTTCATCTATAATGTCAACAATTCAGCAATAGAAACTAAATAAATAACTTAAAAGTTATAAATAATATTCTGTAACATTCAAGCTACCATAGAAAAATAGGTTTTTCTATTCATCTTTAATAAACTAGCTAACCCGGCGTACTCCGTACCGCCTAACAGTCGATTCTTTTTTTATTTTTCTCTCCGTAAGAACCATCCCCGCACTTCAAGGAATATTATAAAAAAAGAATTAGCGAAATCGGTTCAGCTGCTCTCGAGATTTGCGCTTAGCAACACATTCAGCGATTCATTTTTATATTATAGATATATCATGATTAATTAATGAATGTAGGTATTATAATTATCGTAATTTTAAGTACAAGTAAGTAGTATAAATAAACTTAGCATCAAGCTATATGTATATTTAAGGTAGAGATTGCACAATTTGTGAATGCCGATATAATTATTTGAAAGCAGCTAACAAATAAATTCATGCTTCCTAAGAATATATCATTATCATATTATTAACATAACATAACTTCACGCCTTTTATCCCCGAAGGGGTAGGCAGAGGTGTGTAATACATTACAAATCCACCATTCGCCAGTTATGTCTCGGTCCCAATGTAATATGGGGTGAACCTATTGCCATCTACCAGGCACATCATTAAGCGAGCGATAATTAATTTATAATGCATACATAACTACGAAAAGTCAGTGTGTGCCCGGGGTGCCTGGGAATCGAACCCAAGACCATCGTCTAGGCAGTCCGTTACGTACACCACTGGGCTATCGCCGCTTTCTCATCATATTATTAAGTATATTGAATGTTCAGAAAAGTTCAGTTCTATCAAAAAGCAAAGAACTCGGAAAATATATAGGAAATAGCACAGGCAACCGATGTGCTACGATGATTGAATGGATGAGTTGCGGCGGGACACTGCTAGTTAGAAATATTAATTCGAGTGGCATAACCAGGTCCCCCCCGTGGGATCTCCACCTTGTTGTGGTGGGGGGGCTCAGTAACCGTGGATTGGTTACCCGCGGTGAAGCTAAGAGGGATCCAGGAGGGAATGCTCCGCGTGGGCTTGACGGGGCCTGCGCAGGATGCGTCCAACGGTGCGGGTGCGGGGGACAGTTTTGTCTGTCCCTCGCAGTCGGGCGTGGTCGCGGGAGGAGATGCGTGTCGGTGTTGCGTTGCCGTGCGCCCTATCTCCCGCGATCAAATGGGGGCGCACCATTCGATGCGTCGCGGTGGGGCCGCAGAGGAAGGGGAGATGCGGTGTTGCGTTGCCGTCCTCCCTATCCTCTGCGGCCGCTTGGTGTTTTGGCGGCGGAGCCCAACACCACCATTCGCCGCAAAGGGGGTTTTGTTCGGGGCCCGCCGGACCATCTGGCGGGCCAATACCCATCGGGGGTTGCCACGTATGCTTGGGCGAAACCCGACCCTCCGACACACGGGTACATGAGGCACACGGGTTGGTTTTTAGTCAGTAAGAGTCTGACAGTCCCCTTCGCCCATCCCCCAGGGCGGAGGGACTCCATGAGGATTTTCCAACCCGACAACAAAAAAAAAAAAAAAAAAGTGGCATAACCACGTGTACCAACCCAGGCTTAAATAATTATTTAATAACTTTAGCACCAGAGGGAAATGCCACGAAAATAAAAGCAGACTTTATAATAGAGCAACAAGAAATAAAGTGAAAGTCTCATTTTAGACTCAGGCTTTTTGTCGTTTTAGTTTGTCGCATGGGTACTTTCTCCCTTTAATTTGCTTTTTGATGCCGTTCGACAGTGGGTGAAAATTTAACCCATGCCATTAACGTAGCAGGGCCGCAGTTTTACTCTTAATTTGGAATAGTCAGTTATACATTTTGACGAAGCCTTCTTCATAGTTATGTAAGTAGACTTTGTCACAGTATTTCTCGTACAGTTATACGATAAACTAGATCATCTATTTTTATACTCTATTGTAAACAAAGTGAATGAATGGTTATTTTCCAAGAAATTTGCGTTACTGACTGACTGACAGACACGCTACAGCCGAAACTATTGGGCGCAGGAAGCTGAAATTTGGCATGTATGTTCCTTGGAGACCGTAGGGGTGCACTAAGAAGGGATTTCCCGAAATTCCCACGCGATCGGCCAAAACAGGTAAATTAAAAAAAATGCAGGCGGAGCTGCTGGCGTCCTCTAGTACTGTATAAGAATGCAATGAACCCGTCACCTGTCGCCGTAACCTAGCTTTATGGAGTCACAATCTACTTACTTACTTACTTACTAACGGCCAGTTTCAATATTTGAACTATCGATGGTTTTGGCTACTAAAGATACTTATATGTTTGACATAAGCTCCATACAAAATCATCATCTGTCCCACTGCTGGATACGGGCCTCTTCCCATTATGAGAAGGGTAAGGCCATAGTTCACCACGCTGGCCAAGTGCGGGGTGGCAGACTTCACATGTCTTCTAGAACATTATGGAGAACTCGCACACATGCAGGTTTCCTCAAGATGTTTTCCTTCACCGTTTAGCGAGCGATAGTTAACAATTTAATACGCACATAACTCCGAAAAGTCATCGATGCGCGCCGTGGATTCGAGCCCGGAGCCTCTGCATAGTAGTCTGTCGGTCTCTCCACTAGGCTATAGCTGCTTCCATACAAAATATGATACATCAAATATTGAAACCGGCCATAATACCTACACGTCCAAGTTCATAGAAATAGAGGCTATATGATCTGTGTCCTCACTCCTCCTCCACCTCACAAGTCCTACCAGAAGAACTCACTAATATTATTATCCTAGGACAACTAACATAGTGTGGAAAACTGCATTTTCTTTTATTTTTGATCATGCAAGCTATATTCTGGACATATGGGCTTTGGGAGAGGCCTATGTCTAGTGGACTGCTAATTGCTGTAAATGAGAGAATGATTCGAGTCAGGATATTCGGCACAGCTATTCAACACGAATACTCGTTGAACATAATAAGGCAATGATACCCTAGTGGAGATACCAACAGCGTTACCATGATTATCCATTTTTGGATTCCGCAGCCAAAAATGGAAAAAATAAAACCCTTATAGATTCGTCATATCTGTCTGATTGTCCATCCGTATGGGTATATCACAGACATTTTATGCCAAAACTATTGAGACTACAGATTTGAACATTGGTAGGTAGATGCATTGTGTAAACGCTTCACGAAGAGTTAGAAAATTAAAAAAATAGAATCTGAGGGGCTCCCCTTCCATACATTGCACTGATTAATGGACATTAATATACCTACTATTACCCATGTAGATGCGGAATATCTTTAGATAGGTTGGTTTTAAAAAAAATTACATTGAGATTTTAAAGCCGTTGTTTCTCAAAGGGATTCGTTTCAGAGATATAAACGTTACCAAAGCGACAAAACATGGATAAAACCATTTAACTTTTAAAGTAACAGAGTGACAATACAAACACGTTGGACAACAAAGTTATTTTTACCGACGAAAAAGTATCGTTGCATGTATCAGCCAACAGTCGCTCCGCGATAGATTAACGGCCATTTTCAATATTCGAAGTATAGATAGATCTGTAGATTTTAGATTCGTGTTTGACATATTTTGTATGGAGCTTATGTCAAAAACTGTCAAAAACGAATCTTAAATCTACAGATCTATCTATAATTCGAACATTGAATTCCGTAGTTAATTTGCAAAAAATCCATCCAAAAAAATTTTCAAAGGATCCTAGTTCAGTTACTATGTAAGTTGTCGTATGAGTACATTATGGAAGAATCTCAGACATGCAGCTATCCTTTTCTTACGATGTTTTCCTTCACCGCTTAGGTAACACGCGATAATTAACCTCTGCGTCTGTCGATCTCTCCACTTGGATATCGCTGCCTTTTAACGATGATTGTGATGCTACAAATACGCGTTGAGATGCCGGTCAATGTGAGTCGATTTCTATGCACAGTGTGTCCCAAGGTACCATTGTCTTTTACTGTCTATTCGTTATATGTTGTTCGTACGTAGGTATATTTATTTTATTGTCGAGCCAAGCTGCATCCAGTATGGGAGACCGGGTATGATTGTCACAGAGGTCATAATATAATTGTAATAAGTCCATTAAACGGCATGTCGGAGTACGCTGACATGAGGTACAAATGGATGTGCTGCTCCCTCGCTCCTACCACGCCGTTTAATCGTCTGTTATGGCCTCTGTGACAACAACCAGTGTGACAACCATACCCGGTCTTCCCTAGTGGGCTGCGGCAGACTGATGACGATGATGATGATGATGATGTAGGTGTAATACGATACCCACATTTCGCCATGAATTGATGGGTCCCACGTAATAGAGGGTGAGCCTATTGCCGTTACTAGGCACTTTGCCAGACTCTGTGCTGTTACTGAGAATTCAGAAAAACCCAGTCTTAATACTTTTTGCCCGACCCGGGCATCGAACCCGGGACCCGATCAGCAGACGCATACGCTATTCACTGGACCACGGAGGCCATCAGGAGACTTCATTTAATATGATTATCCGTAGATGTTATCAAAACTAAAATGGGTTACAAATTGATAGGTACTAAAAACAATTTACCAGTCAGCTCTCAGATCGTAAATTCTATTGATAAACATTTGACAACATTGTATGAACTTAATAGGAAATAATGAAGAAATTAGAAAGTAGTTAAAACATTGCACCGTATTATGCTTTGTGCTTCTGACACAATTGAACACTGACGGTGCAATTGATCCGCCAATTTAACGTCACTCAGCAAGCTAGGGAGAGCCCTATGCTCGGTGTTTCTCTGAAGAGATCCAATGTAATCGACATAGCTAGCAAATTATTAGCAAGCTTGAGTGGCATTTGTCGCAGAACCGATAACCGGTTTAGTAGACCTGTTCTAGAGAGGAGACTGCTTTTTTTTTGTTTAAATTACGATGGATGCCTGGATTATTTGAAAATACAATTAAATCCGGTAAGCGGCGGGCGCTGTAGTCGATGTGTCACCGTGTGTTTAAGTGCACTTAACTATGCATAGTTACCTAAGTATAATAACTAAAGATAAGTCACACCCAGACACAGATCAAAGCGTCGTCATCACGACTCAAGGTTTGTCCGCAGTGGAAATCAAAACTCGACATTTGGCTTGGTAGTCAGGTTCACTCACCACTAGGTCAACGGGCCAGTCAAAGCCCTTGATATCCATTGTATTAAATAAGCTTAGTTTGTGATGAAAATTATTACATACGTTTTAATAGGCGCCTTTAGCCTTCTTCTTAAGGTGGTTTTGCGCACGAACGTCAAGGCACCATTGCAGTTACCCGACCCGCGGTGTACCTTCAAAGATGCACACACCGTTGAAAGCGTGTTTTACAGCTTACAGCCTCATATACCTACCTACCTTACCTATGTATTTTTTCATTTGTATTTTTTTCATATGTATTTTTTCATTGCGTAGGTGGAAACATCCTCGCTTCCTCGGCCTTTGTGACAGAACTACGTGTCGCCGGCTTTGCCATCTCCTTGATCGGCATGACTTCATATAAAAAGACGACAGCGTTCCAAGTCCTCCCGCTCCGGACCATAAACAGAATAAGAGTCGAGAGCCAGAGAATAACAGAACTGTACTGTCTGCCGCAATTAGGTCACGGCGTAGCGATACCTAAGTTTAATATACCACCAACGTGTGCAGCGCCGTCCTCGCCTGGCGCTACAGCGCCCACGATTGTGACGCCAGGTATACGAGAACCCTGAAAATATAATAATATTTTGAGGTAGTCATAGTATATTAAGACTCATTTCGCAGATTCTCAGCCAGCTTTTCTTCAAATTTTTAAAGATATCGTTAACACAAGATAATATTTCCTTTGCATATAATGAAATGAAATTAAATGAAATATTTTATTCGCTGAGAATATAGTACATAAGGATGTTACATAATAGGGAAAAGCCCGACATACTCGCCTAAGATGAACATTAACATTATCATATTAACAATACCATGAGTTAGATTATTATCAAATTAAACTAAGTAACTAAAAAAAACAAGTACAATATTAAATGCCTATAAGATAAAAATTCGTTCATGTTGTAAAAACACCCATCTAAGAGCCATTTAAATAATTGTTTACGAAATAATCTTAATGGCAACTCACGAATCGTAATAGGAATCGAATTGAATATTTTTATAACCATCATGTAGCTATTTTTTTATGCAGAGCTGTAGAACATTGCAACATAGCAAGTTTTGTGGAGTCTCTGGATAGGTGTTTTTGTTGTCACTTGCTTTTTCAAACCATTCTGAGTGATTTCTAACAAACATAGCTATTTTCGAAATATATAAAGAAGGTAAAGTAAGCAGCTTTAACTTTTTAAATAGTAACCTACATGAATCAAGTGGGCGTGTACCGTATATGGCACGGGTACTTTTTTTTTGTACGAGGAATGCTCTATTAATGTCTGTGGAGTTACCCCACAATAATATGCCATATCGTAGCACTGAGGCTACGTATCCATGATAGGCGGTGATTGCAGCCTTTTCGCTAACAACCCTTTTCAAATTTTTCAACGCGCATTATTAAGACGACTACAGATGCTTTTTATTTGAGGCTTCCATAACACCTAAAAATTTTACGTGGTCCACTTCTTGTATGGATTGATCTAAACCTTTAATACATAACTTGTTACGGTTGTTATGATAATTGTGAAATTGAACAATTTTTGATTTGATAGGATTATGTTAAGATTATTTGCTTCTAGTCAGTAGCCTTACACAATCTATTGTAGAGTATAAAATAATTTCATGGCTATCAATTTTATTTTTGTCTGTTATAATAACTGAAATATTGTTAGCAAAAAGGATACATTTATGAGCTATTGCGTTGGGTATATCATTAATGTATCAAATAAACAGGAGCGGTCCCAGTACGCCCCCCTGTGGGACCCCGAAATGATTATTTTGATATGTTGATTTGAACTGTCTGCACATTGATTTTTTATCCAACTGGGTAATCTCAACACATTGTTTACGATTTGTGACGTAACTTTGGATCCAATTTAGTGCGGTTCCTCTTATTCCATACCTGTCACATTTATTGAGTAGGACATCATGTCGGACAACGTCAAATGCCTTACTCATATCGAAAAATATGGCAGATACCTGTTGAATAAATACACTTAAAGTATCATTTATTTATACATAAATATGGTATTAAAAGGTCTTACAATCCAATATGTCACATATGTTTAGAAAGTAATATATGCATAAAAATAAGTCACACAAGTCTCAAGGTTTACCGTCGTTTGGGTCTTGAGTTGGCCATGCCAAATTTGAATATATGCCAAAGCCACTGTAACCCAAACTTCACAATGGTCCATCGTTCTTACCTGTATTGGGAGCATGTGCTGACAAACTTGCAGTTTCAGCTTTTATAAAACAACGAAGGTCTGGGGTTCACGGGCTCTTGCTCTATTAGCCATTACCCTAGATGACTTTTATAGTCGAGTTTGTGTAGGATCGGCCGGGTGGACACGCTCGGACACCAACATTGATTCAGCAGCGGCAACCTTGTCACGGTCCCAGTCCAGCGAGATATCTGGTGGAATGCCATGCTTAGGCATCGCAGTGCCGTGACTAGGTCGCGGCAATGAGGGTATTTGGAACTTCTTCTGGCACCAGACAGTACTTCGTAAGTATCAGATCAAAATTTCTGTCAGATATGTACAGACGTATACACATAAATGATACGAAAAAATGATACATCTGCGGTGTATGAAAATATAGGCGCTTTGACAATTTTTGCAGGTAAATGGACCTGATATCTCAGTGCTGCCGCGTAGTGAGGTTTGTCTTTTGTCTGGTTCTAGAGAACGCTGCCTTATCCGCCCTTATCGCAGTTTTTCTGTATAGGGAACCATCTAGCGATGTGGGAATAGGAACTTCACCGGCCTCTACGTAAGTCCTAGCCTGGACGTTGGGAACGTTGCTAGTCAACCTCCAACCACCGTAAACGATCAACCCTGCAAGCAGCGAACCCGAAAACCGTGTCCAACAAGTCTTCACGTGCGCCTCCCATAGTGACAAATGAAATGGCGGAGTCCACCAGCACCAAACACCAAGGCAGTACTGGAGGAGATAGTTTGTTATTCACACAACTCCTCCGTCAGCCCCGACGAGTAACCGAGAGACGGGCCGCAGAGTTTCTTATTGTTGATCCAATTCTTTACACTGTTTGCACTTCACAAACAACCAACCCATGACTTAGAGCGTAGCTCACCAGCATCTGTCCGTATGAACCTCTTAAATTGGTGTTCCACAAAACGGCCCCCGATTGCAATGAAAATTTTAAAATTAAACTTGTTATTGCCTTTTTAGTTTGTTTTTTTTTTTGCAGAGTAGTCGTGTTTTTTAATTTTTTTATGATTATTTTTTACATTGCAGTCGGGTTTTTTAGTTTTTTAATTACGTTTTTTTATTTCTTGCTTTTGAGTTCAAAACGTCGTAAAATCTGTATAGTTAAAGTTAAGGTCAAATATGTTTATTCAAGTTGGATTCAGTACAAATGTCTTTTGCACGTCATACGTTGTATCTAAAACATAATTGTTTAGTCCACAACTGAGTTAAGTGTCAAATCAACTGTGGTTGTAGCAATGAGTGCTGTAATGTCAGTCAGGTATACCTAATCACAGAGGAATAACTAAAGCAGGTATAATATATTATAGTCTATGATGTCAGTGCCACCCAGAGAGGTTGGACTAGGTTTAGACGTGCCGCCGAATAGGTATCTAGTCTATATATTAATACGTGAAGCGAAATTTTGTGATCCCTTTTTACGAGAAATGCGCGAACGGAGGATTATGAAATTTGGCACACTTATTGCTTACATGTAGAAGGTGTGCAGAATATATCTATTTTTATAAAATATGCATTAGAAATATATAATTTTAATGAAAATATACGATACCACTACTACCTTTGTTTTTGCACACACACATGCATAACATCGTATACGTATACAATATTACTTTTTAATTTACGATTATGGACCCACAGACTTTCAAACTGAAAAGAGGTTAATAATACATGTATATATCGATGCCTTACGGCCAAAAGAGGCTAACCGCCACTTAACAAACTTTACAGGAGAGTAGTTTAAAGTTCAAAATAAGTGAAAAGAAATAATAGAAAATTTTCTGTACGTTCCAAAAGTTTCAAAATTTAACCATATAGTTTTTGATTAGGTCTCTACGAAATGACATTGTTAATTAAAACAAATCACACTCCTAACACTATTTACTGTCGCTTACCCTCAAATGGTCCTTATTATATTAACAGGAAAAAACGTCGTAAATGACAACAATCCAATTAATGAGTTCCAACCCAAATGATTTAACTGCACCATTTATTTTATTTCTGTTGAAGAAAAAGAACATACCTGTGCTTTTTCTGTTCATCAAGTGGAGCCAATATGACATATAGTCCAGTCACTTTAGGCAAAAAACGGGGTCAATCTCGGAATTTGAGATAATAAGCTGGAAACTTGTATACAGCTTCATTTTGGCGTTCTAAAAGTTGTCTCAAAAGTCTCATATTATCCCGTGTCTGCGTCGTAAGTTATTCGAGGTCAAAGGTCACGAAAATCGTTTTTTGCAATTATCTCCGTTTCTATGGTTCCAATCACTTCAACAGCTATTATAAAAATTGAAGATAAAAAAAATTGCCACAACTTTTGTCTCAACTTTTTTTCTGTACGCTCAACCCTTTTCGAGATAGAGAGCGGAGAGCACCCAGCGCTCAGGCATATATACTGTTCTTTACTTGAACGTTAAGTACGTTCAAGTAAAGAAAAAAATATTCAAAGCCAAAAATGCTTATCTCACAGTTTAGAAATATATTTTTTATCCAACCACCATAATACAAAATACACCAAAAATAACTGTCGTTTATGACGAAAAACTTAGTGTTAGAACCTCAATTCCTTTACCGCTTAAGCGACAAAAAGTTTGTCCTAGAGCCACGAAACTTAGACCATTAGACGCAGAAAAAAAAGCCGATTCTAACCATATATATAACTCGATTTCGCAAAAAATGTCGCTTACCCCCTTTTGGCCGGAAGGCATCAATATACTTTTTGTTCAAGGTTGTCCTATTCTGCCTAAGTGAGTTTGTATTTTTGAAGTAATACTTCTTTAGGCGCGTTATGAAAAAATTATGAGAGTGAAATTTTACGATGCGCGCGCATGTGTGACACTAAATTCTCACGGGAAAAGTTTTAATTTCTACATTCACAAGATGGCGGACGGGACTTTTTTTTAAATAAAAATAATATGGGTATCATTTTCGGGGTTTCCATGAATTCTGATCACGAAAATGACATCTATTTGGTAATCCAAGATGGAGGACGAGACATTAAAAAAATATGGTTATCGTTTTCGGGGTTTTCAAGCATTTAGATCACAAAAATGACATCTACTTGGAAATTCAAGACGGCGGACGAGAAATTTTTAATAAAATTAATATGGGTATCATTTTCGGGGTTTTCATGGATTCTGGACACGAAAATGACATCTATTAGGGAATCCAAGATGGCTGACGGGATATTTTAAATAAAATTAATATGGGTATCATTTTGAGGGTTTTCTTGGATTCTAATCACGAAAATTACATCTATTTGGGAATCCAATCCCAATTTAATAAAATATCTTTAACATCGTAATATAATTGGTCCAATTATCATTTGGCATCCTTTTACTGTGTCAACTTTTTTGAAGTTATACTTCTTTAGGTGCGTTATGATAAAATTATTAGAGTGAAATATACATAGGTACCTGTATGATGAATAGTCCATTCATTTTAAATTTTATCTATGTATAAATACGTGAAACAAAAAAAAAAGTTATACTTTTTACCTTTTTACCACAATAATATTTTAACAGACCCATAGACTTTCAAACTGAAAATGGTTCAAATATAACATTATTTTATACATATACTTTTTAAGATACCATTTTACAGTATTAAATTAATTCTAGAATAAGACAATTATAAGTACTTAAAACTACATTAAATTAAAATAATAATATGCAGCAAAAATAAAAAAGAAAATCTATGAAATAAAAAAGAAACAATCTATTCTGCCTAAAAGATTTTGTATTTATTACAATATATTTATCTTGGCAAATTTTATTTACACATTCGATGAAGCACATATGTACATGAATATAATAAGAATAATCCATTAAATATTTTTTTTATTATTTATATAAGAGTTTCAAACTGAAATAATTATTACATTTAGGTATGTATTTTTTTGTTCAATATTTGTCCTATTCTGCCTAATAAATTTATTATTTTTCACGATATAGTTATCTTGGCGTATAATAAAATATTTACGCGTGAAACATACACTTATATATACATACATATATGTATGGTATTTTATTAGTAATTATTTATTATACATATCTGACAAAGTGTAATTTAAAAAAAAATATCCGTAGGAAAAACAAAATTGCAAATGTCTTCAAGTTTGAATTCAGAACGCCGCGCGCGGGCAATTCTATGATTGTGTAAATTTAATTGAAAATCTATTAATGCGCTAAATCTATGTATTGAGCTATTTTTTGTGAATTAAAAGTGATATAATACATTTGCCGTCTATTGGTTTTATGTATCAATGTGAGATCGCTGGTATTGGTAAGTTTTCAGACTTTTAGCGTTTCTCATAATTATTTTAAAACTTTGTTTACATATTATATAGTACCTACTTGCCAATGGTCCATACTGTAATAGGGTTCTGGCATGATTGCAATAGGATACTGTAACTGAAGCACAGACTGAAGTATTATTATTATTGGTACATTGCTGAAAATTTGAGAATGGTACGATCGATGTGTGAAGTGACAAGAATGGACAAAATTAGAAGGAATGAGTATGTACATAAGAGGAAGTCTGAAAAGTGGTGCCCATAGACTTCAAGTGAAGTAAAATATCGGTTGGCTTGGTATGGATATGTTTTGCAAAGACATTATTTGGATGGACAAGAACAAGTGAATATATTTTTACAGACAACTTTCGCACTAAGAATAAATCTTGTGTCGTGGGGGCTTTGAGATACAGTCAGTGGACACAAAGTACATGTACTCGAAACAATAATTCATGGATGACACAAGTGTTGTCTTGTGTGGGTATAGAAACCACAATACTTGCGCCGTATCAGGCGACAAGGCAGCGGCTTTTAAACCCCTACGCCAACCATGCAGTCTTGTATGAATTCGAAAGAAGAGGGACGAAAAGCAAGAGGGTGTCAAAAGAAAAAATGGATAGACCGTGTGAATATGAAAGTAGAGGCACGAAAAGGAAGATCTAGCCAAGAAAAACATTAATCGACTGTGTGTCGAAAGAGAAAGGAGTAAATAATTAGATAAGAAGTATGGAAGTAAACGACATATTGTAATTATATTTATTTTTTAATAAGTTTCCAGTTTTGATCAATTATGTGTTATTTATCTTTTTTTTGCTTTGTGTCTCACCAGCAAAACATGTTGTCTCTTATTATATGCTATTGTAACAACTCACTACCATGTTTTAGCAAAATAAATGAATTTGAATTGAATTACATTTTTATAAAGTCTTTAAGTTCATCTTCATTCATCTTAAGAACATCTATTTCAGAGTTTATAACTAAGAAAACTATTTAATAGCCGTTCCAGTAATTTCATAAAAGTTTTCTTTATTTGTATTGTACGGCGAAGTCTGTGATTGTAGTCTTGACAATACCTACAATCTTAATAATGTAGAAATTTAACATTTTAATAAATTATGGTCGAATTTCGACCACTGGGCGACCTCTATGTAGTCTAGGTAAATTGCTGTTTGTTGTTGTTTTTCTGTCCAGCAGCATTACAAATTACATTTAAACATATATGTTGGATATATTTTTGAGATCGCGTTCTAAAACCCTTTAATTTAATACCTCATTCGATAAGTTTGGAAAAATTTTTTGAAGACTTACTATTTGGCGCCAAAAACCCACCATAATGTTTTTTTTTAAATTGTATGTACCCAGTGACACTCGCGCCATTAAGACAAATCTTATGACGTATCATTTATCAAAATCAGTTGAGCCGTTGAGTAGTTACGAGGGGACATAGGAACGGACATACATACATACATAAATACAAACATACATACATACGTACATACCTACAGGTCAAACACATAACCCTCTTTTTTGGGCTTCACCGCAGTCGGGTAAAAACAGGTAGATGACAAAGCTGCCCTATCTGCCTATCATGGGTATATTATATTGATTCAATTCTCAGATATGGAATGCTCTTAAGGGGCAATTCTACTGACATAAATAAAGTTTTAATCTGTCAATAAAAATGTGTTAGGGCCACTTGTGGTGCCGCTCCCCTCGAATCTTGTAGACCATTATTTAGGAAAACTTAAATTCTTAAAGTAATATCTACTTATATCCTTGAATTAGCACTATTTGCCAGAAAACGTTCATACTTATTTTCTAAAGCGTCTGAACAAAGACAGCATATTTCCCGAGATAAAACTAAACTCTGTGTATTAAGGTCTTCTAGTACTCTTCACCAAACAAATTGCTATAGCATGGTAATCAAAATTTATCATAAAATACCCAGAGTGATACGAGAGTTACCCTTTAACCAATTCAGGCAACAATTAATTAAATGGCTTATAGAAGGATGCTTTTATTCTATATCGGAGTTCCTAGAATACAAATACACACATCAACAAAGTCTAGGGATATCTTAATCCTAAATTATTTACGAGTTTATAGTTTAGAACCTTGTTAGTTTCCACAAAAAGTTTATATACAGATTAAAACCTCTTTTATTCTATTTTCAAAATTTGAACATGGAAAGAAAAAAAACAAAATAATAAACAAAATATGGCGGCAAATTTGCTAGTAATTCGTTACATTAAAGAAAGTTAAAACTGTTTTATTATAATTATTAATGAAAAGGGTTTTAATTGTTTTTCTTTTTTAATTTAACGTGACGTACGAACTTTAAAAGTCATGTCACGTCGTCATTTGAGTCGAGATGAAATGTTACGAGCCGTGGTGGGCATGTTAGAAAATGGTGCAATTCAACGCGTCGTTGCTGAGGCCCTACATACCAGTCAAAATGTGATATCAAGGTTGTGGTCACGTTATCGCAGTACTGGAGATGTGGCCGAACAGCACACAGGTAGATATCGTGTTACTACGCAGAGACAGGATCGATTTCTCCAAATGACCGCCAGAAGACAACCCAATATCACAGCGCTGCAACTAGTGCAAAGGCTCCAGGAGGACCACCAGCTGCTGGTAAGCGACCAAACCGTGCGAAGAAGGTTACATGAAGTTGATCTTCATGCTCGAAGACCATTGCGTGTTCCAGCATTGCGACGTGGCAATCGCGGTCGGCGGCTTTCGTGGGCTCGGGAGCATTTACCATGGAGTGACGAACAATGGTCTTTGGTGCTGTTCACCGATGAGTCCCGGTTTGGGTTTCACCCGGATTCACGAAGAACACGCGTTTGGAGAGCTCCAGGGAGAGTTAGCCGTCTACGGCACCCTCAGGAGGTCCACCCCTACCAAGGCGGGACAATCATGGTGTGGGCAGGAATTCGTCTTGGCGGACGAACCCAACTCGTTTGGATCCAAGGCAGCATGACTGCACAAAAATACCACGAGGAGGTAGTAGAGCCCGTTATTGTCCCACACAGAACTCAAATAGGCCATGAATTTCTACTCATGCACGATAATGCTCCTTGCCATACGGCGCGGCTGGTATCGACCGCTCTCCGAGAGCACGATATTCAAGTTTTGGATTGGCCTGCACAGTCGCCCGACTTAAATCCTATCGAGCATGCCTGGGACATGTTACAACGAAAAGCTTTGAGAGATTTTCCACCAAATTTGACGACTGAACAACAACTTTACGAACACTTGCAAAGGACATGGGACCTCATACCGCAGCAAGACATTGACAATTTAATTTTAAGTATTAACAATCGATGTCGATGTGTAATCAATGTAAGAGGTGGCAACACTGATTATTAATGATTAGATTTTACAAGATTTTTTCCATTTTTATTAAAATTAATAGTTTTTTAAGAAGAAATGTTTGTTGTTATCATACTAATTTTCCATGATGATTAAAAAAAATATTTTTTTTATTTAAAACAAAAAAAAACACGAAATGTTTTTTATTTTTATTAAAGACCTTAAAATAATCTATGATTCTTCTATTTACTGTATCAGAAAATTCTTCATAGATTTTTAGATATTTGATGAAATATAAAATATCCCTAGACTTTGTTGATGTGTGTATATTTTAAAAAAGATAAGGATTTGTAATGTGTTCAGGATCACAAATTGATATTTAGTTTTATATAAATGATTATAGGCATAGTGGATAAGTTTAGGTTAATGCAAGCGTAATTTAATTTTAAACATTTGCATGTCGTTTGTACGGCGAAACATGTTGTACCATAGACACTAAGAGCACCTGTCAACCATGTTTCAAGCGAATAAATGATTTCTGATTCTTCTGATTTCGACATTTCAAACTTCGACATTCAGCAGCGGAGTCCAAACGATCGCTGAAAGGTTCAAGGAGCATATCGCAGCTGTAAAAAATCGACAAATTAATAAATCTGCCATAGCTGAGCATTTGCTGGAATCTTGACCAATGCACTGGATATAATTACATCAACCACAAGTCTTATCCACTGATCGTCACTATCACTCCAGGATAGTACGTGAAGTGGTTGAAATAAAAAAGCAGAAATTCCAACTGGCAGGACGTATACACACTATCGACCACTTGGAACCCAGTCGCAGTAACACAACCCCGTCAGGGTATATAATTATGTTCTGTGAACACAACTCATCAGTGTGTAGACGTCATAAGTGTAGTTTGTCGAAGTACCGACAGTGCGGATAGAATATCAAAAACATAAAACAAGTGAGGGTAGCTGCCGAAACCCGCGCTTCACAAGGGTGGCGCTGAGCTGACATCAGTCCCTCCGCGACCACGGCCGTTGCAAGCCGGTAGCTTTCCATGGTTGTTTTGGCCGGTACTTGTGGAGGATAGGCCACGAAGTAATGCCTAGATGTCACAATTGTGATAGCAGCCACAACCCGGTTGAGGAAACGGAGCTGCAAACGTTGGTGAAATGCCCAGCGCCATGAACTCATCATCATCGACGACTGGTTGGCGCAGCGGGAGTGTAAGCGACTGCTACGCCGAAGGTCGCGGGTTCGATTCCCGCTCAAGTCAAACATTTGTGTGAATGAACATGGATGTGTGTCTTGGTCTGGGTGTTTCTATGTATAATACGTATGTATTTACAAAAAAAGGCCACCCATAGTACAAGCTCTGCTTAGTTTGGGACTAGATGGTGTTGTGTGAATGTGGTAGAATATTATTATATTATCATCTTAAGCCAATCTCTATGATTTACGTTTAGGCCTCTTCAACAACTTTCATTCCGTTCTGTTTTGGGCAGTTCAAACAATACTATTACTATCTTTATGATGTAATCTTTCCATCTCATTTGCGGTCTTCCAGCTGATCATTTACAACCACACCGTCTCCATTCCAATATAAATGAAATATGTTGTAAAATTATATTTTAAGGCGCTGTTATACCTCAGAAGCCGTGAAACACCTTATTTTTCGTCGCGCATCTAGCCATAACGGTACATATTACAAACTAGCAAAAATTAGAGCTTAAAGTCCAAAATCTGAACAAAAGACTTTTGAAAGAATTTTTCATGTACGTAAAATAGAATCACGGTAAAAAAATCACAAAGTCGAGGCAGAAAATAACCTTTCGTCTCACTGTTTGCAATATTTTGATCGTTAGCTGTCATATTTTATTTGATAATATTGTAGGAAATCTAATGAACTAAAGAATTACCTAATTTATTTTCATATATTACGTGTATATTTTATAAAATTAAATAAAATCTGCCAAACGTCTATGATTTTGACGCTCGGTAGATCCCATCAGTATCAAACGCTTCAGCAATTTAAACCTTATTAGCATAAGCGGTGTACTGAGTGTCAGTTGCTAGTTTACGCCCCGCCCAGACCTCATCATTCGGCTATGAGCCCTGTGAGAGATAGGTCATGTCGCTTGCGTCTCCGCTGCACGAAATTTTACGTAAACCTGTTTGTTATTATAATACGCCGATTTGAGTGCGTAATGTCATGTTTTATGTTATAGACTGAATACTTTGAATCAAATAGGCTTTTCATGTAACTACGGGCACATATAATTAGGACCTAAGTTTATACTCTTGTTGCGTTTAATGTGTTATTGTTTCTGTGCTTATAAATATATAATTAGAAGAATTAAATATGGACAATTAGAGAAATGAAGTTCTACGAAGGATTTGTACAAGAAAGCGTCGTAATAAAATAGAAATTCATCCATGGCCAAGTGATTATGAAATATGTAACATTTTTACACAAATTATTTTCATAAGAGTCTTTTATGACTAACTATGTTACTTATATATTATCGATTATGCATAATATAATTATATAAATTATTCTCACAATACATAGCTTCCACAGTTTTCAATTTTTGAAAGAGTAATAACATAAAATCGAATCATTTTATGTACCTATATTTCAAATTCATTAGCTTGTCAGAGCGCCTGGAGCGCTAAGATGCCGCCACGGCGAACAATAATGATGACAGCGCTAATATGGCGCTCCGCAATCCGCACACAAGCGGTAACGAATGTTGTATTATTGTGTTTTGAACATAAACCTTTTTAGGTACATCGGGTAAAACTTTGATTATTCATAAACTATTAGGTATGTCTCAGTACATCTAATATCTTTTTAATTTCTAAAATCAATCTTTTATAAGTAAGCAGGTGACTTCTCTGTTTGCTATAACACAAGATATAGTATTTTTTTTAATAATAAAGTACGTAACTAATTATCATTATTGTAATACAGTGAAGTTAAAGATAACAGTTCTGCAACGTCTTACACACATTTGACTTCAGTGATTCCTAACACGATCTGTTCAAGAGCTAGCCAAGAAATGCCAAACAATTTTTTTAACAAATTTGACTCAAATTCCGTAGTGATAAGCAAAAATTACAAAAGGGATAGCAGTGACTGGTTCGAATTGCGTAAGAATATGTTGACAGATTGAAATTTTTGTATAGTGGTAAAAAGAAGAGATAACAGCAGTAAAGCCAACTTAGTAAAAAATATTTTGTACAAATAAAATATTTGCAATGTAAAATCAGTTGCGCATGGAATCTAAAATGAACAACTGGCTTTGCAAGAACTGGCGAAGCAAGAAAATGTCACAATCGAGCCTTGTGGATTATTCGATTATTGGTGCCACGCCAGATGGATTAATAGGTCCAAACACGATTGTGGAAATTTAATGTTCTAAAGTTGCCTATAAGAATGGCCTGGAGAATAGTATAAGAGCAAATAAAATACAAATATGGAAACATGATAAAAAAGTGAACTGACTAGTCTAAACAAATATTGTAATTGTTATTACCAAATTCAGGGGCAACGCCACGTTACACGCAAACAAAAGTGTTTATTTGTTGTGTGGAGTGGCGAAAGTATACCACTAAAAATAGAAATTATAGAAAGAGATGATGTTTTCTGGGAGAAGAAAAGCTTGTGGCGTTTTTTATGAATTGGCAGTTGCCTGAAATTGTTGATTGTCGTCAAGCTCAAGGGATGGCATTGCGAGATCACGGAGAGGAAAATGTTTCATCAGTGCTTGAAATTTCTACAATACCAAGCCGTAAAAGGAAAGTAAATGAAACTGTACCTCGTGAACAACAGCAAATAATAAGTATTGAAGCCTTATCACCTCTATCTCGAGAATAAAGAAAACCTGCCGGGTTGTAGCAGACAGCTAACTTTAGATGAGCTGTAAACTCTGTATTTCGTTAATAAATTATAAATGAATATAAATAAATATCTTTTAATATTTATTTTCTTTGAAACAACACATATTTGAAGCGAAAGATTTTTTTATATTTTTCCATACAAACATGTATGACGAGACCTAACGAAAAAGCAGTAACTCAAATTCTAATTCTATAACTTTTTAAGCGACATAGCAGTATCTCATGAATGGTATATCCACATATATTTTTGATGATTCATCTATTTTGAAAAATAATAATGGGTTGGGTTTCGAAATGAGTCGCCTGAATTTGAGGGTATTGGTAGTGTAGGGGGCTTAAGGTAGTTCGTTTTAATCCCCTAAAAGTAATTTTGGCTGCCGGAGTTGCGTCTAAATATTTTTAAACAATTTCCAAAATTTCATAAATACTTCGGCAATTATGCAAAACGGAACATAGTTTTCATTACTTTAGTACAGTTTTACAAATGTATTTTTTAGGTTTTATGTGATAAACGTGAAACGAAACGCCAAAACTGCCATCTTGGAATGATCATATTGACAGCTAATGTCAAATTTGTGCGTCATTGCTTTCGAGTGCCATGGGTTAGGTGCGACTGTAATAAGTAAATAAATAGGTTATGTTAGGTTCTCTTTTGACCCTTATTCCGAAAATAGGAGCCCTTCGCAGGACTCCGACAACCTTAGTTTATTAAACTAGTGTGATGAATGTGGAAGTTGGCAGTGCCATACACACCGATGTTTGGAGAATTTTTTTTTCAGAGGAAATCAAGTATTTCCGGCAAGTGAAAATGGTGAGGGGGGTTTCAAGACCTCCTCTGCTCCCTCTCCAATCACTCACAACCCCTAAAAACGGCGACGTATTTCGAAACCTTATCCATAATAATTATACCTATAATAACAATAAACATCCATAAATAAATAAAAGAAATCAACTTTTACTAAACTTCAATTATCTCGTAACTCGCTTTAGTTGAGATACGGCTTTTGCGCTTAGTAGAGCAGTATTGTGTTTTTTAGGGTACCGTAGGCAAAAATTGTAAAAACGGCACCCTTTTTTACAATTTTTAGATTCGCAATGTCTGTCTGTCTGTCCGCCCGTATGTCACAGCCAATTTATTGCAAAACAGATTTGAAAACTGGCAGGAATGGAATTAGATGTAGGTATTCTATGAACTGCTTCACTATTTTTATACAAAAACAAAACAAACATAATAATGGCCTCTCCATACATGGAACTGACTTAATTATTTTTATCATCTTACGGCACGTAGGTATTTACCTACTTTCGTCAACATTTAATACCTGTAACGTCTAATGTAAACCAGTTTTGCTCATGGCTGCACTGAGAACCAAAATTGCGCTATGCCTTAATTGTACAAACAGATTGATGTATGTAATATAAATGTTAATATCAGTATCTCAATTCAATATGCTAAAACGTTTTGCTTGCGATTTTGAAATATTGGAATACGGATGTCGCCAGAATACGGCCGCACGCGACGAGAATGAAGGGGGGCGCCCCGCGGCAGACGGAGCTAAGCTCCCTTCACCTCCCCTGCTTCACCCCCTCATTTACCAAAGGAACGGACGAAAGTAGGTAAATACCTACGTGCCGTAAGATGATAATAATAATTAAGTCAGTTCCATGTATGGAGAGGCCATTATTATGTTTGTTTTGTTTTTGTATTAAAATAGTGAAGCAGTTCATAGAATACCTACATCTAATTCCATTCCTGCCAGTTTTCAAATCTGTTTTGCAATAAATTGGCTGTGACATACGGGCGGACAGACAGACAGACATTGCGAATCTATAAGGGTTCCGTTTTTACAATTTTTGGCTACGGTACCCTAAAAAACACAATACTGCTCTATTAAGCGCAGAAGCCGTATCTCAACTAAAGCGAGTTACGAGATAATTGAAGTTTAGTAAAAGTTGATTTATTTTATTTATTTATGGATGTTTATTGTTATTATAGGTATAATTATTATGGCAAAGGTTTCGAAAAACGTCGCCGTTTTTAGGGGTTGTGAGTGATTGGAGAGGGAGCAGAAGAGGTCTTGAAACCTCCTCACCATTTTCACTTGCCGGAAATACTTGGTTTCCTCTGAAAAAAAAAAGTCTCCAAACATCTGTGTGTATGGCACTGCCAACTTCCACATTCATCACACTAGTTTAATAAACTAAGGTTGTCGGAGCCCTGCGAAGGGCTCCTATTTTCGGATTAAGGGTCAAAAGAGAACCTAACATAACCTATTTAGTTACTTATTACAGTCGCACCTAACCCAAGGCACTCGAAAGCAATGACGCACAAATTTGACATAAGCTGTCAATATGATCATTCCAAGATTGCAGTTTTGCGTTTCGTTTCACGTTTTTCACATAAAACCTAAAAATTACATTTGTAAAACTGTACTAAAGTATAAAAACTATGTTCCGTTTTGCATAATTGCCGAAGTATTTATGAAATTTTGGAAATTGTTTAAAAATATTTAGACTCAACTCCGGCAGCTAAAATTACTTTTAGGAGATTAAAACGAACTACCTTAAGCCCCCCCACACTACCAATACCCTCAAATTCAGGCGACTCGTTTTGAAATCCAACCCATTATTATTTTTCAAAATAGATGAAACATCAAAAATATATGTGGATATACCTTATTCATGCTATGTCGCTTAGAAAATTATAGAATTAGAATTTGAGTTACTGCTTTTTCGTTAGCTCTCGTCATACATGTTTGTATGGAAAATATAAAAAATTTCTTTCGCTTTAAATATGTGTTGTTTCAAAGAAAATAAATATTAAAAGATATTTATTTATATTCATTTATAATTTATTAACGAAATACAGAGTTTACAGCTCATCAAAAGTTAGCTGTCTGCTACAACCCGGCAGGTTTTCTTTATTCTAATCGAATTTTAAAGGCAGTGTGTGAGGTGATAAGGCTTCAATACTTATTATTTGCTGTTGTTCACGAGGCACAGTTTCATTTACTTTCCTTTTACGGCTTGGTATTGTAGAATTTTCAATTTCCACTGATGAAACATTTTCCTCTCCGTGATCTCGCAATGCCATCCCTTGAGCTTGACGAGAATTAACAATTTCAGGCAACTGCCAATTCATATAAAACGCCACAAGCTTCTCCCAGAAAACATCATCTCTTTCTATAATTTCTATTTTTAGTGGTATACTTTCGCCACTCCACACAGCAAATAAACACTTTTGTTTGCGTGTAACGTGGCGTTGCCCCTGAATTTGGTAATAGCAATTACAATATTTGTTTAGACTAGTCAGTTCACTTTTTTATCATGTTTCCATATTTGTATTTTATTTGCTCTTATACTATTCTCCAGGCCATTCTTATAGGCAACTTTAGAACATTAAATTTCCACAATCGTGTTTGGACCTATTAATCCATTTGGCGTGGCACCAATAATCGAATAATCCACAAGGCTCGATTGTTACATTTTCTTGCTTCGCCAGTTGTTGCAAAGCCAGTTGTTCATTTTAGATTCCATGCGCAACTGATTTTACATTGCAAATATTTTATTTGTACAAAATATTTTTTACTAAGTTGGCTTTACTGCTGTTATCTCTTCTTTTTACCACTATACAAAAATTTCAATCTGTCAACATATTCTTACGCAATTTGAACCAGTCACTGCTATCCTTCTTGTAATTTTTGCTTATCACTACGGAATTTGAGTCAAATTTGTTAAAAAAAATTGTTTGGCATTTCTTGGCTAGCTCTTGAACAGATCGTGTTAGGAATGACTGAAGTCAAATGTGTGTAAGACGTTGCAGAACTGTTATCTTTAACTTCACTGTATTACAATAATGATAATTAGTTACGTACTTTATTATTAAAAAAATACTATATCTTGTGTTATAGCAAACAGAGAAGTTACCTTCTTACTTATAAATTATTGATTTTAGAAATTAAAAAGATATAAGATGTACTGAGACATACCTAATAGTTTATGAATAATCAAAGTTTTACCCGATGTACCTAAAAAGGTTTATGTTCAAAACACAATAATACAACATTCGTTACCGCTTGTGTGCGGATTGCGGAGCGCCATATTAGCGCTGTCATCATTATTGTTCGCCGTGGCGGCATCTTAGCGCTCCAGGCGCTCTGACAAGCTAATGAATTTGAAATATAGGTACATAAAATGATTCGATTTTATGTTATTACTCTTTCAAAAATTGAAAACTGTGGCAGCTATGTATTGTGAGAATAATTTATATTAATTATATAAATTATTCTCACATTCATTTAATTATGCATAATCGATAATATATAAGTAACATAGTTAGTCATAAAAGACTCTTATGAAAATAATTTGTGTAAAAATGTTACATATTTCATAATCACTTGGCCATGGATGAATTTCTATTTTATTACGACGCTTTCTTGTACAAATCCTTTGTAGAACTTCATTTCTCTAATTGTCCATATTTTATTCTTCTAATTATATATTTATAAGCACAGAAACAATAATACAAACGCAACAAGAGTATAAACTTAGGTCCTAATTATATGTGCCCATAGTTACATGAAAAGCCTATTTGATTCAAAGTATTCAGTCTAGAACATAAAACATGAAATTACGAACTCAAATCGGCGTATTATAATAACAAACAGGTTTACGTAAAATTTCGTGCAGCGGAGACGCAAGCGACATGACTATCTCTCACAGGGCTCATAGCCGAATGATGAGGTCTGGGCGGGGCGTAAACTAGCAACTGACACTCAGTACACCGCCTATGCTAATAAGGTTTAAATTGCTGAAGCGTTTGATATTGGTGGGATCTACCGAGCGTCAAAATCATAGACGTTTGGCAGATTTTATTTAATTTCTCACAGGGCTCATAGCCGAATGATGAGGTCTGGGCGGGGCGTAAACTAGCAACTGACACTCAGTACACCGCCTATGCTAATAAGGTTTAAATTGCTGAAGCGTTTGATATTGGTGGGATCTACCGAGCGTCAAAATCATAGACGTTTGGCAGATTTTATTTAATTTTATAAAATATACACGTAATATATGAAAATAAATTAGGTGATTCTTTAGTTCATTAGATTTCCTACAATATTATCAAATAAAATATGACAGCTAACGATCAAAATATTGCAAACAGTGAGACGAAAGGTTATTTTCTGCCTCGACTTTGTGATTTTTTTACCGTGATTCTATTTTACGTACATGAAAAATTCTTTCAAAAGTCTTTTGTTCAGATTTTTGACTTTAAGCTCTAATTTTTGCTAGTTTGTAATATGTACCGTTATGGCTAGATGCGCGACGAAAAATTAGGTGTTTCACGGCTTCTGAGGTATAACAGCCCCTTAAAGGCCGTATACGCCAATGTGTCGAAGGTTTCCTCAATGGTATAGGTATACATTGCACCACCAACACTCACTTTACTGTTGTCATGGCAACTTCTATACCAGAGTGGGGCAAGAGCGTGGGGAATCATATTTGGGACTGCATAATTATGGGCGCAGAAAAACCACAGCGGGGCAAATCCTATGTAACTAAGAACGGTAGATAATTTGCATGAAGAGCAACTTTCTGTCAGAAAAACCTCAATGGAAATGCATTTGAAAGCGCCCCGCCCGACGGCAACAAGAATGTGTGATGACAATCTTCTTTGTGTTGATTCGTGTTACCGTCGGCGCATCATGACTGATGACGAGCAGATATTAAAGGTGTCTCAGTGATTAACATGACTGTATAATAGCGGAAGTAATCTCTGACTTATACGAGGCGCCCTAAATAGAAACTTGGAGTTTGAGTGGAGCCGTTTTATGTGGTCTGCTCTTCATCCTACTACGTCAACAGAATTGTTGGGATATCTAAACTTTCAAATTATACTCTGGAACTGATGCCACTTCGACGGGAAACATCAGAGGAAGCCTTGTGAAACCCTCAATCACTCAGTAAAAAGATCTGGAGCTGGGCGAAGCTGGACCACTCGTCTCATATAGGATAGGTGATTGAGCAAAACCCGGACAAAAGTCTTCACGAAATTACTGGGAAAGAGTCACCTGACAAAGCCCCCAGACTACCTCAAATAGCGATACCATAACATCAGTCCCAGAGACACTTGTTGATAATTATAACTTCTGCGAATACCTGTATGCCTCGCATGCACCGACGACGCCTACACCAGACAGACACCAGCGCCCTAGAGCCCGCTTTCTTGCCTTTTAACATAAAATTTTCTATACGTAGATGTCGGCGAAATCAGTCTCTCCCGCCTCTCAGGCAATTAGTAAAAACTAAAGACTCCCGGGGAAGACGGGATAGCCGTCTTGTCTGGCCTTTAAAGACTACGCGAAGCCTTTGATTCCATACTACCTGGGCTCTTGAGTGTCTGCAGCGCTGCCAAGTGGATGTAGAGGTGTTGAGAGGTCGCTGTCAAGTTCCGACGATGACTGTTTAAAATCTTTACCACCAAACCAAACGTACCCGTTTGCTTTGAGGTGTAAGACGAGCTTGGGTGTTTTTACCCGACTGCGCGACGCAAAGGAGGGTTATGTGTTTATCAGTCTATGTATGTATGTATGTATGTAAGTATGTATGTATGTATGTTTGTTTCTATGTGGCGTTCTAGAGACCAAATGCGTCGGCCGATTTTGATGATTCTTACGTCAATCGATTTGTCTTGACCTTGCGAGTGTCACTAAGGACATGACGGTAATCAAAATTCACCACAGCGACAACCAGACGCCATATTGTCAAAATGAAAAAATAAAAAATCGATGAACTATGTCATGTGGGGTGTCGTTGAATAGGTATTTTAAAATCATCTTTAGGTTTCTTTTATCATTTTTCGTTTTAAATAATAGTTTAGGATATATAACGATTTAAAGTTGTGTAACAAAACAATCATTCTCGCTAATTTTCTTACTTATTGATTTAAGTTTTTATTTCAAGTATAAACAATATAGAAACAATAACTAAAAAGTATAAAATGAAATAATTGAAAGAAAAACAAAAAACCCGACTGCATAAAAACTAATTTGAAAAATACGTGAAAAAATTAACTTAAATAAAAACTAAAAAGAAAAAAACAAGCCCATATCACAGTCGGGGCCCATTCAAATTATACCAATCAAATCTTCCCAAGGGGCCTCGACTGTGATATGGGCTTGATTTTTTCTTTTTAGTTTTTATTTAAGTTAATTTTTTCACGTATTTTTCAAATTAGTATTTATGCAGTCGGGTTTTTTGTTTTTCTTTCAATTATTTTTACGATTTAACATTAACCTAATGAATTAAGCACCTCCATTTTCTACTACTTATAATATTATTTAAGCGTGTGTTTTAGTTTTAAACTATCATTTGTTTATTTTCAGTGTCTTTTTATTTATCATGCCATCCCGACTATTTAAAGTCACTTTTAACGATTTTGACAAGTAGGTACACATACTAGTCCGGTCAAGTCAAGTTCTAGATATTACCTTATTATTGATATGAAATGAAATGAAATGGCATTTATTTTGTCCACAAAAAACATACAGTGATGCAAGCAAGAAAAAGACAAAAAAAGTACTTACACGTTAGAGGAAGGTAAACAATTAATACATATTTTATATATAAATCTGTATGCCTTACGCAGACAATAAGGGTTACCAGCTCAGCATTAGCTGGGTGCCCTGATTGGAGGATACCCAGCGCTGATTTTCAGTTGGTCACCCTATATAAGTGATGCACGGACGGAGGCAAGCAACTAAAAGAATTAAGCCAAAATAAAAATAACACAAAACTGACAAAAAAAAGTGATTTTACATGCACACAAAATAATAGATTAACATAAATACATACTTACATATAAAGCGAAGGTAAAAAAAGAAATAGTTTATTTTTGTATAGATATACAAAGAATTTTAGTGGCATTTAGTGGGTATAAGTACACAAGATATGACATACAGACATTGCGATACGCCGTTAAAATAAAATATAATTATATAAGGATTTGTCTCGGCAGCTATTCATCATATTATAATTTCATTTAATATCAAATACTCAGATGCTAGGTTCATAATAATACATCGAAAGAGGTTTCTCAGCAAATTTCTACGTCCACCAGTAAGATAATAAATTAGAATTTATGTCAATTAACAAATGAATTATAAATATATTGAAATAAAGATAATAAATTATTACGTGAGTATGTCAAGATTATAAAATTAATAAGAATAAAAGAAATGTCAAATATGTCGTAAAGAAATATAATAAAATAATAATTAAAAAAAAATAATAATAATTTGATTATAAAACTGATAAGTTAGCATTGATTGTTTCGAATTTTAATTGTACGGACACGGATATTGATTATTGGGTTAACTATTGTTTTGATTTCTTTAGATATTTTAATCAGATTCATACTCTTGAAAGTCTACTTCAATAGTCATGTCTTCTTCGATTTCTTCTTCTTCCTCTTCTTCATGCTGGATGTCAATAAATTTTTCAAATGTGGCTGAATCATTGGTCTCTTCATTAAAATCACAGGAATCTTCCTCTATTGTACTCAACTGGACATTAATTGAACAAGACTGACCTTGGCAATTGGTACACGCTGGAGAACACAGCAACCCAACTTTTTAATCGACTTCAAAAAAAGGAGGAGGTTCTCAATTCGTCGGAATCTTTTTTTATGTATGTTCCCCGATTTCTCTAAGACGCCTGGACCGATTACGAAAATTCTTATTTTGATTGAAAGAGGTCTCCTAATTGGTCCCATGATCATCAGGTCAGGATCTGATCATGGAATCCTGAAAAAATCGAAGGATCTCTTCAAATTTTATAAGCACACTTGAAGCGATTTGACGATAACAACCCAATGCCGTCAAGTTTGGGCTCGTTTGAGTCGTCTTTACATAGACTTTGATGTTGGATGATTTCCATGGTCTGATGATAGAGTTGGAAGGTAACCATGAGATCTTTGTGATACAATAACCCAATCTCATCGAGTTTGGGCTCGTTTGAGTCGTCTTTACATAGACTTTGATGCTGGATGATTTCCATGGTCTGATGATGGAGTTGGAAGGTAACCATGAGATCTTTGTGATGCAATAACCCAATCTCATCGAGTCTAGGGTCGTTTTATTGGTCTTTACATGGACTTTGGTACTGGATGTTTTCCAGGGTCTGATGATGGAGCAGGAAGGTGGCTATGGGATCTTTGTTATACAATAACGCAATCTCATCGTGTTTAGGCTCGTTTATTTTGTCTCGGCAAAAACTTTGGTATTTGATGATTTCCGGGATCTGATGATGGAACTGAAACGAATGTGTTTAGGATAGTTAGTTGAAAACAAAAAAAAATACTTACTTGAAATTGCCAGAAAGGTACAGGTCTGCATTTCAGAATTGAGGCACGTAAGGAAGGCCTCCCCATCATGTACCAACACTATCCTATGTACCTAGTTATCCTCCTAGTCAAGAGCACCGACTCCAAAACATTTTGCTCCAAAACCAATTATTTTTTGTTTTTTAGTTTCAATGTTTTTTGAAGACGGTTTTTTTATTTAAAAATAATTTTTATTTACCGCCACATTTGCACTACAACTTTTTTTGCAATTACAAAAAATAGTATTGATGGAATTTTCTGGAGCAGGTGGGAGTAAAGTTTGAATCGGTTTCAAAGTATTATCTATCAATTTCCACAACCACAGTCTTCTGGGTTCAGTTGATTGCCTAGCCATGTTTGAACTTAATAGTATAGGACCACTCGATACAAGTGTTGAATAGCAGATGCCGATGTTGGAGGAAGACATGATAGTTGTACTTGTTTCTTGTTTCGCGTATTTTATGCAAAAGTTAAGTAACGAAATTTATCAATGCATGTAATGTTTTTTGGAGCTCCTTTTACCGCAAGAAGAAAGCGAATTCCTTCCGTAATTATTGTTTAAGGTGTGGCATCAATTGCTGTAAATACATACTTTGGCGCAGTCAGTCAAATCCTTTTTTTTTTCGAATAATTTTAATTCAAATGTCCAGTTGAGGAAGATTCCTGTGATTTTAATGAAGAGACCAATGATTCAGCCACATTTGAACAATTTATGAACATCCAGCAAGAAGAAGAGAAAGAAGAAATAATCGAAGAAGACATGACTATTGAAGTAGACTTTCAAGAGTATGAATCTGATTAAAATATCTAAAGAAATCAAAACAATAGTTAACCCAATAATCAATAGCAGTATCAATAATCAATATCAATAATAAGGTTATACCTATCTAGAACTTCACGGGTATTGTTCCCTTAAATTATCCTAAAATTGTCCTGACCGTTAGTGGAGAATGCCTACAGAGAAAACCACGGTAAAAAAACTTGCCGAGACCTACACTAGCTCACAGGTGGCGTGGAAATGTGTGCATATCGTGTATGATGTGACTCTTAGAATCGCGATATCTCAGGAATGGTAACTCTTAGGGAAAAATCTTTAGTAGGTAGGTACCATTTTTGTAGAAAATTTTAAGATCTACAACTTTGGTTGAGGTTTTATTTTGATAAAACTTACCGTTTTCGAGAAAAATCGAAAAAACCTCAAATTTTGACGTTTGACCCTGAATAACTTTTGTACCACACATGGGATCGATGGGGACTTTTAAGACTTTATTTGTAATGGTAAACCCTAGCTCTCCACCAATATTTGGCTCTCCGGCAATTTTTGTTATTTGACTACTATTTTTATGTCTAAATTGACCGGACTATACTAATAATAAACATTAAATCAAGTATGAATCGGACTCGGCCATGAAGGGTTCCGTACTGGTATCCACTTAACATACCACTTAACGTACCTTTAAAGTAACCAAATACTACTATCACGTCTTTTTCGCAACCAAAAATAACAAGTTATCCATAGTGTTTTTCATGTTCTATGTGCGATATATAAAAGTCTTCATACATCTTGTTCAAAACAAAGGTTAATAAGGTCGTTTAAAGGTTTGATTACGATCTACAGCACAATTATATCGATGCCTTACGGCCAAAAGAGGCTAACCGCCACTTTACAAACTTTACAGGAGAGTAGTTTAAAGTTCAAAATAAGTGAAAAAATCATAGAAAATTTTTTATAGGTACGTTCCAAAAGTTTCAAAATTTAACCATATAGTTTTTGTTTAGGTCTCTACGAAATGACATTGTTAATTAAAACAAATCACACGCCTAACACTATTTACTGTCGCTTACCCTAAATGGTCCTAATTATACTAACAGGAAAAAAACGTCGTAAATGAAAACAACTCAATTAATGAGTTCCAACCCAAATGATTTAACTGCACCATTTATTTTATTGCTGTTGAAGAAAAAGAGCATACCTACCTGTGCTTTTTCTGTTCATCAAGTGAAGCCAATATGACATAACCGGCTATTGGTTAATGGCAGAAGAACAAGGAAATTGTAATAAGTTAATTATTAAAACATACCTACAATAAGCTCTTTTATACAACGCGAAAGCACATTGTGATTAATTCTTATAAAATTATACATACATAATTTACATACATAGTAGATACATTAGACTTTTATACGTTTTTAAACTGGCTAACCGACTAAGGTATGAATTAAAAAAAAGGAAATTGCGCTCAATCAGTCTTTATTTTAGAAAATTGAACAAAACAATTATTGTTACTCATTGTAAGTTAGTCTTGCATTATACATTCATGCTGACATTCTAGGTATGACAAAAAATATAAACTTAAAAGGACCATGCGTCAAATTGGGCTCAGTGTCCAACAGTGTTATGGCATATGCCATTGGAAAGGATTTTGTTCGACTAAAATTTTAACTACCAGCACCACCCTCAATTCCATTGCAGAAAAAGATATGCACTTAAATAGATTTTGTGGAAAAATACAATTTTTAGTCATAAAACTGTTATAGTAACAATATATTCATATTTTAAAATCAGTGGCGTAGCTAGCTTTGGTGGCACCCGGGGCGGAAGTTGGCGATCGACCGTTTTCTTTTTTTTTTAGTCGATACCTAACAATTACGGGCTAACTGCTCCCGAATCGTAGTGCTGAGCTAGTGTCTATGTGTTTTATATGTTTGTACATTATTCTTAAAGTCGAGTTCGGGGTGGCACCCCAAAAAGGGTGACCTCCGGGGCGGACCGCCCCCTCTCCCTTCCTACGCCACTGTTTAAAATAATGGTAAACAATAGATGCGCTTGCGCCCGTGTGATTTACAACACTCTCCTTCCCTCTAATACCTCTCGGACGCCTGCCCCGCGCCCGTCTGCTCTCAGTCAGTCGACTCGTGATTCTCACGGTGTTATCTGTGCGTCCTAAAAACAGGACAGGTTCGAAGTAAGTACCTGAACCGAAGAGCATATCTCAGTGATTGAAGCAAGAGAGATATGTCAGGATCGTTGCAAATGGCGTTCCGTAGTCTTTGCCTACCCCTCCGGGAAACAGGCGTGAGTCTATGTATGTATGTTATCTGTGTGTTTTCGTGTATCCTCTCGGCACAAACAATTTAATCCACCGGCAGGGCACCTAAACGATATTATTATTGAAATTGATTGAAATGTTAATAAAAATATTTTTAACTGTTAGCAGCTGTTCTATTTTTTATGTATTCTTTGCACATGGAATAAAACTAGTTAAAGATGTGAAACAACAAAAACTACAATGCCATAACAGCATTACTTTGCAGGATTATAGTTTATTTATGGTAGGAGAAAAATATTTATAGCAAAATAACCCCATGGATTCTTCGCAAAAATGAGTTTATATCTTAATATTTAGTGCTTTACAAGTATATTCAAAGTGGTCTCATCTCTGTTGGTGGGTGAGCCCAAGCTTCATAAATTTTTGCTCATGGTCCTTTCGTACCTAAGGACAACTTTTATGTATGACGGCGTTTGGTCCTCGTCGTCCGCATGTCCCCGTCTACAGTTGCCGTAAATCGCCTCGCGACGTCCGTTGCCGGGGGAGTCCTTCACAGCAAAGAAACTACCCAAAACAACCGTGTCCGGTGAAGACATGCAACAGGCGGAAGGTGAGGACACCGTGGCAGCCTCTAGCCACTCCACAAACAGGGTTCTTACTATCGCTTTTGCCGTGTATCCATTCATTCGCACTCACCCATCCATTCACTCAATCGATAAAACAATGATGATGACCTAAATCAGTCACGGTGGCAAATCTTGAGGCAGAATAACAATTTGCAAAAGAGGGACCTACTAACGTGCGCTAATAGGTAGGTATATGTGCAAAACAAACGTGCAGTTTTTTACCCGACTGCGCGACGCAAAGGAGGGTAATGTGTTTATCAGTCTATGTATGTATGTATGTTTGTTTCTATGTGGCGTTCTAGAGACCAAATGCGTAAGCCGATTTTGATGATTCTTACGTCAATCGATTCGTCTTAACCTTGCGAGTGTCACTAAAGACATGACAGTTATCAAAATTCACCACAGCGTCAACCAGACGCCATATTGTCAAAATGAAAAAAAAAATGTCGATGAACTATGTCATGTGGGGTGTCGTTGAATAGGTATTTTAAAATCATCTTTAGGTTTCTTTTATCATTTTTCATTTAAAATAATAGATTAGGATATAATATAACGATTTAAAGTTGTTTAACAAAACAATCATTCTCGCTAATGTTGTTACTTATTGATTTAAGGTTTTACTTCAAGTATAAACGATAAACAAACGAAAAAGCAGTGAATAACTAAAAAGTATAAAATAAAATAAATATTTAAAGAAAAACAAAAAACCCGACTGCGTAAAATATAATTTAAAAACATGCGTGACAAAAATAACTTAAATAAAAACTAAAAAGAAAGAAACAAGGCTAGTAGTTTAGAATTCTAATGCAGAACCGAACGACTCACAGTCGGGGCCCCTTGGAAACATTTGATTAGTAAAATTTGAATGGGCCCCGACTGTGAGTCGTTCTGTTCTGCATTAGAATTCTAAACTACTAGCCTTGTTTCTTTCTTTTTAGTTTTTATTTAAGTTATTTTTGTCACGCATGTTTTTAAATTATTTTTTACGCAGTCGGGTTTTTTGTTTTTCTTTAAATATTTTTATTCTCTCACTCTCATAGTCCCATTGGCAATTCGACACAGCAGAGTCATATCAGTCGCAGGTTTAACTCTTACTGAGAATTCATCAAAAATCCAATAATTCCTTGCTGGCCCAACCTGGGATTCGTACCCTTGATTATGATCCTAAGCCAGGGCAGCCAACAAGAACTCTGTAGGTACTTATTTAACCATTCAGTATTGTCTGAACAAGATAGCAAAATAATGACTTCTTACCTTTAAAACTTAAAATAACTAATTAGAATACACAATTATAGATGAATATAAAAGTCTATTAAAATAATCTTACCGTTTTATTTCCTTCGAAAAACTTTGCGCCAAACTGACTCGCAAGCACGGAGGTGCTTACGCCGCGGTGAATGTTCACTGTGCAACGCTAACAACATTTTGTTCGAACGAAAGAGTGGGATAACCGATGCTGTTTGTCATTCTTAATAAATAAATGCTGTTTGTCATTCTTAATAATTCTTAGTAAATCAAAGGATTGGCGCGCGTCAATCCTTTGATTTACCTTGTTATCTAACCACCATACCAGATATTTTTTGGGAGGGAAAAAAAGGGTAAGCGACAATGGCGACATTAGTTTGGAAGATTTATCCTAAGCGCCTTCGATGATTGATTTGGTGACTAGGGAAAATAAAAATAAGCGCCAAATAAAGTCACGGATATGAGACCTAAATGTAATAAATGACATATATTTTATCCAAAGAAACTGCCCTAATATCCTAACCGAAAGTTTGGTACACAAAGATTCAAGTAAAATTTGATTACCTAATGTATTTTTTACAAAAACATATTTACAGCCCAAACTACTTAACGTTCAAGTAAAGAAAAAAATATTCAAAGCCAAAATTTGAAGTATAATTTTTATCCAACCACCATGATATCAACTACACCAAAAATAACTGTCGTTTATGACGAAAAACTTAGTGTTAGAACCTCAATTCCTTTACCGGCTAAGCGACAAAAAGTTAGTCCTAGAGCCACGAAACTTAGACCATTAGACGCAGAAAAAAAAGCCGATTCTAACCATATATATAAGTCGATTTCGCAAAAAATGTCGCTTACCCCCTTTTGGCCGGAAGGTATCGATATATTTTCTCGAATTTAACTCCTTCATTTCAATAGTTAGAGAAAGTGTCGTACCCGGACAACTTCCAAATTCGCCGCTAGAGTCACTAGTTAGAATCTTAGCATTGCCAATATCGAATCATTAAATAAACTTTTTTTACGAACCTCTGTGGCCCTTTTATAATAGATTTTCAGACTTTATAAAGTGGCATCCCCAAATAACCATGACAAATGACAATACTCGACACTTGCTCGACACGAGTTCAAATGACAGTACAGGGATCTCACAACAAATTTAATTTGGTATTTCTACGGATATGGTATATGTCAACAAATGTTGAATTCTATACCCAGTGTAGACAGAAGTACACCCGATGTGTCTATGACTCATTTTAAGTATATTTCACAAACATTACTAAACAACTAGATTTCTTATGGATAGGACAGATAGTGTTACACGGTAAACATTTCTAATATACACTCACTCTTGTCTTTCTGTGTTGTAAAAATTTGGCAATTCATACCAGCCTGTTTGTCATCAATATTGGATTCCTAAACGATGATGAAAATCCATTTCAAGGTCGTCATGGTATAGTAATTAATGCTACACTATTTTCAGGCTTTGAGTTAGAGTTTATGCTGCGGTGATTTGACGCATTCATTCGGATAGTGATATCAGTGTGGATTCAATTTAATTTACACAACCAAAAAAAGGACTTCCGCAACGCGCAAAAGCACCACGATCGAGAACCCAAATTTTTTTTACCCAAATTATATTAACAAAAATGAGTTACAGATGGTCTCAGCATCTTGTGATAAACAATTTAATAATCTATGCAAATTATAAAATGTTCCTCCAAACCCCCTGTCTGTTTGTATGAACGTGTTTACTTAAAAACTACTGA
This sequence comes from Euclidia mi, assembly GCA_944739405.2. Lineage (NCBI taxonomy): Eukaryota > Metazoa > Arthropoda > Insecta > Lepidoptera > Erebidae > Euclidia > Euclidia mi. Next base: position 40,922,523 of record OX123199.2, read on the forward strand.
ACTAAATTTTGTACGGTTATCACCAATAGTGATAGTGCAATGCCTGGGGAAAGGTTAAATTCACAATTCGATTACATATTTATCCTTGTTATGTTGTAGAAAATTACTTAGGTACTAACAATAAACTGAATTCGGAAAAATGCTTATTTTAGACTGCCTCGTTGGTCTCGCAGCATAAATGTGCGCGTGGGATTGGGAGGTCTCGGGTTCGATTCCCGGGTCTGGCAAAGTGTTATTGGGCTTTTCCGTTAGGTAATTATCAGTAACAGCACGGAGTCTGGTAATGTGCCCAGTACGGCAATAGGCTCGCCTCCTATTACGTGGGACCTAAAAATTCATGGCGAAATGTGGGTGTAATATTACACCTCTGCCTACCCCTTCGGGAATCCAGGCGTGAGTCTATAAAAAAAAACTTTTTTTTTAAATTGACGGTTAAAAAAACTAATGTACTTAAGTACTACGTACAAGCATTATGGGCACAGTATGTCAATTTAATTCTGGGGATTTTATACTAACATCATTCACAATGGATTGGTTACGTAGTTTACGCAAATTATTTTAATAGATTGATACAATAACGTAAAATCTAAAAGTATTCCATACTCATTATAGTTAAATTAATTCTTATATCCATTTATCCAATACTATATTATCAGAATCTGTGTTTCATATATTTATCAAATCAATGCTCTAAATAGATATGTAATCCATTAGTTAATTAATAAATAGTTAACCTACCGCTATTCGGTAGAATCTCTCTGGTAGGTGTACCGATTTTTCATTTGACGTTTGGCGCAGCACAGCTGTCAATCTAGAAAACAGTCAAAAATTGCGTTCCGTTCCGTTTCAATTCAATACACTTGCCGCACGTGTTTTCCAAGAATGTTGATTCGTTCATAACTTCTTACCAACTTATTCACAAGAAATTTCAGAATATTAAAAATTTCCAACCGTGCAGTCGTGTTGTTATGATTATAAATCATTTTAGATTAGGTCAGCAACACTTAACCAATAGCTAAACTTAATTATTTACCATAACATAACGTGTTCTTGTGTAAAATATAGTTTTCTAATACATATGAAGTAATTATGTGATATTACTGGTTTGTTTACGACGGAAGTTGATTGATATATGATTACTCAAGTAAGTAAATATTTCTCTCTTTCCTTATAAAACTTCTTGACCTTTTATAAATTTTATAGAAATTGTCTTTTTTTCTTTTTGTCACGTTTACACAAACATGTGCTTCGTAGCCGATAAATAAAAAAGCTTATAATTTTACACAACATTACACAAAAATTAAAAAGTTGTCCACTTTAACCTTGCAAATTGCACATAGAACCCAGCATGTTCTTATTAGTATAATGTCCTCTTTTACACCAAAAAACAGTAAGTACTTCTTACACAACTTATATACTTACCTATTTTAGAAATGTGTGCATTTATCATCATGATTAATCATCAACTACACTGCAAAGTGTAAAGTGAGTGTTGATTATCTAATAGAGCATTTCACATCATAACTTCTAAGCCAATAAATTAAAAGTAAGTAATTAAACTCTTAATATTGTTAACCGGCTACTGGTTGATACTTGAAAAGTTAATATTAGATCTCCTTTGCAGATTCCAAATGTTGCCATCAAAAATGCAGGTGAACAAAAAGCTATTGCCAATTAAAGGTCATTTCTTCTTCTTCAATGCTGGTAAGTTCTACAACTCTGCAAACTAAAAACCTATATATACTTTTTATTAATTTTATTCCATCTTTTTCCTGTTCACTTCTGTATGAGCTTATCATGGCCATGATAAGCAACATGACAATGCTACTGGTTCTTATTATCCAATACAATAAAGTTCCGAAAATCTGCTATAGTTTTTAAACCAAATTAGGATACATTACATGCTCGTTTCCTTTTGCATGCTTTTCCTCAAATGAACAATGTGCAAGGAATTAATAAATTTACAATATTTTCTTATTTGCTGAACATTCTTGTTTCTTAAAAAAATAGTAGTTAAGTTTTAAAAGTTTTCTGTTATTTATGGCCATACTGTATTGAATTTAATTGAAATTGTTATTCTACTTGTAAGATGGATTAAGTGTAGTGGGTCAAATCGTTCTTTTGACTCAATGTTATTGTAAAGCAAATAAGAGATCTACACGCAACAGTCTGCTTAAGACTGTCTTATGATTGTTGTTTAGATATGAAGGTTAGTCAGAGTAGTGTGTGTGGTGTCCGTGTGGTGACGGATTAAGATTACGGAATGTCAGCACCCCATATCATCCCATGGGTGTCGTAGGAGCCGACAGAGGGAGCATATTATGCAGCGAACAGCACTGTAAGAGAAGGAAAACTTGATACAAACCCTATACCAACCCGTTTGGCCAGCGTGGTATAGTAGGCCAATTCCTCCTTTCAAAGGAGAGGCCTAGTCCAGCAGTGGACTGTTAAAGGCTGATGATGTGAGCCCATGGTTATACACACACACATTATTTAGGGCTGCTGCTGTGCGCCCATGGCTCATATTGTGATGATATCCTAAAGGCTACATCTTCCCAGCTTAATGGGTATTCCAACACAAAGGAATTTCCTGTGTAAATCAGGCCAGTAATTCCTGAAATTAGCATGTTCAACCAAAAAAAACAAACAAACTCTTCAGCTTTCTAATAGTAGTATAGATGGATATAGAATCAATAGCAATATATAGAGCACGGCATTGCATTATTGTGATAGAAATGTGTTAATTCAGCTAAATAGATTATCATATTACTAATGTTAGCTATCTCTAAGAAAAGCATTTGCGTTGGATCAGTTGACAAAAACATTCCAAATTGCATGTATCATGTGACTAGAAAAAAATATTCTCACTGTCACAATATGCTTGTAACAATAATGCTATTGTTAGAGTGAGATTTTGTTGTTTGAGTTGGTTAATTTGCTTGACCTTGAAGTAAGTTAGCATCTTAATCCCATAGCAACATGCAATGTTAGGTTTTTGTAGTAAAATTACTTTTTAATTAATACTGTTTGACTGCACATTATGATACAGTTGCGCTGTATGATCTTCTTAATAATGAGTTATTTAGGTTATATCAGTTTTGTAGGGGTGGTGCAGAGAGGAACTTACTTCTAGACACAGTAAGTTTCATCTATAGGTCAATATCATTGTTCTGAACATTCAATATACTTAATAATATGATTATTATATATTCTTAGGAAGCATGAATTTATTTGTTAGCTGCTATCAAATAATTATATCAGCATTCACAAATTGTGCAAAATCTACCTTGAATTGAATAATTATACAATATAGCTTGATGCTAAGCAGTGGCGTAGGAAGGGGGGGGCGACGGGCGCGGTCCGTCCCGGGTGCCACCCTTTTTGGGGTGCCACCCATCCAAAAAAAGGGGTGACCGTGACACCCAAAACTCAACTAAGAACAATGTACAAAAACATAGGCACTAGCACAGCACTACGAGAGTTAGCACGGAATTTTTAGGTGGGTCGACTAAAAAAAAAAAAGGTCATCCGCCAACTACCACCCCGGGTGCCACCCAAGCTAGCTACGCTAGCTGCTAAGTTTATTTATACTACTTACTTGTACTTAAAATTACGATAATTATAATGCATTCATTGATTAATCATGATATATCTTCTATAATATAAAAATGAATCGCTGAATGTGTTGCAAAGCGCAAATCTCGAGAGCAGCTGAACCGATTTCGCTAATTATTTTTTTATAATATTGCTTGAAGTTCGGGGATGGTTCTTACGGAGAGAAAAATAAAAAAATTGGGCAAGTGCGAGTCGGACTCGCGCACGAAGGGTTCCGTACCATCATCTATAAAAGAAAATCACGTTTGTTGTATATATGTATACTTAAATATTTTTTAAGTTTCTACTTGTTTATTAAGATCGAGTAACAAATTGCTTAAAAATTACGTTTGTTGTATGGGAGCCCCCCTTTATTATTTACTTTTTTTAATTTAATTATTTATTTATTAAAGGTAATATACAACTACATATTCCCTGAAAACTTTAAGCGCCTACCTGTTACCGTTAGTAATTTTGAGCAAAAATACGAAAAAAAAACACGTTTATTGTATGGGACCCCCCCTTAATATTTTCATTTTTTTTATTTTTAGTATTTGTTGTTATAGCGGCAACCGAAATACATAATTTGTGAAAATTTCAGCCTTCTAGCTATCACGGTTTATGAGATACAGCCTGGTGACAGACAGACAGACAGCGGAGGCTTAGTAATAGGGTTCCGATTTTTACCTTTTAGGTACGGAACCCTAAAAAGAATCGACTGTTAGGCGGTACGGAGTACGCCGGGTTAGCTAGTATAATAAAGATGAATAGAAAATCCTATTTTTCTATGGTAGCTTGAATGTTACAGAATATTATTTATAACTTTTAAGTTATTTATTTGGTTTCTATTGCTGAATTGTTGACATTATAGATGAAATTGTCAAACATCCTCTAGACCTATGATTCACAATAAAATGATTATTATTATTATTATAAATTATCCATCCGTTCTAGTATAGAATTCCAATATCACCCTATTGAATTATTTACAAATTGGTCTCAAGATTGTAGGGTCTTTCACATACAATTAGAAAAATAAGATATGGAACTAAATACATCTGAATATCTCTACTTGCTTGCCTTTGTCTATTACTCTATCTATTGGTGAAAACCATACAGAAATCCGTATGGCAGGTTTTTTAGATTTTGTTGATATTATCGCATTCATGCAGACAGGACGCGGCGGGGACTTCATTTTATACTTATTTTATACATATCGTATAAATGTACAACCTGTAATGCATCTCAATCAACTAATCTACCTAATTGGCCTTTCTTTGTCCAATTCGTCATTGGAACACATTAGTTTATTATATGAGCCGTGACAATTATGTGAATTTACTTCTATTATATTAGCCTTTAATTAACATCACATTATGCTAATATGGTCTCTAATAATTATATAATAACTTAGTCCCATATTCAGTGAAACATTTTTAATCTAGGCGTGCTCGGTCCCGACTGCAACAACATCTTGTTTTTTAGTATTTTGTCGATATTGGTCATGTTTTTAATTGTTCGATTCTTCTTGATCACTTCTTAATGACTTAGGATCAGCGCAGACAGAACGGAGCGCAGCGGAGAGGATTTTATAAACGCACTTGAAAATAAACTTTAAAATTATTACAATAAAGTGGATGCTAAAACGTGCGTTCAGGTGAACGCACGTTTTAGCAACTATAGGTAAACACTTATATGTAAGGAAATTTTACTATGCTGTCGCTCGTGTGTCGAATCGGTCACACGCTTGCATCGTTGTCGTTTTGAATGTGCGATGCAAATGCTTCTGACGCGATTCAGAAACAGGTTTCGCGGAACAAGGCTGCACTGCCAAAAGTCGTCCTCTGCGACCTCTGAGCTAGAAACACCTATTATCTCTGTATCTATGGCCATTTTTCAAAGCAGAGATAAGCCAGTGGAGATACCAACAGGCTGCCGTGCAGAGGGTATCAGCAGTCCAGCATAATTGACTGTTAAATTACTCATCTATTGAGTTGTTCATTATCTCTTCCCCAGTGTCTTAGAGGGCACGTGAAGCCGTCAATACTGGCTGTCATGAAGAGCTTTATAATGGGGAGTCATTAGTTTAGCACCTTTGGTTATAAAGTACTTATGCAGTATTCATCATAAAAGTTCCACCTCAAGGTCACAGGTTAGATTTTTATTGAGATGACTTTGAGTCTATAGATTAGGAACTAGATGCCATGTCTCATTAGTTCGTTTTACGTTTTACACTTATGTGTTTAACATAGAAGTATAGTGGAGTGTGTAAGCTTTGTATGAAAGTGAAGGATGTGATCCTCAGCGTACCTACTTCTTTAAGACCGTATTCCTAAAAATACCAGATCTTATATACAACGCAAAATCGCTGATACATCACCGTATTTTATAGTAATGTCAATTATTATTTCTTGACTTAGAACCCATAATAACATTCCTGCAGTCTTTTTCTATAAATCTTAAACGACGTGTCATTTTTACATACTGTCTATTAGGTACTTGCATATCCGATAACAGTGTATCAGTTTATAGAAATATCTGCGCAAGCTAGAATTGACGAGCTCTACTATTCAATGAGATATTTATATTACACGCCTCTAGAGACGTCCGTTTAAGTTTTTAGATCACTTGTGATTACTCACACATACGTAACTATTATAATACCAATTTATAATATGCCGCCATAATATAGATACTTTGGAGGCAGCGATAGCCTAGTAGAGATACCAACAGACTGCCAAGCAGAGGGTATCGGCTTCGAATCCACGGCGCACACCAATGACTTTTCGGAGTTATGTGCGTATTGAATTATCAATTATCGCTTGTCCCGTGCCTCAGAGAGCACGTTAAGCCGTCGGCCCCGGTTGTCATAAATATCTTTGACAGTCGTTATAGGGCGTCAGTACCTTCTAAATAAACTGACACTAGTCTCAACCATGGAATATTACTATCCCTTCGGGTTGCGGCGGTCAGACAGGCAGTCGCTCTGTGGTAAACATTAGCTTTACCAAATCCGGTTAGACTAGTAAAGCGGACCCCAGGTTAAAACTGGGTTAACGCTAGGAGGATGAATATAGATACTTACGGCGCTACCGATAGATATTATGTTTGGGACTATATGACATTATAATAAACGAGTTTTTGCCCTAGCCTCCACCCGCGTGACCTTAATCTTCTCAGGAATCAAACTATGGCATATTAGTAAAACCCTTTAAAATCAGTTCATAGGTTTTTGTGTTTATCATGTTTATACACATACACACAGACAGGACGAAGCGGGGACTTCATTTTATAAGCGTGATAGACAGATTGTAACACAAATAGTACCAGCCAATTTATCCAATATTCTGTAGCGTCTGATCTATATATAAATGGACTCAAGTTTCCAATAATCAAATCGGGAATGAAATCAAAACGAAGGACGCGTCGCACGCATGTCTGCACGGATGATGCCACGATTTAAATATGATTAATTGGTTTACTCGGCACTGCCACTGTACCTACCAAGCTGTGATCGTTCCATCTCTTCGTTGAGGGGAAAAATAAACCATGTGGACGCAGATACGGGTTCAACTAGCATAGTGTAACTGTCGGAAACTAAAACTTCCCATTTTATATCTCCTTGAAGGAACAAACGTTTCCTTTGAGGAGACGTTATTAAGAAGAAATACGACTGCATGGTTGACCGTTCGAGTTCTTTTCTTACACGAGACAACACTTTAAGTGATCCATAATATTGTTGTTTCGAGTCTCGGTGTTCATTGTGACCGTTGGTTGGCTATTTGATCCCAGTGCGAGAGTTTTCTTTCTGCAACAAAAAAAGAAACAATAAATTTTAGCCTTTGACCTTTCTGTGAGTTAATTTTATTCTATAGCAATATTCAGAACGTCCGCTATGTAGTTACTAGTCTAGGTTGGTACCTACTGAATTGTATGAAATAATTTAAACGGTAGGTATTTAGCGCAACACAAATGCATACTACTGAAATATTATCCTGGCACGAGAAACATCTTTTTTAAAAACCATATTCATCTTGTTCGCAGGTACCGCACCATTGGTCCCATACCTGTCAACATACGCCCGTCAATTAGGATTCTCCTCCGCCACAGTTGGACTGATATACACCGTACTGCCAGTATTCGGACTTATTGCTAAACCATTATTCGGTGTCATTGCCGACAGGTATGATCTTATAGCAACTTAATCCGTTTATATTGCAATATTTATCGTCTTATCTGCTTATCGCTGGCTATCTTTATAGAACAATGGTTGACTGACTTGCTAAATAATTTTGTTGCCAAGATAATGTTGATTCACACATAATAAAGTTTGTATTAGAGATGTAAACTTGTTAGTCGTGAATTATGTGTAGGTTTATATGTCTTATGGGTTTATTTCATGTATCTGTATTTCCGTGTGGTTGACGGCATAGAATAGGTACAAGTGTCACCACCCCCTATCTTCCCGTGGGTGTCGTAAGAGGCGACTAAGGGATAACACGATGCAAATACCATCTTTGCGTAGAGACGGAAAACTCGACATCAAACCCTATACGACTGCCTCGTTGGTCTCGCGGCATAAATGAGGGCGTGGGATCGGGAGGTCCCGGGTTCGATTCCTGGGTCGGGCAGTGTTATTGGGTTTTTCTGTCACGAAATTCTCAGTAGCAGCACGGAGTCTGGAAATGTGCCCGGTACGGCAATAGGCTCGCCCCTTATTACGTGGGACTAAAGTATATCTGGCGAAAAGTGGTTGTAGAAATACACCTCTGCCTACCCCTTCGGGGATAAAAGGCGTGACGATATGTATGTATGTATGTATCTGTAATTTAGTTGTGCTCTGAAATTCCACCTGTTGTTATTTCGTTTCTTTAATGGGTAATAGTGGCAATTATTTTGATGTTTACTGGAAGCGCTTTGACCCTGTTTAGCAAGTAAAAGTCTAACAAAGCATTCGCACCGTAGGTATAGATACGAATCAGACAGAAACCTCATATTTCTTATAAGGACTTTTTCCATATAAAATACATTTAATTGGTTTTTACTAAGGCTATAATAAAACGAAAGTGGCGATAGCGTTACTCTAAGAATATTTCAAGATAGACACATTATTTTAATTATTTTTAATTAGCATTTTATTACTCTTACAGATTCAAACAACAGAAACTCATATTTATACTGTTCCAAATTATAACTATTTTGAGTTTTTGGTCAATCTACGCGATACCAGAGAACAGAAGTCTCAAAGTTGAATTAGATTGTGACAATGGGTTCACTGTACTACAGAGTTGTTACAGCGACAAAGAATCCTTGGATATGTGTAAAGTGGACTCGCTAAGCGTCCAGAGCTCTAATGCAACTACAAACTGCCAAGTAAGTATGAAGCATTTTTTATCTCGTGGTTGCGTCGTCGTGCTCCCTATTGCCACATTCACGCCATGTTTTGAAGACAGCAAACTTGTATTTCAAGCGAAGTACCTTGTCTTTAAATGAAGATGTTTACTTATAGGGTGACAAGACTTACAGTCGTCCGCAATAATATTTTTACCAACGGCAAGGTTTGAACAATGGGAACAACTTAAGACGACAGTTGTAAAACGATTAATTAATCGTAAGGTATGGGACGCGCTCTTAAAGTGCAGGCTCATCTACCCAACGACTGGAGGGACAAACACAGTCATGACATATACCGGATACCACGGTGGTCTTAACGGGTAGAGTCAAAACCACTGCGGTGACCTTTGGTGTTATATTAGTAATCATCCCAACGTCCCACTATTTCTAAAACGTTCTCGCTAAACAATCAAACTTCTTTGGCAGTAAACATATTCAACTAAGCAATACACAAGTCTTATCTATATTGGTCATAGTGACAAAAATTTGAGATATCGCCACCAAGGACATATCGATTCCAATTATTGCGGTTATATTAACTTATCTGGATCTGTATTTTACGTCGACTATCAAATGTCGTTTAGATATTCTTGTGATGTTATTAATAAATACGAGGCTAATTGTTTATTATACATAATTAGTTCAATAACTATACGCACCATACGTAAATAGTGTAGCTTTACTGACCTATTTACTAAGTTATATTATGCGAATCATTTAAAATATTACGAGCATAGTCTTCTTCTGCCTGCTCTGTGCCCTTTACTTGGGGTCGGCGCAGAATGTCTTAACATAGTAAAGAGCGTAAAATGCGGCAGGTAGTAATAATAGGCTTGTGTCCTAAAATGTAATTAGCGATTGATTCGTTCCTTTATTAGATGTTAAACTGAAATACCAGATTATTTCTTCAAAAATCGATCAGCAACATTACTAATTACGGCTTTTTAAAAATCTTTTTGAATTTGACACGAAAAGGCTGTAAACCATCATGGCGGTTGAGTGATATCACAAAGTCCAAAACAAAACAAACCGTGAATGAAAGCTGGTTTGATGTACCCACTTTTATTTTGTTATATTCGATTTGACAGGTAGAAAGTTTGACGTTTTAGTACTCCTATTTACAACATGAATGGCGACCGTACTGTTTGACGTAATGCTCTCTGATTGGTGATCACTGTCACAAGAATAAATACATTATTTTTAGTTTTAGAATCCTAAAAATAACTTCAATCTTACCTTTTTAAAATAAATAATAAACTTTATTGACATATTAAAATCGTAATGAATCTATAGATACTACAATCAACCCGATTTATTCTTAGTGGACACAAGCCTATTGTCTCAAATAGACTCGCAATTACAATTTTCTTTTCATTTACCTTTTTAGAGTGTGTTGAAGTCATGAAGTCATAAAAGGACCTTGTTGTGTCTTCGAACCTTATGGTATTAAATATACATTTAGTTAAAGATCTACTAATATAATTTAGAATTTGCTTAATCGCAGGCACTAATCTAGCCATCTATCAGTCGAATTAAAAAAAGTTGGTTTCATAAACCTTACCCATTTTAAACCTTTAAGTCATCAGTACAAACACGACGTAAGTTATTTTTTACTAATCGTTAGTTGACACAATGGGTTTTGATTTGAACAAATACCGCGTAGTTCGAAGGGCGTTTTAAGCCACTTGCCACTTAAAGGGCATTGTATTCTTTGTTAAATTAATACTCATTGAAATAACAGATCATTGACTATCTCTTTATTTATTTTATTGATTACATATTTTGTCTTCTGAATAGACAAATATACGCTGATAAATTACGCTACACGTATAATATAAATTGATAGATATATGATAATAGCGTAAGAATACGATAAAATTGACTAGAAGTAATGGAATGCAAAGAGCGTGAACTGTATTTTTAATATTCTCTAAGTAGGGAGCTTAGGCTAGTTGACGAAAAAAAAATTATTAGTCCGTCCTTTAGATTATTCAAAAATAAGCGATACGTATTTTACGTTTTATTTGTAAATTAAACCAATAAAAAATAACCAAGATATAGCTCATTAAAGTTACGTACGAGGGGAGTTCAATGTATTCTCGGTATAGGTATGAAGGAAAAGGCGGAAAATTATGAATAAATTTTATTTTTCAATATACTCCCCTAACATCTCAATACATTTATTTGTTCGTGAAAGTAACTTTTCAATTCCCTCCGAAAAATATTTTTCTTCATGGCCCGAAAAATGTTCGTTTATTGCCCTTCAACTCTTCATCGTCCGAAAAATGCTTTCCACGAAGGTCTTTTTAAGATTAGGGAATAGATAATAATCACTAGGGGCCAGGTCCGGACTGTAGGGTGGATGATTGATTTCTTCAAATCCGTACTCCCGCACAGCAGCCTGGGCAAGGCGCGCCTTGTGAACCAGCGCGTTGTCGTGAAGCAGCAACACACCTGCGGTTAATTTTCCACGTCTTTTTTCTTTAATTGCCTCCTTTAAATTACGCAGGTTGGTTGCGTATGATGCAGCAGTAATACTTTGACCTTTTTTTGTGTACTCGATTAGCAAAATTCCCTTAGAATCCCAAAACACCGTGGCCATGAGCTTCCCTGCGGACGGAGTGACTTTGAACTTTTTTTGTGCCACTGCATAGACTCTTGCTTGCTCTCAGGGTCATAGTGATGAACCCACGTTTCATCACCAGTAACAATCCGATCGAAAATACTTTGCGGATTTTCACCACAGAGGTCCAAAAACTCCTTACAACAGTCAACTCGCACTTGTTTCTGTAGCGCGGTGAGCATTCGCGGCACCCATCTTGCACTGACCTTTGACACATTCAGGCGCTCATAAAGGATTTTGTGAATGGTACCCACGGATAGCTTAGTCATTTCTGCTAATGTTTTCACTCTTACACGGGCATCTGCAAGTACAAGTTTTTCGACTAATTTGACGTTTTCTTCAGTAGCGGCACAAATTGGCCCACCAGCTCGGGGGTCGTCTTCAATGCTCTCTCTACCCCGTTTGTATTCACTTGACCACTTCTGAATTATAGATAATGAAGGCGCAGAATCTTGGTAAACAGGCACCATTTCTTCATGGATAGTTTTTTGAGTTTTTCCTTGTTTTGTGAGGAATTTCATCACTGCACGATGCTCGACTTTTTTCATCATTGTCAAATCAGTCATCATAGTTGTGTTTTCGCAATGATATCTTGAATACTAATGGTGGCAATTAAATGAAATTTTGTATTTATACCCTCAAAGAGTGCCATTAACTAATGAGATAATTAAATTACCCTTATCATTAGTATATCACCTCGATACCGAGAATACATTGAACTCCCCTCGTATAACGTCACGGCGTGCTGCATTTTTTCGCACGGGGTGACGTCACACGTAACTTTAATGGGCTATATCTTTGTTATTTTTTATTTAATCGAAAAAAGAAAAAATACGTGTTCAATCTTTTTTTATAATCTAAAATACGGACTAAACAAAATGTAATTATTTAGGCACACAAGGAGTTGTCATTCACAATAAACAAGCCATTGTGTCATGTGTGAACACTTTTTCAAATATCCAATTTTGACGCCGTGTGTGCAATCATTTATTTAATATTCTCTTCTTTCCAGATGACCTGTGATATGACTTCGCCTAAGATGTGGCAGACGGTGTGTGAGCATTGGCATATACCTCAGTACTGTTACAGTAATACTGACAATATTCGGTACGCGCCGACAGTAAGCAATATTACTATGAAGAACGATAGCTGTGTCTATATAGCGGCCGATAGTGTACTTATGGATGGTAAGATAGTAATTTTTATATTAGGTACCTATTAATAAGAAAATTAATCACCAAATGTGGCTTCTAACTTTTTCATGTTTTGGAAATGCAGTTGTTTTATAAATCGTTATTATTTTGATTGCGGACAAGCGAATGTGATTTGGCAAATATGCGATTTTATTTTAAACGGGCTTAGACATTGGAATATTAGCTTGCCTGCGTAAAAATTGTTAATTTTAATGAGAGGAAAATTAAAAAATATTTCCTTCTCACGCTAACTATAAGATCGACAAACAAAACATTGGTTGTTTAATGCCTTAATCAATGTCATTATTTCTGTTACCGCTAATTCCAAAATGCATAAATGAGGCTCTAGTAATAAAACAAACGAGTATAACGTGGATCCTTTTCTTTGAAATATAAAAAAGCCGGCGCTAAACAAGTTTAAAAGAAGAGTATGCAATAAAAGCACTACAGCTACATGACAAAAGGCAAAAATCATAAGACTACACTATAAGTATAGTATAGTTAGTCCACGCTCACAGTGGTCGATCAACTCGACCCAAAAGTACATGTCAAGGACGAAATACTTTAAAATGTATATCTAGCATATCTAATAAATGAACAGAACGGATATCTATCTTTCTAAATTGATCAATAGAAAGCAGGCAAACATCTATACATGGGTATGTATAGATGTTTGCCTGCTTTCTATTGATCAAATTATTAATAGCTGGCAAACATGCAAACAGATGTTTGCCAGCTATTTGAATTTGAATTAATATTTTGAATTCGGTTGAATACATGGGTATGTATTCAACCGAATTCAAATTATTAATAGCAACTGTCCATCTGTCTATGAATGATTCCTATGGATTATTTAATTGTCCTATTGTAGCTAGCGAATGAAACCCGTGAAGCTGGCTCCTCAAGAATTTTCTCCTAATTGCCCGCTCATTTCGGCTTAAAGCCAGAATATTTTATTGCCAGACCATACTAGCGACCCGCCTCGGCTTTGCACGGTTGCAATGCTTACTAGGCATGTATTATACATATAAACCTTCCTCTTGAATCGCTCTATATAGTAAAAAAAACCGCTTCAAAATCCGTCGAGTAGTTTTGAAGATTTAAGCATACATACACGGGGCAGTCAGACAGAAGATAGACTTTGTTTTATACTATGTAGTGATTTAGGTACCAAATTGCCAGCTCTGTGGATAAGGATTGTTCCTTATCGTATCTGTCATATAAGAGTAAAAAACGATAATTCGTCTTAAATGAATGCGACAGAGATAAAACTAATCAATTTATGACCAATATAATGTATGCTAAGCGAATAAAACGAACTAATATTTGTGTTCGATATAATAAATTATTTTATGATTATACTGTTTGAAGCGAATTCTTTTTTATTTTACCATGCCTAAGCCTGCCTGAATAAGCTATGCCTCAAGCAAAAATAATCTTTGCGTATATACAGTTTAGATGTAGTATTGTGCGGCAGCGAATGCGTCAATGACTATTGCGATATTTAGATAAATATATACAGTGTATTCTGTATTCCTGATTTTTTTTTGGAACTATTTATGTCCCACGAAGCAAAGGCTTATAAAATTGCACATGTTTAAAGTTTAACGTGTCTTGTGAACTTGAATAACAGTCTGTGGCATCATAGCTCCTAAGCGAATGAAACGATTATGATGCGGACTTTTTGTTTGAAGGCAGACATAATCGAGATCCTTCTTACTTACATTTAAGGATCTGTGTTGGCAACTCAAATTTTATTTTGTCTAAGCCTATTTATATATTTTCTTTCAGGCGCGAAGTATAGTCCACACTGTACTTTAGGCGAAGGTTACGTGGACGTAAATGAACCATGTTTAGTAAAATGCAACAATACCAAACTGTCAGCGGCTATAGGTGATCAGAAACTAAACATGACGTGTGTAGACAAAAATCTAAGCTACAAATTGTGTCCGAATAGTACTGATCAATTTATACCATTGGCGCAAGACAAACAAATTAGTGAATGTGAGGTTAGTATTGCCAAGTGTAATAGACGACGACGGGTTTTGGATTGGTTAGTAGGCTTGTTCTTGCTAAGGGTACCTAAGTAATATCAAGGGAAATACTGGCTTAGTTTCATCACTCTTTCATAAGTTATATCAAAGAGTGGTGATAGTGTAACTTAGCCCGCCAGATGATCCAAAATTTAAGTGAATTTGTATGAACTTTCTGACAAATTTATTTAAAAGGAACTGATCAGACAGCAATGAAGCTAAATAAGACCTAAGTCTTTTGTTATCAACAGATTCAGGTGCCTTTGGCAGAAGCTTGAGCCTCCAAGACCACCTGATCACTTTTTACACCATTAGATCCACCCTTGTCAACTTAATGAGCCGTTTCAAGAGAACATATAATGCTCCTTAAAAAAATTGTAGTTGAAAAACCCCCATATACTATTCCATACTTTTTATAAATATTTGCTTCACTTATAGCGTACCTTGACCTGCAGTTCATTAAAAAGTGACAAAGCAAAGCAAGGTCACTCACATTTGGACGGATGATCACTTAGTTTACCATTTGCGTCAATGCTTACCGTGCTTCGGAGGGCACTTATAGCAGTCTGCCCTTATTCTTGCCTCTGGACAAAAATCGTTATGCCATGTCGGAGACCTTCAAACGGCCAATTAACTCTGAAACCACTGATGGCCAAACTCTCACACGAAAAAAAGAGGACCATTTATTTTAGTACAATTATAACATTTAAAGCAGCGATAGCTAAGTGGAGAGACCTACACCCTGCCATGGGGTCTCATTCCTTAGAACGTTTTCCGTCATTCTTAACTCTCTCAACAGATGGCTTTACTAGTATCGATTGTTATTGATGATTTCATGCATAAATGATAAATAAGAAAATAAAGTTCTAAAATATGATATTTATTAATTAAAAAATCCCTTTATTACGATTAAATAAAAAAATGAAACATTTAATTGAATATGAATATTTTTGAAAAATATGATGTGCACTTCGTTGCTCTGGTGGCCAAAATACGTACTAGCTTGTAGTAAAACGTTACAATGAGTTAACTTTCACTCGGCATTCATAGATGGCGCTTTTACGTTTGTATATGGGCATTTTCGTCAGAACATGTACAAAATTTCAAAAATGCATGATTGGACCAAAACTTTAGTAAATAATATATTTTTTATGAATTTGCATGCTCGTTTTTATAATCTTTGATTTAAAACAAAGAATACTGATGAATTTCAGTTACTTTTATTTTAATTGAATTAAAAGGAATTTAGTGCAGTTAATTTTGTCATGTTCGTTACTCATAAAAGAACTGTTGATAAAATAAAACGAAATGTTCGTTTGACATTTTAATTATTTCAATAATTTGTAACTATGATGTTAGTCAATTAAAAATAAAAAACTGTTTTATTGCAAAATATTTAATTAACATTTTTGCAATAAATGCGTCCTTGCCGTTACTTATTGTTGGATCACAATATTTCACTTTAATGTATTCAATAAATTACTGTACGTAAAAATCCAATTTTTTGTTTATTAGTATTTACTAAGCTATTAATTCTATACATACAGAAATAAGTTGGAACATCTTAATAAAAATAGGAAATAATCAACAAATACAGTAAACTTTCGTAAGGGACAGTAACGTTACCTGACCTACGCGTAACAAACAGGACATAGTAAAGTTGAGATCACACTTCGACATTTTAGAAGTAACGCAAAAATTATTTTTGCTTTTTATTATATAACATAGCATAATATCTAGTAGTGTTAGCCTGCAAAAAACGAAATAAACGATTTCTTCAATTTTGACAAAACAAAAACATAAAAGTTCTAGTTTGCAACAGCTTCATTTAATAAACTACTCAAAATAACGTACATTATATAGTTATCAGCTCTTTAATTTAAAACTTTGGGTTTTCTATAAATTAATAAAAATAAACTTCCATCAAGCTGTGGCTTAAAAAAATAATAGTCATTTAACAATCAAGTCAATAACAGACAAACAGTCGCTACTTTAATTTTATTATCTTGGCAAGAGATCAGTACAAAATACAGTTTAAATCATTTGGTTTGTCCGATTGGTTTAAAAAAACATCCTATATTATTACACCATTCGAAAGTGTCGCCAATAAGGTTCAAATTCTGGCAAGTAACATATGGCAAACTAACGGAAAGTGCTCATTTTTAACGAAACATCATCATCATCCTTAGTAGCGATACCAGCGATACTTTCGAATGGTGTAATAAACAGAGAGTGTTATTTTTTAAATCACATTAATAATGATAAGTATTTGATACGATTCATTTAAATTAGAATTATTTCGTTGATTCAAAATCCATCAAACACCCACCGTGGCACCATGGGCTATAGCTTCTTGTGTGTCGCAACTTTATGCGGTCATGTTCGTTACTTTTTTGGTCCGGCTTATACGTTACCTTTCGTATGGTATCAGACAGGACGTAACGGAATCACCATACTTAGCAAAACTTTATTAATAATCAAAAATGTTGTTTTGTTTTCTTATAATGAATAATGTATCTTGCTGTAGAATTAACTAACCTGTATGGTACAATACATATCAAACTGAGGGTGATAGTGATTGTTTGGTAAAATCGTGATTACTTACCGGACAATCGGATAGGAAAACGAGGGATCGCCTGCTGTAAAGCTCCGGCCGGCTCCTGACACGACGCTAAAATGGCCGACAGCAAATGACGGCTTCGACTTTGGTGTTACCATTTTAATAAAACACAACGGAATATATATAAAATATTTTTAAATTGCTTAAACTTCGGTAACAATGCAGGACATGTCCGTTATCAATAAAACGATGGGACAATATTTAAAATTAGAAAATAAATTATAATTAAGATATACAACTGCATTAATGTGTTTTTTATTAAATATAAATTTATTTTGCCATAGAAAAGTTAGAAATTATAAAGCATTTATAGAAAAAATCATCGAAATTGGCTACTCAAAAGTAGTTTAGTAGAAATGGGACAGTACTGTATAGAATATTTGACAAACTTTGAAATTAATTTTCATGTCTTTTAATCAATAAATGTTATATTTTATGTATGGTAAACGAATGTCCGGAAGGTCGTTCAAATATATACAAGAAGTTGCAGTTATTAAAGATGCATTGACTTCAGTTAAAAAAAAATAAACATGGGACAACCAAAATTTCAGGATGTACATGTTTTTATGAAAATGCCCATATATTTATTTTTATTTAATTTGGTATTAATCTGTAGATGGTAAAATAAATAAATATTTATTAAATAAACATCAAATAAGTAAGATATTATGTTAACCAATGAACGGCCATGAGCATTTATTTTAAAAAGTACCTGTATAGGTACCTAGTCGAGCGATTGCGTTTTGTTTTTACATTTAAGTACGTAAAAGTAGTATAATTTAAATTTTATACATAATAAAAACTTACTGTGTTTGTAGTAGTATTATACAATAAATTTTCATAAATTATGTTAATCAATATGCGTCTTACATTTACCTACCTATAGTGTTCAAGATACGAAAAAATAAAATGTAAACAAACCATAAAATGGTTATTTTAATGTCGCCTTTGCAACAAAAGTAGATTTAAGTTAAATACTCCAAGCGAAAGATGCAGTTAGTTTTACAAAAATACGCCTGTCCCTTCAATTCATAAATGATACTGTATATTTTTTACCTTTTATTTTTTTCGTAGGTATCTTGAACAGACAATAGCAACTAATATACAGTTGATGTTGAGTATGTTGTAAATCAAGCTAATGAAAAAAACAAAACGCATTTTTAAACTTTGATAGCCGACTTCTCTAGAAGTCTAGAACTCATTCGCTTAGTTCCTGATAGGTATAGTATTAAATTTATCTATGCCGATAGTCATGACTTCATGAGTCGCACAATTGCAAAATCGCGTACCAAGTACACCAAGTGCGTCTCTATAAAAATACCAGGGTCGAAAACCAGGTATATACTTGCAAGTTTTTGGGCACTCGAGTATAGAAAACTTCGTGTGACGCCCTGGTAATGCAAGTTTGTATTGAAAAATAAACCTTATCTTAATAGGAGTAAGGATGTTTATCGCAAAATTTGGTAATGGACTTTTCTAAATACTTTCATGGAAATTTATTCCTTACTAACATATATTTAAGGAACTTTGTCGCGCAAAACCTTGCAATTTTTATATTCCTGAGTACTCAAAATACTTTCAAGTATTTTAGTGTTTTGTGCGATAAAGTTCCGTAAATGTATGGCAGTAAGGAATATTATTTCATAAAAGTATCTGTAGGGTAAATACGCCATACGTCGGCCTCTCCCCAAACTTCGGCCGTCTGCACATTTTCGGCTTGCGTTCATTTAAAACGTATTGAAGTTACAAAGGACAATGCCAGATCCTGCCCCACCCTTTCATTAATTTACAAGAAATGTAAATTAATGAAAATTATCCTATCAAAATAAGACCCTTGGTTACTTAATTGTTACTCTGTTACACTTGCGGATAAAAAGCAAGTAATAAAAGGAATTTTAAAACCCAACGCCTATTTCCTGTTTTTATCGCGACCACTTGCGTTACTTAATACGCATACACGAGAACAAAACGAGTAATTTGATTAAAAAAATGACATGTATAAATGTAGTTGTACAGATTTTAATATGTATTCGGTTTAAATATACACTAACTGTGTAATGAAAATAATGTTTTTATGAATGTTTATTCTAATAATTATTTGGCAATATGAGCGTTAGTGATTACGTGTAACGAAACGTCCTTGGCGCGCCAATGCTTATGTCAAGATCAGTCAAGATTGAAGATGACAGTCATTGATATTCGCTTTGTTGTTTGTGTCTGTTGCTCCGTAATCTCTCTCTGTGATTTAATATTATATTTTCACGATGATTTTGCTTTTGTATACGGGCTCGATCTCGCCTACTCGCCGACTTTGTGCTATTTGATTCGACGGATTCTAATCATTGCTTGTGACTTGGGTAACGATTTTGCGGTGCATAAATTGTCACTTGTGCGTCGACAGAATGCTAAGACATGTAGTGTCTTCAATACAATCTGAACTGCAAACTCTTCTAGCTAGATGGAAATCGTTGCAACAGGTATGTAGATACTACGTTATTTATTGATCATATTTGACCGTGGCGAAAAATCCTTATAATGATGATTGTACCACCTGCGATTTTGCTTGGCTTGTAATTAATGCAACAAAATATGTATAAAATAGTAAACCTACCTACCTAAAAGTATCTTAAATAACTAGTATAATAGGCTAAATATTCCAGTTTGTCTTTTGGGGATTGTGTGGATATAATTATGAACTTGTCTATCTCCACCATATACTCATATATGTTCCTTACCTTACAGCTTCCACCAGAAGCTGTTATCTGTCAAGAGTGCTTTTTGCGGCTAGACCAGCACTGTAGAAATGGGAATCTGAATGCTGAAAGAGATCTAGGTCACGACAATATTGATCAGCCCGCAGGTTTTCTTGATAATGTTTTAATAACGTTTGAAGTTGAATAAATCAATCACTTTTTTAACTTGTTTTATTTTATTACCGATGAACAGTCGAACAGATGTTATGACCTAAGTCAAAAGTATTACTAAGATTGATGTTATGTAATTCCTTCCTTTCATAGCCAAACATCTTAGTATAGCATTTTAACAAAATACAGCACTTATTTAATAATTTCTACAATTATAACTGCAACTAACCTAAACTTCAGGTACCTAACCTAAAAGTCATATTTTTTTAAGATTTGAAAGAAACCGCAAGTTCTAAAGGGATTTTAAAATGTTTGTAGATAACACTAATATACCACCAGTAGAATGCTACATTTGGCATGCTTGTACACCAACTTTTATTGGTGGGTCAAAGCTCTATAGAGTTTCTGGCATTGTCCTTTGCCACTCGAATTACAATCTTAGTTCATAATCTATATGTACAACCATTACTTGCCGATTACGTTACACACTCTTCGCACACTGAGCGTCAGTAGCGATTGCGCCGTCGAAGCGTCAATTTCATATTTAAAGTACCTTACTTGCTGTGAATACCCACACTTCGGGGATTGATATTAGAACGGTCAGACATTCCTTTTTTATTGTTTTAAGCATTATTATTAGTAATTAGTGATTTTTACTATATTTTGAGATAGATTTTTCAATGTTTAACGTATTGTTTTAAGGGAAAATAGGAGGCCGCCAATAGAATACCAATTTTGAATTAAAACCGGATTCTCGGCCGTGGCCGACTAAAAGTAAATGCAGTCTGTTTTATAATTTCCAATTGTACTAATTCCATTGCCTTAATAAGAGAATTTGCAACGCATATAGGCAAATAAATCTATTTTACGTTTAATCGCCAAATACCGGCCGGGGTGATATTAGTTGAATCTCGAGAAATAATGTACACAAAATAGAGGCTGGTTTTAGAAACATTAAAGATCGTAATGTCGACCAGCCTCGAATTCGAGCCCAACTATACAGGCTGATTACTTTTCTTATTTTCTCAAAATTAAATATTTATTATACGTTTATTTATTTATAATATAAAGAGTTAAGTTTAAATGTAGGAGTTGATATTATTGAAAACATTTATATTAGCTTATTATGGTATGGAAATATAAGATATAAATTGCTCTTTGGAACTTGCTACCTTAACCCATGTTAATTACGTAGCTTAAAAATATAAATATATTCAATAATGATACTCTGGGCCAAAAATGGTATGAATTATTTTTGAAAAGATATCCAGAACTAATTATAATTATTTTGATGTTTACTTTGTTATAAATTGTAATACTTACCTAACGTTATTTAAGTGCAAATAAAAAAATACTTTACCTACTATTTAACATCATCATCATCCTCTTAGCGTTGTCCCAGTTTCAATCTGGGGTCCGCTTTCTAGTCTAACCGGATTTGGCTGAATATTAGCTTTTCCACAGAGCGACTGCCTGTCTGACCTCCGCAACCCGAAGGGATAGCGATATTCCATGGTTTAGACTAGTGTCAGTTTATTTAGAAGGTACTGACGACCTGTAACGACTGTCAAAGATCTTCATGACAACCGGGACCGACGGCTTAACGTGCTCTCCGAGGCACGGGACAAGCGATAATTAACCATTCAATACGCACATAACTCCGAAAAGTCATTGGTGCGCGCCGTGGATTCGAACCCGATACCCTCTGCATGGCAGTCTGTTGGTATATCCACTCGGCTATCGCCGCCTTTACCTACTATTAAACAAATACGATTAATAACGTATACTTAGTGAGACTCCTGCCAAAATAAATCATATTAATAATATTTATCCGTCTTAATTTAAAACATCCTATACCCGGCCGATATTTGGGAAAAACGCGACCGACCATGGCCCGTGAATGGCCGACTTTAGGGATTTTTCGTTCTCGACGCATATAAACCTTAGTACTTTTTCCTTGTAGTAGAAATGTCAACCTTATGCCCATAAACATGAAATAGATTTATCAAACTATCCAAGACCGCATCGGAAGCTATCCTTTCGTTGCAAATTGATGGTGCCAGACCGATTCCAAAACAGAAAAACCGTAAGGATGCCGACATTTAGCGTATTTACCCTACTACGTTACGGTCGGGAGTCGGTAATACGCGAAACGTGTTCGCGTACGTTCAAGTAAAAAATACTTTGAAAGTGTTGCAAATATTTTAGTGTTTTGCGCGACAAAGTTCCGTAAATGTATGGCGGTAAGAAATAATATCCCATGAAAGTAAAAGTACTCCGTTACGATCGTGGATCGGCAAAACGCGAGACGCGATCGCGTACGTTTAATTCAAGTAAGAAATACTTTGAAAGTGTTGCAAGTATTTTAAAAAAAAATCGTTACAATCAGCTTCAAAATTACGAATCCTACAAAATAAATGATTTTATAATAGTTAAATTTAGTTTTTTATCTAATTCTGTTTATCCACTTCAATGGAGGAATAAAAAACGACCTAATTTATCAATTTAAAAATATTAATTTGCCAACATCTGGATTTGAGTTAATTATCTAAATAACTAACTTGCACGTTTGCATAACTTGCTTGTAAGGCCGAATTAATAAACCAATTGTAATGACTAGCTTTAAGTTTAGTTAAAGTTTAAGCTTTTAGTTAAAGTTCAAGAGAAAAAATTCCAACGTATTTGCAAGATTTTTTGTTAGTTGACGAGGTACCTATCATGGTTTCATAAATAAAAAAATAAAATGAACTGTTGTTTCACTTCTACATTTTAATAGTTACCTAGCTATTCCCCTTTTGCAATCTCGACGATCGCTTCGCCAGGGGTTCGCCATTTAGGTTACATTAATTTCGCCTGAATACCAATTTAATTAAGAATATAATAATACAAATAAAGAATAACAATTTTCACGAAGCAGAACTCAAAGGAAAGCACCACCTAGTTTAGTAATGTACCTACTTATTATATTATCTGTAGCATGCACCACAGACCCTGGGACCACCGACCATCAGACCAAGGCAACCTCACAAGGTCATAGGTTTTGTCAAGTCTATTCAAACTAGCCCAAACACTACTAGTTTCTCATGTGTAGTTTAGGAGTTTCAGTGACCACCTGCCGGCTTCATCATCAGACCAAGGCAACCTCACAAGGTCCATAGATTTTGTCAAATCTATTCAAACGAGCCCAAACACTAATAGTTTATCATGTGTAGTTTAGGAGTTTCTGTGACCACCTTCCGGCTTCATCATCAGACCAAGGCAACCTCACAAGGTCATAGGTTTTGTCAAGTCTTATCAAACGAGCCCAAACATGACTAGTTTATCATGTGTAGTTTATGAGTTCCTGTGACCACCTTCCGGCTTCATCATCAGACCAAGGCAACCTCACAAGGTCATAGGTTTTGTCAAGTTCATTCAAACGAGCCCAAACATTACTAGTTTATCATGTGTAGTTTAGGAGTTCCTGTGACCATCTTCCGGCTTCATCATCAGACCAAGGCAACCTCACAAGGTCATAGGTTTTGTCAAATCTATTCAAACGAGCCCAAACACTACTAGTTTATCATGTGTAGTTTAGGAGTTCCTGTGACCACCTTCCGGCTTCATCATCAGACCAAGGCAACCTCACAAGGTCATAGGTTTTGTCAAATCTATTCAAACGAGCCCGAACACTACTAGTTTATCATGTGTAGTTTAGGAGTTCCTGTAACCACCTTCCGGCTTCATCATCAGACCAAGGCAACCACACAAGGTCATAGGTTTTGTCAAGTCTTGTCAAACGAGCCCAAACACGACTAGTTTATCATGTGTAGTTTAGGAGTTCCTGTGACCACCTTCCGGCTTCATCATCAGACCAAGGCAACCTCACAAGGTCATAGGTTTTGTCAAGTCTATTCAAACGAGCCCAAACACTACTAGTTTATCATGTGTAGTTTAGGAGTTTCTGTGACTACCTTCCGGTTTCATCATCAGACCAAGGCAACCTCACAAGGTCATAGGTTTTGTCAAGTCTATTCAAACGAGCCCAAACACTACTAGTTTATCACGTGTAGTTTAGGAGTTCCTGTGACCATCTTCCGACTTCATCATCAGACCAAGGCAACCTCACAAGGTCATAGGTTTTGTCAAGTCAATTCAAACGAGCCCAAACACGAGTATTTTGTCATAATATGTAGTTTAGAAGTTTCTGTAACCATCTTCCCGGCTTCATCATCAGACCAAGGTGCATTCACAAGGTCATTCATCACTGCACCATTTCAATGTTACCGTAACATAGCCACCAAACTTACGTAAGTATGTCAAATATCAGCTTTATGGAACAGTGTACAAAGTGCATTCCAAATTTTGAACGGAAAGACACGAAGTCATAAAAATATCGCTAGATGTTTTAACGCCACCGGTACATACGTAAAATAGGTACCTACTAGATCGGTTGATCGTGTTTTAACCTTGAAATGAGGCACACTTGGGTGACAAGGTGAAATATCATAATATTTCTACATTTTAAACAGAATGCTTTTTTATTATAGCGCCATCTCTTCTTTTTAATTTAAAATAACATTGCTTACAAAATGAGACGTAAGATGTCGCTACCATCGACTCCCATTTTTTCGTCGCTAGCGCCATCTGTTGTATTATTTACGGTATTAACAAGTACTTATAAAAATAAAGGTCTAATATTAAGGATCTAACGTGGCCAATTTTTATGGACGACTTGCGGCATCTGTACTGTAAAGTATTATATTTATCTATGACCCTGCTATGCAGATGGTCTAGGGTTCGAATCCACGGCACGGACCAATGGCTTATCGGAGTTAAGTGCGTATTAAATTGTTAACTATCGCTTGCTAATCGGTGAAGGAAAAAATCGTGAGGAAACCTGCATGTCTGAGAGTTCTCTCGAAAGACATGTAAAGTCTGCCAACCCGCACTAGGCCAGCCGTGGTGGACTATGGCCTTACCCTTCTCGCCCGTGCCCAGCAGTGGCACAGTATAAATGGCTGATGATCATGATAATTACATTTACAGGCCTCATGTGACCTCGATGTGAACACTCCATGGCGACTGATGGAGATCTGTGATTGGTGGAAAGCAGACGAAGCAAGTTACTGTCAACCTAAAACTAAGGAAGGGGAAACATTCCCCTCACATTTGTCATTCACGGGTGTGATATTGCTGTCCCATACTATGGCCGAACATGAATGCGTTTATATGCGTCTGGATCATATTAAGTTGCCAGATGAAAATGGACAAGGTAAGTTTTTAATCTGTATATGTAAAATTCTTGTGTTACTGTCTGACTGACGGATAACACGCAGGCAAAAATATTGGACACAAGAATCTAAAATTTGTCATGTATGTGCCTTACTACGGAATTCAATATTCAAACTATAGATAGATCTGTAGATTTTAGATTCGTTTTTGACAGTTTTTGACATAAGCGCCATACAAAATATGTCAAAGACGAATCTAAAATCTACAGATCTATCTATAGTTCGAATATTGAAAATGGCCGTTAGGGTTAGGGGCCATAGAGTGCACTAAGAAGGGATTTCCCAAAACTCCTGAGGTATCGGTCAGAAAAAACAATCCGGTCGTAGCTGCGGGCATCCTGTAGTTAATGATATTATTCATACAAGTTTATTCTGCAGGTTTACTAACTAATTTCATCATCATCATCGTCCTAGCGTTATCCCAGTTGCAACCAAGACTTTTCGCCTTGGAGCCCGGGGTCAGCTTACTAGTCTTACCAGATTTGACAGAATATCAGCTTTTCTAACTAATCTAAAGTATAGAAACTCTATTTTCGAATGTTTCAACCGGCTCACGTTGGTTGCTGATAGTCAGTCCACCCGCAATTATGAAACAAAAATAACAAAAATAAAACTAAATTAAGATCCGTTATCTTGTATCTTAACCTCCTAGAGTTATCCCAGTTTTAGCCCTGAGTCCGCTTACTAGTTTAACCGGATTTGACTTAATCTATTAGCTTTTCCACAGAGCGACTGCCTGTCTAACCTCCGCAATTCAAAGGTATACAATATTCTATGGTTTAGATTAGTGTCAGTTTATTCAGAGGTTTTGGCTCCCTATAATGACTGTCAAATAGATGAATAAATGTACATCAAAATTTCCGCCGCCGCTGTAACGCAGCATTCAATGGACGTATCCTTTCTTATAGTTGTGCCCTATCTTCTTAGTAGAGAATAACATATTATTTTTGTTTTTAGAAACCATTCACTACCCGACATGTGCGTCTGAATCTACATATAAACTAAAAAAGGAACTATTCCAGTCATCCTGTGATATTTTCTGTGATAATGTTGTTGTAAGTATTTGTTTGATTATGCTTTGTAAGAAATTATAAGGTACATGACAAAAAATACAAATTGTCAATTGTTCATTTCATTCCGTGAATGCCGTAACAGGCGACTAAGAAAATAGTAGTATAATTTTGTTTTTCACTTTTAAGCACTCACACTTGTGTACCCGAAGTGGTAGGCAGAGGTGTAATATTACACCCACATTTCGCTCCTATTTTAGCTCCCACGTAATAGGGAGCAAGCCCATAGGGCATGGCAAAAATTGGGAAAACCCAGTAACCCTTTTGTCTGACTCGAGAATCAAATCCGGGACCTCCCGATCAGCAGACGGGGAAAACCCAGTAACTCTTTTGTCTGACTCGAGAATCAAACCCGGGACCTCCCGATCAGCAGACGAATACGCTATCCACTGGACCACTATTTGCACGGAAGTAAATACTGTCCATAGGCAAGACGGAATACTCGACATTCTAACCTATACCAAAATAACATAATATACAGAGTGTAAAAAGACCCATCACCATGCCGAAGTCTACTCGTTCTGCACATCATGCCATACTACGCAAAAATAATACCTGGGTAGCGAAATATTTATTAAGCTTAAAAAGTAGACACGTTTTATAAGCCGCAATGTAAAGCGCGCGCGTCTACACCGGCCGTACACCTACACCGTGGACGCCCGGTCAAAGGCAATGAACTCGCGTGCGCTCAGCTGTTAGCTTCGTCTGTGTGCGTGAGCTTGTATTGCACGTAGTACATTGCTATTAGTGGACTTTAAACCCGTTTGTTTCAGGGAAATATTGTCAATTTTGTTTAAGTATTTTTATTTGAGAATAAGTTTACAAGAAAAAAGTTTACATTTGTCACTCAAAACATGATTTTGTAATAATTAGAAAAAATAGGGTCATTGAGCCTCAATATCTCCTAAACCAATAATTTCCCAGGTATGGTGCCGAGTTAAAAATTTCGTAATAATTGGTACAATATGGGATTCCAGTTTTCGTTAAGGGTCTTTTTACACCCTGTGTATTATATTATTTGTATATTTGCAGGTGAATGAAATAATAGAGGGAGCGACAGACAGTAGGAAAGACACCAGTAAGGAATACACAGCGCAGTTCTGGATATTCTTTTCGCTGATGATATCCAGTTGGATCGGGCAAGCCGTTGTTGTAACTTTTGCTGACGCCATCTGTTTCGACTTATTAGGTAAGTAGTACAAATATTTGCCGTGCACTAAGCATTACATGAACAGCGATACCTATTTGTCAAGTAGGGTAAAACGATAAAATCTGATGATTGATAGATGACATCCAAGACTTACTGGGAAGCGACTGCCGTCAGATCAGCAGGTGGTCAAGGATAGTGATATGCCATGGCTTAAACCAGTATCAGTGTATGCGAAGGTACTGACTGACTATCAAGGACCTTCATAACAGCCGGGACCGACGGCGGCTCTCTAAGTGTCTAAACACACTATGCAGAACTTACGCGACCGAAGTTCGGCACGATTACGCCTGCAATGCTATTTGAATTACTTACGCTGTACGCTATAACGCAACGTAATTTTGGTATAGTGTGTCAGTAGCATTGCAGGCGTAATCATACCAAACTCCGGTCGTGTAAGTTCGGCATAGTGTGTTTAGACACTAAGGCATAGTACGAGTGATAAAAATTAACAAATTAACGCACATAACTTTGAAAAGTCAGTGGTATGCGCCGTGGATTAGAACACAATACCCTGTGAATAACAACGTGATATCTAAGATAAACTTAGCTCCTTTATCCAACCGATTTCCATTCAAATCCACATGTACAACTTCTTCAAAAAAGGAGAAATGTCTCAACTAAGTTGTATTTTTGTTACCTTATAACTACGTAATTTCATAAAAGGTTTCGGAAATATTTTTTTGTTGAGAATTTTTACTGCCCGTTTGGTCCCATCGGTTTTCGTTACACTTTTTATTGTCAATATTTTTTTTTACATTTTGCCGATATAAATCCACACACATGTTCAATTTCATGCTTAATACTTGTAAAATGTGTGATTTCAGGTCCAAAAGTATCCCATTACGGTAAGCAGCGCCTATGGGGTTCAGTAGGCTGGGGTATATTCTCCCTACTGACTGGAGTTCTGATCGATTTATTCAGTGACGGCGCTTACAAAGACTATACTGTTGCATTTGTACTTATGTTCATATTTATGCTCGGAGATGTTGCTGTTTCGTGTTTCTTAGAGGTAAGTTGCCATTCAGTATTTCTTTTTTTTGTGCCATATAATAATAATAAGTCTGTTTAGAGTGTTTAGTGACTCGGCGAGTAACCAAATTCTTTTCGTCGCGCTATAAAGCTCTAGACAGACGGACCGCATTTCAACTGCAATCCAACTGCAATTGCAGTTCGGATGCAGTTTGAATGCAGTTGACACGACTGCAATAGAACTGCAAACCAACCGTGCATTTCGATTGCACGCCGAATGCAATTGAACTGCGATCGGACTGCACGTTTGGTTTGCAGTTCTATTGCAGTCGTGTCAACTGCATTCAAACTTGCACTTTCAATTGCAGTTGAGATGCGGTCCGTCTGTCTAGAGCCTAAGAGTACTGACTGCCTCCGTGGTCCAGTGGATAGCGTATGCGACTGCTGATCGGAGGTCAGGAGTTCGATTCCCGGGTCGGGCAAAAGTGTTACTGGGTTTTTCGAATTCTCAGTAGCAGCACAGAGTCTGGTGATGTGCCCGGCAAGGCAATAGGCTCGCTCCCTATTACGTCGGACCTAAAAATTCATGGCGAAATGTGGGTGTAATATTACACCTCTGCCTACCCCTTCGGGGATACAGGCGTTGATCATCCATAGTTCATCTAAAGTTCTAAACCAATCCATTCAGCACCCATCACAATAGCCCAGAGTTATTAGTTTTCATTCCAATAGCAATAGTCTATCAATGATCGGCCATTGTCGACTAGGCATGAGACCGATATATCAAAACGAAACTGAAATCCGATTGCAGTCAGGAATCGTATCGTATCGATATTCCAATATGAGAATATCGATTTTAGAAAACGCAAAACAATATCACGATAACGCAAACAATCTAATCCGAACCAAACGGAAACGGTGCAAGCGCAACCAAACTACAAAGTAAATCTAAAGCTTACGTTTTCGATAGTTTTCATATTCATTCGTTCTCTTTCACACTACCCAACTACTGCTTAGTTAGAATGAGAGAGAGCGAATTTCATATCCTTTTCTTTCTTACTTAGTGATCCGTTTAAAGAGCAAAAGAGATGAAGCGAATCGATCGTCGCCAAGCAAGCCAGTCGTAGTCGTGCGTTATGGATTTTGGCGGTTTTATGAATTGCAGATTGAATAGGAAAAATAAAACTAAACATCGAGGCGATAAGATCTAATTCAGATTGCAACTATGTAATGTTTGTTTTGAAAATTGCAAGTAGTTTTAATAGTTATTAGGGATTTATGTTTGGAGAGTTTGACTTGATCGATTTTTATTTGTTCACTTGACCTAGGTGACACGTGCAGTGTGGAGCGCTCGTAATAATAATTAAGTACCTATATTTGGTTTTCGTGAAAGTTATAATATTAGGATTTAAAAAGTTTTATTGTTACGTTGTTAGGATTGTAAAGTGTAAATAAATAGAAACCATTCGTGTTGTGTAATTTTAGTTTGTTTGGCGACTGAGTTTTTTAACAATTAGTTTTAGGTAGTTAGTAGGTTAGGATTGTAAAGTGTAAATAAATAGAAACAATTCGTGTTGTGTAATTTTAGTTTGTTTGGCGACTGAGTCTTTTAACAATTAGTTTTAGGTAGTTAGCAGGTTTTCTTTTTCAATATGTCACGTAAACCAAGCGAAATATGGACGCATGACATGACAATACAATGAGAATTCGATTGTGCGCGTTTGCCTACGCAACTAGTAATATGCTCGTCGCTCCGACATCCGCCACAGAAATCGATTTCTAAAATCAGTTTTTGAAATCGATTTCAGTATCTGAAATCGAATTCGTATCGGTTTGCGGCAAAGTCCGAAAACGCCCATGCCTATTGTCGACCAAGTCGTCTAATTTATTAATCTAGTAATAATGCTTTGGACTACAACACATGTACGAGTATATCTATATACTTATAATAAAACTGTAGAGAGGTCAATTCTGTACATTGAATATATATTCAAAATTAATCTTGGAGGATGAATGGTGAGCGATACTGATGCCAAAAATGCAAACAGTAAATTTTTTGTCTGTCTATCTGTCCGTCTGTCTGTCTGTCTGTATGTGCACGCATGGGTCGAAAACCACTGAAGGGATTTTAACCAAACTTGGTACGATTGTAGTCCATACTCCTGGGCAGGTTATAGGCTATATAACATAACGCTAAGAGACATAGGAGCTGAGCAGTGACGATAAATTTGAAGCAAGTCGGAATAAAATGCGCTTTCGAGCTCTTATCCTCGCATACGTTGATCATTCACCAAAAGTATGTATTACAAAGATGATGGTCTTCAAAAGATCTACAAAAAAGTCCTGATATTATATATCTATTTTTTATAAATTAGCCACAAAAACGGGTTTAATCGTTAGGCATTTCTTCAAAGTGTATTAAATACATCAATATATTGTATTTTACATATATATATCTTTATCAAATATATTTTATATATATTTATATTCAAATCCCATATTCCCATATTCAAAAAATACAGTTTAATATGTTTATTATATTTAAAAAATATAGAAATCGGTTTATAAACACACAAGATATAGATAAAATAAAACTTCCAAATCTCGCCGCGCCGGTATGGGTCCGGCTATACGGTTGATTTTGTTTAACGCGCGAAACGGCCGTCTCGACATAATTATAATCAATCTGTAGGTAAGTGATCGATGTCCGTACATGGAAGATATTCAGAAGAAATCTATTTTAAGGGGTCTACATTAAAGAAGAGAAGCCAAAAATATAATTATTAAAATTTTTGTTTGTCTGTGCGTTTGTGCACGCTCATTTCAAACGGCTAATAGAATTGGAATGCGGTTTTCACTGATGTATTGTAGTAAACCCCACTTAACATTTGATGTTTGTTTTATACGAATCGGTTCATAGATAAAAAAGTTGTGTCAAATTAAACATTTGTTCGGTTAAAATTTGTTCTATAAAAGTAACTCTGTAGTTGAATTGGTTGAAACTTAATATATTATGATCAGTCAAATGTAAAATTACGAGGGTTGAAAGATTATAAATAGGATATTTTCGAACATTTGGATCTTCCAATTTAAATTGAGCTTAAATCTGTATGATTAATTACATTCAATAGGGTTCAGCTTAGGCTGGACATATTCGCAAATGTATATGAAAAACAGGTTGAAGAGTGGCGAGGCATTTTATTTTACTGGATGGGGATAAACACTGGGATGGCATTGTCTGAAGCAAGTATAAGTAAAAGTCCTCATCGATTACGCCATGGGTTTGAGATGCTGCATAGTTATGTCATAAATATGAAGACAAATTGGCCGAGGACATTTTTAGGTTCCCACAACAATCTAATAAACCATTGCTTGACAGTAGATATAGTTATATCTATCCTATTACTCAATATGAACGGCCACGACGACCGATACGAACCATCATTTGCTGGTGTAAAAATGATCTCTCGAGACTTACTGAAGAACAGCGTTTAATATAATTATGATCGTGTGTGTCGTAGTGTGGATAGTGATTTGAGAATTTTCCTACCAAGGTGATTTCGGCAAAGGAACAAAGCTAAAGTAAGATTGTGCGAATACAAAATGATGAACCCATGGGCTGTATAACAGTACTTTTGGTGGCGATTTTCGTTAGGCTCTGTCTGTTATACCCCCATAGAATATGAGAAAAGAGCTGATGAAATTATGGCCTGTCTAAAGAGTTCATAACTATGGGATTGTATTACCGCTATGCATTTTGACATTAAATATGCGAGCATGATTGTGAGGCAACGAACATGCACAGGAATTCTCTGATCTTTTACTCGCGATTGGTAACTTCGCGGTGTGGACTTGCACGAACAAGTGAAAGTCCACACCGCGAAGACATCTACACTATTCAATATAGGTATTATATACAACTTATTTAGGGTATCAATTCTGAAGCCCAATGAAAAGACAAATTCCGCGCGGATGGAGTCGCAGGCACAGCTAGTTTGAAAATAAGCCCGCTAAATGATTCTGTAAACTCATGCATATAAACACCCTAATACAAATCGACGTCTTCTCATTTCTATTTTTTGGGTAGTGATGCACGTAATGCTTTTCACAGACTGACGAGCATTCTGACGAGCGTTCTGGTGAGCATTCTAGCTAAATAACAGCGAATTTAGCTAGAAAGATCATGATTTTGTTTGTAGCGACGGCTCTGCTCGTTGTTCAGTTCTTCAAATTTAAAAAACGGCGGATGCTCGGTGTTCTTTTATTAGGTCGCGTCGGTACGAAAGTTCTCAGGGTTTGTCTTGTTACTGGTTTTTATTCAAGCCTTCCAGACACTTTCCTAAGGCGAGAATCCACCAAAACAAAGACTATGGTTACAGTATGGTGGTCTGCAACTGGCATGATCCACAATTATTTTTTTTTTAGTCCTGGTCATACCATGACAGCGTAGTCTTATCGTGTGGAAATCGTCGAAATGTACCGTAAATTGCATCAAAGCAGCCAGCACTCAACAGAATAGGTCCGATCCCGCTCTACGACAACGCCCGTCCGCATATTTCACAAATCACCATACGAAAATTAAACGAATTGAGCGTCAAAGTTTTGCCTCACCCACCATATCCTCTAGAACTCTTGCCAACAGACTACCACCTTTTCAACTGCTTCGATAACTTTCTCACAGGTAGAATCTTCGCTAATCAGGACCAGGCAAAAACAGCATTTGTCGATTTCATCGAAGCCCTAGATCGAAATTTTTACAATGACGGAATAAATAGACGCGCTATTTTTTTATTAAATCGAGTAATTATTACTGAAGTTATGCCACTTTGAACTTTACCTATTGCAATCCTGAGAATGTTTGTACCAACCTAATACAAGTAAATGGTCGAATCTATCAGCACCATAAGAGATATTTGTTCTTCTTTCAGACTGACTCAACAAAGATGTCACTAAACATCTTGGCTGACGTCGGCACTCTGCTATCATCGCTACCAACATTCATATTCTTAGTTTGGACGATAGCCGTTGGTATGTGCACCGGGCTTTTGTGGCAGTTCCTGTTTTGGCTGTTAGAAGACATATCGGGACTGACTTGCGATGGATCAGATTATATAAAGACTCTGCAAGGTCTAGTCAGTGCGATACAGACGTTTGGTGGAGAGATCCCTTTCTTATTTGTGTCAGGTAAGCAGCTAACAGTTTGTATTATTTTGCTTTATTTGACGAGATTCTTGAATATGAAGATTATATTTTACTTTTCTTTTGCTATAATCGCTACCAGGTGAGCCTAAATGACAGCATGACATATTTTCCGATCTGTTACAAACTCTACAACCACCATACTGCCTTTTGTAGTCCATTGTTGACTGCTCGACACTGCGCCGAGTGTTGTGAGTTCGAATCCCACTCGACAAAACACTTTGTATGATCCAGAAATTGTTGTTTCGAGACAGGGTCTTCAATTGTTCATGTGTCTGTAGTTGCATGTCTATAACGTAAGATTCTAATTAATAAAAATAAGACACTTCTAATTAATGTCACAATAGCATTGAGGCTCAATACGGCGTACTATAGTAGGCACGCCGGTCAGACGGTTGGGAGAGGGTTAATGTCAACTTTTCCATCTTTACCCAAATATACTTAGTGGACGGATAACTTTCCATTATCATTATGCTGAATCATTACGCCTCTTTCTAACTCAAATTGTCAAAACCTCATAGCTTTAATCAATGTATAACAATAACAAACAATGAATATAACTCTGGATTTACAGGTCATATCCTCAAAAGAATTGGTCACATAAACATGATGAGTATAGTCCTACTGGCGTTCGGCGTCCGTCTAATATTATACTCATACCTTACTAATGCATGGTGGGTCCTGCCAATAGAGATGCTGCAAGGTATCACCTTCGGCATGTTCTATCCGACGATGACGTCATACGCCAATATTGTGTCACCGCCGGGAACGGAAACTACGGTGCAGGTATGTCATAAGGGATTATTTTGCATTGTGCAAGTGATTTGTGTGCTAAAGTTTGACTATCATATCTTGACCGCTCTGAAGTTCGATACTTGACAGAATATTATGGCAATTAAAAAAGCTAATTATAAAAGCTAAAACTCACCGCAAGTGTCCTCATAGTCGTGTACGTACTGTACGTGCACGTTTTCGTGTTTATGTACGAAACTGTATAAGAAATCGCCTCTTACATAATTGGGACTTAAGAGCACCCTTGAGATAAACAGACTGTACACTTGCAGTGTTGGCAGTGATTAATTTGTTATTTTATATCATTCTCAGTGTCAGCACACTTTTTAAAACACACGCTCGCCTTGCGATTTACATACGCGTTTTTCTATGCGTATGCATACTTATAAGGGTGTACGTTCGTGCACTTCTATGTTTTATGGTGATTGTACTCACACATCTACAATTCTACACATGTATATTTGTACAATAACGCATATGCGAAGTACTCCAGGTCATCCATAGACGTCTTTAGACAAGTGAAATTTGCTGCAAGGCGAAAATTCTCTTTAGAACATTCTAACTTTATTTTCTTTTTAATTTCTTGCTAATTATTTATGATTCAACTTTCAGGGCTTGGTAGGAGCAGTGTTCGAAGGCTTCGGTACAGCTATCGGCAGTTTCGTAGGCGGCCGTTTGTACGGCCAGTACGGTGGTTGGATCACTTTCCGTGCGTTCGGCGTTGGAGCGCTAATATGCAGTGCTATCACTTGGCTCGCGTTTTTCATACTTAAGGACAGACTCGGCAGAGCTGGCGTGCCGTCAGGTAAAACTAAAGATATTGATCAAAAACCTATCGAATATTAAGACTACTTATTTTAATACTACTAGCCTCTTTTGAGATTACTTTTTTATTTTCCAACGAGTAATGTCTGCGGACAAAAAACTTAACTTAATTATTTTATTTTATTAATTAGAGTAATAGTGAATTATACTTAAGCATGCTGTGAAGTAAAAACAATTTACTTTTTGATAAAGTAATATTAAAACCAAAGTATTGGCTATACAGTAAAATTGATATACGTATTGTTAGTTATAATGGGAACTGTAAACAAATTGTACCTCAGATAATGTTCAAATTTAAATTTAGAGTTGACTGTATTTTAATTTCTCTGCTCCCAGTGTAAAAGCAATTAAGAGTGCCAACGAATTATTATTATATATTAATTCCCCAAAATTAGTGGAATATTGTAGATTATAAGCAAGTCATAAAATGGGTATCTATGTTTTAAAGACTAATGTATTGATCTACAAAAGACATTGAATTTTCATATATACATCAAAGATAGCATAACATTTTTCAGCTTGTTCAAATATATTACACAATAATTCAACCACATAGCAAATCCTGAAAGGATGACTTATTGCCAATTTGTATAATTCTGTGCAGTTACATATTTAGTTTCCGCTCCAAACAAATATTTTTTATTAGTTCCTATCCAAAATGCACTGTAATATTGTAGTAATAAGTTATATATAAAATCAAAACAGCACAATTATTGCTATTTGCAACTTTCAGCGTAAATAAGTTATACAATAATTGTGTGTTATTGAAATTTAAATAATTATTAATTGTAGCATTTGGGCTATTGGCTGTGTTTCTCTACTGCCTAAAAACTCTTCTATAGTTTATTTCCTATCTCCTACTGCCTGCAATATGCTATGACTACTCTTAGGTCTATATAGTACCTATATGTAACTATGTTTATCTTTCTTTCTCTCCTTAATTTATGTTTAGAGTACCCGCAATACGAAATTTGGAATATGCTTACTGTCCCTTCTTATGTTCTAAGCTTTGTGATTATAGTTTTACAGGTTGTTATTGTATTTCTGTACTTTCGTTAGTCTTATGTGTTGTTTTCTTATGACCTTGAAAAGGTTGTTTTATACTATACAGCTGAATTTTAACTGTATCCGCTGAATATATTGTAATGGTGTAAGGTTTTTCTCGTCTGTAGTTATGTTCCGTTTTCCGAGTCGAATTATACTACGGGTCTTCGATTACAAAATTGGCCTTCCTGTGTCGTCATGACCTTTATTTCTCTATTAGGCAATTTCAACATTCCTATCATGGTTTCCTTGGTATTTAGAAATTATTCCCCAGAATGGTGTGTGATGGAATGATGTTTTTTGGAAACCACTGAATATTTCGCTAAGCATTTACAATGCCATAGTTTAAGCAATAATATTGTAATAAGTTTATCCTATTGATAGTTTGTATTTTTATACACCTCCTTTGTAGGGGTTTATTATTATAAATATAGAAGTTTATGTTTGAGCATAACTTGTGTTTATTTATAATACCCTCTTTTGCGAATTAACTATTTTAAAAATGCATGTTCCTGAGGACCATTCTAGGCCTTTTGGTTTCGATTTCAAGCAAATCTTTTTAGACTAGATAGCGGATTCTAAACTTGGAACAAAGTTAGTACATGATGACCTACTGCAGTTGAAACTAGGTTCTTCAAATTTCTACCCATAGTGACTGTGTTTTCAAGATTTCTAAGAGATTTTTGGTGTTCAACGATTTCGAAGTTTCTACTGGGACCTTGACTCTCCTTTCTGATGTCAGCAAGTAAATTCCAAATTTATTTAGCATCCATGTATAATCGATGGCTATTATTATAGCATAGTCTAAAGATTATTCATTTATTATTTATGTGTGTGTATTATATTTGTATTATTTGCACAGCCAGTTGACTTGGTTTTGATTTTGTGTGTTTTTTTATATCAATGAACAAAGCGACAACATTGTTCAGACTGAGTTTATAAAAACTCGAGTACTTTTTTTTAGATATCGCTAAAGAAATATATTTTAGTGAATGTATGTTTATGGAATCACCTTTTTTATTTCAGGGTATTCGTCGGTTATCCGTTGCGAGCAACCAAATGATATGGTCTATATGCTGGAAGACATGAGTGACCGAAGATAGAAGTCAGTATGGGGCTTGTGCAGCCACTGGTACAGTAAGCCAATAAACTATACCATTTGTATGTAGAATAGATACTTGCAGACTGTAGTTCGCTACCCTATTTATGAGCGTTGACATGTAGTGTGAAAATTATTGGAGTGGAAAATTGTGAAAATGTTATAATCATGATTGATGTCTGCTCTTACATAATTGCGCATTTAAGTGTATGCCTGCACAACTATCGCTTCTTCTTTTGACAAACGCTCGACTTCTGTGCAGCGACCTACATCCATTCTGTCTATAGAAACATGTGCAACTAAAGTAAGGAACTGAACTACTGACAAACCATGTTTAGTCAGTGCTTTTCTTAAACCATTTTTCATTAAAAGTTCGATGTCACTAGTCTTCTAAATAGTAAAGCGACAACTTGTTTTATGGTTAATATACACCAGATGCGTATGACTGTGTTTACTCTCTTCGGCAGTAATATTATAAGATACCGAAGCTGTTTCTTCTAATTAGTAAAGCGACAACATATTGTAAAGGCCCACATACACCGGATGCGTATACGTATACGCAGCCGGAATAGTGTAAGCGGGGCGTATACACTCGCCTGCATCGAAATGCATAAACCATCGCCAACCGCATTACGCGATGCTACACGTCATTGACGTGTCTCATAGTATACGCAAAGTGTATACATGTACATATACGCTTATTATGTGTTTCTTATATTCATCGTCATAGAAGAGCCCATCTATAAATTACGTCACACGTATAGAGGAGGGAAGAAGGACGATGAAGTGAGACATTGTTTAAAGAATGAGATGAGAATGAATGAGACCATAAGTGACAAGGATGGAGAAGGGATCGAAGAATCAACTAAGCGTGTGACGTTATTTTTGGACGGCCAGAAATATACATTTGTATAATTATTTGATCTTGGCAGCAGTTGTGACTAACTACGGCATTTAATATTCGATCTATAGATAGATCTGTAGATTTAAGATTCGTTTTTGACATATTAAGCTCCATACAAAATATGTCAAACACGAATCTCGAATCTCAAAATCCATGTATGCATCGAATATTGAAAATGGCCGTTAATTGTATTTGTACTTAAACAGGTAATAATTTAACTATGGGATCGAGCAGCTGTATTTAAAATTCCTTTCAATTTATATTACTTAGTTTAGTAAGTATAAGGTCTGTGATTAGAGATTTGATCGTGCTAATTTTATACTTATGTACTATTACAAAAACTGTAGAACAGTGTAGCACTTCCATATCTACTTAAAATTTAGTGAATAGAATATCTTTATAGAAATGTACTTATCTTATTAAGCGACAATTATCATATCATTCTAGTATATTTTATGTAGCTTAAAATACAATTAAATTTTTCGACGATCTACCAAAATGACGCTGTATAAAAATTTCCTTGAATTTAAATTAAATAATAATATTATATAATTAAATTATTTTGCTATTACATCATATTTTATCTTGGTAGGATATTTGACGGGTTAGTATTCTGTTTTTCGGGTTAGTAGTCATATCAATATCTATGTCTAGAAGACACTGTGCGCAGCTAATATATTATATTTATAAAGAACGTAGATTAACTAGGCCCAGTTCAACATCTCTGGATAGGCATTATCTTACAGATTAATAAAAAATGGAACGCAATTTGAATGGCAATTAAATTACCCGGTGCTTATCAAAAGGTGGTGAAACGGGTCCCTAATGTAGATTTAGTTATTAGAAAATACTCTGTATGTATATACAGTACTCTTTAGTTCCTGTTTAGTTTATAGTTCCGTCTAAATTATTTATAAGTTGGTGGTCGGTGGTAAAAGGTATTAAAATTTCATGACAGAAATTTGCGGTATGGCGTTCAGTGAAGTTATTTTATTGTTTGCCTTTCAAAAGCCAGTGTCTTAAGTGTTTAAGATACTGCATCAAGCAGTATCTTTAACACTTAATTTCATGCAGTTAATGTCCTTGTTTTCAAACGAACGGCTTGGTATCAAATTCGGGTCTATATTAAAGAGTATGTTTAAAGGATTCTACAATATTATTTATTCTTACAAAATTAAATAATACCCTTTAATTTATTTGAAAACAATAGAATCTTCGTAGTTAATAATAAAAATCGTGATGCGTATTCCTGCAAATTAAATCATAACGACGTGGCCGTATTACAAATATGTAATATTACATAATAATGTGGTAACACTACTTATTTATTTAAAATTATAATGCATTCTATACAACAAAATGACGGTCTAGCGATGTTTGCCAACGCTAATAAAATAATTGGTGCACTTTAATCCATCCAAACTTAAAGGTATTTATTTATTAAAATTATTATTTCTTATTTTAAATACCAACATTATTGACATTTTGAATGTTATCTATAGTTAAATTAACCTAATTTTCAAGGTTTTCATTTAATATTAATTATGTCGGATTATAGGTGAACTTTTGTGTGTGGGTGTAATTTTGTCTATGATACGTTGGTATTAGACTTTTTTTAGTCAGGTTTCTGTAACAGACTCTGCCTTGTTTAGCATCAAATTATCTTGTGTGAATTGTCCTTTGGATATGGTTTTTATATAATAATATTA
This sequence comes from Euclidia mi, assembly GCA_944739405.2. Lineage (NCBI taxonomy): Eukaryota > Metazoa > Arthropoda > Insecta > Lepidoptera > Erebidae > Euclidia > Euclidia mi. The sequence goes on from OX123199.2 coordinate 40,962,938, forward strand.
GTATTTATTGTATCGGTGATTTAGTATATGGGTCAAGTCTTGAGTTACGGTTAGTAAATGGATTAATTCTTATATAATAATTATATGCTTAATCTCCTCGTCAGTTGCTTTCTCCGTCCGAATTGGTAACTTATAAGGTCGACTATCGTAGTATTAACCTATCGCCACCTTTTATATAAGTTTTTATCATCGATGATTTGTGGCAGGTCAGTTATTTTGACTCCGTTAGATACGTCTTACTGAACATTTTCTGCCACTTAATTATGCAAAACCACTTGCATCTTTCTGTGTTAACCGAGTAACAAAAAACATGGTTACTGTCGTTTATTTATTCTTTGGCCTAAATGTACACATATAAAATTAAGATATCAAGATCATTGATGTACAAAAAAGCCAGTCTTTTTTGTACATCAATGATCAAGATAGATTAATTTTCTTTGCCGCCGATCTATAAATGAACTCCTTTATATTGTGGCGTTAGGTTTAAATAGCCTTGGAAGCCGCTGGAATCATTTGCAACTTGGTAATAGTTCGAGGTTCGAATGAGAAAGTGTTTATTGCAAAGCTTTTTGATGGCTGCCTTTTAGCAAGTTGCTAACAAAGTCGTTGAACTTGAATTTAGCCATCATAAATTCAAAGTATTCCAGTGCACACGAGGGTTTGGCTCAGGTAATCTGTTACTTTCAACTGAACGAACCTTTAGAAATGAAATTATGTTTTTTATGTCCAATAATATGTAATACTTAAGAGCGTTTATTCCTCACCGCTTTCTAAACATATTTCAACATCCACTATTTTAGAAACCAATGAAACAATGTGACTGAAATTTGGTAAATATCTATATATAAATAAAATACTGACCTTTGGAGAATGTATTAATCAAATGTTTTAAAAAGATTTAAAACCAAAAAAAAAGAAATTATTTTTAGGTTTCATACAAAATTAGGTACATATAAGTACCTAATACATAAAAAATACTTCGTCGACCAAATTGGGGACGTCTTGAAAAACGGAAAAGTCCGAAGCACCCGTAACCGGTGAGCATGTATGAAAAGAGTAATGAATGTAGAGGAAGCTCGTGAGGTTTGTAAGGAATGTACTTCAAATAAAATACAGACTACAGAGTTTGCACTACTGAAGATTTAAGCCGTTGGAAGTAACAGCTTACTATGTTAAACCAAGCAAGTGCAACTAGCACTATTATTTCATATCTCTATGCAACTGCTTTCTCTATTGTGATGTCTTCAAATATTACATTTATTACCAAATTATACGTGTAGGTACTACTTACTTATATACTGTTACTGTATAAGTATTTTGTGGGTTATTTATGTACAAAGTATATTTTGTTATACTTGATTGTAAAACTTGGTTGTTCAATTATTTTATTTGTTATTTTTCTTGCATTTAATGCTCATTTTCTTTATATTCAGTTTATTTTTGTTTTCATAACTACATGACCATTGTGTATCTGTGTATTGTCCACATTGTCAAATATGTAAAGGCGACTATAGTTACTTAGGCTGAGATTAACATAGTGTAATTTACTTTGCTCAAGCTTTATTTACGAAATTTTTCTAAGAAATAACTAAAATTAAACTTACGCTTCGACACTGTAGTCAGATTCTGACCTCGAGATTTAAAAGTTAAGGTGTCATCTCGTTGAATCACTGTAATGTTATCCATACAGTATTTTAACTTCATAAAAACGGTCGGAACACGAATCTTACCTACACGCCTAAGACTCGGTACACTCGGTACCGAGCTCGAAGTGTATAGGTATGAAGTTAAAATACTGTATAGATAACATTACCGCAGCTGAATTGCTACACCTAGTCAGAATTTTCTCAGCGCACACTCAAGAGAACGCTGGGAATATTTGTCAAGTTTTGTCAAATTCAAAGATAAATCTGGGCAAAGTTTAAGTTCACTTTATAGATCTCTTCCATTGAAATTTGGGATATAGTGAGTACGTTATAATGAAAAAGATACATTCCGCCTTATTACAAAACATGGACTACCTACAAATAAATCGAGGTTTAGTCCTAAGCTTACCTGCCTAAAATTGATTATACGTGCACTATAAACACTTTTGTAAAACTGTTGCCACTAAAATTCGTTGTAACAAATGTCGAATAAAAATAAATAATTACCTTCCTTAAAAAGTCCTTTAAAAAATTCTCCATCAATATCTAAACCAGGTCACAGAATAAACAGTACTTACGTACACAAGCACCACTTCTCAAACCAATTCATTGAAATTGCGACTCTTGCTACTAAGCAACAAAGTGCAATTCAGCTCGCATAAGTACTCAGTGCCTAATGCGATATTCGCCTAACCGTTCCTGCTCTTTTCTAACATATAACGCTGTCGCTGTCTGGCGCGGAGTGACGCGCTAGCTGTCGCGCTAGGGTTGCCGACTTGCCGCTGCTACTATAATATTTATTCATCGTCTATCTACCTACTTGACCACGTACCTAATAATAAATAATCATCCTATAAGTATCCTATCCAACTATTTGAGCTCGTAGAACAAAAACCACAAAAAATCTGGTCGTTTACATTTTCACTATACTAATTCTTAGTTATTTCCTAAACGCGTGGACCGATTTACATGATTCAAACAGATAAAATGGTTTTTGAACTAGATCTTTAATTTGACACCATAATCGTTGGGATATCTCAACAAACAAAAAATCTAATTTTCAAATTGCTCTCGTAAAATAAATAAAATCAAATTTTCAAGTCGACAACCCTTGCGCGACGCGTCGGACGCGGGCTTGGAAGCCGCGCCAAAGTGTAGGCACTTATCGCTGTAGGTACGGCCGAGTGAAGGAGGCCTGACCAGGTTTTATATTTAAACCATGTTTTGTAATAAGGCCCATTGACTTTTGCTGGAGTGAAGTGTTTAAACACACCGCTGGTTTCCTTATCGTGCTGTCAGAAAAACACAACTTATATTTAACGGTAAGACTTATGAAATGAAATGTCATTGCAAGCGTGTAAATTACTTTGTGAATTCACGCCTTCTAAAACATAGTAGTACGTTCTTACTTTAAGTAATATGTGGTTGGGATCAACTATAAACTGTTGTTGAAAAATTACGTCTTTTATTTATTATACCTACCTAGTTAACTTATAAAATAAGTCAGTACAAAGTTGGGTTAAAGCAAATCCGCAATCGCACGATGAATAACCGTTGTTCCGCAAAGAAGCAACATTTTTGAAATAGTTATGCCGTCAAACTTAGGAAACAGGCTTGACTAACTATATTCGGACCGATCTACCAATACACAGCCCAAACTATAACAGAAGGTTCGGAACGTAAGTATTTCTCACAAAGTAAGTATCTATTCAGATTAAGGGGAGGTACTCAGGTACCTACACCTACCTATAAAATGAGTGAGTTTATTTAATATTTTTTTGCCGATCCAACTACGATAGTCACTAATTTACATAATAATAAAAACTAATGATAGTCCGAGAGCTGGCCTCAATTTTGGGTAGGTATTTGGGGCAAGCTGAAAACTTGCCTCATACCTTTCCTATATCTATACCCCAGCACGGAAATGCAGAGTTTTTTTTATTTCCAAAAATGCATTTGAGGCAACGTGCAATTTTTAAATGTTGTAAAGACAAAAGACATAAAGACATATTTATTTCTGCATTTTGGTTGTTTACAACACTTATACATGTCAAAACCCTATTCTAGATGATGCCGGCTTTTCCTAGCTAAATGACTTCTTGAGAAGAAAGGCCGAAACAAACTCAGAGTCATTTTTTTTTGTCACTTCATTTTGTTTAGTATTTTCTTCATCTTTTAAAGTCCAGACAAGAAAAAGGGGTTTAGTATGCAAGTACAATGCAGGAAATCATCTGACGCTTTTGACTGACTCGGCCCACTGATGGCCCGCATTCAACAGCAATCGTACGGCTCAACCTTGATTGAGGGAGCCAGCACGATCTGTATCACTATGCCTCCACGCCATTAGAAGGTGTATGCATAAGCATGTCAGCCTAAGTCATCAGACAGGTTGCCACAACTATTTGTTTATATGTTTAATAATGCCCACATCATACTCACAACTTTACATGCTAATACATAGTAAAATACATGTTGCAAACAATATGTAAAAATAATAAAATTTTATCAATAAAATGCCATATTATATTTAAAATGTCAGAAAATATTATTGAATGTCAATTCAGGAATAATAATATATTACTTAAGTAATTTTAAAAATAGTAAAAAATTAAACAATAAAATGTCATATATTTAAAATGTCAGAAAATATTATTGAATGTCAGTTTAAAAATAATAATATATTACTTAAGTAATTTTAAATATCAAAAGAAAATAAATAAAATAACAATGTCAAAACAAAATAAATAAAATTACAAATGTCAAATTAAAAATGTCAAAATGTAAAAATATAAGTATTACAAATGTAAATAAAAATATCTTGTCACTAATTTCAAAATGTCAAAATTCATAATTTTTAAACTCAATTCCAGGCATTTTTGTCTGCTAAATAATCTTTAACTGTGTAATAAGCTTTTGAACACAAGCTCTGTTTAATAAATACTTTGAATTTATTAATACTTAGTTCCTGAATATTGCCTGGAATTTTGTTGTAAAAACGTATGCTTTGACACTTGTAGGAGTTATTTATTTTTTGTAGTCTAGTTGAAGGTAGAACAAGTTTGTTTTTATTTCGTGTGTTTAATTTATGAATGTCGCTGAATTTGGAAAACATATTTATATTTTTCCTGACATATAACAAGTTCTCATAAATGTATTGAGATGCGACAGTCATTATCTTAATTTCTTTAAATTTTTCCCTCAGTGAATGCCTTGAACCAAGACTGTAGATTGCACGAATAGCCCGCTTCTGCAGTACAAACACAGTTTGAATGTCAGCTGCGTTGCCCTGTAATAAAATGCCATATGACATTGTGCTGTGGAAATAACTAAAATATACTAATCTGGCCGTATCTATATCAGTTAACTGACGAATTTTATAAACCGCGTACGCTGCAGAGCTAAGTCTATTCGACAACTGACCTATATGTGGGCCCCACTGTAGCTTAGAATCTAAGGTTATGCCTAACAATACGGTGTTATCTATAAGATCCAACTCTTCTCCATTCAAACATATGTTAGGTTTAACTTGTTTTACATTCGGTCTTGAAAATCGTATACATTTTGTTTTTTTTTCATTTAACAGTAAATTGTTAGCAGTAAACCATTGAATTACTTTAGAGAGAGCGTTGAGCGTTGTAGTTTAATATTTCAAAAATAAAATAAACAATAAGCCAGAAGATTTAGTCGGGGCTTTTTTATTCTGTTTCTGTATTCTGCCTTTGATTTCTGTCTTTTTTTATTCTTTAAACATTAAACTACAACATCAAAAAATTGCACGTGGCCTCAAACACATATTTAGTAAAAAAAAAACAAATTTTCGATAGCCTCGCTACTCGCCAGCCAGGTCTGCAGTTCCGTGATGGGGTATAATTAGAGGTAAGTATGAGACAAGGTTTCAGCTTGCCTCTATGCCAGCTGTCCTAATATGACAACGTTAGGCACAGTCAGTTTCTTATTTATAGTGACAGATCGAAAATATATCGGAACATTCACACCGTCAAATATGTAAGTTCACTCAGTGTTATATTGAAAATTAAGGATCAGATTGTGTTGTGACGTGCGATAAAATTAGCTAAAAGGTCAGACCGAATTACCGCCCAAACAATGAAATACTTGTGGTCCGCTTTTAGGTGCGCAGTACCTACTTAACGGTTCTGCAGACTTGGGACGGTTATGTCATGGTTCATGGCCTCCTTTAAGAAGTAAGTTCATATAGAGCAACTTATGTTCAGATCAAGAGTATAAAGTAAGCTAATAAATAAATTATTAGACCAATTATTTATCTTAGGTATTACTGAAGGTGACTTATTTGAAGCTTTCATATTTAAAGAGTACAAACATCAATATAAATGTCCGCTGTGAGATGTTAGTGTTTGCTTTATAAAATAAATAGATAACCGAGTACGTAACTTTTGCCCATCGTTTATCTAGTACTCGTTATTTTCTCAAGAAACAAAAACTTTTGCCCATCGTTTATCTAGTACTCGTTATTTTCTCAAGAAACAAAAACCTAGGGAAAAGGAAAGATTCGATTGCAGATAATACGTTCAGATCAAGGTAAATAATTATGACCGTCTCATTTAAGTATACTGCAAAAAACGCCAAAAAGGAACATGTGAAGAAGAGTAAGGTGTGTTGTGCCTAAAATCTCCTCTGAAAAGGCTTAGTGATCATGCCTGGCAGACTACAGCGCGATGGTGTTTGACAAGTAATAATGTAGCAGGCTCCTTAAACGCTACTAGTATTTGTAGTTCCATCGGTGGTACCAAGACTGTGCGTTCATCTTGATGTGACGAACACTACGAAGCGCGAAGGAGTGGATGACGCCATCAGTTCCATTTGATACTCATATTGCTATGGTTAGAATAAAAAACAAAGAAATAGACATGCATACATTCACTCGAAAATTTGTGCGTGCATACATTTCCTGACGGTTTTTGACAACTAATTAGGTACACCTGCTTTGTCTGCTTTCTCACAATAGTACGTACTGATAAAGTGCAAAGGCGCACATTTAGTTAAAATATTCAACTCGCCTATTTGAGCTTCTTTGACTAGGTATAAATAAGGTATAAATCTACTTTTCCACATAGGTATAAGTTTCATTTAATTCTTTTCCAAGTTCTTCGTTCGTCGTTTTAGAACCTTACTCGGGATTTCCAGCGACAGTTATTTATAAGGGTGACATTACTATGGATTTTATTTCACGTGGCGTTACCAGAAGGAATCTCATGAAGAGGATTGCAAAGACCTTGTGACGCAGTCAGCATTCTTAATATTGAGAATCAGATCGATTGTTCAATTGACTCCGACTTGCGTTGTCTTTCTAAAGAAAAACCCTTGAAGTTGTTTAAAATTAAACTTCTAAATTTACGCAAAAAGAAAGACGGTTCGTTATGGCCGTTTATGACCCAAAATCCCATATTAGACACCCATTTAGGAATCAAAATTTATAGAGTAGGTACCTACTTCCCGTTGACCTTGAACTGTTTAATTTTGCAAGTAACGTCGATATAAACAGGTTGTGAGATGACACAAGACTTTTCACCAAGCCGAAGTCTGCTCGTTTTGGACATCATGCCCAGTCACACTAAGCAAAAATAATAACCGGGTAACGATTTTTTTTTCAGTTTAGCACCTCATAACTAAAAATTGGCCCACGATCCAAGCTAGCAAGTATGCGTACCTACCTACACTCATAGCAGATACTAACACTACATTATTCTATACATTTCGTTTCTGAGAAAATAAGTAAAAAGCTAATAGGTATTCAGTCAAATCCGGTTAGACTAGAAAGCGACTCCAGGTTCTAACTGTCATAACTCTAGGAGGAGGAGGATGATGATGATGATCGATATACCTAATTATATAGTACAAGATTAGAGAAAATCTGAAAACTGTTTATCTTTATAAATACTTACGTGAAGCGAAATTTTGTTATTCCTTTTTATGAGAAATGCGCGAACGGAGGTTTATGAAATTTGGCACACTTATTGCTTACATGTAGAAGGTGTGCAGAATGCTAATATTTTTATTCAATATGCATTAGAAATAGGTACGTGAAACGAAATTTTGTGATCCCTTTTTACGAGAAATGCGCGAACGGAGGATTATGAAATGTGGCACACTTAGGTATTGCTTACATGTAGAAGGTGTGCAGAATGGACTACTACTGATCCGTATTAATAACACAGCCAAAAATTTGGCTAATAACACTGCTTCTATTGAGCAGTCTAACTTGACATTAAATATACCTAAGCTTGGCATCCGTTCCAAATCCCTTAAATTAAGTAATGAGACAATAGGACAATAGAGTCAATCTCTGGCAATAACATAGACAAGACATTGACAAATTTAAATATAAGTAAGAAAAACACATTGTACAAAAAAATATTTATAATATTGTATTAACCTGGTGCATCAAAATATACAGGGTGTAAAAAGACCCTTAACGAAAACTGAAACCCCATATAGTACCAATTATTACGATCATTTTTTACTTCGGCACCATACCTGGGAAATTACTGGTTCAGGAGATATTGAGGCTCAAAGTCACGAATTTTGTTTTAGAATTATTCCAAAATCGTGTTTAGAATGATAAATGTACACTTTCTGCCAAATAAACATAAACAAAATTTTCAATATTTCCCTAAAATAAACGGTTATAAAGTTCCCGACGCGTAGTGTATACGTACCAGCAATCAGCTGCGAGGTCATTCGCCTCGGCCGCGCGACCACGTGATCATAAACTGCCGCCAGCGCGGCGCACGGTGTAGGTAGATACGGCGGGCGTAGGTACGATGTCTGCAAACGCACGCTATACATTGCTGGTAATAAAAGTTGTAAATTTTTTTAAGCTTAAAATTTTTTTTTGTTTCCCAGGTTTTATTTTCGCGTAGTATGACTTGGCATGATGTGCAAAACGAGTAGACTTCGGCTTGGTGATGGGTCTTGTGACACCCTGTATATAACAAGGGTTGATGGGTAAGGAGTTAGAGTTGGAATTGTTGATGAACTGTAACAATATTGACATTTTATGTATTACAGAACATTGGCTTCAACAACAACCAGGTTGCGAGCTCATTCAGCAGAGAAAATTTTTAATCATAATAAATAAACTTCTAAAATTTAAAGAAAGGTCTGATATTGTGAGCCTCTGGTGAGCAAGTTATAGAGATATCTTGTGTCGAATTTGAGCAGTTCATTGTTATGAGTGTAAACAAGCCCCATGTGCATATTTTGAAAGTTTTATAGTAATTATCATAGATAATATAATCGGTGTTCCATAGTAATTATGGAGGATGCCCTAAGCAAAGTTAATAATTGCCATAAAACGGTTGCTATTTGATGTTATATGAACTTTGTAATGAACATCTTTTAATAAAAGTCCAGTCATTATTAATTATGTAAAAAAATACTCAAAAACATTGAGACAAGCTTGTTATGCTGCAAAATCTATTTATTTGAAAAATAAAATAAAAAGAGCTGAAAATACTATAAAAGCTACTTGGAATGTCTTCAATAACGAAACTGGTAGAGCCAAATCACGCAGTCGCGACTATCTACTGAATATCAATAATTTGAGTATTGCAGAGAACTTGGAAGTAACGACAGAATTTGAATTTTTTTTTGCTAATACACCCATTGTAACTACAGAGTCACTCAAATCATCTTCCATGTCTGCTGAAATGCTGCTTAAAGACTACGTGCCGGAAATGGCCGGAATGTGTCACAGCCTTTGAATTTGTTGCTGTTACTACTGACGATGTTCTTAAACAATTTGAAAATACTTGAAATTTGAAACTATTAATATGAAAAAGACAAAGCATTTGTGGCGATTGTCAGTAAAGACTGTTTCGTCTAAGTATTTTAGTATTTATAACATGAATTGCTCCATAGTAGAGGAGACGTGGAACATCGACCTTCACCGATCTGATAACCAGATGAGACGTATTTTTTATGTAATATAATTTAAAAACAAATATGCCTATAATAACTTGCCTATCAAAAAGTGCTCATAGCTATTTTAAAATTCAAGTTAATTGTAATCAACCGCAAATATAACTTTGTCGTTTATACAAACACTATGGAAAACAAAGTTATTTTTGGTGATGAAAAAGTGATCGTGATGTTTGGTTAAGTGAAGATAAAGTGTATGTTATGTGGATACCTGAACTACGGGACCCTTACGGGACTCGCACTTAATCTAATTGTTTGATCTTTATTGCTATATTGCTTCCGCGTTCGTTTATTAATTACTAGCATCAGCCTTAACATATCCTTTATCTTCACCTATCCAAAGATCACTATCACTTTTTCATTTACCAAAAATAACTTTGTTTTCCATAGTGTTTGTATAAACGACAAAGTTATATTTGCGGTTGATTACAATTAACTTGAATTTTAAAATAGCTATGAGCACTTTTTGATAGGCAAGTTATAATAGGCATATTTGTTTATAAATTTTATTACATAAAAAATACGTCTCATCTGGTTATCAGATCGGTGAAGGTCGATGTTCCACGTCTCCTCTACTACCACATCTTGCAACAGTGTCCAATGGTTGTGTCACTTCTGGAACATTTCCTGATTTAATGAAGTATAGTAAAATAACACCTTTATTTAAATCAGGTAACACATCAGACACCTAAAATTTTCGACCTATTTCTGTATAGCCAACTTTTAGCAAATTTTTTTAAAAACTAATTCATTAATCAGTTGCTTTGTCATTTCAATAGACATAATTTTCTTCACAAGAAACAGTTCGGTTTTACGAGGGGTTGTTCAACTACTGATGCAGCAGTTGAGTTACTGAATAGTATTTTTGCAGCGTGGGAGAAGTCGCAAGATGCGTTAGGTATATTTTGCGACTTCTCAACTTTTCTATTAGATTTTTTTTTGTTGTGTTCATCATGATACTCTTATCAGGAAACTATTTAGATCATTACGGCATTAAGAACAAAGCTTGACTTCTTATCTGGGCAATAGAATCCAGAAGGCTGCAGTTAATGGAAAGACATCTCCGGGTTCTGCTTTAAAAATGGTTGTCCCGCAGGGTTCAATTCTTGGACCATTTCTATTCTTGATATTGTATACACTGGCGAGCAAAATCGACTCACTTCATACTTTCGCATTCAAAGCGTTCTAATTTTAAAATTAAGACCGAAATCTTAATTTAGGTCTTAAATTCTTTAAGTTCTAGATGTAAGCTTTAAAAAAAAATTACTACAGTGTTAACTTTTAGACATTGTCACAACAGTCGAGGAACAGTAACTGTATGATTTCGTACTCGTTAACTCAGTTAGCATTGCGCGACCTTAGGGCGTATAAAAGGTGACGTAACCCTTAACCCTTATCAGTCGCACGCTCGCCCCGAGACGCCGAAAACGTGAGTACAGTACATACTGTTACTATATATATAGTAACAGTATAGTATAATAGTGCTACAGTGATACCGGGTACCGCGTATAGTGCCGTCGCTCGCTCGCCGCCTACGTCGCCGCGCCGCGCGAAACTCGCCGCGCCCGCGAACGCCCGCGCCGCCGCCGCCCGGCCGGCTGCCGTGCTCGGCTCGACCGCCGAATGGCACAATGCCACTGCTGCCTAAAATTCCGCCACTCGAGCCACCACTGCCACCGACCTCTGGCATGTGTGAGGTGTGGCGATGAACACACGGCCAGAGAGTGCCCGCGCCCTAGAGAGAAACCAGCCACTTGTGTGAACTGCGGGGGGGAGCACCCCGCGAACCACATCAACTGCCCCGTCTTCAAGAGAGAGGCGCGCAACACGAAGGCGGGGACGGCCGCCTTCACCGGGGAGCCGCGCCAGGGGCCGGCACCGGTCAACGCTCAGCCCCAAGGAGAGGCAGCGCAGGGGTCATCGCTTATGGCGCAAGCGAACGACCCCACAGCTCGCGGAGCGACTACTACGACGTCAAAGAAAAAGAGAGGGCGGAGGAACCGTAGGCGAGGCAACAGAGGCGCGCCCGCCACGGAGACACCCGCACCAACACCTGCACCCGCACCGGCCACAGAGAAGCCTAAGCCCAAGAAGGCTAAGGGCGACCCCGGGAAGACTCCGAAGACTCCCGCAACAACATCCCAGCCGACAGCTCACCCAGTCGTCGCCCCGGAGGGCACAACCGCGCCCCGGGGTAGAAAGACGAAGGCCCCGCACAAGAGCGAGGGTACAAGGAGCTCCGGCGCAGTCCAGGCCGCGATCGCCGTCCTTCAGCGCGTACTCACTGCGCTCAGCGAAGAACGCGACAAGCAACAAATAGTTACCATTATTCTCAAGGGCCTGGCGGACCTAGTTCTACACGATGAATAGTAGGCCCTTGAGAATCATACATTGGAACGCCCGCGGCCTGATGAGTAAGGTCGCCCTACTCCGCCCTCTCCTGCAGGAACAGAACATAGACGTGGCGCTGATAAGCGAGACGCACCTGGGACCTGCAGACCAACCACGATTCCCAGGTTTCCTCGTTTATCGGAGGGACGAAACCTCGCCCGAGGGAAGACACTACCGCGGACTGGCAGTGCTGATAAAACGACGAGCCGGACCTCAACTCCGTCTACACGCTGGGTGTAGAATTGCACCTAGGCGGTACTAACCTACACCTATATGCCGCCTACAAGGCGCCCTCTACTAAACTGAACGTCGCCGAGCTGCGCTCATTGCTGGACGTCCCTCACCCAGCCATCATAGCGGGCGACCTCAACAGCAAGCACCCAGCGTGGAATTCATCAACCGCAAACCCCGCTGGAGTGCGATTACTCAACGACGCCGAAAAGCACGGTTACGTGGTCGCGGGACCTGAAGTTCCCACCCACTACCCGAGCGACCCCGTACGAAACCCGGACGTGCTTGACATACTCGTGCACAACAGCGAGATGCACTGCCAGACGCAACAAGAGGTTCTCGACGACGAGCTGCTGTCGGACCACCAGCCGGTGCTCGTCGTCATACAACAACAGCCCACACGGATAGTCCCTCAAGCGCCACGACGTAAACTGGACTGGACACTATTCGCAGAAACGATGGAGACCACCACACCGACTCGCCCGATCAACTCCGCGGCCGACGTCGAAACGCTCGCGGTAGAGCTCGTCGACGCGATTAAAGGCGCCCTTGAGACTGCTAGCACACCCACAGACACCCAGAGGAGGCTACCCGCTCTGCCGGCACATATAACGAAGATGATCGCAGACAAGAGGCGCCTTCGAAGGCAGTGGCAGAGCTCCCGTTGCCCCACACAGGAAGCCAGACTAAACCGGCTCGCGGAGAGAGTGAAGGACGAGTTGAGGACCTACACCGCCGAGAGCTGGGAGCGCTTCATCGAGGACTCCAGCGACGACTGGCCGTCTATACATCGGCTATGTCGTTGCTTCACTAATACCCCAGCTCCGGTGCGCCCGCTGCTACACGCCGCCGACGGGACGCCGAGGTACAAGGCAGCGGACCGCGCGGCCATACTCGCTGGACACCTAGAGAGCGTGTTCGCGCCGAACCCGACTGCAGACACGGAACACACCGCAGCAGTCGAGAAACACCTTCGAGACTACTTCGCTACGACGCACGGTGGGCTGAAAAAGTTCGCTAGTGGACATAGGGATTTCGAAAAAACTAAAGTGGAATATAAATAAACGAATTCCATTTTTGGATTCTATAATCAAATACAACTCAAAATTATTAATACAATTTTTTTGATTAAACGCGTGTTTTTGAGTTATTTAATTTTAAAGATTTTTTTGTATGGATAAAAACAATAAAATGAGAATTGCTCGTAATTCTTAAACTATCTTAAGAAAACAATGAAAGTTTATGATAGAAGATATTTTTTGGCTATTTATGCACTATATCGCGAACTGCGTTTTTTTGCGTTTTGGCGGTAATATTTTTTTTTGACACCTAATTTTTTTTAAATCTTTTATTTGACACCACCCAGAGAGGTTAAATATTAGGTGCGTTTTTTTTATGTGGTATCCGCAGTAGGCCTAATCCACTTGCTACACTTGAAAAAATCATCATTAGTCATATATCTGAAACATTAATTTATTAGTTTACCTGATTTTGTCAAAATTCCGAGAAAGCATATTATGTCATGACTTGTAATGGGTGATGTGGATATTTTATTGTGTCATTTTTGTTGTATTGACTTGTTAACAGTGGTAGTATAAAAAAATCGATTTAGTTTTTTTTATTTTCCACTAGTTTCATACAAACTTCAAACAATTTTATCTCGGTAAGTAGTTATGTACTTTATCAAAAAAAGTCAAAGAATAAAAAAATATTGTTTTCATTGGTAGAATCCAAAAACAAGTCTCTTACCTCTAAGTCCACATTTTGATTTTTCAGCCCACCGTGCGTTGATAGCTCCCGAAGAGGACCCGATTCACTTCTCCCCTGGCATGGTGCAATGTGCCATTCGGCAGACCCAGCCCCGGAAGGCTCCTGGGGCGGATGGGATACCGAACACAGCGCTGCGCCGCCTGCCGCACCGTACCGTGGCAGCGCTGGCGCGCCTGTTTACGGGGATCGTCCTGTTACGCGGGACCGGAAAAGTGTATTTTTAAAAAAAGATATTTGAACTAGCTGAAATTATTTATTGGAACACGGTAAACACGTAATATTAGAACTTGTATAAACTGATTTAGAAATAGAACAAAGATTTAGGACTTGAGACTGGCACACTAAGGATATAGTAGAACTGTTCGCGTTAGATGATGGATGCAGACTGAGGTTGAAAGGGACTGAATGAATAAGGAAGGCAAAAGTGCTGACACGGAGATTTAGGCATTGGTAGGGATTTGTGATGATGATGAGTAGTATGGATAGGCAACTATGTTAGCATTTTAGGGTTCAAGAGGCGTTTGTAACAGATTTAGAGTAAACTTCACGGTAAAAATGAAGTTTACGGGAAAGGAAATAAATAGCAAGGATTAAGAGTTGCGAATACGAAGAGTAGGTGATGTTATAGTGGGAAGTTCAACTTCATCGTTTTCGGGTTCAGGGATAGGAGTTTCACGAGATTTTAAAATTTTCCTGAGTATGCCAGTTTTACAAATTAAGAAAATAGTACACATTAAGACTAGAATTAGGATTACATAGATTGTGGAAGTATAGTACTTCTCATAGAGTACCTACAATATGCGGTTTTTCAATAAATTCGTTTAATTCTTTAAGTAATTTAGGATTTTCAAAAGCAATGGAATCTAGATTTACATTTTTCAAGTTAACAGGAGGTAAGTTGGATACAATACTAGTATATTTATTGAAATTACAGCAGGAGTCGTTAAGGATATTTAATTTAGCGATTATAGGTTTTAATATAATATTAATATTATTCTTAGAGACTAGCCGTGTGTCTTTACAATAGGCGACACACCCTTGGGGTAAGTACAATAATCCGCTACCACTTATATCTAGGTCTACAATAGAGGTATTACATTCTATACTTAGCTTACTTTTATCGGACATGACAAACAACCATTTGTTGTTTTGTAAATGTTGCCAAATGTTTACATTTCCAGTGAAAAACTTAGTGTTACATAATTCGGGAATTTCGGTAAGTACTTTAGTGATAATTTCTGTTTCACAGGATGGAGTTGCGACAGTAGAGTAGGATATCGGAGTGTTACACAGGTAATGTTCTTGGTTTATAATTTTACAGTCATTCAGATTATTAAGTTTACAATAAGTGGACTTATCTTTACTTATGCCTATATATTTGGTAGAAGGAACAATAGTAGTATAAGATACAGGGTTACGAGGTTCATAGGGTACTGGACAGGGTAAATTATGGTACAAGTGGAAATTTGCAGGATTGACTAATGGAATATCTAAGACGAAAACTATTTTGTTTTCGTTTTCATAACAAGATATATAAGACACATTTATAATTGTTTGTATATTATTTAGGCTTAGAAGGTCTGGAAGGCGTTTAGAATTTGGTATGAATCTATAATTATTAATCAACTCAGTATAGAGTTCTTTAGGCGTTAGAATAGAAGGGTAAAGTATATTTGATTTACTAAACATTATTGAGCTTATAATATCTTCGACTTTGAAGGATAGTGTTAAGAGACTATTCTCTATCATGGAAATTAATTCTAGGATACGTGATCTTATTCCTAATTCTCTGGCGATAAAAGTTAGATTTTTAACGTCTTGGTTAAGACCGTCGATGGCGACATTTAATTCATGCTCGTTATGATTTATAGTATAAATGGTTTCGTTAAAGGCTTTGAGGGTTGAGGTAGTAATGAGGATATTCTGTTCTACTAATGACGCTAGTTTCTTTTGATCGGACTCAACTTCTTGGATGGCATTATTATACCGGATAGCGTCATCTTCGTCCATGGTTCCGAATAACTTTTTCGAAATAGATCCTATGATAGATAGGGGTGCGCCTCTCCGAAATTGATGAAGGACATGGTAAAGGATAGATTCAGTGTTACGATATAGGTCTTCAAAGCGAGTAATTAGGGGTTGAAAGAGATTGAAACATTCTACGTTATCTAATGCATTATCATTTTCGCAAAGTGATTTAGAAATATTGAGAATATAGTATAAATTATCTATATGTGGGAACAGGTAAGATATATCTACTGGTATAACTACGCTAAGGTAACTATCAACTAAATTTAACGATCCTAAAGGGTCGAAATATATTCCTGAACTGTTTGTCAGGGATTCGACGAATTCTTGACCCGTTGAAGGGTTGCTGTAAGAGAAAAGAATAATGATATAGTTAACTAATCTTCAGTACTAGATCTAGAAGCGAGTTTCACCTCATCATAGTGATGGGTGACGTGCCTACGGTTTATTAGAAGGGTTAGTGTATTTCTGCCGTTTATCTTCACGACTTTGTAAGGGCCTTTCACTTTGCGCAGTCTAAAGGCCTGTTCAGACCTAAGCGGTATTCGCTACCGTCTGCGGCAGAGAAAACCCAGTGGGTATGCGGTAATATTACTGTTCAGACCTAAGCGGTATTCGCTATCCTTGTGGGTAAAATAACGCGCGGTAGTCGATTTTCGCTCAGAGAGGTAAGAACTAGCCGCGGTACTTGATACCAAATACCTGAGCGAAACCCGCGCGGTATATACCTCTACCCACAGCGGCAGCGAATATCGCTCAGGTCGCTCTAGCCGTGGTACTTGGTACTAAATACCTGAGCGAAACACGCGCGGTATGTACCTCTACCCACAGCGGCAGCGAATATCGCTCAGGTTTGAATAGGCCTTTACATAATTTTTTAGGTAAACGTAATCGCCTACTTTATATTGAATGGGACGTGAGTGATTGTCATAATATTCCTTGGACCTTTCTTTCGACCTTCGAATATTTTCGAGAGCTTTGTCTCTTGAGAGTTTGAGTCTATGATGTAGGAATTTTACATAATCGGGGTATGTTAGTTCTGGACCTAGTTCGTAGATAGAGTCAGGGATGAAGGCTTTGTGGCCGAATAGGAGTTCGTAAGGGGTAAAATTGGTTGACGCATGAACAGAGGTATTATAGGCTAACATTGCCGTGAAGACAAATTTGTGCCAATCGGTATGGTTCTCATTGACGTAGGATTTGAGGTACTCCTTAAGGGTAGAATGACTACGCTCTAAGGCGCCTTGAGTTTGAGGATGATACGGGGATGACCATATTTGTTTGATTTTGAGAAATTCGCAGGTTCTCTTGAACATCTCTGCGGTAAAGTTGGTACCTTGGTCGGTTAGGATAGTTTTAGGGATGCCGAATAGAGAACTAAAGTGTACTAGGCACTCGCATGTGTCTTCTGAGGTAGCATTAGCGATAGAATAGGCAAATGAGAATTTAGTAAAGTCATCTTGCATAGTGAGTATGAATTTTAATTGTTTTAACCCTGCTTCTGGCAGAGGGCCTACGAGATCCATGCTAAGGCGTTCAAAGGGTTTGGTAGAAGTGGTAGTTATTTGCATAGCAGCTCTATTAGTTTGTCTGAGGGCTTTATTGCTTTGACACAGTGTGCAGTTTTTTATATAGGTCTCGATATCTGAACGCATGTTTTTTCAATAGTATTTTTCCTTAATTCGATTTAGCATTCAGGCTGTGCCAAGATGACCTGCAATAGGGATATCGTGGTTTTCACGAAGGATTTTAGGTATTTCTGCGAGGGTTGGAAATATGAGAGTATTGTGATAGACATTGATGCTTATATTAGTGTTATTAAAGATATAGCAGAACATATTGTATAATCTTGACCAAATATGTTTATCGAAAGGGTCGCGGAAATCAGTCATAGCTATTTCTAAGCTTTCGTTGGTTAGAGATAAGGATATAGCAAGGAATTGATTTTTAAGATAGATTAGGCTTTTGTAAATTGATTCATAGGAACAGTTGTCGAAATGGTATACTGTGGTAAATAGGAAGTATATAGTGGATCCTTTGTGCTCAAAGGATATAAACGTATATAGGGTGCTTTCCCTATTTAGGAATTCGCTAGGATCTGGGACGTTGCTTAGGATTACTTCGATATACGGGTTAGAAGTATCAAGGTCGATTGAGGTAGGAATATCGATGTGTTTGCTAGGAGTTTTAAGAATACTTTCGTTAAATTCGAGGATTTTAGTGTTACTATTAAATTGTTTTTCTGACATGATTTTCAGGAATTTGCTGTAGTTTTCATCAGAAGGAGGAATGGGATTAGCAGGAGAAGCAGTGGAACCAGAACGTGAGTGAGGATTTAGAACGGGTTCAGTGGATTCAGCGGGATCAGCGGATTCGGCGGGAGGAAGCAGAGGATTGGAATTATCAGGTGAGTGATTATTGCTTTCAGGATTTAGGATATCTGATAAAGCGTCGTCGTTTTCTAACAGGTCTATCGAAGGGACTTCGTTAGAGCCTAGAGGAACAGAGGGTATCTGGATATCGAGGTCGTCAAGAGTTATAGGGCTAAACGCAGGTGATGGATATTGAATATCTTGACGGGAGGTAGAAGGAATTGGATTATCGTATGGATTTTCTATTGAGTCTTGAGTTGGTTGTACAGGATTCACTGGGAATCTGGATAGAGCATCAGCATTGCTGTTGATTACACCTTTCTTGTATTCGATTTTGTAATCAAACTCTTCTAGTTTTAGACGCCATCTGACTAAACGGGAACCTGGGTCTTTACAATTGAAAAGCCATTTTAATGGCCTATGATCAGTGACAATAGTGAATTTTTGACCATAAAGATAGGGACGGAAAGTTTTTGTTCCGAATACGATGACTAAGCATTCTTTTTCGGTTGTGGAATAGTTAGTTTCGGCTTTATTTAGTGTTCTCGAAGCATAAGCTATAGGGCGGTCTTTACCTATATCCCCTTGAGATAGTATAGCGGAGATAGCATAGTTAGACGCGTCGCCGATTAGGACAAAAGGTTCCGTGAAATCAGGGTAAATAAGGATAGGAGCAGAAGCGAGTTTTTCTTTTAAGTCGTCAAACGCTTGTTGTTGCTCTTGTTTGACCAGGAGAAAGTGATGTCCTTTTTTAGTAAAGCAGTTAGGGGTTTGGCGATTTTGGAGAATTCAGGGATAAAACGACGATAGTAAGAGACTAGACCTAGGAAGGATTTGGTATCTTTTGGAAATTTAGGAATAGGAAACTGTGTTACAGCCTTGATTTTGTCTGGATTTGGGCTTATGCCTTTGTCACTAATAATGTGACCAAGATAGCCGACTTCCTTGCGTAGAAATTCGCATTTGTCGGGCTGGAGTTTGAGGTTATGTTTACGTAATCTTTCGAAGATTTTAGAGAGCTTTTCGCAGTGATTAGGGAGGTCGTGTGAATAGATAACAATATCGTCGAGGTAAATGTAGCAGTGAATGCCTTGAAGGCCGGCTAGGGCTGTGTTCATGAGACGTTGGAAAGTCGCGGCAGCATTTTTAAGTCCGAACGGCATGCGTTTGAACTCGAAATGTCCTTGCGGAACGGTGAATGCAGTTTTAGGAGCGTCCTTTTTTGATATGGAAATTTGGTGAAAACCAGAACAGAGATCGAGAATGGAAAAGTATTTGCTTTGACCTAATTGGTCTAGGATTTCGTGAATTTGTGGAATTGGGTAACTTTCCCCGATGGTAATATCGTTAAGCTTTCTGTAGTCTATAACGATGCGCCATTTCTTTTAGCCGGAAGAGTCAATTTTCTTTAGGACTACCCATATAGGGAATGACCATGGAGAAGTACACTTACGTGCAAAAAAATCGACCCACCCTGTAAGTTTCGATACGGCACACAATATATAAAAATTAAGATCAGACAAACAAAAACTAATAATGTAACATGAAGGTTTGTTTCATAAACTTTATTTTTACGTGCCCTACACTTTAATAAACGGGATTTTGTTAATGATATTGACTGGTTTACCCGGACACCCTCATTTTTCATTTTTAATAACGCAATCTCAGTAACATTGCATTGTGCCTAAAGTTAATCAATTTAGGGTTTATTCAATAATTGGTTATTTTTACTGATTTATTGACCATTTACCTTGAGTTTAATTGTTTTTAACCTTTGTGAAAATGGATACTACTCCGTCTGAGTGCTCTCAAGTTGTAGCACTGATCCAGGCTGGATTGAGTCAGCGCGTCGTGGCCAGACGTCTTCACCTAAGTCGATCAGTAGTAAGAAGAGTGTACCAAAGGTTCTTAGAGACTGGGAGTTTCAATAGACGATCAGGTTCAGGAAGAAATCGGGCTACTTCAGAACGAGATGATCGATTTATGGTGTCTACAAGTTTAAGAAATCGACATTTAACTGGTGTTCAGGTGCAACAGCAACGAAAATTTCGAAATCGCGAATTCGCGGTGTAGCTGTAAGTGAATGGACTATACGACGGAGACTTGCAGAAAGTGTATTGCATCCTCACAAACCCGCTAATGGTCCAAAATTAACCCCCGCGCATCGCCAAGCGCGGCTTCGATTTGCTCGTGCTCACGTTGATTGGACACTCGAACAATGGAAGGTCGTACTCATCTCGGACGAGTGTAAAATTAGTCTTCATGGAAATGATGGGCGCAGAAAAGTTTACCGAAGAGAGGGAGAACGATTTGCACAGGCCTGTATTGAAGAACGAGTGGCTTTTGGAGGAGGTTCGTGGACTGTTTGGGGCGGAATTTCTTTGGAAGGAAAAACGGATCTTCAGTTCGTATCCGGACCTCGTCTAGGCAATCTGACTGCACAGCGATACATTCAGGAGGTACTAGAACAACATGTCATGCCATACGCCGGTTTTGTAGGCGAGGGTTTCACGCTAATGCAGGACAACGCTTGACCACATACAGCCGCGGTAGTATTCCAGTACCTACGTGAGGTGGAAATTCCTGTTATGGAATGGCCAGCTAGGAGCCCTGACCTTAATCCAATTAAACATCTATGGGATGAGGTGAAGAGAAGGGTCAGGGCCAGAAATAAGCCCCCAGAAACCCTCCAGGAACTAAAACTGGCTATTCAAGAGGAGTGGGAAGGTATACCCCAAGAATTAATAAAAACATTAATAAGGTCAATGAAAAACAGGATGGAAGCTGCAATAAGAGCAGTTGGGGGGAATACAAACTACTAAATACAGTTTTCTTAAGAAATTTTATTCTTTTTTGATTTTTTACCGACAAAATTATTAATAAAACTTTGAGCTATAACCGTTTTTGTTTTTTCAGTCTGTAAAATCAATAAACCAAAATCTGTTACAGTAAAAACTCGTCTATTGTAATTTTAGTCTGGTATAATTACTATGACAGACAGTGTGAAAAGTATTCATTAATTAATTATAGATTTTTATTTATCCTGTTCTGGACGAAAGCGTACGGGGAGGGTCGATTTTTTTGCACGCAAGTTTAGAAGGTTGGATAATGTCTTGAGATAGCATTTTGGAGATTTGGGTTTCAACTTCCTTTTTGTGGATTTCTGGGAATCTGTAGGATTTGACGTTGATAGGCTCAGAGGGATTAGTATTTATCTCATACTCTAGTAAGTCGGTGGTAGTAAGTTTGTCGTTAGGTAATTGGAATATGTCTGAATATTGGGAACATATGTCGAGGAGTCGAGATTTTTCTTCGTCGTTTAAATGTTCTGTCCTAAGCATGTTTAGGACTTGGTTTCTGCGGGATGTAGAAGATTTAGTATTATAGGGTTCGGAGTTATAGATAAAGGAGGAATTAGCATTGAAGGGTTTATTTTAATATCGGAATTGATTTCGACTGTTTTTTCAGATGTATTTAATACAGATAGTTACGTTTACTCTGTTGTTGTCTTTTACAGTGACAAGGGAATTAGCAATTAGGAGAGAGTCGGAGATATGTTGATCTAGAATGAGTCCTACACGATATTCGGGATTAGTAACTGCACATTCAATTATTGTTTCGTTGCGAGGCGGAATTTTGTAGGTTAGCTCGTAATATTTTAGTCTAACCACGAAATGTCTGATCTGTAATGTACCGGAATTGTAATCAATAATGCCATCTAAGTCATTGAGAAGATCGATACCGATGCTGCCATCGTAATTCAAGTCTATTTCTTCAATTACGTGGAATTTATAAGTAAGATCGGAATGAGCATCTGTGAATAATTTTAATTGGAAGTGGCCTATAGTAGACACGGTTTCGTCACTGGTATTAATACCTTTTAATTGAATGGTTTCATTTTTCAGAGCTGGCATCACGTTCATTGAAGATCGTTTTACTAGACTGATACAGGAACCGGTGTCAACTAAGAACGAGAGGTCGCGGTTATTGACTTGGGTTCGGATATTGACGTGAGGTAGGTATCGTTTATTAGAGCTGATTTTGTATATAGTAGGGGTTGGAATGGAATTGGCTGAATTAGGAGGTACAGAGGATGTAGTAGATGCAGTGAATTTAGAGGAGTTGGTAGTCGCAACGAATTTGGTAGGTCTATTGGTAATTGGAGGTTTAACAGGTATAAAGCAAGATTCAGTGGACTTGGTAAGTTAATGGTAAGGTTTTGAGGATACAGCGGATGCAGTGGGAACAGTGGATCTGGTATGTATATAACGAGACGTAGAGGATGCAGCGGGGACAGAGGATACAGCGGATGTACGGGGCACAGCTGATGCAGAGGATTTGGTAAGTATTTTATGAGATGCAGAGGATACAGTGGATATAGAAGGTTGAGACGATCTAGTAAGACTATCTCGGGATGCAGTGGATACAGAGGATGCAGTGGTAGAGTTTCGCGGTCGAACTCCTGATCCTGATACGGCGGATGCGTAGGATTTAGTAGGAACAGTGGATACAGAGGATACAGAGATGGAGCTTTCCTTATGGGGCTGGTTACCCTGCGGTGTAGCTCTGGATACAGAGGATTTAGTAGATACAGTGACTGAGCTTCCCTTTTGGGGCTGGTTACCCTGCGGTGTAGATCTGGATACAGAGGATTTAGTAGATACAGTGACTGAGCTTCCCTTTTGGGGCTGGTTACCCTGCGGTGTAGCTCTTGATACAGTGGATTTAGAAATGATTGAGCTTCCCTTTCGGGGCTGGTTACCCTGTGGTGTAGCTCTTGATACAGTGGATTTAGAAATGATTGAGCTTCCCTTTTGGGGCTGGTTACCCTGTGGTGTAGCTCTTGATACAGTGGATTTAGAAAGGGTGTCGTTATGAAAGGATTGAGACGATTTTGAATGGTTTTGGGGTCTCACGAGACACCGTCGTGAGCCCTCTATTCGTTTAAAGGAAGGTCTTCCTCGTAGGTGGAGTCGTCTTGGGTGTAGTGGACTCGATTTTGGAAGTTTGGACGTTGGGGAGGACGAGTCGTGTTCGGGTTAGAGCGTTGGGGTAGGTGTTATTATTCCTAGCCCTATTGTTGTTGTATTCGCGCTTCCGACAGACGTCTATGGTATGCCCTACGTTCTTACAATATCGACACGTTGGTGGCATAGAGTTGGACGACTGACCAACGTTGTGGACCATTGGTTTAGGACGATCTTGGGAATTAGAAGGTTTTTGTGAGTATCGATTTTGATAAGGGTTACGTTTTGATAGTAGCATTTGTATTTTTTCCTCGGATATAGCATAGTTAATAGCTTCGTTGAGCGTAGAAGGACTTTTCATGCGAACTAGGTTGCCGATTTTGGGTATAAGACCCATTAGGAAAGAGTGTAAGGCTAGATCTTCCATAGCGGAAGTCTTCCCTGACAGCTCGGCTTTTTTCTTATTTGAAAGAGTGATTTCTGTAAGAATTTGAGCAAGACACGTTTCAATTTTGATTGGGTATTGGCTGACCGACTCACCCGGCGATTGGTGAGTTTCTTGTAATTCACTGAGTAAGTGAGCGTAATGTTTACGCTCGCCGAATTGTGATTGTAAGAAAGAGCTAAGTGACTTTTATTGAAGCAGCGGATTCATGCCCTCAAGCCGGCAAAGTATGAAATTTAAAAGGATTGTTTTTTGAGTTGTTGAAGCTAATCGATATGCGTTTTCGCAGTTATTTATAAAGGAATTTAGTTTATCGCGAGACCCATCGTAGGGTTTAATGAATTTGAATAGTGTATTAATATTGTTACGAGCTGGGGTTCGACGATAAATTATAACTCACAATGTCACTTAAACTGAACTTTATTCACTAACACAATAACACTAGATACACACACTTAATTTTCCAACACTAATAAAACACACTATTAACACCACTAGTACAACACTAAACACTTCCGAATTACTTTCTTCGCTTCTTGTTTATCGCTTCGCTATTCACTTGTTACTGTCCGTTCCGTTCCGTTCGTGCTCTATTTATACTGGCCGGATAACATCACTAGCGCATTCTAGATACTTCCACAAAACTGTCGAATAATCGCGAACAGTCCGATGCTCGATACAGCAACGCCATCTAGTACAGAGTAGCTGAATTACCTTTAAACCACCGATACATTCAATCTCTTCTAGTACCCCCCATTCACCGATAGATGGCGTAACACTGCCCCCCTCTTAAACGTGTTCGTCTCGAACATCGTTGGACCCATGGTAACGAGCCAACCGGTCCACATGAACTACCTTCGGTGCACCTCGCGACCCCTTCTGGATTCGATAGGTGACGTCGTTCATCCTGGTAATTATGCGATATGGACCGTCCCATCTGGCTTGTAACTTAGGCAATTTGCCTTTGCTTCGTACTGGGTTATGAAGCCACACCAATGATCCCTCATCGAAGCCTTTGTTGTTTGCCTTCCGGTCGTAGCGAGTCTTCATCTTTTCAGACATCTGTTGTCCTGACTCCCTGATATGCTCGTATACGTCGTTCATCTTGTTGCGTAGCTCGGTCGCGTAATCCGTTATATTGCGTGGAGATTCTGGCGGAATACCGGTGATTAAGTCTGCTGGTAAACGTAATTCTCTGCCGAAATTGGCAAAGGCTGGTGTTACTCCTGTGGTTTCGTGGACCGCACTGCGATATGACAGAAGGAATGGTTGGATGTGCTTGTCCCAATCTCTTTGTTTGCTCTCCACGACCTTCGCCAGGTACCTTTCCAGTGATTGGTTAAATCGTTCAACCATGCCATCTGATCGCGGGTGATAAGACGTGGTCCTGGTTTTATGTGCACCCATCACGCGACAAGTCTCCTTGAACACCCCGGATTCGAAGTACCGGCCTTGATCGCTGTGGATTTCCAAGGGTACCCCGAATCGACAAAAGACTTCATGCACCAGCTTGTCGGCCACTGTGGTAGCTTCTTGATTTGGGATTGCAAACACTTCAGGCCACTTCGTGAAGTAATCCATCACAACCAAGAAGTATTTGTTTCCATCCTGGCTCTCGGGAAACGGCCCAGCGACATTCAAGGCTATGCGCTCCCATGGGGCTCCCACATTGTACACCTTTAATGCACCTCTGCTTCGAGTATGTGGCCCCTTGACAGCCGCACAACTTGTGCATTTGCGGCACCAATCCTCGACGTCATCCCGACAGTGGAGCCAATAAAACCGCTCCCGGATCTTAGTAAGGGTCTTCTTAACTCCCATGTGACCTCCCGAAGCACCATTGTGATAGAGCTGCAAGACTTCCGGCACCTTAGTTTTGGGCACTACCATTTGCAAATGGCACTGGTTACCGCGAGCGTTTTCCCATTTGCGGCACAGAACTCCATCCTGGACGACCAAGCTTTCCCACTGTGCCCAATAACTCTTGGTGATAGGGCTCATTGCTGCGATATCACTCCATTTGGGCCTAGGAGCGCCTGATTTCTTCCATTCAAGAATCGGCTGTACATCCTTGTCATCTTGCTGAGCACTCTGCAAAGCTTCTCTCCATTCGTCGCTTAGATCCGTCTTTAACATCCTCACTAGCGCTGCCTGCTTTGCTTCCTGTCGGCTACAGTGCTTGCACTGGTCGGGACACGGCCTACGCGATAGGGCATCTGCGTTACCATGGGATTTGCCGCTGCGATGTTGTATTACAAAAAGAGTTTGAACTCTTGCAATAGTTCAATCCATCTGGCTACTTATCCTTCTGGGTCCTTAAATTGAAGTAGCCATTTTAGCGCAGCGTGGTCGGTTCGCAGGTGAAATTTACGCGCCAACAAATATTTGTTGAAATGCTGCAATGTCTTTACTACAGCCAAGAGTTCCCGCCGGGTGACGCAGTAGTTTCTTTCGGGTTTGGATAAGGCCTTGCTGAAGTATGCTATAACAACTTCTTGGTCACCTTTTCTCTGTGACAGCACGCCGCCAATTCCGGTGTTACTGGCATCTGTGTCAACTATGAATTCATGCTCATTGTCAGGGTAGCCTAGAATAGGTGCAGTACACAGATGTTCCTTGAGCTTCTGGAATGCAACGTCACAGCTCTCATTCCAACAGAACTGTACTCTGTCTTCGGTGAGCTTATGAAGAGGTCGAGCAATGTCAGCAAAGTTCTTCACAAACCGTCTATAGTAGGAGCATAATCCGAGGAATGCTCTGACGTGCGTTTTGTTCTCTGGAACTGGCCATTCCTTCACGGCAATGATCTTATCTGGGTCGGTTTGAATACCGTTCTCCGAGACTACATGTCCTAGAAAGTTCACTTGCCGTCTGAATAACGCGCATTTCTTCGGACTCAGCTTCAAATTAGCTCCTCGTATCTTTGACAGCACTTGCTCCAAGTTTCGAAGGTGATCCTGGAAGGTGCACCCCACGATGAGGATGTCATCCAAGTAGACCAGGCAGGCGTCTCCAATCAGTCCCATGAGCACTCGCTCCATCAGTCTCTCAAAAGTAGCCGGAGCGTTGCACAATCCAAAGGGCATGACGTTAAATTGCCATAATCCTTTCCCTGTGGAGAATGCCGTCTTCTCCTTGTCTCGAGGATCTATTTCCACCTGCAAGTAGCCACTTTTTAGGTCTAAGGTAGAAAACCACTTCATCCCCGTCAGCGTATCCAGTATGTCATCGATCCTTGGCAGCGGGTAGCTGTCCTTCTTTGTGATGTCGTTTAATCGGCGGTAGTCTACACAGAAGCGCATGCTGCCATCTTTCTTCTTAACTAGCACCTCCGGAGAACATCACGGGCTGGACGAAGGCTCGATTACGCCTTCCTTCACCATACCGTCGATCATAGCTTCCACTTCACGTTCCCGTGCCACTGGCACACGTCTTGGTCGCTGGCGAATTGGTGCTTCACTTCCCGTGTTTATTTTGTGCTGGACTAGTGCTGTCTTCCCTATGTCGGCATCACTGGTCGAGAAAATATCGGCGAACCGGTTCAACATCTTCTTAGCCTTGGTCATCTCTTCTTCTGACAGGGTACTTTGGCAGTCCTCCAAAAGTGAAGACACGTCGAATCGTGCAGCCTGAACCTTGGCGCTGGTAGGTTGCTCCTGACATCTACGCATCCAAGCCGCTCCTTCATAGGTGCCCAATTCCGTCCCTTTCTTGAGCAACACTTCCTTGTCACTTGCATTTAGTGCGCGTACTGATGAAACTTTGGTACCCCTTACCAAGGTTCGTGCAATCTTCCACGATGCCTCTTTCTCTAGGCCTTCGATAAGTACGCAGCGGTTCCCTCGACCAGAACTCCCCGGTAAACAAACCGGTACAACCGTTTCCGACCGCGGTTGAAGCGTGACATTCTTCAGGCAGTACACTTTTCCTGAAGTTGCGCCTTCCATGAAGACTTCTTCCGAGCCACATTTCAACACTCCCTGGTTAACATCGATCTCGCAGCGATACTCCCGCATGAAGTCTAGGCCCAGGATGCAGTCGTCCACTATATCGGCCACGATGACTTTGTGACGGTAAACTTTGTTGCCTAGCTTCAGATCCACCTCCATTTCACCTCGGACGGTTATGTGCTGATCGGTAGCTGTTCTCAGATTCACACATTCATTGTTCCTGAAGCAGCCCCGAAGAACCCGTCTTGCCAGATGGAAACCGACGACTGTCCGAGAAGCACCCGTGTCCAATGTCAGCTTGTATGGTGTTCTGTTAATTTCGCCTTCGATGATCAGGCTGTTCCACAGTGTTTTATGAAGACCATTTTTCGGACACCGTCTTTTTATTAAAGAAGCTAATAGATATATTCAATAAAAAGAAATGTTTCGTATCCCCATTAAGCTAGCATCTCTAGTTTCTTAGAAAATCTTTTTTGAAAATCTTCATATTTTGAAGCGGATATTTAGAAAAAAAAATATTCCTCTTAAACTAAGCATGATACGCAATAATAATGTTACAAGCACCAATAGCGTCTCTTTCACTGCACATTTTACAGTTAAAATGAACCTCTTAACTTGACTAGATTCAAATTTAAGCGAGATTTTGGATTTTTAGATTTTCTTACTTTTCCCGAAGATTCTACCAAATGTGGAAAAGTTATATATACAGAAAGGATTCTCTTTACTTTCCTCATCTACTCAATAAATTTCAGACCCCAAATTCATGGAATCTAGAAGTTATTCCAAATTAACTGAATGAGGAAAGTAAAGAGCATCATTTCTGTATATATAACTTTTCCACATTTGGTAGAATCTTCGAGAAAAGTAAGAAAATCTAAAAATCCAAAATCTCGCTTAAATTTGAATCTAGTCAAGTTATGAGGTTCATTTTAACTGTAAAATGTGCAGTGAAAGAGACGCTATCGGTGCTTGTAACATTATCATTGCGTATCATGCTTAGTTTAAGAGGAATATCTTTTTTTCTAAATATCCGCTTTAAAATATGAAGATTTTCAAAAAAGTTTTTCTAAAAAACTAGAGATGCTAGCTTAATGGGGATACGAAATATTTCTTTTTATTGAATATATCTATTAGCTTCTTTAATGAAAAGACGGTGTCCGAAAAATGGTCTTCATAAAACACTGTGTGTTCCCGTCACATGATTGCGAGATCGAGATACTTGGGGCTCTTCCATTACCAGCCAGCACCCGCCTACCGTTCTCCGAGACCACATGTCCTTGAAAGTTCACTTGCCGTCTGAATAACGCGCATTTCTTCGGACTCAGCTTCAAATTAGCTCCTCGTATCTTTGACAGCACTTGTTCCAAGTTTCGAAGGTGATCCTGGAAGGTGCGCCCCACGATGATGATGTCATCCAAGTAGACCAGGCAGGCGTCTCCACTGCTCCTGCCACTGAACTGCCTGAAGAATGTCACGCTTCAACCGCGGTCGGAAACGGTTGTACCGGTTTGTTTACCCGGGAGTTCTGGTCGAGGGAACCGCTGCGTACTTATCGAAGGCCTAGAGAAAGAGGCATCGTGGAAGATTGCACGAACCTTGGTAAGGGGTACCAAAGTTTCATCAGTACGCGCACTAAATGCAAGTGACAAGGAAGTGTTGCTCAAGAAAGGGACGGAATTGGGCACCTATGAAGGAGCGGCTTGGATGCGTAGATGTCAGGAGTAACCTACCAGCGCCAAGGTTCAGGCTGCACGATTCGACGTGTCTTCACTTTTGGAGGACTGCCAAAGTACCCTGTCAGAAGAAGAGATGACCAAGGCTAAGAAGATGTTGAACCGGTTCGCCGATATTTTATAACTCACTATGCCACTTAAACTGAACTTTATTCACTAACACAATAACACTAGATACACACACTTAATTTTCCAACACTAATAAAACACACTATTAACACCACTAGTACAACACTAAACACTTCCGAATTACTTTCTTCGCTTCTTGTTTATCGCTTCGCTATTCACTTGTTACTGTCCGTTCCGTTCCGTTCGTGCTCTATTTATACTGGCCGGATAACATCACTAGCGCATTCTAGATACTTCCACAAAACTGTCGAATAATCGCGAACAGTTCGATGCTCGATACAGCAACGCCATCTAGTACAGAGTAGCTGAATTACCTTTAAACCACCGATACATTCAATCTCTTCTAGTATCCCCATTCACCGATAGATGGCGTAACAATATCAATACGGTCAAGGAGAACGGTTTCTTCCTTCTTTGTCGTCATTGTTCACAGCACAGCAAGCAACATAGGACAAAGAAACACAGAAATACACAAAGGCAATGGAAAGATATAGAACTTATAGTAAGAATTAGAATAAAGGGTTACTTAGATAGTACAAAGCTTGACTAAGATTTGGTATAGTGTTACAATGTCAGTAACAATGGAGTTTGTTGTAGCTCGATGCGGCGACGGTCGGACGGCCGGAACTGATAACGATGTAGTACTGAGAATATGGGATTGTAACGCACTGTGTGGACTTTGTTCACTTTATGAATTCGGGCACTTTCGATTTTATTTATATTTTAAAAATGTTAGCACTTACAGGACGCTGGCGACGATGATGAGGAGAATGAACATGGTCACCTCGTGTAGAGTTGGTATGTCCCTTCCTAGGAACCTGGAGCACGGCGGCCGGTCTGCGGGCCACTCGGGGACTGGAACTCGGGAACTCGGGTGTTGTTCACCGCGCAGTATGCGGCGGATGGACGGTTCGAGAGATAGCACGATTCTCGAACTACGGCGAATGCGATGTAGAGACGAATGCGAGACGGCAGAGTATTACGGAGACGGACCGGAGATTTCTGAGGAATCCCTTTACGCTGCCACCAAATGTTACGCGGGACCGGAAAAGTGTATTAAAAAAAAAAAGATATTTGAACTAGCTGAAATTATTTATTGGAACACGGTACACACGTAATATTAGAACTTGTATAAACTGATTTAGAAATAGAACAAAGATTTAGGACTTGAGACTGGCACACTAAGGATATAGTAGAACTGTTCGCGTTAGATGATGGATGCAGACTGAGGTTGAAAGGGACTGAATGAATAAGGAAGGCAAAAGTGCTGACACGGAGATTTAGGCATTGGTAGGGATTTGTGATGAGTAGTGTGGATAGGCAACTATGTTAGCATTTTAGGGTTCAAGAGGCGTTTGTAACAGTCCGCAGAGGCGTCTTCCGCTCGTGCTGGAAGGAGGGCCGAATAATCATGTTGCCCAAGCCGGGCAAGAACATTTTGAAGCCCGAGAGCTATCGGCCGATCACTCTGCTGCCCACCATCTCGAAGGTGTTCGAAAAACTCCTGCTGTGGCACCTCACACCGCACATCACGCCCAGACTAGAGCAGTTCGGGTTCCGCACTGAACACTCTACCACAATGCAGTTGTCGAGGGTACTGCATCGGATAGCGGCGGCGCGTAACAAACGCGAGCACGCCGTGGCAGTATTCCTCGACATGGAGAAAGCTTTTGACCGAGAATGGCATTCCGGTCTGCTGTACAAGCTCTCAACCTCCACGGCGCCCCGTCGTATCGTAAAAACGGTCTCATCGTTTCTGCACAACAGGACATACAGAGTGGGGATGGAACAGGAAGTCTCGGACGTCCACACCATCACAGACGGAGTCCCGCAGGGCTCCTATCTCTCGCCTGTGCTATACACACGCTTCGCCGACGACATCCCGTCGCCGAACGCGCCGAGTTAGCCTTGTACGCCGACGACGCGGCGTACATAACAACCAGCATGAACGCCAACCACGCCGCGTCAAAGATGCAGCGGACTCTAGCCCATCCACCACCACTCAAACTCCAGGACGACAACATTCCCTGGACGAGGACGGCGAAGTACCTGGGGGTAACCCTAGACCGCCTCCTGACCATGAAGTCACACGTCGGCAAAGTCGTCGCACAGGTCCGCGCTACGAGAGCGCTACTACGTCCAGTGCTCTCATCACGCCTCCCGCTGCGTGTCAAGCTGAGTGTGTAAAAACTCTACGTACGCACTCGGCTCACCTACGCCGCTCCCACCTGGTTCGCGCTCACAAGCGAGACCAACCGGGCCCGACTCCGCGCGCAGCAATCGCTTGCGCTGCGCACCATCGTAGGCGCCCTCCGGACGGTGACTAACGCCGTCATACAGCGGGACACCCGTATAGAGAGCCTGGACGCCTTCATCCGCCGTCTGTCCGTGGGGATGTTTGAGCGGGCCGACGCCTCGGCCTGGAACCACGTCCGAGACCTGGCCCCCTGGCACGCTCGCCCCCCGGACAAGAAGAAGCTGCCGTGAGACCTCCTCGCCAACCCCGATGACTCTGCCGACACAACGGTTGCCCGGGTAACCGCCGCCCACGCACACTACACTCCATTCCCCCTGTTGCAGGTGACCGCCCCCTTCCGCGCGACATCTGCGCGTATCAACCAAGGATACGCACATCATGTGCGCGCGCGGGCGACCACC
This sequence comes from Euclidia mi, assembly GCA_944739405.2. Taxonomy (NCBI): domain Eukaryota; kingdom Metazoa; phylum Arthropoda; class Insecta; order Lepidoptera; family Erebidae; genus Euclidia; species Euclidia mi. Next base: position 40,995,217 of record OX123199.2, read on the forward strand.
GCAACAGAGGACGCCAACACCTCACTTCGCACTACCACATTGATATTGATACCACACACCTCACGACGTAACTAACGCTGAGGCCGCACATAAGTCGTCGCCCGTGTCGCTGGCTACACGGAGCTGGGCCTCTCCCGGTTCGCCGGGGGTCTCACCTGGCTCGTGCTGACCGCCCGAGCGACGTGAAGACTGAAGCGGCCTCGCACGCCTCTCAGCGTTAGCCGTAGGGCACTCAGCCCGCCCCAACCACCAGTCCCTTGTTTAGGGGACTGCGACGAACCCGCCGGAGAGGGGCAAAACGCCCTGAACCAGCCTCCGCCAACCCTCTAGGGGGTTGCGTGAAGTCTAGATGGCAAACCCTTATCAGTTGACCGTGAAACGTCAACAGGTACACATCTCGTCAATCTCCAAGCAAGAAAATTTCCCGGAAATGGATACAACAGCGGAAGCAGCGGCTCAAACAGTTATCCTGTTGCAACAAGCCTGAGTCAACGTCAAGTGGCTCGTACTTTGCAGATGAGCCAGTCAGCGGTATCAAGAATATACCGAAGGCACCGGGAGACTGGTGGCTTTCACCGACGAAGAGGTTCCGGTAGAAATCGGTCCACTTCGGAGGCAGACGATCGCTTTATCGTCCGTACTTCGCTGAGGAACCGTTCTCTCACTTGGGTCCAAGTTCAACGGGAGCTCCGAGAAACACGTAGGGTAGCTGTAAGTTCTTGGACAGTGAGAAGAAGACTCAAGGCAGCAACCCTCACTCCAAGAAGACCAGCAACGGATCCCGAATTGACTGCAGGTCATCGAGCAGCCCGGCTACGTTTTGCAAGAGAACACGTCGATTGGACTGAGGATCAATGGCGCTCTGTTCTCTTCTCGGATGAAAGCAGAGTATGTCTACATGGTAGCAACAGAAGGAGAAGGGTGTACAGAAGGCCGGGGGAGCGATACACACAATGCTGCATAGCAGAAACTGTTGCGTACGGAGGAGGTTCCTGCATGGGGTGGGCTGGCATATCAATGGAAGAAAAAACTGAACTGGTTTTCATTGAAACTGGGCGCCATGTGGGGGGTTGACCGCACATCGGTATATTGAAGGTATCTTGGAAGACCACGTCATCCCATACGCTGGTTTTATTGGAGAAAACTTCATCCTGATGCAGGAAAATGCCCGTCCACACAGCGCAAATGTCGTGCGGCAGTACCTACGAGAAGTGGGTATCGCTGTTATGGACTGGCCAGCTCGTAGTCCGGACTGGAGACTTAAAGAGAAGAATCCGGGCTAGAGATCCTGCACCAGGTACAAGAGCTGACCTGCAAGCGGCTCTGACCGCGGAATGGGAGGGTATTCCACAAGACAGAGTGAAGCACCTCATGGAGTCAACGAGGAACCGTTTAGAAGCTGTCATCAGAGCAAGAGGGGGTAACATTCGTTATTAAAGTGGTAATCATTATGTAATAAAGTTTATTTAAAATGTTATGATGTCTTTTATTTTAAATTTTTTACCCTTAATTTTTCAAGTTTAAGTACTTACTCGCAAAGTTTAAAAACATTTATTGTTCATGAAAATGAGTACAAGTTAAGAGTATTTGTACTCATTTTAAAGCCAACATCTAGAACTTAAAGAATTTAAGACCTAAGTTAAGATTTAGGTCTTAATTTTAAAACTAGAGCACTTTGAGTGCGAAAGTATGAAGTGAGTCGATTTTTTTGCTCGCCAGTGTATTAACGATTTACCTTATTACGTAAAGAATAATCATGAGATTGTGTTATTCATGGATGATACCTCATTGATTTTTATTAAGTATTTATTTCAATTCAATTATTTTACAACTGTATACCTACTTATTTACATTAAAACTATTATTTACAACTAAGATTATACGTATAATGCTACAACTAAATTAAGAAAAAAAAATATAAACTAATATATACATAAAACAGGCAAAGAATATTAAACGACAACAGAGTAACATTGACGAAGTAAACAATGCACTCTCTAAAGTTGTTAATTGGTTTAATGTAAATAATCTATTACTTAATAATAAGAAAACTAAACTTTAAATTTTTTCAATGCCCAATGTTAAATATATGGAAACCAATGTACAACTTAATGAATCTAGGATTGAGCCCGTCGAGACAACCATGTTTTTAGGTATTATGCTCGACACCAAACTACAATGGGGTCCACATGTAGAAAGACTCAAACTCCGTTCTGCAGCTTAAGCAGTTAAGACATTTAGACGCGTTACAGATTTAAAAACAGCTAGAATAGTTTATTTCAGTTAGTTTCATAGCTTAATGTCGTATGGGATTCTTATCTGGGGGAATGCAGCAGACCTAAGTACAATATTCGTTCCGCAGAAAAGAGCTGTAAGGGGAATTTATAACCTCGGTCCAAGAGTTTCTCTAAGAGAAAAGTTCAAAGAAATAAACATTCTAACTGTTGTATCACAATATATTTATAAAAATCTGTTATATGTGACATAAAAATATTGACCAATTTTGTAAAAAATGTGATACTTATACATTCTGTAAATACAAGACACAGGAATAATCTCCTAGTTCACTCGTTTCCACAAAATAAGTAATATAATAATTATATAATTTAATAATAATATTCTACCACATTCACACAACATCATCTAGTCCCAAGCCCAACTAAGCAGAGCTTGTAGGTACTGTGGGTACCTACTAGACAATGTTTATCCAATGTTTATTTTTTTAATAACGTTTCGTAAGTACTTGCAAAGTTTACCCGAAATAAAGAAGTCATTTCATTTCCTTTCATAGGTATTTACCTGAAAAACATACTGAAATTACTGAAGTTTGTTTTTTACGCGCATCATCTATCAGGTATCTTCTACTATCTAGTTAAATAAGTAAATGAAACAACCACATACGACATCAATTTTATTATAACTAAGTATTTTTTATTAGAATAGATAGCTTGGTAGGTACATCAATATTTTAGATAGGTTTCCAAAAATATCTAGGACATAATTTTTACTTCGATAGGTAGGTAAAGATAGGTACCTACTTAGGTGGGTATATTACAAGAGGTATTAAGTAAGTATATTTGAAATAACCTATTTTTTTCTCGAAAGACGTAATTATTTTAATTTAGCTACCTATATCGTAAATATCGTAATTATACCTACCTAATCCATAGTACTTACCTGATTGTTTATAGGTACCTAGTCTTAAAAATTCGTCGTCTTAATAGATTTTATATATGAAGGTACAATTGGGGTAACTAACTAACTAACTAATATTAAATACCTAGGTGACGATGAACAAATAAGTACCTATTGAAGATACAAACAGGTTGTATATGTATATATAATACCTACCTAACATTATCTATACATCTATACATACATGTAAATAAAATTGAAGTGTCTTTTTTACTAAATGTATATGGATGTAGGTATAGATGGTACCATAGATATGAGAATTAGAAATTAGAAATTCTCATATCTGTGGATGGCACATATACCGAAGTGATTTTGTCTGTCTGTCTGCCTGTCAGTTTGTTCTCGCTAATCTCTGGAACGACTGGACCGATTTTGACGGGACTTTCACTGCCGGATAGCTGATGTACCAAGGAGTACCTTAGGCTATAAATTAACCGGGTACGAAGTACCTAGTTCCCTCAGGACGCGGGTGAAACCGCGCGCGGGAAACAGCTAGTAATATGGTTTTCGATGTTACTTGTCATCGTATGACGTTAGTTTAAATGTCTTAGTTAATAATTTTATTAAATGGGTAACACATGGTTTTCATTATATTTATGAATTTTAACCCTGACAACAATGAAATATAGATAGTTATGACAACGTGCCCAGACCCATGCCTAGTGCCGGTGACATAGTGTTACCAGCAGTTAAACTAAGCTCTACCGCAGAAACCATAAATAAAATTGCTCTAAACACATGACACCTACTGAAATTGCCATCAAAATAGTTATTTCTTCTTACAAAAAATAATCAAAATACAAGCTACGAATATAAACTTTCATGTTTACTAATATTGGGTCCAAAAAAAGGTGTACCAAAATCGGAATCTAAAACTTTCATCAATTTTATCATACGCTATCGTGGACCAAGTATCATAATATTATAAGGCCGAAATTCCTATATCCTATAATACCTATAAAAATAATGTACGGATACTCATTTACCGTCGATGATGTCGATTAATACAAAATTATAGAAAGTGATGAAAGATTGAATTATTACATATACACATACAATACATACATAACTTCACGCCTTTTTTTAGGCAGAAGTGTCAGACACACCCACAACTCGCGAGTTATGTTTCGGTTGCAACGTAATAGGGGGCGAGACTATTGCCATCTACCGGGCACATTGTTAAGCAAGCGATAATTAACATTTTCAATACATACATACCTTCGAAAAGTCAAATGCGTGTGCCCGGGGTAAATGGGGACCGAAACCGAGACTATCGTCTCGGCAGTCCGTTACGTAGGTACACCACTGGGCTCTACCTACCCATCTAATTATTATCCTTCATTGAGATTAAGAACACCAGATTTGGTGTTTTAAGCTGAAAACTATGTCAATAGACAAAAATATTAAACTATCTCAGCCACAGAAACCACTAACAAAAAAAACCCTATACAAACCTACCTATACCTACCCACTGAAATTTCCATTAAAAATTATTAAAATACTTATTTTACTACGGAAAGCAATTGGTATACAAAAATAATAATTAGTTATTTTTAGTAATATGTAACTTAAAATTGCAAATGAAATGTTAAATCAACATTTCCTGGATGGTAGGATAGAAGGTATGGTAGGTACTGGGTTTACTGGGTACTGGCAGAGTGACGAGGTACTTGTTCAGACGACGACGTGACGAGTATAATAAAACTATTCTTGAAGATCGGCATCGGTAAGTGGTAATAATTTATTTACAAATAGTGGCAAGCTATATACAAAAATTTACATTCAGAGAGGTTACTGGTAGCGATGAGCACAATATCGATATTGACCAATAAAAGGAGACTTACAACTAATAACGGTTCTTACATGACTACATATTATAACTAGCTATAAACACAATTTGATTTACATCGGTCAACTCACTCTAACTAGCGCTCTGTCCTTCACGCACACTTTTATAATAAAGTGGCACACTGAACAAAACTCGGTGGCCGCGACATTCGTCGCCAGTCAGATGTAATGCGTTGGCGAGGCAGGTGGACGGCGCTCGCGCTCGCGTATGCGACGCGACGAAGCGTTATCAGCTCTTATCAGTTATCAGCTATCAAACTTATCTGTTGATTACGCTGCGTAGGGTTGTGCGTACTGTGCAAGTAGGTATGTGCACGTAGTAGGTACGCCACAAACACATCAAGTAATATACTTAATAATAATAGATTTAACAATGTACAAATTATTTTAAAACGACATTGTATTTTTCACGCAAATGTTGAAACCCCCAGTTTTAGTGGAAATTCTACTAAGTTGGTAATACTGATCGGAACCGGCATTAGTATAAGTGTGCGTCCACAGTGAATGCGCGGTGACTGGAGCCTGAGGCGGGCGCGGCGAGCGGGGGCGTGCGGTGGCCACAGTGTGGCGCGAGCTCTTGTAGCGGTTCGTCGTAAATCAGGCGTTGCAAACTATGGACGACGATTTGTTTTTTTACTAGACAGTCCAATCCTGAGATGGGAGGTGTTGAACACTAGAGATGGTGTGCACGAAATAAATAAAAACAGAGGAATAACTTGTGAATTTTTTAACTTATATGAAGAATTGAGATTATATCCTACAAAATTCTTTGAGTATACTCGAATGCCCTCCATAACTTTCTTGTTATTGTGCGATTACTGTGGTTTGGATGTTTGCTTTGCCATATAGGTGGTTTAGATTGAATTGCACTTATAAACGATTCAGTATTTACCGCCATTTTACGACAATTAACAAATACAGACGCGCATACGCCGAGCGGCAAGACCGAACTGGTTTGTTACCCCCGCCACTCGCGCATTGGGTCGCTCGCTGACTAGGCTCGTATCGTGGCCATAACGCGCGGATAGGAACGTTTGAAAACTACGCGCGCTATCTCGCTCGGGTCTGTCGCACTAGGCGCCCGCCTTAGTCACTACACTATGGACGTAAGCGGCGGTTTCATATGTTTGATACTTCGCGCCCGTTGTCGCAACCGCGCTAGGCTCGCAATGTGGACGCACTCTAAGGAAAATATAGAGACCATCGTAAGGAAAATATAGGTCGCGGGCAGCAGCTAGTACAAGAATATGTTTAAGTGACAATGTCAAGAGGTCAAGACTATAAAGTCATAAAGTAACTTCGTATATCAAATTCCAAAGGAAGAACCGTCGACAGTGCTGTGGCCAGTCCAAAGGAAGAACCGTCGACAGTGCTGTGGCCAGTAGGTACTCAATTGCCCTTCCGCAGTACGTCACCAATTTGGGCGTCTCTACCATCATCTCCATTCATTCTTACTCGATACACATCTTTCGTAAATCTCCTTGCATCCATCCGTTCCAAATGTCCAAACCATCGCAACATACCTTTCTCAATCTTTTACACAACATCTTCTTTCAAACCACACCTTTCTCGAATAACACTCTTTCTCACTTTATCTGCCATTCTTACTCCGCACATACTCCTCAAAGCTCACGTCACCACAGCATTAATTCTACTTTCATGCTTCTTCTGCCATACCCACGATTCACTTCCATACATCAATGTTGGCGCCAAAACTCCCTGCAGTATAGCAAGGCGAGCCTCACTCGGTATGATTTTACTGCTAAAAATGGTCGGTAAGGCGCCATTCACAAAATTTCCTGCTTTCACTCTCCTTTCAATATCTCCCTCACATTTTCAATCTCTTGTTAACAATGAACCTAAATAGACAAACTCATTCACTTGTTCCACTTTTTCATCTCCTATCATTATGTTACAATCAGTTACACTATCTTCCCTCTCTATGACCATGACCTTAGTCTTGCTTACATTCACTTTCATGCCCTTCTTCCTATACGCCTCATTCATTACGGTGACCATCTGCTGTAAATCAGACGCTGGCGACGCAAAAAGAACCTGATCGTCAGCGTATAGCATGGTCTTAAACACAGATTCACCCATTCTTAAACCAGATTCAGACTCTTTCAAATCAGTCAAACAACTATCCATGAATAGATTGAACAGCCAAGGAGACGCTACACATCCCTGTCTAACACCACGATCGATGTTAAACCAGTCCGTATAGGCCCCGTTTATTCTGACACAGGCACTTGAATCCCTATATAAGGATGTAAGTGCCCGTATCAGACTGCTGCTCACTCCATACACGGAAAGTGTTGACCAAAGTTCATCCCTCACCACTCGATCGTAAGTCTTTTCCAAGTCAATAAAGGCGCAGAAAACCTTCTGGTGTTTCATTAAGATTTTCTCTGCAATGCACCTTAAGGAAAAAACTTGATCCGTACATCCCATGCCCTTTTGAAATCCCGCTTGTAAATCCCACATCTTACTATCCGTTTCAGTAATCATTCTTTCGATTAGTATCTTTGCATACAATTTGCCAACAACACTCAGGAGGCATATAGCGCGGTCCTTTTTGCATTCCTGCTGAGACCCTTTGCCTTGTAAAGTGGCACAATTACCTACTGCGTTGTTCCAGTCAACTGGGACACGACCGGACCGCCAACATTTGTTAAAAAGCAGCAGGCTTGCCGTGTCGCCTTCGCCTACCTTGAGCATGTCAGCATATATCCTGTCATATCCCGCAGCTTTACCCGCTTTCATACTTTTCAATGCATACCTTATCTCTGCCATACTTATATTATTTTCACTATCATGTTCCTCATCCGCTAGGTACTATATTCCTGGTAACACTTTCTCCTTGTTCAAACAAATTTTCAAAATATACCTTCCACTGACTGATTTAAAACATCTCCGTGCTCTCTAATAATATTTCCATTCATATCCCTTAACACCCCAACCTTCGAGTCTCCTGACGAATTGCCTCGGGCTGTTCTGACCAAGGGCCAGAATAATTATATATTGGCCCGAAAATTCTTAGCAAATTTCCTATCAAACTTATCCTTACATTCTTCCTTCTTTCTTCTCATTGTCTCTTTTACTTTATATTTCAACCTGTCATACTTTTCTTTTACAATCCTTTCATTGTCATTCACACTACCTTGTATCCTTTTGTTGGCTCTTATGGCCAGCAAGTCCATCCATGCTTTACGTTTTGCCGCGACCACACCACTTTCTTCCTGATCCCACCATTCACTACATATCCTTTTATCATGCTTCCTATTACTTACGCCACATACTTGTGTTGCTGTATCTATTCCTCCATTCTTAAACTCCTTCCAAAATTCTTCTATGTCGCAATCATCTTCCTCAAACAATTCTTTAAACCTTTCTTCCAATGCCTCCTTATACTGACTACGTACATCCTCTTCTTCAAATCTTTCAACTTTCACTCTTCCTATGGCAGGTAAGTGCGTGCGAGGACGATGGCGCCATTTAGTGGCTAGACCAGCTATACGACTAACTACCAAAAAATTATCATTACCCACATTTTTGCCTCGGTACACCCTTGTATCTTTTACTTCCGCTTTTAAACGTTCATCTATCGCAACAAAATCTATCATACTCATTTCTGTCTGCCTTTGCCATGTATACATGTGAATCCTCTTGTGACTAAACATAGTGTTTCTCACCACAAGCTTTCTCTCCATACATATATCCAATAAACTTTCACCATTTTCATTCACTCTGTTGTCACCAAATCGTCCTAGAACTCTTTCATATCCATGACGATACACACCCACCCATCCATTAAAATCGCCTAACATAATTATTCTTTCATTATTCTCACACTTAGCAAGCACATCTCTGACCCCATCCCAGAATTCCTGTCTGACATTCAATGGTTTGGACATGTCCGGAGCATAAACACAAACAATGAAAACTTTAATTAAGCCAAGTTTTAATCGCATCCAAAGAAGCCTGGCGTTAACACATTCATATTCTTTCACACACTCATTCATCTTATCCGACAGAATCATACCAACTCCTTGGCTCGCTCTTTCAGACTCAACAACTCCAGACCAGTATGCATGATATTGGCCATGAGTAGTTGTTGAGCAACCTTTCTTCTTAGTTTCACTCACTCCTAGTATATCTATTTTCCTTACATCCATCATCTCACATAATTCATCGATCTTACTGTTCATGCCTCCACAAACATTCACCGTTGCAAACAGGCATTCCCTAGCCCTCTTTTTGCCTCTGTTGGACGGGGAGACAACACGTGACGTGTGTCAAAGCGCGTCGCCGTTAGGAATTTTGCCCCGAAGATACGATGGGGCAGTCTGAGCGACAATGCTCAGAGAGGGATTTTTTTTCTAGATTTCCGGTAGATCCGGTACCCTCCTGGGGTACAGTAATATTGAATCCCCTTATAGTCATTGCGCCATCTTCTCCACCTCTACTTCGGATAAGGAACGGAAGGGAAATACAGGATGGGATAGGGAAGTGTTAAAGGAGGTTGGTATTTGGAAAGGAGGTCACAGGTAACAAAGAATGTCGCAATCACGGAAGGGATATTGGTTGTGATTGCGACAGCTGAAGGTAGCCGGGGGCGCGTACCCGATGCCTCTTCTCCACGATGGGACAGATCTGTAGAGCGAAAGCACACCCTGGCTGGAGCTGTTACACTGCTCTCGTTTGTCCATAGACGGCTCGTACGACACCACACGGAATACCTTTTAAAATAATTATGATACGATTATACCCATTGCTTATGGATACTCTAAGATTATACCTTTTAAAATAACATTCATTTACCCGTTTCCTCTTTACATTTCATATCTACAGAAAGTGCAGTAACAGAGGGAGACTGTCTTTTGTAAAATTGACATTCAAAAAGTGCTGCTGTGAATAAATGACTTTGTGGTGGTTCTGCTGAATTAAGTCATGAGTTGTGACTGAAGCAGATGGAGAAAATAATGAATAAGGAAATCAAATTCAAGATATTTATTAGCAAGAATATTCTTTTTCTCTCTTATAACTATTATAAACAATGTCGCTTTTATCGCACTCCTGATCGACTAAGAAAATGGCTACCTCCTTCTTCGTTGGCGCATTACATCGTCCCGGATGGGCTGCAATCGGCATTCTGTCTGCGCTGATGACAAACTTATAGCGGTTGCGCTCGTTCTCAGGCAGCGACGCCAGGGCGGCTTTGAAGTTGCCAATGTGCGGATTAACGTTATGCAACATACTTTGCAATCCTCTGACCAGACCAGGGTCCAAATTGGGGATGTGTCTACTACGCAGGTTTGCTTGTTCTTCAAAATCGCTTACTAAATAAATTTGCAAAAATTTTGGAATGTCTGTAGGTAGCAGCGAAACGATTTGATGGTAAACTTGCCCCTGGACCTTGAATGTTGGCATGAACCCTGCTTCTTTGGTTTGCACTAAAGGTGGTAGGGCCACGCTGTTTACAGCACGAATGGGCCGGCTCGACCGGGGCAGTACCACCCTCCCACAGAAGATCGACGTAAAGTAACAGTATGTTCTATGCTTTTGAGTGGGAGAGCCGGAGGCCCAACCATACCCTCCCCATCCTCTCTTCATTGCCCATGTGGGGAATGAGGAGAGGATGAGGAGGATTAGCTGAGGGGGCGGTTACCGCAGCATATGTGGGACCAGTAGAGTATCCGTGGAGTCATTGTGTGGGTAGTGTGGGTCGACCCGCCGGCCAGGGAGACCCATAGAAACGGCGGTGCCGCTGGCTGCCCGCGGCATAGTATAGGGGCCCAACTGGGACTAACCATCTCGGGTGGCTGCCCCACCAGGCTGCGCATAATCTCATCGTGCCGGTTGGTGACCGGACGGTGGGACCCGGCGACCACTTCCGGGAGGGTACGGGGGCCCTTCCGTCAGGCGGGTCGGCCACCGCTATACCTCACAGTATATTTAATGACAATACAATACTCTGCGCTTTGTCATGAGCTGCTGCGTTGACTGCCTCCTCTTTTCACGCCCCCTTTTCTTCTTCTATGGCAGCTCCAAGAAATGGTTCCAGTGGTGGTGGCGTCTTCGTTCCCCACCAACTCACTTTTTGAGGTGGAGTCCGCTAACATCCGCGGACTCCATTCGAAACTCAACGCCGTCCACCATCATCTCGAGACGGCTCGACCGGCCATGCTTTTCTTGACCGAGACTCAAATACGCCGCCCTGACGACACGACTTATTTGCATTATCCCGGTTATGCACTGGAGGATAACTTCCACGCAAAAGCCGGGGTATGCTTGTTCGTCAGGGCGGATATTTGCTGTTGACGTCTACGCTGCCTAGAGGACCCGTCCTTTTCTGTCCTATGGGTACCTACACGTAAGTCTGGGTTCATTGGCCCGGATTTACGTGTGCCTTTACCGTTCCCATACCGGAGATGCCCAGATAATTCGACTGTTTGACTACTTAAGTCAGGCAGCAGATAATGCGCAGGAGCAGTTCCCGACCGCCGAGTTGGTCTTTTTGGGAGAATTCAATGCCCACCATGAGTCCTGGCTGGGCTCTTCCAAAACGGACCACGCGGGACGAGCTGCTCATGCATTCGCTCTCACGAATGACCTGACTCAACTGGTACTCCAGCTTACCAGGATACCAGATATATCGGGTCAAGCGCCCTCGTTGTTAGACATTGTGCTCACGAGTAACCCGGCCCAGTACAGTGTGACGGTACAAGCCCCTTTGGGTTCCTCCGACCACTGTCTGGTTCGCACTACAGTGCCATTTGCTTCACCTCCACAACCAGTGAAGGCAAAGCGACGCTTGTGGCACTACTCGTCAGCGGATTGGGATGGCCTGCGAGACTATTATGCGTCCATCCCGTGGTCTCAACGCTACTTTGGTGGGAGAGATCTGTCGGAGCGTGCGGCTGCTGTTGCTGGGGAAATCATGTTGGGTAGGGAATGTTATATTCCAGCCACTGACGTCTCCAGCAGCAGCGGAGTACGGCCCTGGTTCGATCGCGAGTGCGCCGATGCTGTTAAACAAAAACAGTCGGCTTACCGCGCTTGGATCAAGTTTCCGTCCCGTCGCGATCGGAATGTACATCTCATCAAGGCACCCTATAATAGAGCCACCAAGGTCTGCAAGAGGGCATACATAAGAGCGGATGCCCAGCGCATTGCACGGTTTGGTCTAGAACTCTTGTCGCACCCCACGGGCAGCCGGGGATACTGGCGATTGGCCAAAGCCGTGCAATCTAATTTCTGCCAGCCTTCACTGCCGCCGTTACGATGCCCTGATGGATCACTGGCCCATGGGCCGCAAGAGAAAGCAGACCTGCTTGTCAATCTCTTTGCGGCCAATTCCCGAATCGATGATCGTAGTGCGCAGCCGCCTTCGATTGCCTACTGCGGCCACTCCATGCCTGATATAAAATCAGGCAATGCGATGTTTGCGCGTCACTGCGATCTCTCGATGTCCGGAAAGCCATTGGACCTGACGGAATTCCAGCGGTTGTGCTTAGGAAATGCGCAGCCAAGTTGTCTCCAATGCTTACACGCCTGTATTGCCTATCATATGCCTCTGGCGTAGTGCCACAGCTTGGAAAGAGGCGAACGTACAACCGATTCCCAAAAAAGGGGATCGTTCTGATCCGGGCAACTATCAACCCATTGCTATCACCCCTATCCTCTGCAAGGTGTTTGAACGAATAATCAACAACCAACTCGTTCGCTACCTAGAGGATCACTCTCTCATCAATGATCGTCAGTATGGCTTCAGACCGAAACGATCAACGGGTGATCTTCTAGCGTATGTCACTCACCTTTGCGGTGAGGCGATGGACTGGCACGGGGAGTCGTTGGCTATTAGTCTCGACATCTCCAAAGCCTTAGATAGAGTCTGGCAGCGTGCGCTTCTCTCCAAGCTTGCAGCCTAAGGCTTGCCGCCTCGATTGTGCAACTGGGTTGCCAGGTTCCTGCATGAGCGCCGTATCCGAGTCCTTTGTGACGGTGAGTCATCGAAGTTTCTCCAGGTGAATGCTGGTGTGCCTCAAAGGTCTGTGTTATCGCCCACGCTTTTTCTTCTGCATATCAATGATATGCTCACTTTTGGGGGCATACATTGCTATGCAGATGACAGTACTGCACATGGGCGATATCTTGGACACCTTGCGGCTAAGCAAGCCGATACAGAGGAGTATAGGCGAACACTTGTTACTGAGCTTGACTGGGTTCTGAATTTCATCTCGCATTGTGGTGATGAGAACCTGGTCGAGTTCAACGCCAAGAAAACACAGGTGTGTGCATTCTCAGCTCAAGTATCTCCATTCCTTCCCCATCCCTCTCTTCTGGACTGGCCTCAACATCCTGGGTATGGACATACGCAGAAATCTCAACCAGAAAAAATACATCGAGGGTGTCATCAAATCCGCATCTCGAAAACTCGGAGTCCTGAACAAGGTGAGGAGATTTTTCACGCCGGAGCAGTTGTGTCTGTTATACAAGACCCAGGTTCGCTCTTGCGTGGATTACTGCTCTCACCTTTGGAATGGCTCCGCTCAGTACTTATTAGACGCCCTCGATAGGTTGCAGCGGCGTGCTGTCCGTATCATTAGGGATCCAGAGGCCACTAAGACTCTTGAGTCACTGCAATTACGCAGAGACGAGGCCTCATTGGCTGTCTTCTATCGCAATTATCACGGTGAGTGCTCCGAAGTGCTCTTTTAACTAATCCCACCCTCTCCTTTCCTATCCCGAACGACACGTGCTGGGTTAGGGTGCCACTCTTACACGGTAGAACAGATACCGTCACGCACCAAACTTATCTCTGCCGTACCATTAAGGACGCGTTTACAAAATTAGTAGGTACAAAATCGCGTCACTACAGCGACACGGCGGCAACAGTACGTACTACGTACGGTAACTTGCGGAAATGTAGTTCAACTAAATAACTTTGAGACTTAGAATATTTTGTGATATGTATCTATGTGTTATATGGCTGTGCGAATTACGTACAAATAAGTTTCTTATTTTTATATACCTAAATGGATATTATTACTTTATTTTTTCCATTATGTTGATTCAGGATATATTTCGGTATTTAGATATTATTTTGTTTCTTGCGTTGAAATCTGGTAAGATTATGAGGACTGATGGTATACCATCCCATTCAAGTGTTGCGACTGGAACTCATAAAAGAGTAGACCTAGTTATGCCAGGTTGGGGCTCATTTTATTTGTTTTAGTGAGACCCTACCACTGGTACTAGTGAAGTAACCTTCCAAGGTTATTCGATGAGTCTTACTGGTACTCTTATGTGAGTAGAGCTAGGCATGCCGAGTTTGGGCTCACTTTGTTTGTACATAAGAGGCCCTACCACTGGAACTTATGAAGTAACCTTCCAGGGTTATTAGATGACACTTGCTGGTACTCATATGTGAGTAGAGCTAGGCATGCCGAGTTTGGGCTCATTTTGTTTGTACATAAGAGACCCTACCACAGGAACTTATGAAGTAACCTACCAGGGTTATTCAATGACTCTTGCTGGTACTCATGTGTGAGTAGAGCTAGGCATGCCGAGTTTGGGCTCATTTTGTTTGTACATAAGATACCCTACCACTGGAACTTATGAAGTAACCTTCCAGGGTTATTCGATGACTCTTACTGGTACTCATATGTGAGTAGAGCTAGGCATGCCGAGTTTGGGCTAATTTTGTTTGTACATAAGAGACCCTACCACTGGAACTTATGAAGTAACCTTCCAGGGTTATTCAATGACTCTTGCTAGTACTCATGTGTGAGTAGAGCTAGGCATGCCGAGTTTGGGCTCATTTTGTTTGTACATAAGAGACCCTACCACTGGAACTTATGAAGTAACCTTCCAGGGTTATTCAATGACACTTGCTGGTACTCATATGTGAGTAGAGCTAGGCATGCCGAGTTTGGGCTCATTTTGTTTGTACATGAGAGACCCTACCACTGAAACTTATGAAGTAACCTTCCAGGGTTATTAGATGACTCTTGCTGGTACTCATATGGAAGTAAAGCTAGGCATGCCGAGTTTGGGCTCATTTTGTTTGTACATACGAGACCCAACCACTGCAACTTATGAAGTAACCTTCCAGGGTTATTCGATGACTCTTACTGGTACTCATATGTCAGTAGAGCTAGGCATGCCGAGTTTGGGTTCATTTTGTTTGTACATAAGTAACCCTACCACTGGAACTTATGAAGTAACCTTCCAGGGTTATTCGATGACTCTTGCTGGTACTCATATGTGAGTAGAGCTAGGCATGCCGAGTTTGGGCTCATTTTGTTTGTACATGAGAGACCCTACCACTGAAACTTATGAAGTAACCTTCCAGGGTTATTAGATGACTCTTGCTGGTACTCATATGAGAGTAGAGCTAGGCATGCCGAGTTTGGGCTCATTTTGTTTGTACATACGAGACGCAACCACTGCAACTTATGAAGTAACCTTCCAGGGTTATTCGATGACTCTTACTGGTACTCATATGTCAGTAGAGCTAAGCATGCCGAGTTTGGGTTCATTTTGTTTGTACATAAGTAACCCTACCACTGGAACTTATGAAGTAACCTTCCAGGGTTATTCGATGACTCTTGCTGGTACTCATATGTGAGTAGAGCTAGGCATGCCGAGTTTGGGCTCATTTTGTTTGTACATGAGAGACCCTACCACTGAAACTTATGAAGTAACCTTCCAGGGTTATTAGATGACTCTTGCTGGTACTCATATGTGAGTAGAGCTAGGCATGCCGAGTTTGGGCTCATTTTGTTTGTACATACGAGACGTAACCACTGCAACTTATGAAGTAACCTTCCAGGGTTATTCGATGACTCTTACTGGTACTCATATGTCAGTAGAGCTAAGCATGCCGAGTTTGGGTTCATTTTGTTTGTACATAAGTAACCCTACCACTGGAACTTATGAAGTAACCTTCCAGGGTTATTCGATGACTCTTGCTGGTACTCATATGTGAGTAGAGCTAGGCATGCCGAGTTTGGGCTCATTTTGTTTGTACATGAGAGACCCTACCACTGAAACTTATGAAGTAACCTTCAAGGGTTATTAGATGACTCTTGCTGGTACTCATATGTGAGTAGAGCTAGGCATGCCGAGTTTGGGCTCATTTTGTTTGTACATACGAGACGTAACCACTGCAACTTATGAAGTAACCTTCCAGGGTTATTCGATGACTATTGCTGGTTCTTATATGTGAGTAGAGCTAGGCATGCCGAGTTTGGGCTCATTTTGTTTGTACATAAGAGACCCAACCACTGCAACTTATGAAGTAACCTTCCAGGGTTATTCGATGACTATTGCTGGTTCTCATATGTGAGTAGAGCTAGGCATGCCGAGTTTGGGCTCATTTTGTTTGTACATAAGAGACCCAACCACTGCAACTTATGAAGTAACCTTTCAGGGTTATTCAATGACTCTTGCTGGTTCTCATATGTGAGTAGAGCTAGGCATGCTGAGTTTGGGCTCATTTTGTTTGTACATAAGTGACCCTACCAATGGAACTTATGAAGTACCCTTCCAGGGTTATTCGATGACTCTTGCTGGTACTCATATGGAAGTAAAGCTAGGCATGCCGAGTTTGGGCTCATTTTATTTGTACATAAGAGACCCTACCACTGGAACTTATGAAATAACCTTCTAGGGTTATTCGAGCACTCTTGCTGGTACTCATATGTGAGTAGAGCTAAGCATACCGAGTTTGGACTCATTTTGTATGAACATCAGATACCCTACCACTGGAACATACCTAGCTCTACTCACATATGAGAACCACTAAGAGTCTTCGAATAAACCTGAAAAACCTGAAAGGTTACTTTATAAGTTCCAGTGGTAGGGTCTCTTATGTACAAACAAAATGAGCCCAAACTCGGCATGCCTAGCTCTACTCACATATGAGTACCAGCAAGAGTCGTCGAATAAGCCTGGAAGGTTACTTCATAAGTTCCAGTGGTAGGATTACTTATGTACAAACAAAATGAACCCAAACTCGGCATGCCTAGCTGTACTGACATATGAGTACCAGTAAGAGTCATTGAATAACCCTGGAAGGTTACTTTATAAAATGCAGTGGTAGGGTCTCTTATGTACAAACAAAATTAGCCCAAACTCGGCATGCCTAGCTCTACTCACACATGAGTACCAGCAAGAGTCATTGAATAACCCTGGAAGGTTACTTCATAAGTTCCAGTGGTAGGGTCTCTTATGTACAAACAAAATGAGCCCAAACTCGGCATGCCTAGCTCTACTCACACATGAGTACTAGCAAGAGTCATTGAATAACCCTGGAAGGTTACTTCATAAGTTCCAGTGGTAGGGTCTCTTATGTACAAACAAAATGAGCCCAAACTCGGCATGCCTAGCTCTACTCACATATGAGTACCAGTAAGAGTCATCGAATAAACCTGGAAGGTTACTTCATAAGTTCCAGTGGTAGGGTCTCTTATGTACAAACAAAATGAGCCCAAACTCGGCAGGCGTAGCTTTACTCACATATGAGTACCAGCAAGACTCATCGAATAACCTTGGAAGGTTACTTCACTAGTACCAGTGGTAGGGTCTCACCAAAACAAATAAAATGAGCCCCAACCTGGCATAACTAGGTCTACTCTTTTATGAGTTCCAGTCGCAACACTTGAACGGGATGGTATACCATCAGTCCAGATAATCTTACCAGATTTCAACGCAAGAAACAAAATAATATCTAAATACCGAAATATATCCTGACTCAACATAACGGAGAAAATAAAGTAATAATGTCCATTTATACAAAAGAAATTTACTTGTACGTAATTCGCACAGAATACGAGAAGTATCAAATTGATTTTAGCGAATATTTTGTATTCGTATATTGCTTTTTTCGTCTTCGGGCTGCAGCGACAAGCGACATAGAGTCCACTCCCGACGGCGCTCAAGCGCAGACTGAGATCTCATTGCAGAATTTGGATATATAAATCAAGAAAGTGGCTAAATAAAACGAACCTTATTGCCACACATTAAGACACACGTATGCGAGCAAAATAGAAGAAAAATGTAGGACGATTTTTTGCTTTTTTTGAGTCAATTTACAATATTTTGAAAAAAAAAATCAAATTGTTTTTGAGTTGACTATATTTACTACCCTATTCTATCTTTGAAAATCTAAATAAATTTTAAAATAGAGAGAAAATTGTACCCAAAAATAGCAGTATATGACTATTTTTGATTTAAGAGGCCGTTTCGAATCGATTTTACATTAATATTAATTAAATATTTTTTATTTATTTTCAAATTGATTTATAGATAAAAAAGTAATCAATTTATCGTAATCATTAGTTTTATTAGTTATTATTTAAAATTGTCGTAAAATGTACCGGAAATATGTGGTTTTTTGATACAAGCGTAAACGCGTCCTTAAGATGTGGAATTCTTTACCAGCCCACGTGTTTCCCTCCACTTACGATCCTGGGTCCTTTAAGCGGGGCGTGAAAAAGTTTTTCTCAAGGCCGTCAAGGTGAAGGCCATCATGCCATAATGCCATGCTGGCTGCTGGGATGATGGCCATCCCAGCAGCCAGCACATCAGGCAACATGGAGACAATTTGATCGGCAGTAAGAAAAAAAAAACCAAACGAAGTCATCTGGAAAGCGCTGTTATAAGCTCGGATGTTTTTCAAAAAATGGCTGGACTTCGGATGCTCGCCATTTAGTAAGACTCTTAACAGATCTGGTGGGTCTTGCATAGACTCCAAGCGTACCTTACCAGATGCACAACACATTCCATTAGGCTCCCCTTTCCATTTGCGGGCTTGGCAGTGGGCACACACTTCTTCTAAGATGCCAATATCTCCGTGTGCGGCGTAGTTAATCGCAACATTGTACATGAATCCATTTCCCTCCTTATTTAGCCACGGTAGCTCTTCGATATCGTAAACCGTGGATTCATCGTCAGATGTTGAAAGTTGGTTTATGCTACGCCGCAGACGATCTCGTTCTAGTTGTGCCGCACGCTGTTCGCCCGACCAAAATCTCCGAAACTCTTGAATTCTGTCCCGTTCTTGCGATAGATGAGCGGACGTTTCGCCACGCACGCAGTGGTATCGCTGCCGAGCAGCTGCACGACATTCTTTTCGCTGCTCGTCGGTCTCCAACGACCGTGAAAGGGCATGCTGAGAGCGATCTCTTCTTAACCGAGTCTCCCGCTCTTCAAGATCT
The DNA here is from genome assembly GCA_944739405.2 of Euclidia mi. NCBI lineage: Eukaryota > Metazoa > Arthropoda > Insecta > Lepidoptera > Erebidae > Euclidia > Euclidia mi. The sequence continues at coordinate 41,014,485 of OX123199.2, forward strand.
TCGATCGACCGAGAAAGAGAAGTGCGACTCCGCTGCAAACTCAACCTCGTCTCTCGCTGCGTGTATGTCTCTGACGCGCGAGACTCAGCGTGGCACTTCTGGTCGATTTCCAGCCGAGTTTCTCGCGCTTCAGCACTCTCGCGCAATCGAGCGGCATCAGTGCGGCTGCGCTGCAAACTCAGTCTTGTCTCTCGTTGCATGTTTGTTTCTTACGCGCGAGACACAGCGTGGTGCTCCCGGTCGCTTTCCAGTCGAGCTTCTCGCGCTTCAGCACTCTCGCGCGATCGAGCGGCATCAGTGCGGCTGCGCTGCAAACTCAGTCTTGTCTCTCGTTGCGTGTTTGTTTCTGACGCGCGAGACTCATCATGGCGCTCCCGATCATTTAATTGCCGCATTTCGTATGCTTCTATACTTCCTCCACGTCGAGTTGCCGCATTGTGTCCTCGAAGAGTAGCTAACCTTGCCTCACGCTCAACGGCGGTTTCCAGAGATCGAGCTATAACCTTTTCCTTCGAGAATCGTTTGAGGATCGGGATAGATTAGACCGTTTTCTAGGCATTTTGTTTAATATTTATTTATTTCAGGAAAATGTTTTCACGTTAACCTTTAAGTACTGACGTGGTTTAGTTTGGGTTTAGTCTTGGGTTTAGTCACATCATAAATTGTAACGTCACCAAAAACGTCACATATCACAGATAAATAATCGAAATAGATCATATATATTTACTGTTTTGTACATTATTTACTTGTTTTATTATTATTTCTAGCAAGACCGTAAAAAATCAACAACATTTTCATATAAAATCAGTATTTATTTGGTTCAAATTATAAAACCCATATTTCGGTCACCTGAAAAAAAACTCTCTATAAAAAGATATTTGGCATTTTTTTTGGAAAGTTTATTTTACTTTAAATATTAAGTCTTAGTTATAGTATTACTTAGGTAGCGATTGCTTTCGAAATTACGTAAATATTTTGAAATAGCTCACTTGTTGACTACATAGTCCATGCATACTGTTTTTAAACACACTCAAAGATACAATTTTTAAGAAGAAAATGCACAACTCCATCTATGACTTTTAAAAACAACTATTAACCTCGCCAATTTATATTATTTATATCCAAAAAGGGCATGCACATGTAATTTGACTTGATGTTTTTTAATTCTCATAGATGGCGCTGCTTTAAAATTGTCTTGATACTACTTATATTCAATTAATTACGTTTATCTGCCTAAGTTACTTATATTGCGTGATTTTTATAGTGTGAAGCTAGCTTATAGCATGGTTAACATAATAACAACATTCAAATATGCGTCGTTAGATTACACGTTGTTACAGAATGCGTTGAAGAAATAAAAGTTCACTGCTCGTTCCCCGTAAGTCATAGCGTGATATTATGTAGCCTATATGTTGACCCGACTTTTAATAATATTCGTGATCCAAATTTGAAGTAAATCCATGCAGTACTTTTTGAGTTTATCCCGGATATACAAACAGACAAAAAATCTAAAAACTATATTTTTGGCTTCGGTATCGATTGTAGATCACACCCCAAGTATTCTTAAAAAAAATATTAAATGTATAGTTTTGACTTTCCTACCATTTTATTATATGTATATAGATGAAGCCTAAAAAGGAAAACAGCACGCCAACACAATCTCTTCTCTTACTCATACAAGTAAATATGTATACAAAGCATGATTTCACTTCAGGTTCGCTGCCACATGGAAAGTAGTAACTTAGCGAGCGTTCACACTACGCCGGACCGGCTAATAAGCCGGTCCGGCTTAATGCCCGGACCGGCGAATAACGAGCCAGTGGCAGAACAATTTGTATGAAGCTATTCACACTAAGCTGGATCCGGTCAATAGACCGGATCCGGTCATTAAGACGGACTCGTAGAGCTGAGCTAAGAGTATGCGTTAGAATATACCGATCGTTATGGCAACGATCATATGCTATATTAGGTTATAGATAGTTATACGTCAATTGTTTGACTATCTAAATTTCATAACGAGTATAACCACCATGAAATGCCGCGCGCGGTCAGACTTTACCTATATAGTTATATTTTTAACGTAGCGTTTTTTGACAGCGGAATGGTTGGCCGGTGACCATTTAGATAGACATTTTGTAACATTCCAAAGCTTATTTATTTCTTCTTATTGTATTCTTTTTTTGATATATTTATTGTTGAGATTCCTTTACTCTTTGATAAATAATTTTACGATTTGATATATTTTTACCATTTTTATACACGTTTTGGATTTATGTAATTTTTTAAACTTTTTATGTTACATAGTACAGATAAAAATATAATTATTTATCTGTACGTAACGGTATTACTTTTTCTATTTTTTTTTCACTTTTGTGCTCAATTTTATTACATATAGCTTTTTGTTATTATTAGCACCTTTTTTGTTTAATTTAACTTTATATTTTAATTTCATTTTGATATCTTTGTATACTTTTTGTACATGTATTTTTTTAATTTCTCTCATTTTGGCGTATTTTTGTTGTCTAGCTACGGTTTATTTGTTCAATTTTAACGTTTTGTAATTTTTGTGAACTTTAAAAAAAACAGCTTTTTGTGATACTATTAGATTTTTTCTTTTTGTTTTTTTTGGCGTATTCTTCACATAGTTTAATTTTATTTTAAATTTGCATTATATTTAAATTTCTTTAATCTTGCCATATTTGTTATTTGTTTAGATTTTTCTTTTTCACAATATTTTTTGTTGATTAACTTTTTGCTATTTTTGCCGTAGTTTTTGCCATCTCAATACATTTCGTTATAGGTCTCGATAACAATCTTAGCATTCTTAATGGTTTTTTAAAACGAGCCTTGCCAAACCACTTGATGTTATCATTCTAGTTATGCATTAGACATATCTACGAGTAAATACTTCTTCAAATTAGGTGATCGAACGATATATATAGTTATGAAATATAGATAGTTATGACAACGTGCACAGACCCATGCCTAGTGCCGGTGACATAGTGTTACCAACAGTTGAACTAAGCTCTCCACCAGAAACCACAAATAAAATTTCCCTAGACACGTGACATCCACTTAAATTATCATTATAATACTTATTTCACTTCGGAAAACAATTGGTATACAAAAATGATAATTCGTTCTATTAGGTAATATGTAAAGAAAAATGCAAATTAAATGTTAAATCAACACATCAACTAATATAATAATAATAGATTGAACAATGTACAAATTATTTTAAAACGAACGTTGTATTCAATTTTAGGCAAATGTTGAAACCCCCAGTTTTAGTGCTAATTCTACTAAGTTGGTAACACTGATCGGAGCTGGCCTTAGAATAAGGAAAATACTATAGATACCGCATTACAATAGCAGTCTTGTCCAATATACATAGTTACTTCATTTTGACTTATGATTTTTCTAGCGTAGAGTAAGATAAATGTCTATAAATGACAAGGAGCAAGTATACATGGAGTGATAGCTTTAAGCATAAACAAGAAACCTATCGTTATTTCTTTTTACTTCTATAAAATTTCATATGTGTAACCGAGACAGATGTATTGTATTTATTACCTCTTGAAATACTCATGTCGCATTTTTTTCAAAAGAAGAAATGACTGTCAATAGTGATGTACTCATGCATTAATCTTTTATTGGTATTGGTATATAATTCGGTATGTAGAGACAAGATAAGCATTTGATTAAGTAATATACCAGTAGTATATTATTATTCGAGCTTTTCTTTAGAGTATAGTACTTAGGTGCCTACAAAGAAACAAATACTGTAAAAAGAGGGGCAATAATAAGATAAGATTGATCATATCTTATTATTACCTCTCTTTTTACAGTATTTAGGAAAGTAATTGAAAAAAAAGTCTAAATAGTCAAAATCATTTATTTATACCACAAAGTAATGCACACGATAACAGGTCTGATACTATATGTATTACCAAAATGGGATGTACATGGGCGGAAACAGTTAACATTTACGAACAATATTTTCATCCTGAGTTCTAGAAGTGCAAGCCATGTTCACTCTTGAAGCTTTATTATCGCTTCTAAAAATAAGGTTTCGTTATTTCGGACATTTCTGAAAATGACAACACCAATCTGTTTATGATATACCTACATATATGTATATATGATTACTATAGCATATTTTAACAGTTGCAATGTTGGTATATATTGATTGATAAAAATATAAGTTAATAATAAAAAAGTAGAAGTACAAAGCTCAGTATTAGATATCTGGTTAGTAAAAATAGTAGGCACAGCATAAGAATGCAAAACTTTTCTTTGAAATCCTTCTTGATAACAAGCAGACACAAAATCAAGCGAACAAAGTTTAGAAGAATTAGACTGTTGCCATTCTCCCTTTCTCATATTTCGGACCCAATTTAGTTTCAAACCTTCATTTTTTGGAAATCTACAAAAAATCACAATTAATAACCAATTATTCAAATTATAATCTTTCAGAAACTGGTTTTCTAACTGACAATTGTATTACAACACTATCCTCATATTTTTTATCGAAATATTTCTATTATATTTATTTCATTGTGACTATTGGAATAAAAATATGTGTCAACGGTGGTCATTATCTTTATCTTTAAGTATAAGCTTTACAAATATCATTGTAGAATTATTACGGCAGATATCTACAATTTTACTTATTATGACTTACCGGTGGTAAGATATTTTATGACCATTTTCGGTCAATAGTCCCATTTGGCTTTTACATCCGACGGCATTACAAACTATGGTCATTTTTTTATGTTTAGAAGTGGTCATATCTACAACTGTAATATTTTGTAGCAATTAAAATTGCAATTTATTTTGACACGGCTTTCACTCCAGCTGGATGAACATCGACATGACATAACATTTTTCTTGGCATATGTCATTCAAGGCTGTATAAAAGCTCTATGGCTATCATACTCGAACATATGCAGTTTTGTAATTAAAGAGAAAAGAGATGCATATACGTTTTCTACTCATTTTGAAATGCTCCCTCCATGTATACTTGCTCCTTGATAAATGATTATATTATTTGATTTAGTCGTGGCTTTAACATAGCCCGGCGCACGCAAAAATAATTTTCAAATCAATATAAAAAACGCCTGGCAATGTAATAAAGCCCCGACTAAATCATCTGACTTATGTTTGTTTGTATTCTATATACATTAAACTATTATATTTAAAAATTGCATGTTGCCTCAAATACATTTTTGTTCGTTTTTTGATAATTTCTATAGCCTCTCTGCTCGCCAGCCAGGTCTGCAATCATGCCTCAAATACCTACCCGAAATTGATGCCAGCTCTCCTAGTAGGTATAAAGTAAATATCGATGAAACATAAATATAGATCAATAAATTTTAACGTAGGAACAGACACTTGTGATTTCATTTACAAAATCTGTTCAAATTAAAACCTGCATATTATTATTATATGTAACCAAGTCAGGAACAAATAAATAAATCGTGTTTTTAGCTGATTTCATTGTCAAACGGACATTGAAGTTCAGTAACGTCAATGTTTGGTTGCCACCAGGCACCGTGTACTTAATTTAAATGGCAATAAAATTCAAATTCAAACCCATGTCTCTAAGTTTTGGAAGTTATGTGCATTAATTAGGTAAGTATCGCTTGCTATGATCTAGGAAAAAATCGCGACTAAACATGCATAGCTTAGTAGTTGTTTGCCGAAAATGGTTTTATATATAAACTGTTATTATGAACGCGAAAGTTTTTAAGGATGTATTTGTTTCTCTTTCATACAAAAACATTTTAAATAAAAGTATCGATAAAATTTCAACGTCCCTACAAATATCAGTACAATCTTTATACGCATAAGTCAAAATGTCTATGAATGAAGTTTCTAAGTTTCACATGAAGTTCTATTTAATTTTGACTAAAAGAATCTGACATTGGTGACCATGGCCACCCATGGTCACCAAAGATTATTTTAGTGATGATCTTGTGATGCAATCTTAGAGCAGATGCAATACTTCCATCTATAAAGTAAATTTAATCTAGGGAGCCGGCCGACCTCCGGCTAATTAGCCGGTCGCGACGTAGTGTGAACACTCGCTCCGGGCGCCGGCTTCCGGCTTATTAGCCGGTCCGGCGCAGTGTGAACGCACGCTTACCCTCGGGCCAAAAGTGTTTTTTGTTTGATTGACTTTAAAAGTGATTGGTTAAGATTATTATTATATTTATAATATATTTGGGTATCTTACTGTATTTTGAGCGAGGTGAAAAACTGCTCCGCACCGGTGCGTGCTTGGCACTGGGAATGGGGTGGGCTTGGGCATTCCCAATGCTGAAGAACGAACGGGTGCGTTGTCAGTTTTTGTCATAGTTTATGGTTTATTAGGAATAAAATACAGTTATTTGTTATATAAATCAAATATAAAAAAAACTAGCACTTCTATTACAAAATAAACTACAAAAAAAACATTTTGAAATGGCATTATGTACACTTTGGCATTGAAATAAATCAAATATTTCAATGCCAAAGTGTTTCTGCTCATTTGCTGAGCAAAAATTGGTATTGAAAACAGTCTATCTGTTTTCCAATAATCACTTAGACGACTCAGAGGTATAGTCCCCATGTGGAATAAGAGGCCCTCATCTCAGGGATGGTCACAATGGTCACATCTGTTGCCAATCGATAGTCGACTATCGCTAAACTATCGATAGTCTATCGATAGATGACGTCATTTCAATAGTATCGATATGATAACGATAGTATCGATATAATCAATAGTATCGATACTATCGATGGTGTGAGTCAGGGCAATACCACAGTCAAATATATGATCTTTATACTGTGGCAATACTATTTATATACAATCATAGTATCGATATTACCGATAGTATTAGCACCAATAGTATCAATACTATCGATAGTATCGATACTATTGAAGACGCGCATATTATTCCGGTGTAATACTATCGATAATATCAATAGTATCGATAGCCTACACTATCGATAGTTTAATAAACTGCGATAGTATTGGTTCCAATCAATCAGTTACATAGCAAATAAATACCAATAATAAAACGTTAAAAACCAATCAGCTAGTCAGCTATCAGTCTTGCTTTCAGTCACACAATTATTAACACCAAGTAATACACAGTTAGTAAAATAATGGTTTAACATTACTTGCTGCATATGCTATAATTGGAAATAAACGATAGTATCGACGTTTATTAAACTATCGATTGTGTAATACTATCGATAGTTTCATACTATTGATAGTATCGTTGTTTTGTTACAACGATACTATCGATAATATCCATAGTATCGATTACTATCGATTTTATTATTATTTACATTTTTTTTATGTAATACTTTACATAAAAAAATGATACTGTCGATACTATTGATAGTATTGTCGTGTAATTGTATCGATCGTATCGATACTGTTGCTTCCAATCAATAGTATTAATTTATTTGTATTATCGATAGAATCGATGGCATCGATAATGTCGATATTATCGATAGCACTATCAATATTGTTACTAGCTTTCGAGGTCACCTATCGATAGCGGAAGTATCGATATTTAGGCAAATCACATCTTTCCAAGAGGTAATTTTCGAATAATCTCTACCTCTATTTGGTTCTTTCTCGTTTCGTGGCCGTTTATGAGCATCTAATAATCTTTGAGCCTGGGCATTTGTCTCACTACAAATCAGCGTGAAAAAATCGTCATTGAAAAAATAATTAAAATAATCAATAGGCTCGACTCCCATTACTTCGCCATAAAATTCATTAGATTTTTAGTTCTCCCGTAGTTGTCCATACCGAAGTTGAGCTTGCTGTAGAGGGCTGATATGCCTGGACTTGACTTTGATTGTCAAGTGGAGAAGTGAAAAAAGGCGAATTACCCTGCAGGTCTTGATCTTGAGTTATGGGCGAGGATGTTCGATGTCCCCGAAGGGATAATTCTATATTGTACCTAAAGTTGCACCTGTCTCCTCCTCACTAGGCTGGTAGTCGTCTTCCGAAGGATCAGCGAATAATTTCTCCTCTATATCACTGTCCTCTAAAATCGTAAACACTTGTTTTCGCTTTCTATTAATTCTATTAGAACCAGAAGTTCCTTCACCGGGGTCAATTTTTATTGTTTTTAATTTTGTCCACACAAACACAACCGTCCAACTTATCAAAAAACCAATAACACGTTACGAAAGTTCGGAATTTCAAGCACAGTGCCACTACAAACAAAAAGTCTCTCGCCCGATGCCGGTGGCGCATTGAGTGTAGGAAATATCATAGACGCTAGCCCGCACCGGTGCGTGGCCGGCACCACGGACCACACTACCCAACCCGCACCTGTTATTTATAATCCTGTCCTGCGGTTCGAACTATAAGACATTAATGTCTGGATACCTACATTATTATCAATGTACAATTACATCATTAATTCGAATACCTAGTTACATAGCGGATAACTGCACCTAGTAAAATTTGTAAGCAAATAAGTAAACGAATAATTGATAGATGTCTACTTAAATTTTTCGCCCTAATGGTTTTGATAAAAGTTTTATGTAAAAACGTTTTAAAACGCCCGTTTTCAAAATAAAGGTAAAGGTTTCGAAATACGTCGCCGTTTTTAGGGGTTGTGACTGTGAGTGATTGGGGGAGGAGGGGGAGGTCTCGGAACCCCCCTCAACATTTTCAGTTTCCGGAAATACTTGGTTTCGTCTAAAAAAAAATTATTATCTCCAAACATCGGTGTGTAGGTATGGCACTGCCAACTTTCACATTCTTCACACTAGTTTAATAAACTAAGGTTGACGGAGCCCTGCTTCGCAGGGCTCCTATTTACGGATTAAGGGTCAAAAGAGAACCAAACATATCCTATTTAGTTACTTATTACAGTCGTACCTAACCCTAGGTACTCGAAAGCAATGACGCACAAATTTGACGTTAGCTGTCAATATCATTCATACAAGATGGCGGTTGCGTTTCGTTTCACTTTTTTCACATAAAACCTAAATATCACTTTTATTGATTCCACTAGTTTAATAAACTGAGATTGACGGAGCCCTGCTTCGCAGGGCTCCTATTTTCGGGTTAAGGGTCAAAAGAGAACCTAACACAACCTATTAAGTTACTTTCACATAAAACCTAACTTAAAATTACGTTCCGTTTTGCATATTTGAGTGAAGAATTTTTAGAAATTGTTTAAAAATATTTAGACGCAACTCCGGCAGCCAAAATTACTTGGCGACTCGTTTCGAAACCCAACCCAAAATAAATACCAAGACAAGACTGTTTTCGATATTGCGTTCAGACATCACTAGTCACGCTTTCAAAGGATTGTCGTGCTGGCGGGAACCTTAAAAAAAGCGCGGATCAGATTTTTTTCAATTTTAATTTCTGATTAAATATTCGGTGGTTTTTACTTAGAAGTTAATAAAAAACCATAGTGATAGGTGTGCAAACCCGTGGAAATGGTGGGAAATGAGGGGGGCGGGGATAACCCGCCCCCCTCACATAAACGTCCTCGGCCTGAGGCTGGAGACGGAGGAAGTGAAAAGGACTATGGTAATGGCGGCGGCGGTGAGCATTTTGACTATTCACCGTATCTTAAACCAGAATACAAAAGAATTTATCCTGAAAATGCCACTTGTGTGGACTTTAAAGTGTTTATAGAAGCTTCCAACAGTAAAGATAGAATAGGCAATAAGAGCCCTATCTATCTGAATCATATATTTTCTAGCGAGATAAAAGGGGTGACGGCTATTCAAAGAATTAACGCCAATAAAATTGCAATAATATTTAAACAATATAATACGGCCAATAACTTTATTAATAACAGCGCTTTTCTCAACAAACATGGCTTGAAAGCATTTATTCCGGCTGCGCAAATAGAAAAAACAGGCATAATTAGATTTGTACCAGCAAACATTTCGAACACAGAACTATACACAAAACTATCATCAATTTATGAAATAATAGCTATAAGAAGATTCACAAAGAAGGTAGGACAAGAGCGAATACCACTACAAACAGTTAGCATTACTTTTCTATCGAATATTCTTCCAGACAATGTACAATATGATTTGTTTTCATACCGAGTTTTTGAATATATACCCCCATTACAGCAATGTTTCCGTTGCTTTAAATTTAACCACTCCGCTAGGATATGTAATGGCAAACAAAGATGTTCCATTTGTGGAGGTGAGCATTTATATAAAGAATGTGATAGACCAACAGAGATCTGCTGTTGCAATTGCAGCGGGCCTCATCTTGCAATTTCGAGATTATGTCCAATTAAGTTAAATAAAATTGTAGAAAAGAAAAATAAGATAACATATGCAAGTGCTACAATTACAAAACAACACTCAAGTAATAACATTGAATTTCCACCCTTGCCCCCTCCAAAAATGAAACCAATTAACACTGTAAATAAATCTGTAAATAAGTCTGTACATACATCTGTAAATAAGTCTGTAAATACATCTGTAAATAATACTGTACATAGTGTAAATAACTCTAGAGATGTCTCTCCTAAAGTAGACATCAAAGCCCAAATAGTTGCCAACAACGATGTACTTAAGGTCCTGGTACAGACGTTGGTGGAACTGGGTAATAAGGGCGATAATACGCCTACCACTGTAAATACCATTAGGGAAACACTTATTAAAAACCTCAAGTAATGGATCCAAGTCATACACTGTCTAAGCTACGTATTGCTCAGTATAACATTCAAAGTGCTAAAAATAAAAAACCCTTACTGATTGAATTCTTACAAAAACAACATATTGACATTTGCTTACTTAACGAAACATGGTTTAAAGACAATAGTTTTAGAATACCTGGATATAATATTTATAATAAAAATTCTAAAAATACTCATAATGGTGTAGCAATACTAATTAAGCCATATTGAAAGTACAACGTTTTAAACACTAGATTTTATGAAGAAATTCAAACTGTAGCTCTGTCCTTATCTACGGTGCATGGTAGCTTGACTATTCTTTGTGTATACTGTCCTCCTTCTAGTAGACATATACGGATCAATAGATTACGTAATATTATCAATGATCTTCCAAAGCCTATATTTGTCAGTGGTGACTTTAATGCACACCACATCGCTTTTGGTTGTCTAACCACTAAGAGCAGAGGTCAGGATTTATTTAATATCATTGATGACTTGGATTTATGTATATTAAATGATGGTAGTTTTACAACTGTTAACAACCCGAGACGAAATCCGTCTGCAATTGATGTAAGCTTTATTAGTGCTAACCTCGCATCAATATGCGAGTGGTCTGTACATGATGATGCCATGGGCAGCTATCACTACCCAACAATAACAGAGATTTCACTGCATATAGATAAATATTATATTAATCCTCCTGTCGATAGGTTTATATATAACAAAGCAGATTGGAAAAAGTTTAAAACTATTTCTAAAACAATATTTAATGATTTAGTTCTAAAATTATATGATCCTATTTCAACCTATAATGATTTTTGTTCTCGATTGGATAATTTAAAAGTTATGACAATTCCTAAACTTAAACCAAATAATTTCAAAAGTAGACCTCCAGCTCCTTGGTGGAATGACATTTGTGAAAAAAGTGTTATTGCCTCTTACAATGCATTGAAACTATATAGAAGTGATCCTACTATGGAGAACTATTTAGATTATAAAAGAAAGGATGCACTTAAAAAAAGAACCATATCAGAACAAAAGAGAATATGTTGGAATAGCTTATGTAACACTTTTAATAGAACTACTCCTATAAGTAAGATTTGGAATCTTCTAAAAATGTTCAAAGGTATAAGAGCTGGTAATAAATCATATAAAGATGAGTTTATTTCTCAATTTCTAGATAAATTATCTGACAATAGCAATCTAAATAATATTAATAGTTTAGGCAATATTTTCGAATTAAATAATGATAATCCAAATTCAAAATGTTTGCTAGATGCTTTTACATGGTCTGAATTTAAAATGAGTTTGTTATCTCGGAAAGACACTACACCTGGTTTAGATGATTTCCCCTATTGTACTATTAAAAATTTAGATGAATCAGCACAAAAAATATTTCTTAATATTCATAATTTACTTTGGCATTGTAAATGTATTCCACAATCATGGAAAACACAATGTGTCATTCCGATACTCAAACCAGATAAACCTCTCGAGCTTGCCAGCTCTTATAGACCAATATCACTGTCTTCATGTCTAGAGAAACTATTTGAAAACATGATTATACCATTTACATACATATACATACATATTAACCATATTCACTGCAGAGGCATATGCGGTTTATCAGGCATTAAAACATATTCGCCAAATTAACAATAGCAAATACTTTTTGATTGTTTCTGATTCACTGAGTTTGATTAAAGCCTTAACTAACCTTACAGTTTCTTTTAAGACAAATTATATTCTATATTTCATCAAAGAAATAATTTATCAATATTACCTCAAGCACAAAAGCATTGCTTTTCTGTGGGTACCTTCACACCGAGGTATCTATGGCAATGAAATAGTTGATAAAACCGCATATGAAGGTAGTAATGCTATTGATGTTAGAAATGCAATGGACATTCCTATGACTGACTTCTTGCAATGTATTAATGAAAATGTTTGTAACTTATGGTTAGAATTGTGGAAGAAAGACCAAGACACTAATGGAAAATTTTACGGCCGTATACAAGAAGAATTACCTGTTAGACCCTGGTACAATAGATTGAAGGAAGCCAGCCGAGACTTTATCACTACGATAAATAGATTGCGCTTTGGCCATAATACTGCTCCGTCACACCTTGCTAGACTTGGCATAATTACAAGCAATACATGTCCACATTGTGAGTCCCAGGAGGGAGCTCGGGGGGCCGTTGCAACCGTTGAACATATTATTTTTGACCTAGGATGAAGTATCTCTATGGATTTGACAAGCAAATAATAATACCGTGACAGACCGAGATAATGAAATACAGAAATATATAAGAGTAAAAGAGACAAAGATAGCATTTTTTGTCTTTGTCAGAGTTTTCGTTTTTTTGTTGGTCACAACATTCAGTTGTGACCGACAAACGTTTGAGCTCTCGATAATTTCCGCGAAAAATTGTGTTATTATTGCTATTAATTGTGAATGCTTAGTGAAAATATCATTGGTTCAGATTTATTATGGTGATTTGTTACATTGTAGGCTGTAAAAGCCATAGTGAGCGGAAATGTGAGAACATAACCATTTATTCGTAAGTACGATATTTTAGTTATAATATCTATTTATACATGAAAATATTGATAGAATGATACAAATTACGTATTATTACATAAGGAAATAATTTCTAAATTACATCAATAAACCAAAAAATGCTATTTTATTTTCACCGCGATTTTAGTATTACACAATCGAATTCAATAGGTCGTTGAATGTTGAGCTAGCCAAAAGTCATCGATACTTTTTTAATTTTTCAGCGTTAAATGTTTTTTAGGGATACCACAGAAGCGTTTGGGAAATTACACAAATTTTGGGTAATTTGCCGTTACTTAGTTTCATGAACCTAAGATTAATTATTTTATTTGTTTTCCGATTCTTTGTAGTAATGAAATTATTTGTTTATAGATTCCCAAAGGACTGCACGATCCAAAAATAATTGTGGATACGTGCAACAGGAGGAGAAAACTGGGATCCGAATAAATATGCAAGAGTATGCTCTAAACACTTTGAACAAATGTGTTTTAGGAAAACTCCCCGTAATAGGTAGTTTTTTGGAATCATTCTCGAATGATAAAGAAGAGAAAATAAGAATTTTGTATACAAAATTAATTTTGTTCAAAGGACAGTAAAGTTGAGTGTCAAATAATATAATAAAAGGTATATAACTCTGAGCCTCGTGTTTATTTGGCGAGTAAAGCCAGTCCCACATATTCGACACTTTTGTTATACATGATAATATTAAGTATAAAAAATACTTATCGCACACCTTATGGATCGATTTAAACCTCCTTGTAAGGTTAGCTATATTTTTATTTTTTTATTGGGCTGTAAATTATATTATATAGATGTTTGTTACTATTCGTTGCAAAAATACCTAAACGGATATTGATGGAACTCCTCGAGTTAGCTCATAAATTCATCGAAATACCAAATTGATTAAAAATTATAGGAGAACGCGGTCTCAGATGTCTAGTTAGGTATTCAATTTCGGAACGACCGGTTGGCGCAGCGGGAGTGTAAACGACTGCTACGCCAAAGGTAGCGGGTTCGATTCCCACACAAGTCAAACATTTGTGTGCATGAACATGGATGTTTGTCTTGGTCTGGGTGTTTCAATGTATAATATGTATGTATTTACAAAAAAAAGTATATAAGTATGTTTATTCATTATCTAGTACCCATAGTACAAGCTCTGCATAGTTTGGGACTAGATGGTGTTGTGTGAATATGGTAGAATGTTATTATTATAATTCATGTTTGATACAATGTTACTTAAAAGTTAATATGTACTTCGTAGAATTATAGGGTAAACATTTACAACATCTGGTAACACCAACTCAGGATGTACTCTATGTCCGTCCTTTACGGGTGTACGCAAATGTCGAGTCCATTTGATTCTTGGTCCTAGTTTTTGACTGTCAAAACTTCCTGCTTGACAGATTAGTGTTGGCTAGTGAACTCAGTGATGTGAACATTAAGTGCGATTCTTTCTCCCGCCCGCCGCCACTCGAAGAGTTATTGAAAGACAAAAATACTTACAAACCGATATATAAATACATTAAAAATACTGTTAAAACAATTTAAAAATTAAGTGAATGTGCAGTGTCCGTTAAAATAAAATAAGATTTGACCTAAAGGTCCAGTTACCAGGTCATAAAATCCCAAAAAAAAAAAAAAAAGGATTGTCGTCTGTGGAGATCGGACGACATGCGATTGCGTTCCATATAACGCGCGTGTACATTCTTTGCCTAGATTTAAGACGTCATATTACCGCATATATTACAGTGTGCGTAACAGGGACAACATCTTGAGTCAATCAAATAAAGTGCTAAAGAAGTAGGTAAAGATAAAATACTGCAGTCACTCACGGACAAGAAAGAGGCAGTAACGTCGTCCTTCTTTCGTAATAGTTTGGAAATAGAGTTAAAAATCTTAAAAAAATGTTTGTTGCGAATTGGAGTTAGTTTTCTATGGCTTGTGATGTTTCATGAATAGTGAATTTTCAAATAAGTTGCTACTACTTGACTAATGTGGAAGATGTAATCAAAATTTCATATGGTCCACGTCGAGACATGGGTTCCAGAGTAAGGTAATTATGAACATTTTCACGATGATACGTTGATACTCGTCCTCGTTCTAGTAGGTTGTTGTAACAAATTTAGAGACTTGCAGTTATCGTGGTAACAAGTGATCTAACCTCGTAAATGTATTATTTTTATTGGGAACAGCATGTAACTCCATCTTGCTTTTTAGTTTTATTTACCTTTCAAATGTATGAAACATTGCGCCCTCCACGAGATAACAATTATGTGTCGTCCGCTGATATGATAGTTTCCTGCGGTGGTTGTCTGTACAAGTGCCTATTTATAAAAAATCATACCTAACATTAGAATACAAGGTCCTTTAAAATTTGCGTGATAACAATACCAGCTGCATATTGGTACATATTTAATTGCTTCTGTAAGATAGTATGGTTTATAAATACTTGATTTACAAAAGAAAATAATGAAATAGTCATCACATTATATCTAAATCAATAATTAATTTCAATATGTACTTACAGAACTTATTTAGATAAATCTATTAGACCTATATGCTAAAGTTCTTGTGGTCAGACCTAGGCAAATACTGTTCTTACAATGATTGACATATTACCATGAAACATCTTTGTGATTGATAAATATTAATTTGTTATTGTTATTCACAATGTCAACATTTGATGATAAGCATACATTATGAATTAAAATACATACATCTAATTCACACATTTACGATTGATCCCAATAATAATTATTATAGGTCCAATTGCAAATATATAATCCAATACAGACCTTAGAATCCTGTAAGCAACATAATCAATACTCATCATATTGAAACTTTGCTAGGTCCATCTACAAGCTGTGAAATAATAATAGCATTTATAATCAATACTGATCATTGCCAATTGGAGCCTGATTCCATTGCATGGTCGTCTTTGTTATTCATTCTTTAGATGATTTATACAACTGTGTGTGAATGTATCACAAATGAATGTTTCTGCATTACTTTTTACTTAGCTGGCTTATAGTACCATTGTTATTCTTAATAAGTATTAGACCGTGACCGATCTAGTCTTACGTGACACCTGATCTTTAAGGCCATCAATATTTTCAATTAATTTAATTGTGTTATTCATATTTGTGTATTGGCTATATAGATGTACTGTCACTGAAACATTGTGTTACTCTTACATGGATTTATTGCATAAAACAGAATAGAGCACTACATTACCTATAATAGCACTTGTCATTATATCTACCTGGGTTATTTGTTTACACTACAATACACATATCAAGCATGGTAGAAGTAAACCAATCCCACAATAACCACATCTAAAGTAATTGACATGATTGGTCAGAGGCAGGATTTTAGGTTACTAAATGCATATAATTAAGAACATTTAAGCTAATTTCCAAATATTAGTTTAGTGTATACTCTGAGCTACCTATACCTCATTGACTTCAAATCAGAGACTAATAAGGTCCTGTTAAATGAATTTGTCATATTTGGTGTGCTATTTGGTTCAAATTTTTTATTTATCTGGCAGATGAGGCCTGTCCAGAGGTGTTGAGAATGGTCATCAACCTTACAAAAATGAAGTTTTCTGTATTCTGGTAATGTACTTTGTGTCTGAAATTCTATTTCTTATTTTCTTTCAGAGACACTGTGCGCTTCCTGTTTGAACTGTTCTGTGAAGTATCACCAGGTGATCATGTGAGGGAACCATACATATTGAAGAAATATCCAGAGTCATATAAAAATGAAGAGGAGCTAAAGAATATACCAAAATTTACATTTCCATGTCAATTAGAAAAGTAAGCCAATTAAATTATTGAAGTAGAATTATTATTTATAAAATAAAAATATCCAGAGTCATATAAAAATTAAAGAGGAGCTAAAGAATATACCAAAATTTACATTTCCATGTCAATTAGAAAAGTAAGTCAATGAAATAATTAAAGCATAGAATTATTATTTAAACAAAATTGTTGTTTGATCTCAAGTATCTGGATAGAAATATGCCACCTAAATGATTAAGGGTGTATAATGTCACGGGAAGATAACAAGATCCGCAAGTTTATAAATTTCCTAGGAAATTTATAAATTTGCGATTTTTCTTATTTTCCGTTGACATATACATAGCCATGAGGAACTTTATAAAAAGTTATTTCTTGTCCTAATTCAAAGTGGATGAAATTTTAGATGTGATATTCTTTTTTAAATGTTGTTTATATCATTTTCCATGGGAAATTTTGTATCTAAACAGATGTAGGTAATTTAATATTGTTATACTGATAAGAAGCGTAGCTAGTAAATTGGCTGATTACTACTCATTCATTATAATAAACCATTATGATTGTCATTAATTAGGGTTAAGCAAAAGCAATAAATATATAAGTAGGTCCAATATTCATAATCTGAACTGAAAAATCTATTTTGGGTGTATTACTAATGAAACCCATTTAAAGAAAGAATATTTGAGCACATTACCTAATAACTCAATTATTACAAATAATAAATTATTCAATGCAAACTTTCCTGTTCCCTCTCAACAAATATACATTAGGTATATTAGATTGAATTATTGAAATAATTTATTAAATATATTGTATAGTATGTAGATAAATATGTCCTGTTTGTTTTCAGTTCATTTGCACAGTACTACTCATTTGTATTGACTTCAGAGGACTCTAAATATACATTTTGTTTTTGTCGGTATGATCCAAAATCAAACACAGCATTAGTGCTATTATCACATTTGCCATGGCACGATATATTTTATAAGTAAGTATACATTTATAGTTATATACATCCTATGTTATATTAGTGTAGTTAATTATTGTTTGCATACTATCTGATTTCATTGTTATTGATACAATAGTTTTGAGCTATACATAATTGCTTCATTAGTAATTTGCTAAGCGACTCGTTAAGTAAGTAGTATATTGTATTGAGATTTATCCTATACAAGTAACAAATGACCGTGATAAGCCTATGTCGATTGTGTGACGTCACTCGAGTGACTCATAGTCACAAGAGAACAATTTGCTTTCTGACGCTAAAATAAATATGACAATGAGCTTTCCTAGTATTCGATCTTAAACATGTCTCATTGCTGTAGAGGTTAAAAGTGAAATCACAGAATAATATCACGATCTTGTCTTTATACTTGCTGTGCGACTATACTGTGGCGATGTATTGCTATTGGCTGATAATGAATTACCAGCGCTGCCGTAAAGCTAATGCGAATATTATAAATACTTTTGGAGTAAGTATACCTAATATTTTGATGTTTATTGGTCTATGCCATAAACTTTCGAAAGATCGCGTCATCCCTGGCCCGATGTTGCCCTGATCATAAATATATTTTCTTTTACTGTTTCAATGCAAGATGCTCCCATTGTTTTCGATATGCAAATATACATAATATGGTTCCAATTTTTATGTGGATACTAAAATCATAGCTGGCGAAATTTACCCGTTATATTTACACCTGTGTTATATATTCCTTTGTGGTATTGTGAAATGACGTACAATCATACGATCATATCCACTGGCAAGCGTCCAAAATATCGGCTTAAATACCTATAAAAGTAATTTTATTGGTATGTCTGTAAACAGAGCTGCAATCTAATATGTAGAACAATATGACCTAATATCTACAGATGGTTATTTATATTCAACTAGCTGTTGCTTGCATTTTCATAGTGTTAATTTCTAAAGAAACGTATTTTCTGACAAACTTTTGACCTCTATTTTACCTCCTTAGTAGTGGAATGTCAGAAAATCCATCCTTAGTAAGAAAGGCGTCCACTGTCTCAATTTAATGTTCCTAGCTTCTATAGTTTGCCTTTGCGATAATATATCTGTCAGGACAGGTTTATGAATAAAATATACAAAATAAATAATTTTAGTGTATTTTATAATATATTCTTGAAATAATATTTATTTTCAGGTTATTAAACTGTATAGCACATCTAATAAATAGTCCAGGGAAGGGGGAGCTCTCGTCATTCCTAGAAGCATGTCGGATACGTCCGCCCATGCCCGGGCACACGCTCAAAGTGACCTACAATGCAGGTCACAGCGTTTTCACATGCCAGTGTCCTGACAATAAACTACCCAGTATTCCGGAAAACGTAAGTATTATAGTCATCTTTTACCTATTCATAAATTATTCTTATAGGAATTACTTTTCGTCTGTTTTATAATGTCTTCCATATGGGGTTAATAAGTACCCTACAGATAATAGACAAGTTTTGGGGATTATAGACTTCAGTTCAGTTGGCAATAATTGATTATTTCATCAGTACAAACATTTGAAGTATGAGTAGCTGAGATCAGAAAAGTATATTGGTCACAAATATTTATGTTAGACAGTTAAGTAGCTTGGATGTGTAGCTAGATTATAATATATCGAGAACACAAGCATGTTTAAATTAGGGTCAGCAGTTATCCTAGGCTGATGGCTTCTGTGATTGTTTTAAGTAGATAAAGCAATCAAATTGCCGTGCTACAAAGGGTATATTCTATTAAATTAAGATTCAATTCGTAAGTCCCTATTATTTTAAATCACGTATTTGATTGTGTGCGTAACGGACTGCAAAGACGATGGTCTTGGGTTCGATCCCCAGGTACGTCGGGCACACCTCTGCTTTTTCGAAGTTATGTCTGCATTAAAAATGTTAATTATCGCACGCCTAATAATGCCCCCGGTAAATGGCAATAGACTCGTCCCCTATTACATTGGGACTGAAACATAACTGGCGAAGTGTGGGTGTGTAATTCACGTCTGCCTGCCCCTTCGGGGATAAAGGCGTGAAGTTATGTTATGTGTTATGTTAATTGTTTGATGAAATGTCGTGAAAAATGCGTTGACTCACAGGAACAATTGCTCTATTATTTTATAACTATTTGTTTCTAGTCTGGGTGTTTTCAGTGTCAGTCTACTTAGTTTACTAATATTGTGTCACAATATCGTTTCAATTGAAAATCAATGTCATGTTCATTGCGACGCGACGTAGGAGAATATAATTATTTATTATAGGAGATGTAGTCACAGCGTGTTTTATCATATAGACTACTTAATCATTATTTTGTACATCAAGCGTCGAGATCTCTTCGATTAAGGCTGCGATAGCCCAATGGAGTAACCAACAAACTGCTATTCTGGGATTATCGTGTTACAACGCACGTTAAGCCATTGGTCTTCGCTGTAATTAAACTTTCTAATAGTTGTGATGGGAAGTTAGTACCCTTGACTATTCCGAGACTCGCCTAACCATGGGGGTTCGCCATCCCTATGGGCTACTTCGGCCAGATGGCAGACGCTCTGTTGGCTAATATTCTGCTATCTTGTCTAACTAGATTTGACAGCATATTCTGTAAGTTAATATCAGTCATATCTGGCTAGACCAGTTAGCTGATCTTCAAGACAAAGTCTCCATGCATTCGGGATAACGCTAGGATGATGATGAAGTTCTTGCCCATCTCTATATCGACCTTCCACATTAAATTCGCAAGCCATTAGTTGGCGCGTCCGTACGCAATTTATATTCCAATATGACGTATTGAATTGTAATACTCGCACATTACGACAATGCGTTACGGTAATATATTTGCTCAATAGTCGGAGCACGTGTTTTGCGTGTATTTATTATGACTTTCACTACGCGCAGAAATTTGAAAAACATTGTTGGTTACCTAAACAATAATACAATGGCCCTTATTATTTTCGTAATCAGAGTCAAATAATAAGAGTCAAAAAGTTAAATTATTGCCAACTACATATACTAAGACAAAATAGATTTTCTCCACGGTGAATCATCTTGCGGGAGTGTCAGTACTACAATTTTTTAAGATTTTTAATGGTCCCAGACATTGACATGTCTTGAGCAATGTTTATGTTTATCATTATATTGTCAATTTAGTATATAAAAACAATGTTTTTTAGTACGTGATTTGTAGTAGGCTTTCTTATCGAGAAAACAATATTTTCCCTATGTCTGTTTACAATATTGGTATGCGTTTGTAAATTTGTGGATATCTCCACTTACCTATAAACAGTTTAAACACAATTATGTTTAAATTAAAATGTCAAATAATTTTACGCGAAGTTGTAGTTATTTTGGTAAGATAAACAAGGCAAATAGTGTCTTTGGGAAGAGACTGAAATTCAATATCAAATCCTATACCAACTCGTCTGGGTGCTGGCTTAAGCGTCCTATTAGGGTTCCGTACCTAAAAGGTAAAAAACGGAACCTTATTACTAAGCTTCCGCTGTCTGTCTGTCTGTCTGTCTGTCCGTCTGTCTGTCACCAGGCTGTATCTCATAAACCATGATAGCTAGAAAGCTGAAATTTTCACAAATTATGTATTTCGGTTGCCGCTATAACAACAAATACTAAAAATAAAAAAATAAATTAAGGGGGTCCCATACAAAAAACGTGATTTTTTCGTATTTTTTGCTCAAAATTACTAACTGTTACAGGTAGACGCTTTAAATTTTTACAGAATATGTAGTTGTATATTACCTTTCAAAATAAATAATTAAATTTAAAAAAAGTAAATAATAAAGGGGGCTCCCATACAACAAACGTAATTTTTAAGCAATTTGTTACTCGATCTTAATAAACAGGTAGAAACTTATAAAGTATTTAAGTATACATACAACGAACGTGATTTTCTTTTATAGATGATGGTTCGGAACCGGTTGTGCGCGAGTCCGATTCGCACTTGCCCAATTTTTTACTCACATTACTATTGTGACGAAAATTAGGAGCCTATTTCCAGCAGTGGACTGCGAAAAGCTGTATGACGGAGTGGTCCTCAACCAATCTATTATTGACCGAAAATAAAAATCAAAATATTAAAAACAGAATGTTTTATTTCCAGTGCAATCTAACGGAATACTTCAGTGCAATGGACACAAAATGCATGGCCGGGCTATGGGCAGCTTTACTTCACGAGCGAAGAGTGGCCATAGTGGCGTCCAAGCCGTCGCGGCTGTCCGCGTGCGTGCAAGCCGCCAACGCAACCCTGTTCCCCATGTCGTGGCAACATATATTCATTCCGATACTACCGAAACACCTAGTTGATTATCTGTTGGCGCCTATGCCGTTTCTTATTGGAGTTCCTAGAAGTGTAATGGAGGTAAGTTTTAAATGTTTTATATATTAACATCATAAAGATTGGTCTTGGGGTAGGCATATGTCCAGCAGTGGACGTCTCTAGGCTGACATGTTGATGATCTATTTACAGTACATATACGAGAAATACAGGTAAGTGCTAGAGAGATAAAGCCCCTCCAAAAGCTTACACTTTTGTTAGTTATCATTACTGATTTGTTAGTCATGTTAAGCTCACATTCTATTGAGTTGAGGCCCAAAACCTATTTTCTTATTTTTTTATATGGATGTTCAACTTCCCAGTGACGGGGATTTGTAATTTTATTAATGAAGCCAATCTGTGGGATGAAGTAGCTAAAGCCTCTCCAAGTGTATAGTAATTTATTAGCGCTAAAAGCTGACGCTGATTTTCTCAAGGCCTCAGATTAAAGTTTGTAGAATTCAACAAGTGGATTCGCCACTTCACAGACGCATGGACCATCATGTACCGTAATTTTGTTGAATGTGTGTCACAGTTCGCAAAAAACTTGTTGCAATTTTTTTGGCCGTTCTAACTTGAATGATTCATTTTATACGAAGTGAGTCATTTGTGTGTTCCCTAAAAATATGATAGCCGTCAGATGATTTGGCCTTCTGTGCTCTTATAAAGTGACTTGTGATCAAGTATTCAGGTGGCTTGGGCTTCGCGCAAACGGGTCACGGACCATAGCCCTGATGACGTCCTTTGATTTTGACTTTGCAATAACGGGTGGCCGCAACTCACCACACAAGTGCGCCGGCTTCATAGAAAATGAATTTCAACACATAATGGCGCCGGTGACGGTGGTTAGTGGCTCGATTGCGTTTGGCTTTACTCCAAGTTACGAAGGGTGCATTGATGGAGTCTCATCACTTATAATTTGCTCTTTAGAGTACCATAGCTCCATCATATAATTAACTCGTTTCCTCCAAAAAAAAAGATTTTCTTGGGCAATTTGTAGATATTAAGCACAATATGATTTGTAACTTTCCATGTCGTATTAATCGAGCATGGTCATATGCCATTTCAAACCTCTCATTGATTATAGTATTATTGTTATGATGACTCGTTCCATGTGCCTGCAACTATATTTCCATTCATACTTAACATTGATATGCTAACTAATAAAATTTATTTTGTTACAGAATGTGAGAATGTCAGAAATAGGCGATGTGGTTATATTAGATGTAGATGCAAATGAGCTTAGAACTCCCTTCAATGATTTAGAAAGTCTTCCGTCAGATTTAGTAAGTATTTAACTGAATACAGTAATTATCCGAACGTTTAGTCGACAAATGCCTGATACGAGAAATGGTCACCTAGTCTGGAAAAAGGACTAATTCGCTAAATGTCTAAATTGAGGGCAAAAATAAAAATGTGTTAGAAAATATTGTGTTCTACAGGCGTATGGCGTAAGGGTATAAACGCCTTTTTTTACTCTCTGTGGAAATGCATTTACGCATACCCCCGCAGGATGAAAAGCGGGGACTCGACGGCTGGAGTGCAAGGCCGTAATACCCACTTAAACCACAGCGCATACGTCCACGCCATTTTGGGGCGCCAGGGGGTCGCGTTAGCATTCTACCCTGGCACCCCGGCGGATAGCCCGAGGGCCACAACCTCCTTGGCCGCAGAGGATAGGGAGGACGGCAACCTGACAACACCGCATCTCCTCTTCCTCTGCGGCCCCACCGCAACGAATCCAATGCACGCGCACTCTTGGACGCATCCTGCGCAGGCTCCCTCCAAGCCCACGCGAAGCGTCCACTCCCGGGATCCCGTTTAGCTTCACCGCGGCTGTCCAGCCCACGGTTACTATATAAGCCCCTCCACTACGACAAGGTGGAGATCCCACCCATGAGGGATGGGATCAGGGTATAAACGCCTGCCTGGGTGTTTGATAGCCGTTTTGTTGATTCACGGTTGGGTGTTGTTATGTTTTTGGAAATAAAATAAGTATATTATTTATTTTTAATTTCAGGTAGCAAGTTTAAAGAAAGCTTTAAGTGATAAAAATGCCCTGGGCGACGCTGTGTCTCGCGCGTTCCTCCGAGCGTTGGTGTGTTTGATAGGTGGATATCGTGATGCTATTAAGTAAGAATATTTTGACTATCGTGTATTCAAACAGTATAAATATTTTATTATTTAAAAAGAAATGTATTTACCTATGTTCAAATTCCAAACATATTCAAATTTATTTGGTTTACATAGTAACACTTATGAAAGTTAAAATAATTTTTCCAGTTCAAATACATTGATTTGGTTTTGATTGATGGCTCGCCGTTGCTGAGATGTTTAATTTCTATGAGAATAATAAATTAATATCAAAGGAAGCTTAGGCTAAAATATTTGTTGGAATATGGCAGCTTGCCGGAATTGCTCTTTCATGGAGATAAGGTTTTATTAAAATAAGTGTAAAAGGAAAACTGTAATATGCGATTTTGAGTACATATAAGTGAAAACGAGACGTGCATAAAATTTATGTTACATACTCGTATATATTTCAATTCTCTTAAATTACCTAGTTACAAATCTTTAACAGGATGTATTTTTTTATAATAATTTATTTTGTTCCAGAATTGAAAATGGTCAACTGATTACTTTCAATCCAGAGGCTTTTGTTAGGACCAGAAAACATATGCAACCATTCCTTAAAAAAATACAACAATCACAAATATTTCGGCAGGTGAGTTACTACTATATTCCATATTAAATTCATATTATACGTAATCATCATCATCATCAGCCTTGTTTGGAATACGTCCCACTGCTGGACAAAGGCCTTTTCTCAGTATGAGAAGGGTTAAGCAGTAGGCTTTAATCTACGACGCTGTCCAAATTTGGCGCCTGGCCGTGGTTGCGGGGTTGGAAACTAGGGGTTT
Source organism: Euclidia mi (assembly GCA_944739405.2). Classification (NCBI taxonomy): domain Eukaryota; kingdom Metazoa; phylum Arthropoda; class Insecta; order Lepidoptera; family Erebidae; genus Euclidia; species Euclidia mi. The sequence continues at coordinate 41,039,756 of OX123199.2, forward strand.
GTAGGATCATTCAATAATGTCTGAATATTCCAAACTTAGCAGAGCCACCCAATTCAGACGTCCCCACGATAGAAACAAGTACATTGTAGTATTTGCAGCGACCTTGAGAGACATTCGTATAAGTTACAAACTGCAGACCTTTTTAAGAAAGTTAGAGTAATTTCTAAGATATACATTATATAGCAATTCAAATTTTGTTCGATATTTCATTGTTGATTATAGAAGATGCTGATGGCACTATACTATACGAGCTCGAACGCATTGTCGAGAGAAGGCGTGTCTACTGTGAACAGTTGTACACAGATCCTCATGAGTCGTTCGGAGCTATCCTAGACTGGAAGGACCATGAACCCATGATTCTGCGATCTAAGATACCTAATGGCATACAGTCTCGCAAAGTGAAGAAGGTGCCAGGAAGAAACCAAATAACAGCAGAGGTGATTAAAGCTATGGGTGACTTGGGTGTAATGAATTTCTTCAAGATCTGCTCACTAGTTTGCCAAAACGGTGATTGGCTACTAGTCGGGATCCATAATTCTACAGCACAAGAAAAAGTCAACAAAGAGTCACAGTAGGCAATTATCGAACCTTGTCTCTCATCCCACACGAAAACAAAGTCTAGCTTAATATTCTTGACAATACCATCCGCGGCTAAACGGATTGGCGAATTCCACAGCAGATTGCGGGTATCGTAAAGAGCAAGACCACTTCAGAACACATCCTCAATATCAGGCAGGTCGTCGAGAAGACATACGAGTTTGATACGCCTGTAATAATATGTTTTGTCGACTACAGCGAAGCTTTCGGTCAACTGGGATTGCTTAGGGAGAATCTTAATCAAGACCGCCTCATGGTACGAAATCGTCTCGTCGCTTTACATCGCATTCTGTATGGTTCCTGCCAAGGAGTCGTAAGCGTGGATAAAACAACCTCAAATCTTGGTACAATTAATTGAGAATAATGTCTAGTTTGCATTTTATTGTCCATTCTGTTCAACGCAAATGGAGAGCACATTTTAAGTCGTACCTGCGGGAACTGGGAAGAAGGCCTCACAGTAGATATTGGGAAAATCACGAACTTGCGATATGTGATGACACTACTCTTCTTGCAGCAAATGAGACGAAAACGGCCGCATTAGCTAGGAGATGGGGCTCTTCGTAAACAGGTCTATAACAAAGGTCATGGTGGTGGACAGATCTGGGTTGCTGCAAATCACAGGCGCGTTAGGCCTAGAAACCGTAGGCTACTACATCTACATATCTGTACTACATCTATCTGGGTTCGTTGGAACCCAGATAGATGTAGTACAGATAGAAGAGTATCGGTAACGATGCTTCATGCGTGAAAGAGGTGCGCAGAAGAATTTGCATAGCTAAGAGCGCCATGTCGCAGCTTGGTAATACAGGAAAGATCACGATTTTTTTTTAATATAAAATTAGGCGGCAAACGAGCAGACGGATCGCCTGCTCGTTTGCCGGAGTCACAAGTGCGTTGCCGCCCCTTGGGGTTGGGAAAAGAGACAGGAGGAGGAATGGGATGAAGGAGAAGGAATAGGGGATGGGCCTCCGGCACTCTCACTCACCGAACGAAACGCAACAGTTTGGGTACTGTTACTTAACGTCGATTTTCTGTGAGAGGGTAGTACTTCCCCAGTCGAGCCGGCCCATTCGTGCTGAAATCAGCGTGGCTCTACGACCTGGAATTGCCTTAAAAAAGAAAACCAATCTTTTTGTATGGCGCTTAGGTTCCAAGACCCTAAATGCTGCGGAACGCAAACGGAATAGATGCTTCAGAGTGGTGCTAGAGAAGGAAGCTTCGCACCTCCTTGATAGCATTTCGAACTAATGTCTGCATATTGCGAAAACTCAATCTCCTCGCGGCTGTCACCCGAGTGTCTACCTAGAGTCCTAGAATACTTCGGTCGCATTGCATGGAAATACAGTGCTACACTCGAGAAGCTCATCGTGACGGGTAAAGTAGATGGGACGAAACCTGAACGCAAACCAATACGTTGGTTTGACCAGATCCGCTCCGCTTTTCGCTCTACAGTATACAAAGCCCTTCACACATCCAAATACAGAAACTATCGGAGAAAGACCAATACGAGAAGAAGTGATGCAGAATCATCTCATGATCCTCAATACTGAGGATTACGACACAAGGGGTGGGAGGACCAACATGTTATATAGGAAATGATTTCATTCTTCCAGGAAACAACTTGTCTTATATACCGACAAAACAACGCCTTTTTAGAAAATGATTTTTATTGTAGGCAATAATAAAATGTCATTGTTGTCACTTTTTCCATTACTACTAACAACTGCTACATCTCAGGCTTTCAAAAGTTTCTCAATACTCTATTGCACTCCATATTATTATGCATATGTTACATAGAGGTGATAGATAATAAATCCCAGTGGGTAGATATAATATGACGCAGGGCTCGGCAACATAAAAGAGACTCCATAAAGATCGATCTTAAGCTGGCTTCAAACCGCTTCTCACGGTCCCTACTGCACATATGTTTAGTCCTATTAATTAATTAAGTTCCTATTTTAATTTGCAGTTCATAGATGAAAGGCTGGATTTGCTCAATTCGGGTAGAGGCTTCAACGACGAGTTTGAAGTGGAATGCAACATATACGCTGACAAGCTTAACACTGGTAGCGGTCAAAAGCTGAAACAGCAGTACAGAGACTGGGCCAAGACTGTCAAGAAAGAAGGTGGTGCTTTCTTCAAAACTGTCAAAGATAAGGTAACTGATATGTCAGGTTTGTTACATCTCAGGGTTCGTGACGCTTAAGAAATAATATCTTTTTATGTGACAATATTCTTGCTATAAGATATTTATTTCTTTTTAGAATATACTTTATATTCTCTGATTTTGCAAATGTTATTTTTTCTAGTGTAAATTAACTTGCCGCTGCAAATAACTTAGCTGTGTCTTTGCTTACTTGCTTCTATAGTATTACGCATGCGTGCTTTTGTTTTGTGGTTGTATATGATGTTTTCGTGGGAAAAGGACGTATGATGGCTTCATGCATGAAAGATTTTGTAATGGACTTGGAAAAGAAGGATGCTCTGTTGTTAGGGCGGTCTCAAAGAAAACGAATTATTCATCATCTTATGTACATCAGTAACTGTATAAAGTAAATCTAATGTGAACTATTTTATTATTATGCTTCGTACTCATTTATTCACAACATAATCACGACTAAAAGTTGCCCATGAACTATTCTGAATTTCTGATTTATTATTGCAAAGATTAATCAAAATCCGTTCAGTAGTAGTTATTTCGTGAAAGAGTAACAAAATATGCATACATTAATTCTCACCAACTTTCTCGATTATGAACATGATGATTATATGTATGTATTATATCATGGATTATTATTGGATGATAATGAGATAGCGCTAGGGCAATGATGACCCTTTTGAACTAATGTAGAGTTCTTTACTTCTTTTTAGGGTACCGTACCTCACAGGGTAAAATAAGGAACCCTTATAAGATCACTTTCTTGTCCGTTTGTCTGTCTGTCTGTCCGTGTGTTACCACCGATTTTTTCAGGAACGAGTGGACCTAGCAAATTGAAATTTATACCAGATACTGAGGTCTATGGTATTAGGTGTATAAAAATCAGGTTCCTATACAGCACAAATAAAGCAAAAATTACAAAAAATAAAAAAGTGGAAAATTTAAGGGTGTCCTCATACATACATAGTAGACTCTCTTTAAGATAGTCCTCTAAATTGTATGGGCGCTCATACAGATTTAGAGGACTAGCGTAATTAGCACCAACCTCAAATAAGGTAAAATGCGTACGGAACCCTCGGTGCGCGGGTCAGACTCGCACTTGCCCGAATTTTTATTTTTTTTGTGTGCTTGGAGCTATTGGCATACTTCTTCCACGGAAACACCGATAGAAATATCTATGCTATTCTATAAAACCTACATATTTACTTATGCACATTTCTTGTGGCGGTAGATAGTACTGAAATAAATAAGTTAGTTCAACCTTAATAAGAAACAATTTATATAGGGAACGTGACAACTGTTCATCAATAAAAATTATAGAGACCCAATACCAATCTCCGTCACCATCAGTTTTTTTGTTTTTATAGGCCAAACTCATCACATCTGCCACAAAATTATTTTGCCGGCAGAACGGCCGCGCTTTGAAGCAGTAAAAGTCAGCGCAAATTCACATTGAAACCATATTTGTTGATATTAACTGTCATTAATGGCAGAATGATGAAGATGATACAACACAGTCTACAATATGTATATTTACAAAACAGGACACAGTCTACAATATGTATATTTACAAAACAGGAATACAGAGTAGCTGTCGATGATTTTGAGTTATAAAAATTCCACATCAACAATTATAGGTACAAATGTTTTCAATGTTCGAAGTTACATTTCGACATTTTCACTAATAGATAAATTGTTTCATTTTCATTTACATATTTACGTTTCCATGTTTAATTCAATTATTATATGCAGCAGAACATTACAACATGTATATTCATTACTAACAATCCACTTAACTAACATCAAAAACATCCTATAACTTCGATATTATCTAAAATCATCCATCAATATAATATCAGCGCTGTGTAACAAATGTCTCAATGCTGGACATGGGCCTACGTTTCGAGAACATTATGGAAGACCCAGAAAAGCGGTTTTTTGTTTACCTTCACCAATAATCATCATGAACGTCATCTTCAAGCTGCTGTTGTCCACTGTTGGATATAGGTATCTCATACAATTGCCACAATTTTCCTACCAATAATATTACCGTCTAAACTGTCTAAAGGTTGCCTGGCAGAGATCACGCTGGGCAATAAGGCCGCCCTTTGCACTTTAATATTGTAAGATTTCCTAAATTATGTTTTTGGTGTTCAATAAAGTAATAATAGTAGATTGTTGCATCGAGCGCAAAGTGAGTCATTAACCTTTTGAACGCCAGAGCAAAAACACATAACCTGCCCTCAACGCCAAACCACAAATTTCGCGCAAATACCTACGAAAAAAGTAGGGATTCCAATACAACATCGATATATAATTGTATTATTATTTTCGTCTCCGATTTCAGAATATATAATGTCGTTGTAACATTGAAATTTAATTCCTAATTACACTTCCTCCTACTATAGTTATAGTTATACATAATTTCCAGAGTTGTATAACACCGTAATAACAGTTATGACACGACAATATAATTAAGTGTAATAACTATAGGCACAGCACTAGTCTTTATCTGCTGTCTTCTATTTGTGACCATGGCGTGGACGGTCCGCCATTTGTATGACTATACATACATACATCATACATACATAACGTCACGTCTTTTATCCCCGAAGGGGTAGGCAGAGGTGTATTTCTACACCCACTTTTCGCCAGATATACTTTAGTCCCACGTAAATAGGGGCGAGCCTATTGCCGTACCGGGCACATTTCCAGACTCCGTGCTGCTACTGAGAATTTCGTGACAGAATAACCCAATAACACTGCCCGACCCAGGAATCGAACCCGAGACCTCCCGATCCCACGCGCACATTTATGCCGCGAGACCAATGAGGCAGTCGTATAGGGTTTGATGTCGAGTTTTCCGTCTCTACGCAAAGATGGTATTTGCATCGTGTTATCCCTTAGTCGCCTCTTACGACACCCACGGGAAGATTGGGGGTGGTGACACTTGTATTCTATGCCGTCAACCACACGGTCAATTGTATGACTATTTCGCTCCCGAAATAAGGACGTAGCAACGTAAATCTCGCTTATCGATGTGTTCCCGTACAATATTATTTTAAAATAAATAAAACGCTTTTTTTAATTAGGTACATTTATAATCTTTATAATTCCGAATGTTCAAACAGATTAAGTATATGTACATTCTATAGGTACGTATAAACATAAAAAAATATCTATAGTTGTTTCACGAAAAAAGAACATTCCCAAATGTACCTATCTAACTTATTAAAAAAAAAAGTCACATTCGGTCTACTAGCACCAGTACTGGGCCACATATCTACTGGTATTATCTCGGTTTTTAATAAGATTATTTTTTGTTTAAAATAAAAGCAGACAAAAATTACAGTAGGTACTTCTTTAGGTACCTTTAAATCATAGTCGTCCAAAGATTTTGTTTCCGAAAAGCCTTTTCGTCATCAGGATTCAGGAACTCCTTCTAATATGCGAAGAAGTTCCTCCGTAGTCATTAAATTCGCACTCATTATAACAGTCACTTAGTATAAAATAATTAATAAATATTTTAATAATGTTTACTTTCTTCACTATTTCTGATCGCCGGCACTTGTGACGTCACGATGCTGTCGTCTATTTGTGACCATGGCGTACAAGGCACTGATAATTCGGGTTATATTAGGGATGCGCCTGAGTCAAGATTAGCGAATATCGAAATTCGACCCAGCCAATTTTATCTTCGACTGTGTAGCTATTAAAATGATTTTTTAAGTCTGATTCTATAAAACTAATGCTGTTTTATCCACGTACTAAATCTATACTATAATAATACTGTAGAGGTGAAAAAGTTAAGACATTAAAGATATTTTGACGAAAATTAGCTAAAAAATCTAGGAAAATGCTAAAAAGCAATACTTGATATCTTTTAGAATTTATGTCTGTCCGTCTTTCCCTATGTTGCTAAAGATCTCTAAAATGGCTTCAATAAAACTTACACTCATGTACTAAAGATACTCAAACCTATAAAATAGGTAAAATAGTATATGTTACATCACAATCGGTTGAGTGGTTTTCGGTGTACAGCCTGACCTCTCCTTTGTACGTAGTCCCAAACAAAACAGGGATCATCCAAAACTGGTTATATAGGTGGTGCCATCTATGATCATTATAAGTTTGTTAGTAAAAGTATATAGGTGGCTAGATAGGTACAGTCAGCGTCAAAAGTTGATGACCCATTTAGATTTTCAATATCGCTGTACACCATAATATACCTAATTGCTCAACATGACAAGCGCCAGAAATGAATGATTATCTTAAAAGGGCATAAGTAGGTGACCATGACTTTTCAAAAGTCGCTAAACAAAGTTATGGTAAAAAAGCATAACACCACGTCACCAGTCATTCGGCCAGTACGGCCAGTGACGTCCGAGAACTAAATAAAGGAGGTTGTCACATTTGATAAACTAATGTGATTAATTATATTATTATAAAAGTATTTTGAAGTAAATAATTTTATATAATACTATAGTCTTTTAAGCTAATACAACATTTTATAGATGATAAATACATACATAAAAATACTTATTGTAACAGCCTTGGCTAATCTCTACTAATATTAGGTACAATTGCGAAAATTTGTATGTATGTACCTATGTACCAATTTCACGCTAAACCGGCTAAACCAATATTCTCTACTCATAAATGCAAAAGTGTGTATAGAGATATATCGGACCATGGCTTTGACATTTGACTGTATGCTAAGTGATGTTGTTGAGCACCTTTTGGTAAATAATGTCATGAATACTGACCAAGTTTCTTCGTACCCTATAGAGTTTCTGAACTCCTTCCAATTATCAGGAGTACCTTCACGCAACCTGAGACTGCACACTGGTGTTCCAGTCCTGTTAATGCGGAATCTTAATGCACCAAAGCTCTGTAATGGCAAACGGCTACAAGTAACACCTAGGACGAAACATTATAAAAGCTTTTCGCGATTAAGGGTTTCGTAGTGGAGGTATCGACTTACCATAGCCATTATCTTCGACTAAATATTAATAGTATTTGTATCAACGATTAAGCTATATTTGCGGTTTTTAAGATGTGCTTTATTTCAAAAACTGTGACTACATATCGTTTAAACCAATTTTCTTTGGAAGTTTTTATTACGATCTACAGCATATATTTTTTTTAGATATGTCACTCTCTTAATTTAAAAGTTAGAGGGACACACACACCCATTTTACCACTTTGGAACCGTATATCTTTCAAACGATTGACTTCGAGAAACAATGGTTTTAGGAACTCAAAGTAATTTTAACGACCCATTTTTCACATCAGTTCCATGTATGAAGAGCCCTTCTTAATATTCTATATTTTTTATTTTCTATAACGTCGTAAAGCGGTTCACAGAATACATCTACCTACCAATTTTCAAATGTGTAAACTGAATAGTTTCGGCATAAAGTGGCTATGATATACGGATAGACTGACAGACATAAGCGCGTTTATAAAGACTTCGTGTTTAGTCATTTTTGACTACGGAACTCTAAAAATACTGTTTACCGAAACTGAAATGTTTTAAATACTTCTTGCGGTTATATTTATTATTAGTTCCTATGAACAGAATTAAAACGAAAATTACTATCGAATGATGAAAGAGTTTTGTGTTACCCCGAATATAACGTGAGCGAAGCCGCGGGCAAAAGCTAGTTATATCTAAAATTATACATTGTAGAAGGAAGTTTTAAAACGATCTTTGATGTAAATTTTTGAAATTATCTAACTTGCGCTACATCACTAGCGGTCACATATTTGTGACTGTGGCGTGTGAGAACATTATTTTTTAAGATTTGATTTCTTACTTTTTAACGTAAAATGTCTCAATATCTATAATGCTATTTAACTAGTTTAACAGAAATAAACAAGCATTAGAACTTCTATTTTAAGGTAATATTAATAAACGGGAATTCAAGTAATGTTCAAATTGTTTATTTCGTGTTTTTGTATACCGCTTTTTCTGTCACGTATTTGTGACGTTGGCGTCCAGGGACAGTTTTCGCTTGTCACATATATGTGACCATGGCGCTCAAAAGGTTAATGGCCGGTATATTTGTTTAGTGCAAGTATTTAGTAGAAATACATTGGCAGGTAATTATAATAACTACAAACATGTCACGAGTAGTTCTACTTAGCCGGCAATATCCTTTTATTAAACACTAACACTGAATAGTGTTTATACCGGTCATAATATTGTGTCAACGTCTAGATTATAGGTATACTTAAAACTTACTTTTGTTGTTAAATATTAATTGTCAGATGCAAAAATATTTCTATATTTTGAGCTGTGAGCACTTTGGACTTTTTACACATTAGCCATCTGATAGCCGTTTCAGAAGCGATGTTAATTTTAAGTATTCTTTAGTATCGACGTTGTGCTTCGTATTAACTGTGCTTTTTAACATTGAATATATAGACCATAATGAAGATGGTTAAAATTTTTTGGACATCTCACTGAAATTCGTTAAAAACACATTTTCGGACAATGAATTTACGTCTTTCGTTTCTTCACTTAACAAAATTTTCATAAGCTTTTAAATATTTATCCCGCGACTTTTGCGGCAAAAGGTTATGAACAATTTCATTTGCAGCTGTTTTTATACTCTGGAGTAGAATTCATATCGCTATCGCTGTTTATTTCCATAGGTTAAATCTTTTCTTGCTAAATACGGACTATCAAAGGATTAAAATGGTACAAGATGCCCGCAATTTGTTTTTTTTTGCACCAGGTCGGTTTTATTCAGCCGATTTTTATTTTCAGTCCGTAACTTTTTGATCTAATGCATACATTTTATATTAAACTTAATAGAAATAAACATTAAACCTCTGTGGTAAATTTGTATCTTACAAATAAATAATACAAAACAGTGCAGTAATGTAAAACAGTGCAATAATGAAATTTCATACAACTTTTCTGCACTGTTTGGGTTCTAAGCAAAAAATACGTCCTTTGTGATTGGTTTTATAGTGATTAATGATAACATTACTACGTAGTTGAAAGAAAATAAATAAATATCTCCAATAGCATGCGTTAGAACACGTTTACACGGTTGCCGGTTCTGATACAAATGTGAGCAGTTGCCTGCCACTTTAGCTTGCTAATACTTTAGCCTACCTCAATTACCTCGCCGTTGGCAAATTAAAATGAATACGCAGATAACTTCTAAAATTCATTTGGATTTGAATAGACAAGCCCTGGTAATCTATCCCTGCAACAGTGTAAAAAAATCAGAATTTATGGCATAGCTGCTTTTTTATGCTCTCTATCTGTGCATGGAAATGGTAAATATTTTATCTTTTTACTAAAACTTATTTCCATGTGCATAAAACAAATTCTTGACAAAAATAGTTCTATAATATTATGCAAATGACTTCATTTACGTCAATGCCTGAGAAAGTGGGTCGCTCTTTCATTTGTCCATTGAAAGATTCTACACTGAAAAAGCATTGCTCGTTAGAAAAGTAATGATTGTTGAAATGAATATTTACTCAACCAGTCATACTTATTGTGGACAGCGAAGAAATCTAATTCGTCACACTCTAGACAGGGACATAATTGGATCAACATACATAGTTCCACTTATTTAATATAAATTCAGCAGCGCTCTTTTAAATAACAGTTTTTTTTGCTACGAATCTGAAAGAGGAAAACACGCATGTGTCGTACAAAAAAGAAGCTTTAAATAATGGGCTGTCGTCTTCTAAGTTTCGGAACCTTTATTGTAAGGTGGTCTTCAATTACTGAGACCAAAAGTTTAATGGAGTATTTTTTTGTCGACTATGAATTTAATTTAAACTATTGCCATTTTCGTTTCGATATGACATGTAGTCTATTGCAACAGGCAACCCAAATCCTGATTACACATCCATCTGTATGTATAGACCTGGTTTCTGGTAGAATGTTACTATGTCTAATGATAATTTACATGATAAGTAACATGGCACGACCTCATTTCTCTGACTGGCTTGGTGGATCTTTATATAGGTATATAAAGTTTCTTCTTTATATAGGTTTATAGGTAACTGTGTTTTAGAAGTATGTGTGCGTAGTTACATATATGTTTTTATTTGCACGTTTGTTTTTGCCTAAATTTTAAAAGTTGGTATGTTGTATGAGTGTAAATTTTAACGTTGCATAACAGAATTGTATAAAGTTATAAGTTGTTATCCTCTATTTATGTTAACACAATAGCAGAAGTCCTTTTATACTATGTAGATAAAAAAAAACCTTGTCTGATTAGGTGTGAAGACCGAGCAATGAAATACTATATCATAACTGCACCAATCACGACGTAAGCGAAACCGTTCAAGCGAAAGAAAGATGAGGCCTGTGCTAGTACATTGATTTGATTATCATTCTATCTCTTTCTCCTAAAGAAGTTTTGTGTCGGTGAAAGTGCGATATTTTATTAGCAGAATGTGATAAGACTTAGTTGACATGTAAGCAATGAGAACTGTCCTATTGTGTGGATAGTGACCATGACTAGATCTATTCATTAGAGGTTCTTAAGGATAGATGTTAGTATTGATTCCCACAGTAGGTATTATAAAGTTTGTGTGAAATGTTTGTTTTGCGTCAAGATATACTATATTAATAATAGAAGATGTGGTATATATAGCCATGAAGAGTTAGGAAATGGGTGACTGTTTATGAGTTGTTCGTAAATATTTTGAACTTATTATAACAAAGATGTTAAACAATAAAGGCATAGAAGTGTAAACGTCTATGGGAATTAAATTATTGTAGGCAACACGATGTATAAATTATATGTAGTTCTTTCATAAAAGTCTACCTAAACATAGAGTATACCTATTGTTCAGAGGATAGCCATATTTTGAGTTATGACGTAATTTGAGTGCCGTTACTTTATTACACAAATTGATTGAAGGAGTCCTCGACACCAAATCTCAAAATACAATTTGGCTTTGTTATCCATAAAATATTAATTCACAACATTATCGTGAATACCATATCTTTCTACGTGAAAAGGCTTGAAAAACTGGTAAAATATCTGGCCATTTGAAAGGCTACGTATTGCTTGAAAGAAACTTTATGAATTGATCGGGAAATATAAAATGTATAACAATTTCTTCAATGAAAAGCATAAAATGAGAGGCATTTATTGCAGATTCTGTATATTGTCTTGTTCTGACGCGGACGTCTCGATGAAAGTGGTATGGTGGGCGCTATAGTGGCAGAAGGTTGATAATACCTAGGTACATATAAAGTTGTAATGGCATTGTCCTCATCGACAGTGGGCGTGGCGGCACGGCTGAGAATTACCTACCTAAATCGGCCTGTTCGCCATTGCTCCTGCCACCATTATCAAAGACCGCCTTAAGAGCGTTTAAGTAGCAGGATTTTCTGTTACTTTTCAACACGTCAGTTAACATAGCGATTAGGTACAGATAGTTCAACTCAGTTGTGCGCGCGGCCCTATGTGTGTGCGTGGGCTTGTAAATATACAACTTTCATTCGTGTCACGTGTGGCAGTGACGCGGCAGTCGTCGTCCGAGCAAGACGCGTTCTTACCGCTTTTTCTTAAGGGTACAGTCGTTTACGAAAATGTCTAGTTCTACACGGAGAGAATGTTTAAGGAGTCAGGTAAATATTTTTTAATTTTAAATTTAGATGTAATTAATATTTACTATGATTCTATATACGAAAAAATTTATCCTTGTTGACGTTTACGTATTATTGTTTTAGACTCGAGAAACCATTGCTACGGTACCTATACGAATTTCTGAAAATAGATGCGAGAGATATATTGGAACTAGTAAGTGATCCAGTTTGCAGTGCAAGTCCAATTTTAATATCGAAATTAAGTGAACATTTAAATAGCGTACGGAAAAGAACAGCAATGGCAGTGAGTTTATCAGAGAGAACAATTACTAATATATTGGCTGAAGGAAAAGAATCTGACTCTAAATTTAAATCTCCGCATAAAGACCGTAAAAAACGTTTAAAGAAGTTAGAATTAGACAACTTTAACGTTGTTATGTTATACGTTCCACTATTCAAAATTACCATTTAGAACATCGCGAGTTACCTACCTTGCTGAAGTTGAAAAGAATATTTCAAGATAAACTTAACTATGATGGAAGTATTTCGACTCTGTATACAGATTTGTTAAAGTTTGGATACAAATGGCGAAAAACTGTGGATAACAGGCGTGTTATTATAGAGCGGCATGACATCCAAAAACTACGATTTTCCTACCTAAAAAAATTACTCAGATTCCGTCAAGAAAATCGGTGTATCGTATACACAGATGAGAGCTACATCTTAACTAATCATGTGCAAAACAAAGAATGAGGTAATAAAGATAGACCACCTTTAAAGAGAAACCTGTCGAAAGGACAAAGAATTATCATTGTGCATGCTGGTTCAGAACAAGGTATTGTACCTAACGCACTATTGACATACAAAGCAAAAATTGTGTTTCTGGTGATTACCACTCTAACATGAACGCAGAAAACTATGAAAAGTGGCTAAAAGAACGCCTAGTACCGAATCTTCCACCTAACTCTGTGGTTGTGCTTGATAATGCCTCATACCATAACGTCCAAAATGACAGAGCCCCAAATTCTAATTCCAAAAAAATAGAAATGCAGAGATGGCTGACAGAAAAAAATATAGCTTTTAATCAAGATATGAAAAAAATTGAACTGTATGATTTGATTAAAAAAATTAAAGAAAAATATATCTGTTACAAGATTGACGACATACTTCAGCCATATGGTATAAAAGTTCTTCGATTGCCACCATATCATCCTGAACTAAACCCCATAGAAAATGTGTGGGGAATTTAAAAAAGTTATATTGCTTCACATAATGTCGACCAAAATGTGACGGCAATAATGAAACTCATAAATGAACGTTTAAGTCAAATTGATGAAGGGATGTGGGGTAATACTTGTCGACATGTACAAAAGAAAGAAGAAGAATACTATAGACATTTTGACATGGCGTCAGAAATCATAATTAACCTTGGTGAGAGCAGCGAATCCGAAAATTCATCATTTTATTTTTCAAGTAGCGATTCAGAATAATCTTCAATAAATAAACATTAAATTACGAAATAACTGTTTTTTTTTAAACCCGTATATAAACCGTAAATAACTGTATTTGTATTTGTACCCGACTGTACCTCTTGTCACGCACACAAAGTCACTGTATATGTACAAGGTTTACCCACACATAGGGCCGCGCGTACAACTGAGTTGAACTATCTATACTCAATGGAGAAATAAATAGGCTACATCAGTGGTTGTCAAACATTTTTAGTGATGGAACCCTTTTAGGTAACCAAATATTTGGCGGACCCCTAATTGAAACAAAGCCGAGTCCTGTGAGCACCTTAAAACCATTTATTTTACTGACATACATCTTTGTGGAACCCCTAGAGATGCTTCGGGGAATCCTGGGGCTCCGCGGAGCACACTTTGAGAATGGCTGGGCTATATTATATAGTTTTACTTCAAACTTATTCATTAGAGGTTTCACCAAGGAGCAATTATGACCACTACAAAACTGAACCAGGATGTGGGAAGTAAAAAGAAGTTTCGAAAAGGTGAAAACATGTAAGCCTGAATTAAACTAAATTCGGTTTTTGAATTTTTGATTATGTACGACTTTAATGTTGTATTCACACGTCATAATTGCGAAATGCGATGACATATCTAATGCTAAACTAATACCATATGCTATATATTACTTTTTAACAATAATAACCATAAAATATTTCTATTAATGCATGCATGCTGTAAGTACCTGAGTTGTTCTTTTCGCTTTAAAATATGACTATTTACAGGCAAACCCAGCAGTGCAATCGGCGGTCAAAACGGTGAGTCATAGCGACCTCTGTTGTATGTCAAACCATATTATGTTATGCACTGTTATACATAACTTGGTGGAGAATACTTGTACTTAGTATTTAGATATTAGTAATATTTTTGGTGATGGTATTACGGTGTGTAGTGTATAATATTATCTTACTTCTTTATATTTATGTTATATTTTATGTAGTGGCTCTTCTATGTATTGATATTGTCTTATGTAAAAGGCAGTATAAATTTTTGTGAATATTGTATGTATGTTTATTATCTATGTCTTAATTGTAAGTTGCTTATGTTTAAAAAATATTTAATCGCTGCCCAAAGATAAAGTATATTCTGCTCTAATTAGTATAAGAAGCTCTTTGACTAATACTTATTAGCATATGGTATATTAATTCTCTATTTTATGTAGGTTCTTGGTTACATTCATGTCTCAAATATTTGAGGCGCTGAACATGTATGTGAAAGTATGACAAGAAATGAAATATTATGTAATACTAAAAAATATGAATGATTGCCATACTAATAATAAATAATCTATAGTATCGACGATATACGTTTTAATGATAATGTACAAATTATATTAATTTTATTTGGAAAAGTATTAAAAAATCGTAATTGATCCTAATACCTTATCTTATTTTACTTGTAGATAATAATGAAATAAATTATTTAAATTTTATTATCACTGTAGTAGTAGAAAATCAACAATGGAAATAATATGGCTCCGCATCCTACAACCCATTTTCTTTTTGTTTGGTAATGGATCCCAACGACATAAAAAGCTTCTTCTTTATAAATTATTTATAATGTGCTATTTTATTCTGTATCCATTTATTCAATGTCATGTAATGTAAACTGTATTATTGTATAATATAACATGTAATTGCTTTATATGTTAATATGTTATTATATAATCACAGTAGCATTCACAACGTAGATGCCGCTTTTAAATTATTGTAAGTATTGACTCCACGAAGTTACGAATATCAGACGCTACTCAAACTTATTGTAATGTGTCTTACTATTCAGCACTGGGTCCCTAAGACTGCATATCCAAAATACATGCGAGACAGCTAAACAGGTACTTAGTCAGATTTTAGCCACTGTACTTGCGCTCTGATTCGCTCGTATCATTTGACCGACGAAGTCATGCATATGTGTCAAGCTAAAATGAACCTAATATACTATCAGTTGGCTACATTTTGGTTTGTCCCAATTGTCATCAATGGGTCCATATTGGCTCACCTAAAGTTCTGTACCCGAAATTGTTCTTCCTAATGATTTGTAATCCGAATGATCCGAATGATAAAGTTTTCATTCATACTATTTGTAGTGCAACCGGCGATGTTCATAACACTCATGTTTGCGAAAATTGTAAATAATAATATCATTAATGTAAATATATTTAAACTTCTACTGTTTTTTATCATAATCCTTTTGTTCCTAAACATAATTACCATAAGGCTACACTCCAACCGAAATTCATAAAACACGACTCATTTACGGTTATGTTTATGGCCTGGTAGTTTATACCGCAGTTTTACCCGTACCTAAACCAATAACTATAGGACCGATTCGGTTCTGGCACTTCGCCGGCCGCTGCCGCGGTACGCTCGCTTCGCTCGCTCGGCTCGTGCGTTGTGGTCACAGTTCTAACCTAACCTAAACCAATAATTATGAATAGGACCGATTTGTTTCTGGAACTTGACCACTGTACTATTGTGTAGTTGTACCATGGTACTATTATTCTTATATGTTATAAATGTGATGTGAAAATAAAGTTACGCAAAATTAATGTATAAGCACCTATAATACTGATTATTATGAATAAAAAGAAATCTAAACAAAAAAGATATGACTTTGAATAATAGTGTAAAAGATGGTTATGTTGAGAAAATATAGGAAAACAAATAAAAGTATAATGGATATTTATTGTTAATAACATTATGAAGTTTAATGCTTCGGAATTATGAACATTAGACACAGAGTTTAGGAATTGTGTCTAATGTTCATAATTCCGTATATAATTCCTCATATAATTTTTTCATCCTAACGGATGAAAAATGATAGGAAGAACATTTTCGGATTTGCAATTATCGGACAAGAAAATTTCGGTGAACTTTGGCGGACCCGTCATCAATAGATAGACAATTACGACAAACCAAAATGAAGCAAACCAACCTATTGAAGTTGGTCGTTGAACGTGAAACGAACTAATCAGTGCGCTGATAGTCGATCGAATCGAGTTGAGACATGCAGTGTCTGAATTCGTCCTAAGGCTTAAGTTAGTGATGAAAGCATTCACCATTGCGAACGGTACTAAGAGGATAAAATCTCTAGCTCTGTATCCACAAGACGCAGGCGCGGGTCGAATGTTTGCCTCGACCCGAAGCAGATCAGAGCAAAATGCGATTTTCACCCCGATCTGAGTAGGCACGCCTCGAAAAGAAGTTGAGGCAGCGGCTTCTATTGGGCAGACATGGGTCCAGGGACTGTCTACTAGTCTAATGGATATTATGGTATTTCATTGAAGCTAATGGCCAAAAGTTTATTTCTGAATGCTTCTCAAAAAGGCTTGTTGAAAATTATTCAAGTCATTAACCATCTATCGTGTTAAAAAAATGAACATTATTATAGAGAGAAACATATTTGAGTTTGGTGAATGTATGCCTCGCATACCGTTCAGTTGTCTCGCATGCCACTGGTGGATAGGCAGTTTATCGTTGTATAAGGAAACACTGTATTTATTGCATGCAATCGCATTTCTTCGATAATTTAAATGCACAAACTTCTATGCAGCCAAAGCTCTGTTACTGTGACGATTATTTTACTGTTTTATGTGGTTATATATATGTTTTACTATGATCTACGGAATTAGCCTGTTTTTTTTAATATTCAAGGCATTATAGTATATATTATTAGTTTTGCGCCAATATAATGCAACCAGCCAGCCAATTATGTTGCTGTTAGATAGAATCATTGACTTTCTAAAAAGTATTCTCAATACTGAGATGATAATGATAGGTGCCTGACGATTTTAGTTCGACCCAAACTGAACATTATTTGTATTTATATGGGCGCTAGTCCATTCTATTGTCTGTCAGGTAAAATAAACTAGTTACACCATCTATTAAACGCCACAAGAGAACATTGAATGCGAAAGATTTAGAGGTAGGAAAGCGCTATAGTAATTTAGGAATTTAACTTCTGATGTTTAATTCATCTCATTTTCAATCTTTCTGCAGCATTGTAATAGGTTCGAATTTGATTCTAATGTTGATTAAAAGATCGTAACAGGTACAAGAGAATTTTGCATGGTAACAAATCTTCTGCTTGTTTCCGCTAGCAAGAAACGATAAGTATTTAGAGAATTCTTCATAGGTGTTATTTTATATAATTGCATGATATAATGTAAAATTTTCTCTAAATTGAATGAAGGTCCGTCAAGGTGGCAAGAACATGAAATCAGCAGTGAAGGGGTTGAAGAACAAAATACCAAGGACTGGCTCCCGACCGTCTTCAATCAATACTACTGATGATAGCAGGTAATACAATATATTGTAAGGTATTTTGTAAACCTACCCGTTTTTGTTTGGGTTTTTTATCTGTGGAAGGAGGGTTGGGTTTTATATGCGCACTGAAAACTTACGGTGAGACCCAGAACTTTCGCGGGGCTGGAGTCCCTTAGTCAGCCCACTCCGAACTGCCCCTGCAAGAGAGTTCTTAAGGCCGAAGGGCCTTAAGAACTCTCTTGCTCAAGAACTCGTCGCTTCGTGAGAGAAGTCTCACGAAGCGACTTTCAAGCGATTTGTGTTTCGTATGCGTATCCTACGCATCGCTTGTTAGTAGCCGCCATACATATTCAGCTAGTTTCGCACACGATGAGACGCGTGGACGCGTTTAATATCAGTCGCACGCTACCGTCTTGCTGGTCGCACGCTACCCGAGTCGTATACGCGTTGCATTACAAAATGGCGGCGGAACAAACTTTTAATATTAATTTTGTCCAGGAGGTAGAAAATTATGGTGGGGTGGTTATGAGGTAATTAATTAGGTGCCAGAGAACGTAAGAAAAGATGTTACAAAAAAGGCGTGAATTGAGATTGAAAAAGAAAACAATATGACGATGTACGGATGCACCCAGAATCTTCTTTTATATTTTCGTTTATTCTTGTAATATAAATACAGAAGATTAGAAGAACATTGTCTATATCGCTAGAGTCACTAGATATCGTCGTACGAATGTTGTTCTTCAAATTATAAAAATATTAGTCTCATTTGTGTAGCACCATGTGCGGGAACGAGTAGCATATCAGTAGGCGATCAGGGTTTGCAGATGCAAACCCTGAGGACTGAAATCAGTCCCATAGCATTTGCATAGCTTCGTGAGAGAAGGGCCTACGTGTACCATTAACAACTAGTGCAGGTCGAAATCACCAACAAATGAACTTACACAGCATAGCCTTTTTTTAAACGCGGAGAAATGCCCCTTTTGCGAGTTTTTGTCCACCATTCTGAGTTTAGTTTGGGTACCCTAGGTTTTCACTACCCTAGCTTCTAACCTAGGTAGCGAAATAATAGGGTATGTCACGCACGACACCTATGAGTCTCGATGTTTGCCGTTATATTGGTATAAGACACCTAAAAGTTGAAAGAGTGTCAGATCGGTGCCAATTTTGATCGTACTACGTGCATTTTCCTAAGTCGGTAAGGCACATAATAATAATCATTCCTTTGGGTTTAAAATAATCAAGTACCTGTTCATTATGGTTCATGAAAAGTTTCTAATATTTCAATGTCTGAAATTGAAACGTATTTCAGATGTACCTACGTTTTCTGTCTTTACGATTCTCTCACCAATAATAAAACCAGTGCCTAATATGATAATAACTATCAGACAGTCGCTCTATGAAAAAGCTAAAAGCTTTCAAATATGATTTGACTAGTAAGCGGACTAAGGGCTTCAAGTTGAAAAATTTATTTTCTGTCCAATCAAGTTTTAGATGTAATTGAGTTAGCGCCAGGCGGATTTGGATGATTCGATATAAAACTAGAAGGTAACTGTAACTAGGGCAGACTCAATAAAATTAATTTAGCTTAATGTAAAATGCTTATGTTTTGAGTTGGAGAAACGCCCTTAATATCAAGTTATGGAGAAGTTTTTATTAAATCACTAAAACAGAAGCCTACATCAAAAGACGTAAGTGGATGCTCCTGTTTCACCATATTCACTTTGGGAGGCTGGCTGTTAATTGGAAATATTGATTTTTTGACTTTTGACTTTAGAAAGCTTGGAATGCTGAAATGAAGTTCCGTTTACACATTAAGATCACAAATTAACGTATACCGTTGAATAAATTGTCGGTTTGGTGGCGGAGTAAGAATACAAAATTTCCTCGACATCAAAACTTGTATCAACCCGTTTAGCCAGCGTGGTATAGTAGGCCAATTCCGCCCATTGGCTCACTGTGGTACTGTGAAGCATCTTAGGAGAGACTTATGCCCAGTAGTGTAGTGACCGCGTAAGGCTGTAGAGGAGAGAGCATGGACGTTAGATAGAATTATTATGTATGATGAACTAGTTGTAGTAGTTAAATTTGTTGCTGATTACATCACGATCTTACCATTCCCGAGTGTTACACAGGCAGTACAGTGAATGTGAAATTAGGTCAAGGTAAAGACACCACCAGAATGGATAAATGAATGGCTCCACCAGATTAGTTGTTATTATTCTTTCTAGATACGACGTATAGATACGTGAAACTAACGAAAAGACAAAAATAGCCCTCATCGACAGAATCTTAATAAATAAAACCGTTCAAGTACCTAATGAAGTATAAAAATCCCTTTAGTTTCACGAATGTCATAATATAATTATGCTACATCACTCGTCGTGCGTCGTAGACAAAGACTGAAGCTTACGTATGTATACTCACGCCGTTTTCCCGTAGGTGTAGGCAGAGACCACGGAACGCCACTTGCATCTATCCTTACAAATCTCACGCGCTTCCACGTACATTAATTACTCTATTCATACTCGCCGGTTCCGTGTACTTCGGACCTTGCAATTTTTTTAAATGTCCCCAATCTGATCGACAAATGTCCGACGAAGTCTGACGCGACCGACTTGCCCCCATACGTTGTATAACATCGTGTGTTATTTTATGTCAGGTTTTCATGCGGGTCCGCAACGCCGGTGTCGTCGGATTCCTCAGATTCATCTCCATCTCACGAGCCGGCGGTGCCGCCCCGCGACCCGCCGCCTCCCATACCTCTCGATCTCCTCACCGAGATGGAGTTCCTCTTCAGCACCAAGAACGCACAACGACGGGACAGCTTCCCAAACAGCGCACAACACTCCGACATAAGTCTCGCCGACAAAGCAGTAAGTGACAACGCAATGTGCATCTTATGCCAACGAATGTAGATGTCGTTCTTGTTAGACGCTTGACACTTTTCCAGTACCCTCGTGCTTGTTAGTATAGAATCATGATTTTCGATACGCCACTTTGCATATATTAATTTCGTATGCCATTCATCTCCCATTTTGAATTTTCATACAAGTTATTAGATTAGTCGGTTATTATGACTGCTGACGGTACAAGCATCTCATCTGAGTTGAATTGAGTTACCCTGCTCTGAAATTCTAAATTTGTTTACGAAGAAGGGAGCCGCGTTGTGCGTCGCACCACATGCTTTGTGTAATGTCTCGTGGGCTCGTGGCGTATCGAACGAGTGATTATGTTTCATTAATAGCTGTGTCATAGAGTAGATACCTTTTTAAAATACTTGTTGTTTGTTTCACTTTAGCAATTAGTTATGTAGTTTCTGTACACGTTCACAAGTAGCTTTTTAGTTTGCTTTGTTTCTTATACTTTTGAAAAGGTATCTTAATGCTGTCATTCAATACCTTATTATACGCTTATTTCATGACATATGTAATAAGCTTATGTACACTCGTACCGTGCTTAGATGTATGTCCATATGTGTTCAGTACCATATGAATGCGTTACTAGCATGTACGCTCCTAGGAGCACCGTGGCACATTATTTAATTTTATTTTGCAGAAAACACTGTCACCATGTGTCCCACCCCGGTTACCGGAACGTCCCCAACCCCCCGTCCGTTACCCAATCATTTTTACGAGGAAACTAATAGATTTGTCAGACGCGCCGACGCCTCCGCCGCGCTCGACGCCCGCGCCGCCACCGGCTCCCAACAACGCGTACTTTGTCAGTAACATCACAAAAAACGATGTCAAGCCCACGTCAAACTTCCATACGAGCACGATATGCTTCACAGAAGGCAATGACAAGCCTAAGCTAAAACTGACGCTGTCGTCGAACCAGAGGAAACTGTCGCAAGCTAGTGCGTCCTCGTCTCCGGCGTGTAATGGCAAAGCGGCCAAACCCGCGCCGCCGCCCGTAGGTAGGACCGAGGGCGCTAGGCCTCGCCTCCCGGCGCGCCCTGACGCCATCGTGGCTCCCTTCAAGGCGAAGCTTCAAGAGGTAACTGTGATATGCCTATTTGTAATCATATCCATTTTGTACCTTGTTATAAAACAAAAAGTGATAGCATACGTGCCTTGACTGCAAAATATTTGCACTAACACACCAAGTTTTAATATACAGGGTGTCTGCAACCCCCAAAAAATTGTGTCGGTCCAATCGGACCGATACAATTTTTTGGGGGTTAGGGGAGGGCATATCCTAGTTTTCATCCCAAGAAACCCAGGTCCTAAGTGTACCTGTAATCAAATTACGATTATTTTTCATTTTTTCAATTTTTTCTGAATTTGTAACCATATTCAATAAAAACATTTTGAAACTATTATTTCATTATTCTGACACTGGCTAGGTAGTCTTTTTTGTTTTGTGATTACATATTGAAAGATTTTAAGGCCATGGCCTTAAAATCATACATCGTTAGAAAGGGTATTAAGTACAGATTTTTTTTATAGTAAGTAATCGAAGTTCAAAAGAGCTTTTAGTTTTTTTTATAATTAATTTAGAATTTCATATTGTGCACTCATTACTTAATTTTTAAGAGTTTTGAAGCTCGATAATTACTTTTTTTAAGAATAATAATACATAAAGGCTGCTACACACAGTGCTCGAATGAGCCGCCGCGCGCCGGCATGTAGGGTAGGCCGCCGGCCGGCCGCGGGTTGCAACTTGCTACTTGTGTACAGAGGCGGCTGTGCCTTAAGTGCGCTCGTGCGCTGAACTACCAGATTTAAAAAGGTCTATAAGAAAAAGTACATAGGTATTAGGTATAAGTAATAAACTTTGATGAACGATCTATAATAGGTACAACATTACCGAAATTACGACAAAACAATTTAAACTCTATACTAATGTTCTTAAGGCGTGTTTTACAGCTGATAAAACATGCCTCGTGCGCTAGACCTCAGCGCTCGGCCGACGCTCATACAACTATACGAGACTCGAGCGATATCGCCTGGCGCTTGAGACGGAGAAAGTTCAGTACAAAATGTTTGGCGAAATAACATCTTCTGCGCCGCACGACGCGCCCCGATGACGCCCGAACGTCGGCGAAGTTTGACGGAAATTTGCTCACTGGCGCCGGCTCAAGCCACAGTTGTTTGTTTACATTTTGATTGAAAAGCTTATTGATTCCATTATTTGATATACCTAATAATTATGTTTTTCGTGTTTGTTACTAAGTTGTGGGCTAGGAAGTGTGAGCTTTGATAATGAAATGAGCATTAACGATAACGTTGACTAGGTACCTAGTCAACGTTTTTATATTAAATTGTATACTAGGTATTAATAAATTATATGCGCGTCATTTTTGCGCCAATTTTAAACTAGAGAGTAAATGGGTACAAAAGTATTACGGTGCGAAGTTTTATTACTGAAATTTAAGAAATGGTTGTGATTGTGTGTGGGGACTTGTGCGTCTCAGTAGGTAAGCAGGTACAATATGATCGAGTGCACTATTTTTTTAAAAGGTCGGCGTTTTAGTTGAATCTATACCTGTACATATAAAACAGGTAAGTAGGTTATTTTATAAAAATAACTAGTACTTAGTACCTTTTGTAGATAAAATGGTGTTTCACTTTATCTTAGAAATCGAATAGGTAAATATTATTTAGGCTCAGTTTCACCGTTGTCGTATAATAGGTATATACTTATAAATTAATTTATATAAACTCTCCAACATTGAATTTGTCTAGAACATAAGCCGCCCACGGATACGGCGGTGAAATGGGGCCTCAAGTTGGTGGTAAATTGCACCACCACTTCTTTGATCCACCAGCCGCCACTGCTTGTGTGTGGTCATTCTATTAGGGTTGTCAACCATACTTTGTAATAACGTATCCTACTTTATTTTTGGCAATTATACTTTATACTTTTGTATACAAATAAAGTATATGAAAATACTTTACTTCCAATCCTTACTGTGACGTGTAAAACCAAACACTAATTATGAATACTTATCTATATAACGTTATACATAAGTTAAATGGATGATGGGAACTACTTAGGCTCAAAGAGATCTAAAATAAATTCACCACTGATGGTAAATATTTTTTACAGAAAAAGGCAATTGGCAATAGCATAGACTCACCGCCTGTATCCCCGAAGGGGTAGGCAGAGGTGTAATATTACACCCACATTTCGCCATGAATTTTTAGGACCCACGTAATAGGGGGCGAGCCTATTGCCGTTACCGGGCACATCACCAGACTCCGTGCTGCTACTGAGATATCGGAAAAAACCAGTAACACTTTTGCCCAACCCGGGAATCGAACCTGGAACCTAGCAGTCACATACACTATCCACTGGACCACGGAGGCAATTTATACTTAAAATCATATCTCTGTCTCCGTCCTCGCTACTTCAGAACAAGAGTTCAGTGATGAATCCAAAGTGGCGAGACTAAAGAAATAGAACGTCAATAATTAACGTAATTAAAAACTAATTGTTTATTTTTTAATTTTTATTGCCAAACAAGCTTTGAAACATTTAAAGATAGAAAAATTTGGCATCAAAAGTTGGCAACCCTACGTTCTATACAACTGGAATGATGCCCGGCGGCTTTCTGCGGCCGATGCCGGCGGCACCGACGCCCGCCAAAAGCCGGCGGCATGAAGGTGATTTTCCACCAGAGGGGCGAGACGAGGCGAGGCGAGGAGAGAATTGAAATCGCACTGACCCTTTTCCACTAAAAATAGCCATCGCGAGCTCACGCGAGCTCGTACGAGCTCGTACGAGCTCGCGCGTGACCGCCGCGCCACCCATAGGCTTCATTAGATAAAGATGTAGGTACAGTGATGTTTGAGTTCGTCATAGGTACAGTGATGTTTGAGTGTCGTTTCCACCTCTCTGGTGGAAAATCACCTTTAAGGTGATTTTCCACCGAGTGGCGAGACGAGACTAGGCAAGAAGAGAATTGAAATCGCACTGACCCTTTTCCACTAAAAATAGCCATCGCGAGCTCGCGCGAGCTCGCGCGAGCTCGTGCGAGCACGCGCGTGACCGCCGTGCCGCCCGTAGGCTTCATTAGATAAAGATATACTGGTACTGGTTAATTTATACTCTATGTTGGAAGCAATACGATTCATTTTTACACAAATAAATATTTCAATTCACGCCTCGCATATTCTCGTCAATCCACACTGCTTCCACCAAAGATGCGCTGGGAGAGAATTGAAAATTTGCCATAGAAATTTCAATTCTCTCCTCGCCTCGCCTCGTCTCGCCACTCTGGTGGAAAATCAGCTTGAGCCGCGCGACAAAAGCCTGTGTGTAGCAGCCATTAGGGCATCCAATAAAAGTTATCTAGTGCAAATATGACTACAAACTAAAAAGTTATATCATTTTAAAAATGATGATTCAGAAAAAAATGAAAAATGAAAAAAAAATCGTATCTCGAGTACAGGTACACTTAGGACCTGGGTTTCTTGAGGTGAAAACTAGGATATCCCCTAACCCCCAAAAAATTGTGTCAGTCCAATCGCCAAACAACCTGTATAATTATCTACTTAATATTTAATACAAACTATTAATATATCTATTGTTCATTATAATTATAGGATTAATAGTTAAAATCTAACAATGCAAGTTGGACTTATGCCTCACCGTAAACTCTACTATTGGATACTGCTTTTCTATACGAGCACGGTGGTCAGGTGTTATGGATCACTCGATAGTAATGACTGTTGTAACTTAGTTATAACTAAGCAGACCTAACGCTGTGCATGATATAAAAATACGCGACGACTAAAATACAGTAACGTTTTATAACTATAACTTTGTAAAAATGTATACGTGCATAAGTATTTGCTAATTAAGTTAAACTAAACGACGCTCGACGATGGCTGAAAATAAAATAAAATATATGTAGAAGTATCTCTGGCATTTATATTGCGACACTTATTTTAT
Source organism: Euclidia mi (assembly GCA_944739405.2). Lineage (NCBI taxonomy): Eukaryota > Metazoa > Arthropoda > Insecta > Lepidoptera > Erebidae > Euclidia > Euclidia mi. The sequence goes on from OX123199.2 coordinate 41,065,778, forward strand.
CAATTAACACAAGGAATATTAAGTTAAGATTTGGGCTACAATTTTAAATTTTAAATTGGTGACACAACGGTTAAGATTTTTAACGTCAACGCATGACGTTTGTCTTTTAACTTATGTTCGGCTTTGTGTCATCCATGACAAGTATTTAATTTATACGAAAAATAATAATATGGAATGTTCATATTAAGTATATACTTTACCATTGCTTTATATATTAATGCTTATGAAAATTTTAACTAAGAGATTAGATACTTCTTAAAGCTATATTGTTATGTTATCAAACTTATCAACTTTTTACTCACATATGAATAGCAACGTTCCTACTAGTTCTATTGATAATGTTATTATTTACTAATATTTTATTCGTTGTTTTGTCATAATAATTTAAGTTTAGTGATTAATTAAAATTATATACTTAAATGATGTGCGTGTAATGTGACATCCAGTGAGAAAGTGAATAGCGAAATAAATAAGGTGCTAGCCTATTTTAAATATGGCATCGTCGTATAGATATATGTTGGCACTATTCGCTCTGAGCGTTTCGTGGTTATTTTTGTATTGTATTATTATATTATGATCTCATATTGTGATCCTATATCTTAATTAAGAGTTTATTTACAAATGCTGAAAAATATTATCACAGGCACGAATTGTTTCTAGCCATCACAATATAACTAGTGGGAAGTAGTAAATACACATCTCTGTACTTAGATCTTATCATAATATTTATAGACATTTTAGGGCACGAGCACTTGTATATAAATACACTGTTTGTCGTCTTTCAACCACAACGTGCTTACATAGAACTTGCAAATGCATGTTACTAAATATAAGTATGCATATATAATGGATTTTTATTTTATAGAAGTAGTTTACATTTTAAGTTATTAGTAGCGATCTATCTGAAGTATAACAGTAGCGCACCTACCAGTAAAGGGTCGTCGAGTGCTTCCGTTTGCACTATGACGCCTTAAACATTTGTAAACAGCATGTGTAAGTAACTTTATTTACGAATCAATTCTGTTCTAGTTCTAAACTCGAATTATTTGTGATCTACGTTAATACTGATTGATTTGATCAATTTATTAGTTCTTAATATTTTTAAATATACCTTTGTTCCCAATATGGATGTTTTTATTGTTAGATTGACAATCGCCCATACAAGATATACTATTGAACGGTAGCAACGCACTCGGCGATGAGTCTCGCTTCGTGTTTTAACTGACATATTTCTTTTTCAGTCATGTGGCTCAGATTCTGATCTCATTAAACTGGATGATTCACCGACAGACCTAGAAGATTTCGATCCGCTCAAGTGTCGTGATAAAAATCAGAAAGTAGAACAAATCAAGTCGACAGACAGTGCTCTCTTACACGAATATGGACTAGATTTTAGCCAATTCGGTCTGTCCGAGTACTCGGCGGGATCGAGCGCGCGCCCGGAGCCAGCCTCCAGCGTGCCCAAAGGGTGGACCACGTTTAACTAGATGCATCAATGTTTCTCTACACTCTCGCCTCGATGTATATTTGTATAGAACACGTAATCACATATTAATTATTATGTATAATGCTTCCTTTTTATATACACTTTTTTATTTATATATTACGGCAAAAAGTGATTAATATTAATTATTCATGTATGAAATAATGTATATAGTGTTACATATCAATGAGTTGTAAATTAATTCATAAATTTTAATCAGTAACAATGATATATGTATATGTGTCGTAGATGGATTGCTTAAGGTACATGTGTATAGTAAATGTAAACTAAATATTTATTGAATGACGGGTGATTAACAAAAGGTTGGTTTCTTTTGAGACGACCGTGTGCTTGTAGTTCTTCCGAATGTTAATTCCTGTTTACGTTATAATTGTGTGTTTGTTCCTATGTCTCAGCGCAACAATTACACTCTTTTGATACGTATGTATATTTACGAGTTATGTTTCTTATTTGTCTAGTTACCCATTTTATTATAGCCCCTCGATGTTTTCGTTTTTATAAAATTCATAGTACTTATACATCAAATATATTCATACTCATTAAAATATTTTGGAACGCAGATTTTAAAACAAGAAACATAGCTTCAATTATTTACATCTTCGTATTAAACTCGGTATAATCTTGTAATTAAAAGTACAATTACCTGTTTATAAGATTGATATTGGAATTATTTTGTCTAAAACTATATTTGTTTATATATTGGAGAATTATTTCTTAAGGTGCTTTGTAAGAAATAAGTAACCTACTTACGGTAACACGAAAAAAAATTACATTCTCTCGTGCGAAGTTACAGTAAATAAAAATAGTTTGATCATATTTTATTAGAAAGTATTGGATAGTAAAATAGAAATAGTAAATGCTTGCAGTAATCGCTTCTATTAAATATTTTTGTCATAATATAAAAAATACTGATTTGGGTGTTTCGACAACAACAATGTAGCAGCATACATGAAATTGTGAGACTGAGCTTTGATCGTGTCAACGTATGTAGGTAGGTAGACAAATCATAAATAAATGAAATAACGCGTTTGGTTCGCCGGGCCCACTCTGTACCTGATATCACAAACTGCTCCGTGCGAGGCTGCTATGCACACACCATGACTGCAAAATACACCCTTTTTTTATACTTATATAGATCTGAAATTTGCTTGCATCGAGGATGTTACTCGACGTCTATCGAGTGCCTCCTTGTGAGACAAACATAGCAGCGTCGATGTACGGTTGGACTAAATGTATTTATTTTCATTACCTTTATGTGATATATTAATCCCATAATTTGTGATCTAATAAAAAAGCAGTTTGTTTGAACAACAAATTGTTTAATGGGCCTGGCTTAAGATAAGCTACGTATGTGTGTTTAGCCGTTATCAGCATGATAACAGCGCTAATGACACTGAATATTGTAGTTCCACAATGTGATCTGGGAAATGATTCCCATTAACCAATAAACGATTTACAAAAGACAATGTATTGTTTTCAGTTGAAACGGTCGTGTCATTGTCATTCTGATATTTCAGCATACGACGATATGTATGGAGATGTAGGTAGGCAGAGAAATAGGACTTAATACTTATAAAATAGCATCTTAATGTTCTCCGGCCTGCGATTCTTGACCTTGACGCCTGGTGTGTCACCTTTTGTAGTATGACCAAATTTTACAAAGCATATTACACCTTTACCTACTACCAAACCTCGGCACCCAAAAGGTTGGTTCCTTTGGGTGCTTTAGACCCGGGTATGAATATTTGAGTAGGTGCCTACTAGCAGTCCTCATAACGACTGCTTAACCCATTCACTGCCTACCTGAAAATTAACGTCATTACCCAGGTGCCGCCATAGTATGATATACAGCCCGCCCATCGGCGAGTCCGGCATCTCGATTAAGTATCCTTGCCCGCCCATCGTCGTTTTCAGCATGAAACTCTAGATTTCGACATGAACCGTTTGATATGTTCAGTTTACATGTACTGTATCGTGTTTAAAGCGTGTATGTGAAGTTTCCTGCGATATTTGCGGTAAAATTGTGACAGTTTTATTGGTTATTAGCTGAAATAGTAATGGAGCATGAAGGTAAGGCAGAACTGTCACTTAATTAATCTAAGATGAATCAAAATCATACAAAACCGTCTTTTAGATAAAACTAAGCTAATACATATGTAAACAAATCAAAAATGTCTTTAAAAAACCCACATCTATGTGCATTTGTCAATAGTCAGGTGTCGTCAACCCCTACACTCAATTACTAATAAAAATACATACCTAATGTAAATTTGCTTACAATTTAATTTTTATCTTTCCACTTTACTATAGGTAATAATGTAATATTTTCTTTCTTTTGTTCAGGCAATAAAACTGAATTTGGTAAAGACGACAATATGGAAGAAATCAAACTACTTTTTCAAAGAATCACGTAAAGAACGAGATGCACCGGCGCATCCTTTTGTTATGTTTTAGCTAGCCACAAAGATGTCTACGAAGTACAATATGTCCTTGTATATATGGTTCATTTGACTTAGGATAACACGGACGCATACAAAAATTGTTTACTACTGTTTACCTATTGTCTACTGACCGGCCGGCCAGCTCCTTTTGCATATTATTATACTTTTTGCAATAATATACTCTATGTCCGAGGAATACGGTTGACTAGATGACGCCCGCGGTTACACCCGCGTTATTGAAGGCTACTGTTCCGCTCCCGTGGCTCATAGCATGATGTTATATAGCTAATAGCCTTCCTTAATAAATAACCTATCTAACACTGAAAAAAATTTTCAAATCGGACTGGTAGTTCCTGAGAGCTGAAGAGTTTGTTTGTTTGTTTGGTTGAACGCTTAGCGCGTTCAACCAAACAAACAAACAAACTCTTCAGCTTTATATATTAGTATAGATGATGCCCGCGGTTACACCCGCGTAAGTTAAGGCTTCTGCTCCGCTGCCGTCGCTCATAGCGTGATGTTATATAGCCTATAGCCTTCCTCGATAAATGGGTTATCTAACAGTGAAAGAATTTTTCAAATCGGACTGGTAGTTCCTGAGATTAGCGCGTTCAACCAAACAAACAAACAAACTCTTCAGCTTTATATATTACGAGTAGTATCAGATACTACGATCGAGAAAGTATATAATATTTGCCTGAAGCCTATTATTAATAGTATTAAAACATTATAATTTTATCTAAAATTATCATCTTTCACAAAAGGTTGGTAAAGCCTGAATAATTGTTATGCCCGCCCATGGGCGGGTTCGGCATGAAAGGTTGGAATCGACATTTTTCCAAACCTGAGATATCTGCAGGCCGTTTTGGTAACGAATAAATTTTAGTAAAACGAATCATTTCACAAAATCTTCCTTTTTAGGGTTCCGTAGTCCACAAGGAACCCTTATAGTTTCGTCATGTCCGTCCGTCTGTCCGTCCGCAGCCTAGCTCAAAGACGCCTGGTGCTAGAAAGCTGATATTTGACATGAATATAGACATAAGATATTGCAACAAAACTGTAGAATAAAATTTAGGAAATTTTTTTTTTAAGGGTAACACCCCTACATATATAGTGGGGTTGAATTTTTTTTTGGTTGAGTACCCCATCGTGTGGGGTATCATTGGATAGGTTTTAAAAAAATATTATTAATTTGCTCAAATCATTTTTCGATCAAGTGATTGGTTTGCCAAATATCAAGCTTTGAAGTGAAAAAAATTTTTAGACTCAAGTGTCCCCCCCCCTTTGCCGGCTAAACTATTAATTTGGAAGAAGTGAAAAAAATCACAAATGTAGTACATATAACGAATTTAAAAGGAAAACTATCACGGCTAAGTAGATATTACTAGTTTACGAGTAATCGTCGGTTAACTTATAAATACCTATTTCTGTGAGTTTACATTGGGCGCGCTGGCTTAATCTTAAAGATATACGTACTTTGGTATGTAATGTACTACGGTACTACGTATGTATAGTAGTAGTATATCTTGGAAACCACATTTTATGTTTACAATACATAACTGGATACATACCTAGTATTTTTCTAAACAAAACTTAGGTTTTTATAATAGTGTTATTAAAATTATTTTTCAGCAAAATAAACAGTCGGATTTGTTGTACATTAATACCCTTTGCAGCAAGTCATTATGGGCAACTACGGAACCCTACATTGCGCGTGGCCCGACACGCACTTGGCCGGTTTTTTTTTAATTGTTATTGGCCTAGATATCGGAGGTTGAAATCCAACCGCCCATGGGCGGGCTTGACGTGTCAGTTAAGACGTTTCGCCCGCCGATGGGCGGGCACGGCACTGAATGGGTTAAGATTTACATGGTAGCCGGGACAGGCTGCTTTATCATTCTTCGAGACGAGTTGAGGCCTGAGGGCGACGATTTATAGTAAGTACAAGATTCAAAACGCGTACCTATAGCTCCGAAAATTTGTGATCTGCGTCGTGGGCTGAAACCCGATACCAACCTTCTGCGTAGTAACCTGGTCTCCCACTGGGATATCGTTGCTCGGAAACTAAAGTAATAAAGTAGCTGCTTTGTGCTGCGTTGTTATGATTATTTAATGGCTCTAGACCTGCTCACTTAAGGCCGGATTCAATATCTGATCTATCCATGGATTTGGAGATTAGAGATACATATTTATCATTTGACGGCCGGTTGGCGCAGCGGGAGTGTAAGCTACTGCTACGCCGAAGATCGCGGGTTTGATTCCCGAAACATTTGTGTGCATGAACATGGATGTTTGTCTTGATCTGGGTGTTTCTATGTATAATATGTAAGTATTTACAAAAAAAGTATATAAGATATGTTTATCCATTATCTAGTACCCATAGTACAAGCTCTGCTTAGTTTGGGACTAGATGGTGATGTGTGTATGTGGTAAAATATTATTTTATTATTATTTATTTTATTTGGTTATTCAACAAATCTAGCCTTGCTTTATAACAATGCCCATCAGCATCCCTTAGGATGAAGATATGGTAGAGCTTTTGTAGTTCAACAAAACACTACACAAGTTATTATGAGTACCTACCATGTTAAGGGAGGTTTTAAAAGCACGCCTAGCGGATATTAACGGCCAGTCGAGACCACGGGGAGCGTATTTAGAAAATTTATGGATATTGTTCCCATCAACGAACGACTCGCAACTCAATAAAAACTGTCACTAGACACTCGGATCTATTTTGATCTGCGACCTTACTCGAAACAGTAAGTAATTTTTGAATCACACATGCTGTCTTGTGTGGGGATCGAACCCACACCACAAGGCGCAGTGTCAAGCGGCGAGGCGGCCGCTTAGCCCACTGCGCTAACCGCGCCGGGTTTGGAGCTCACTTGAATATGCTTGAACGGGAGGAAGATCACTTCATTGTGATTGCCAAGGACGAGCCAATGTACACCTACTAGTATGTAACACCATGTCCTCGACTAGGTCACCTCAGCTCCTGTTCCCGACCAACCGTACGGGATTGCGACGGTTTGCGAAATGGGACTTACCGCTGTGTAGGTAGGTGAGAGATTTTAGTGATAGAAGGTTTGTTACAAATTGACATTTTGATTTGCTACCAATGAGAGTCTTCTGAAATGACGCTCACTATGCGGCAGCACTGAGGCATCAGGTCCAGAAACCTGTCAAGTGTCAAAGCTCCTACCTATATTTTCATACATGTTTCAAACAGTTTCATAACGTTTCATACGGTTTCATACGTCTGCTTTTTCGTATCATGTCTGTACATATCTGACAGCTGCTTGGACCTGACCAATGAATACAGATTTATACCTAATAGAAGCGCATTTCTTAAGGATTTCGTGTGCCGATTCCAATTGGCGTGTTGGCGACACGTCAGTGTAGTTCGTAGTTGGCGCCGTTGGCGGCGCTGGCGTCGTTCTCCGTCTCTCTTGCTCTCGTAGTTAAGATCCTATATACAAAGGTACTCTGTGGTTAAGATACACAGGAGGAACGTTCGTCGCTCTTGCACTTGTAAACATCTGTCACAGCGCGACTGCCACGCCGCCAAGCGACAATATGGGTCACAGAAAGTTTGTCTACAGAGCGCCCATAAGAAATTCGCCTCTATGTAAATATCTATGCTCTATGACCTAACGCACACGAAACGCCGTGTGGTGGTAGAAAAATATCAAACACTCTCATTATCTTGCTCATTACGACAACAGCTGCCTCATTAGAATACAATAGGTACCTACCTACTAAGGTAGTTACCTATTTTTCTTTTCTCCTTTTTATGTGTGAATTATTTCCATGAAGAGACGTCGTTAAAATTTCGCTCAAGGCGCCGCTACGGCTAACAGGGGCATACCGAGTAATAAGTTCCTCAATTGCCCATAATAAAATCGTAACGAGCTAAAACGTACCTACTTGGAATATATTTTTTTTCGTCTCATGCCGTATCGCCCCACCTATTAAAAGAGCTTCCCATGAAAATATATAGCGATGAGTACTTACGTATTGCTCTAACAAGTCTGCTGAAAATGTATTTCTTTTACATCTCTAGAAGAAACAGGTAAACAAAATTAGATGCTACATATCCGTGCTTATCGCTGCTAATCAACAACTCGCAAAAGTTTAACCGATTATTAAGCTTATTTGACGTATTTATTTATTTATGCTTTATTGTACACCAGAAATATTACATAAGACATCATACAATATAAGCGAAGTAGAATGGGCGGCCTTATCGCTTATAGCGAACTTTACCAGGCAACCTTTGGATGGAAATATTATTGGTCGGAAAATAGTGGTAGTGGTAGGTGTAACAGTCATAATACTTATAATACTTACTTCGGTACTTATCAACTTATCTTCACAAAATTCAATTTATTTTGTTCTGTAGGTATAATTGCACATACTAGGTACCTAGGTCGCATAGCATGCTTTATGTGGCTGATAAAAGTCCTCAAGATGAATAAAAAAGTCGCCTTAAGTAGCTCACCTGGGTGAATTAATTCCGAGGTGAATAAAGTCCACGCTTATGTCGACTTATTTCACCTGGGTGAAATCAGCTAGGTGAAATCATTCCGAGGTGAAATGAGGACACCAAGTAGGTAATCTACTTTGTTCACCCAGATGAACGAAGTGCAATAAACCGGCTAAATTACTACAATCACTAGCAGTTTGGCCAACGGCTCAAAGTAGTCGAACAATTCGCCGTCCCCAACGAATAACATCGTAATCAAAAAAAGTAAAATTTACAGGAAAAATAAAAAACCGTTTTTTGATTATAACTTCATAACAGTTTTACATAGCAAACTTGTTGACATACCAATAGATAGGTATTTTTTTGTTGTGTAAAGAGATGTAACTTAAAAAAATATTAGTTTTATACCCATAAAAATATAATCAAAAAACCATATTACCAAAATGTAAACACAATTTTCAAACCGAAATGCAACAATACGATTTTATTCGAGTAAATTGTTCACAGCGCCCTATACAGCAATATGTAATTGCGATCGTCTTGACTTTAAAGTAGCGAGGTTGATTGTAATGATTACTTATTATTACCATATTAATCATTGCTCAAAACAATATATTGTGGTAACAGTAAATTGGTAAAAAATATTATACTATAGGAAAAGGAATGGTAATATACTTTACCGAAATAAGTTATACTTATTGTACCCGAATAAAACCGTAATTACAGTTTGCTGGAAAAAGGATAACTTCAAGGGGTCAGTATTGATTCATTATGATGATATTCCTCACAAAAAATTGTTTTTATTTATAGACGAATAGTACAGGTAAATTCATTACAAAATGTCTAACTCGAAAAGTAATCGTACGAATCACGTGAAAAAAATTCACAAGGTGTAATCGCACCTCTAGAACAATAATTCCCCATAAAAGCACTTCTATCGCAATAGTTGATTACGATATTATTCGCTGGGGACGGCGAATTATACTTCCTGTAACAGATTTAACTACAATTTTAATTCAAATACCTACTACGGGAAGCCGCTGTACCTACTACAGCGGCTTCCCGTAGTAGGTATTTGAATTAAATTGTACCTATACAAGAGATTATGTCATCAATATTGTACCTATACAATATTGATGACATGTCTATGTAGGTAGGTAGGTACCTATGCTGTCCGTGGTGTAAGTCCTACCTACTAGATAACGGCTGACATGGTAAATAATACCACGGTAATATAATAATATATTATTACCGTGGTAATACCTACAACGAATCGGTAACCCAGGGGGGCAATGAATAGGTACAGATTTACATAGAAGCGCAGTTCTTAATGATTTCGTGAGACTGTCTCCAGTTTAGTTCGTAGTTGGCGCCGTTGGCGGCGCTGGCGTCGTTCTCCGTATCTCTTACTCTCGTAGTTAAGATACACAGGAGGAGAGGAACGTTCGTCTCTCATGCTCTCGTAGAGACAGCTGTCACAGCGCGGCTGCCACGCTGCCAAGCGGCAATTTGGGTCACAGAAAGTTTGCCTTCAGAGCGCCCATAGGAAATGCGCCTCTATGTAAATATCTGAACTCTTTGCCCAGGGTCTATCTCAATCTAGGATGATGTATATGATTCTTGGTCCTAGATCTCAATAGTCATACTGTGATGTCTCAATATAGAACCACAGATTAGCAGAAGTTATAGTACTTATAAAATGTTCTGGGTTTGTTAACTCTTCTTTCTTCGTCCAAGATGTCACATTATGGAATACGCTCCCTCTCGAAACCAGGATGGTAAACAATCGGCTCACGTTCAAACTAAAGGCTCGAGAGTTTGTTCGGAGTAAAATGGCGGAATAATATCATAATGACTGTATTTACTGACTTATATATTATAATGTATATATATTTATAATCTGCAAGTATTTATTCATATACATTTATTATATATGTATTTATATAAACTTAATACGTGTAACATACCTATATAAATATATTTATATATTTTAAATATTTATCTATAATTTAAGTAGTAATTTTCAATACTTACCTAGTAATTATTACCTAATTCCAAATAATTACTTTCTTAAAGTCACGCACCTACTATTTACTATCTCTGCATCACCCTAGGTTGACTGGTAGAGAACCACATGTTTTGTGCTGTGCAAAAAGTTAAATAAATAAAAAAAAAAATGTTTGTGTATCACTTAGACTATTATTTTATCAGTTTATTACCAGTTCTTAGATCATATTTACTGACTAAGCAAACCTGGTTGTATAATCATATCCTGTCATTCTGGTTAGTGCTAGTGGTGAAGCGACACTCTAATTTTGTATGTACTTACCTACCTATTATTTTATAAAATATACTAGCTGTTTCCCGCGGTTTCACCCGCGTCCTGAGTACTCCTGAGGGATCTTCTTCGCGTACCCGGATAATTTATAGCCTAAGTTACTCCTTGGTACGTCAGCTATCCGCCAGTGAAAGTCCCGTGAAAATCGGTCCAGCCGTTCCAGAGATTAGCGAGTACAAACAGACAGACAGACAGACAAAAATCGAATGACGATTTCGGTATATGTACCGTGTATACATCCATAATTATGCATTTAGTAAAAAGCGGTTATTATATTATTACAAACAGACACTCCAATTTTATTTATGTGTATAGACTAGATGTTTCCTGCGGTTTCACCCGCGTCCTGAGGGAACTACTTCGCGTACCCGGTTAATTTAGAGCCTAAGTTACTCCTTGGTACATCAGCTATCCGCCAGAGAAAGTCCCGTCAAAATCGGCCCAGCCGTTCCAGAGTATAGCGAGAACAAACAATCACACAGACAGACAAAAATCGAAAAATTGTCATTTCGGTATCTGTACCGTGTATACATCCATATGCATTTAGTAAAAAGCGGTTATTTTAATATTAAACACAGACACTTCAATTTTATTTATCTTATGCTAAAATATAAAGCTGATGAGTTTGTTTGTTTGTTTGTTTGAACGCGCTAATCTCAGTAGTTCCTGGTCCGATTTGAAAAATTCCTTCAGTGTTAGATAGCCCATTTATCGAGGAAGGCTACAGGTTATATAACATCGCGCTTTGAGCGACGGGAGCGGAGCAGTAGCCTTAAATAACGCGGGTGCAACCGCGGGCATCCTCTAGCTAGTGTGTATAGATTGTTAATAAATTACCTCATAAACGATTTTAAACTTTCGCGATTAGTATACATTATACAAGGTTATATATCGGGTCTTACTCGCGATAAATCATATATTTAAGGCATAAATACCTCGGTTTTTGCCAACGTTTCGGCTGACTTGCTTCAGCCGTGGTCGCGGCGGGACTGGTGAGCTCAGCGCCGTCCTTGTGTTGTGCGGGTTTTGGCACCTACCCTCACTGGATTTTTATTTTTGTTTTTAACCGCACTGTCGGTACCTCGACACACTACACTAATGACGTCTACACACTGTTGAGCTGTATCATTGCGGCGGTGTTTACACTTATTGATGACTGGATTCCAAGTTGTTGATAATCTAAATCCATCCTCCCGGTTGAAATTCTTGTGTTTTTTTTATTTCAACTGCTTCACGCACTATCCTGGAGTAATAGTGACGTTCGGTGGACAAGATCTGTGGTTGATGTAGTTCTATCCAGTGGTTTGGTCCAGACTCCAATAAATGTTCAGCTATAGCGGACTTATTTACTTGTCTATTTTTCACAGCTGCGATATGTTCCTTGAGCTTTTCCGCAATTGTTCGCTTGGTCTGTCCGATATAGGAACTACCACAACTGCAATCGACCTTGTAGACGCCAGGTGTCTGAAAAGGAATGACATCCTTTGGGTTGCGCAGATTGTGTGCTATCTTGGAAAGCGGACTATATACAGTCTTAATGGAGTATTTCTTGAGTACTTACTGTTCCAACTTTGTCCGTTACTCCTTTTAGGTCAGGCATGTAAGCCGGCACCCTGCTCACCTCAGGTTTACGGTCCCTCCTCTTCAGACGGTGTATCTCATTCTTATATCCGTTACTACTAAGTACCTCCTGAACATGTGAGAGCTCACTGCTCTGTGTTCAGGGTCACAGAGGTCATACGCCCTGTTCACTAGGGACGTCACAACGGATGCCAAGTGTCGCGGGTGATGATGCGGAAATGCGTTGAGATACCTGTCAGTGTGTGTCGGTTTTCTGTATACAGTGTGTCCCAGGGTACCATTGTCTTTAACTGTCACTTTTACGTCAAGAAAGGACAACGATCTATCCACCTCCATTTCAAATGTAAATCTGATGTTCGGATGTATGGAGTTTAATCTATGTGAGAATTGTTCTACGTCCTGCTTGTATAACAATTACTTCATGTCGCACCAGCGGGATGTCAAACTTCAGTGTGTCGCACAAGCGTGAATTCTAACCCCTCGTTTTCACCAAGAAACATGTCCAATACATGTTTTATACAAAACTTGTAGACAACATAATTATTTGTTTTATACATGTATTGAACATGTCTCAAACATTCTTTCGTTCACACTGTGTAGCCAACAAGTATCTATACAAGTATAAAACACATTTGCGTTTACACTGAAGTCTGTTACAGTTGAAAACATGTCTTATACATTGATAGCGTTCTCACCTACAAAATACAGTCGTGTTTTGGACAAGTATTGTTTATTTTATTGCAATTTCTGTATTATACAAGTATTAGACAAGTTTTAAACTTTATCCATGCTTGTTGGATAAAGTTTTTTTTTACTGCACGGTTGGCGTATAGTGCATAGATTATACAGATATACGTATAGTGGTATAAGCGGCCGCCTCATCGCTTGACATTGCGCTGAGCGTTGTGGGTTCGATTCCCACACGAGACAAAACTTTGTGTGATCTATAAATTGTGCCCGTATGTTGTAAGTTTGTAAAGTCCCCCGCGACACAAGATTTAGTCCTATTGAGGGAAGTGTATTAAAAAAAAAAAAAATAGTTTTCAACATACCGGACGAACCGCGCTTTTTACTTCGTGAAAACGAAATAAGAAGAAGAATGGAGTGGTTAAAAATACAAACTTTAGAACTCATTGAGCTTTTGCATGTACAAGAATGTCTGAGGAATTTGAAAAATAAAATATATAAAGATCGTCAGAAGAAAAAAGACGCATTGGCAGCAATTGCTTCGCAAATGTACATTGATGTCTTTTATTTTTTATTTTTTATTTATAGACTCACGCCTGTATCCCTGAAGGGGTAGGCAGAGGTGTAATACTTATTACACCCACATTTCGCCATGAATTTTAAGGTCGCCACGTAATAAGGCCCCCCCTTATTACGTGGCGACCTTAAAATTCATGGCGAAATGTGGGTGTAATAAGTATGGGGGGAACCTATTGCCGTACCGTTACCAGACTCCGTGCTGCCACTGAGAATTCGGAAAAACCCAGTTGGTAATACTTTTGCCCGACCCGGGAATCGAACCCGGGGCCTCTATTTAGCAGTCACATACGCTATCGACTGGACCACGGAGGCAGTGTTAAAGATGTTGATAAAATATAACAAACCTCAAGAACCAGTTTAATAGGGAAGTAAATAAATTAAAAACGAAGTCAGGTTCTTTCTTTTAAAATAAAACTACCTACTGCTTGAATTTGTCTCGAATTCTACAAGTTTAGCTACGACAAAAACATGAGAAGATCATAAACATGCAGACAACTACAAGTTTTCAACCAACAAGTTTCATACAAGTTTTATATACATGTTTACAACAAGTTACATACAAGTTTTCTATACATGTCTACAACAAGTTGCATACAAGTTTTGTATAAGGTACAACAAGTTTTATACATGTGTATAGTTTTGTATACAACATGTTTTATACATGTATATGAGAAAAGAAAACATTGTCAAAAACTTGTTAAATACATGTATTATACCTTGGTGAAAACGCGGGGTAAGTATGATCGTAGTATATCTGTATAATCTATGATTCGCACCAGCTGTTTTGTCGCACAAGCCGCAATTCCATTTGCCGAACCCACGCTCACCCTAAATTGCATAAGTTAAAGGCAGAGAGTTTTTCGGTAACCACCTTATAAAAGGGAGGGATAGAGGCTCTTTAATCGCACGATGTTATTCAATTCTCAGAAGATGTTGACGTGATGAGCGTTCTGACTTCTGACACTGAAAATTTAGGTACCTACGCCTACTTGACTGGCTAATATGTATACCTACATCCTCGTAGCGTTATCCCAGTTAGAACCCAGGGTTCGCTTTCAAGTCCAACCGGATTTGACTAAATATATATTTTCCAGGTTTATTCCCATGCAGTAACACCCTTAAGTGTAACATTGTTACTCGTTGGGATTTTTTTTCCCAACGAGTAACATGTGTTACTCGTTGGGAAGTAAAATTTAAAAAAAAATTAAAATTTTTCCCAACGAGTAACACCCTCAGAATATGTGTTACTGGAAATTCCCAACGAGTAACAGTGTTACACTTTAGGGTGTTACTGGATGGGAATAAACCTTTTTCCACAGAATGACTGCCTGTCTGACCTCCGCAACCCAAACGGTTAGTTAGGTATATTCTATGATTTAGACTTCCTATAACGACTGCCTGATGCCCCGGTCACTTCATGACAGCCGGGATCGACGGCTTAACGTGCTCTCCGAGGCACATGGCAAGCGATGATTGCCTCATATGTAAGTAAGTATAGGTATAATTCCAAAAAACTATTTACAATTGAGGTAAAGAAACCAATCATGGACAGTTTAAGAATGAAAATTGAGTTTATTTGCCTTTATTGTTCGTATTTATTTGGTATTGCAAGATCAAGTAATATTCGTAAATAAAACATGCTTCCTGCGATCTATTTATTAGGCACATTATGACACAGCAAAGTATACTTATGAGATACAAAATAAAAACAAAACCCCTCATAGAGACCAATAATGGACACCCATTTATGAACAGTATCTAGTCTTGGACATCTAGTGTTTGACACTCATAAAAGTATCTACCTATTGACTCTGGCCTTCGTCAGATTTTGAGCCGTTCTTTGTGCCACTTCTGGATGACGATTCTTAGATGAACTGAACCATTTTTTATCTGGGCGATTAGTTATTTGCGAAAGAGCAGTTTTCTACATTTTTCTCCAAAATTAAGGTAGAAAATCTACAAGAGAAAGATGTGAAAGATGAGTATAAACGAAGATTGATAGCAAAATTTGAGAGGTTCGATTGCATAAATGATATGGAAGAATTATGGCAGGCCTTTAAAGAAGAGGTAGTATGTGTAGCGTCTGAAGTATGTGGTGTGATCAAGAGAAGGAAAATACGAAAGGTTAAGAATACATGGTGGGACAAGGATGTACAATCAGCAGTGTCAGAGAAGAAGAAAGCTTGGTCAGATTGGTTGGCTGCCAGAGCAAATGAAAGAATGGGAAAAGCAACGAGTGTAGACATAGATGAAGCAAGAAAGGAGTTTGTTAGGTCAAAAAGAATAGTGAAAGCAATGGTTAAAAGGAAAAAAGAGGAAAAGAAAGATGAGTTTGATAGCAGATTATCTAACGATTTCCAGAGAAACATTAAGTTTTTCTGGAAATCCGTTCGTGCAGTTCGAGGAAGAACTCAATCCTCGGAACACACATCCATCAGAGACGAGAATGGAAAGATAGTAAATGATGAATCTTGCGTGCTAAAAAGATGGAAAGAGTATTTTGAAAGTTTATTTGAAAGGTCGGCGATAGAGACACCGATAGCTGAAATGAATGGTAACGATAGCAATGATGAAAGCGTTATTGGCGTGGATGAGGTCGTGAAGGCACTGGGAAGTATGAAAGTAGGTAAGGCTGCAGGATATGATAGGATTACAGTCGAAATGCTGAAGGCTGGACAGGGCGTCATAGTTGGTCAGTTGCAGCGGTTATGTAACTTGTGCTGGACCACCGGCCGAGTACCTAATGACTGGGCCACAGCTGTAGTTGTGCCTCTTTATAAAGGAAAAGGCTCGCAACAAGATTGCAAAAACTATAGAGGCATTAGCCTTCTCAGCATTGTTGGCAAATTGTATGCAAAGGTACTTATTGAAAGAGTTATGGAAGTAACCGACAAGAAAATATGGGATGTACAAGCGGGATTCCGAAAGGGTATGGGATGCACGGATCTGGTTTTTTCCTTGCGAAGCATAGCCGAAAAGTTTTTGGCCAAAGGTCAAAAGGTCAATTGCGCATTCGTCGATTTGGAAAAGGCTTACGATAAAGTGGTGAGGAATGAAATGTGGTCGGTGCTGTCAATGAATGGGGTGGACAGCAGCCTCATTCGAGCTCTGAAATCCCTTTATGAGGATTCTAGAGCTTGTGTGAGGATAAACGGGGCATACACTGACTGGTTTACCATCGAGAAAGGTGTTAGACAGTAATGTGTAGCGTCGCCGTGGCTGTTTAACCTCTTCATGGACAGTTGTTTGCAAGATTTAAAACATAGTGACTGCGGATTAAGGATGAATGGGTTACTCGTCAAATGCCTCCTTTATGCTGATGATCAGGTAATACTTGCATCTTCAGCGGAGGAGTTGCAGGAGATGGTAGCAATCATGCATGGTGCGTTAGAGAGGAAAGGAATGAAAGTGAATGTAAGTAAAACGAAAGTTATGGTTTTTGAAAAGGAGGAATGCGTTACGGCTTGTAATGTTTTGATTGATGGACAGCGAGTGGAACAAGTGAATGAGTTTGTTTACTTAGGTACGTTGTTTACAAGAGATGGTAAGAATGAAGAAGATATTGAAAGGAGAGTTAATGCAGGTAATAGTGTGAATGGAGCTCTGAAAGCGTTTATGAACAGTCAAAACGTGTCCAAAAAGGCACGTTTGGCTGCACATAGAGGCGTGTTAGTGCCTACCCTTATGTATGGTAGTGAAAGTTGGGTATGGCAGAAGAGATTTGAAAGTAAAATAAATGCTGTAGAAATGAGAGCACTGAGAAGTATGTGTGGAGTGTCTTTGACCGACAGAGTAAAGAATTGTGTGATACGAGAGTGGTGTGGGGTAAAAGAAGATGTAGTGACAAGCATTGAGAAAGGCATGTTAAGATGGTTTGGGCACATGGAGAGGATGGATGACGATAGACTGACAAAGAAGATATATAAGGCAAGTGTGAATGGAACAGGACAAAGGGAAAGACCTAGGCGGACGTTCTCTGACCAGATTGGAGACATCCTGAAAAAAGGACAAGTCAGAAGTACCCTTAACAGAAGAGCATGCATGAGAAACTTGATGGGAGTGAGTGAAGCAAGTGAGGTATGTCAGGATCGTTGCAAATGGCGTTCCGTAGTCTCTGCCTACCCCTCCGGGAAACAGGCGTGAGTCTATGTATGTATGTTCTCCAAAATCTTTTGTTACTGGAAAATGGTTTTCAGCCATGTATAAAACTCCGATGTTATATCTCCGAAACTCTTCACCGCTGCGCTGGAAGATGTTTTCAAGCTTCTGGACTGCGAAGGACTCGGCATCAACATCAACGGCGAGCACATCACTCACCTCCAATTTGCTGATGATATCGTAGTCGTGGCTGAGACCATGGAGGACCTCAGCACAATGCTCGATGGCCTCTGTAGAGTCTTCCAACAAGTAGGTCTTAAGATGAACATGGACAAGACGAAAATCATGTCTAAAAGCCATGTTGTACCTGCTCCTATTCAGGTTGCGAACTCTACACTCGAAGTTGTCGACAAGTAGGTACCTATACTTGGGACAAATGATCCAATTGGGTAGGTCCAATTTCGACAAAGAGATTATTCGTCGAATCCAACTCGATTGGGCGGCGTTCGGGAAGTTGCGTCCGATATCCCGCAGTGTCACAAGAGTAGACTTTGACCAGTGTGTTGCCAGTGGTGATCTACGGCGTGGAGACGTGGTCGCTAAACAACTTGGTTATTTAACATACGTACTAGGCTGGTGACTAGAATGGGCCCTATCTGAAAGCTCAGGGTCACTCAGAGCGCGATGGGGAGAGCTATACTCGGTGTTTCCCTGCGAGATCGAATCAGAAATGAGGAGATCCGCAGGAGAACCAAAGTCACCGACATAGCTCTCCGGATAGCCAGGCGGAAGTGGCAATGGGCAGGGCACATAGCTCGAAGAACGGATGGCCATTGGGGCAGGCGGGTTCTGGAGTGGGGGCCACGTACCGGTCGACGCAGCAGGGGTAGGCCCCTCGCAAAGTGGAACGACGATCTGGCTAATATCGCGGGAAGCGGTTGGATGCGAGCGGCTTAAAATCGGTCTGTGTGGAGAACCTTGGGGAAGGCCTATGTCCAGCAGTGGACGTCTTTAGGCTGGTATGATGGTAAAACCCATTTGACCAATATTTTTTCTTCTTCTTGGGACAGCACTGTAGAAGGTCCAAAGCTACAATCAAGTGGGCATATCCCCGTAATTTTATCCCGCAAAGTAAGTCTAGGCACACCGTATTTAGTAGCCGCTACAGACATCTTTTCTCCTCTTTGTACTTCAGCAATTGCTCTGTCCATTTGATCCTAACTATAATTCCGTTTGGATGTCATATTACCTGCCACAATAAAATAACAGTTGGTGATGAAGTCTCAGTCATGAACACCCAATCTTGGACAGTGCTGTCCATCATTGGGTATGAATGTTGTAATTATAAATTTGTAAGATTTTAAGAATAGTCTTAATTTACATAGCTGGAAAAAAACAAAATTATAGCAGACTTAAACAAATCTAGTGATGGACAGAAGTGTCCATGATTGGGTAAAGACACAATTAAGTTTCCAATCATAAACACAAACAAAAAAACAAATGATATTAGCGTATAGAGGTTAGACAATCAGGTTATGTGCAATTATAATTCAAATATCAATGGTAAATCATTAAATAAATTGTCAAGCGTTCACAATATAAAGAAAAATTTAAAAAAATCCACGAAATTAACCCACCCGCATTAGGATTCTTCTAACAAAAACTGATAATTTTGTATTTCTTTCACCTGCACTCACTCGACCGTAGATGTTAACAAAACAACATGGCTGTTAAATGTCAAACTGACATAATGTTGTTCGGATATCCGTATAGTTTGCACTAAATGTTGCCATATTTATAAAAATGTTTCGATTTAGTTCTATTTTGAAATTATGTTTGAAAATGTCCATTATTGGTGCAGTGTCCAAGACCGGTTCCGTTCTTGGAGTTTTTATGGTCCTAGAATAGGCTAGGCCTGTATCTTGGGCGTCATCATGTGTATGATCCGTTTTTAAAATATCGATTGATGAGAATTTAGTTTATTTATAGAATAGTGATAAATATGTTCCTACGCGACGTTAATACAGGTAGGTATCACGAATTTATATCTCTATTTTTAGGGATTATCTGATCCCTGCCAGTATTTATCTGTAGGAATAAATCCGTATACAGCCGCTTTGAGTTAAAACATTCGTCGTGATTCCTTTTTCAGCTTGAAAACGGGTGCTAAATTTTCATTTCTCTTAAGAGGGTATTCTTCCAATGAAAATATACGAGCAACGTATGCCATTATACTTGCCTACCAGCGGGTGGGGATTGGGTAGGACCTACTTACATGAATTGAATATTTTCGGCCATAGAAAAAGAACCTTTGAATTGTATTTAATACGATGATGTTGTTAGTGTTACTTAAGTGCACATTTTTTGCACCCAACGATTTTTGAATTTTAATGGTAGGCATTGTTTCTAAGAAAACCATTTCTAAGAACTTGAGGACTTTTATTTTCTTTTGATTTCCGTTCTGTATTGTATATTACTAGGCAGGGTACATAATTGTATGTGCATAATGTGTACCTAATGTACCTATATTACTCACTTGGGTAATACGACATTCGAAGAATCGAAGAAATGTGCGTTCTTACGAAGTTCTTTTTAACGACATTTACTTACTACTAACCGCCATTGACATCATAGCAGTTAGTTGTAAATGTTGTTTTTCGGAATATCCATTCAAGTTTGCCGGTGAAGTGACCGTTAGGTAATATAAATAACATATAATATATATAGAATAGTAGGCACCTACGCCATTTCTAGAACAAGATAAGCTGAATACTTTTAACTTTCGCGACTTGTACTGACATAATAATAGGTAGGTAGGTACCTACTATTTTATCGGACATGCAAGAGTCATTTCGTCACCATGACTGTAGTAGGTTGGTACGTAGGTACTTTCTTAAACCAAACCAAAAATTCGAGTCAAAAATAAAGTAAGTAGGTATATTATCTTTATTCAACACTACTAGATATACAATAAAAGTACGTCAATAAAGACCTTTGCTGTATCTACTTAAATAAATACACGAAATTTGCGTAACTTTACATAAGTAGGTAAAGTTTCGCAAATTGTGTGCATTTAAGTTCCTCCAACTTAAATGCACACAATTTGCGAAACTTGGAGGTTGGGTACCTACAGGTACCTAGATATCTACCTGTAGGTACCCACCTTCCAATGAAAAGAAGTCCATAGTAATTACTTTTTAAGCGAAGGTAGGTAGTTATTAGGTAAGGATATTTTACTATTTTAATTTAAACAAAATGTGCCTAAACGGTTAACCAATCTGGTCAGGAATAACATAACTTATCTACCTAATACCTTTAAACGACCTATTCCAGTATATTTAATTTAATTCAATATACCTACATAATTATGTAATCTAAATCCCGGAAACGGCTTCAACAATTTTTATGAAATTTAGTAAGTAGTAGTAGAGTTTTGGGGCGATAAATTGTTCTTTATATCGATATCGATCGATCTAGAGTCTTCGATGGAGTCTGGCATCGTGCGCTTCTTTCCAAGCTTCCCGCTTACGGCTTGCCAGCCCGATTGTGCAACTGGGTTGTTGGCTTCCTGCATGAACGACGTGTTCGAGTTATTTGCGAAGGTCAAAATTCAAAGTTAATGCAGGTAAATGCTGGTGTGCCCCAGGGATCTGTCTTATCGCACACACTTTTTCTTCTGCACAGTGGCGTAGCGTGGGTTTTCGCCGCCCGGGGCCGGTCAGAAATTTGCCGACCTTCTTTTAGGTACCCCAGTACATCTGCCAGAAGTATAACGTTTTTTGGTTGTAGGTAGGTATGTTTATATGTTCATAAGTTTGGCTTTGCACCCCAAACGGCTTGATGGATTTAAACAATATAGATGTCATTTGATTCGTCTCAATTGTAATATTATAAAGCATAGGGTACCTATACTATTTTAAGGAAGAAAACTGGCAGCTCTCAACGCTATTTATGTTTCGCGCAGGGCAGCAAGCCTTTTTCGGCTACAATACAGTATGTATAGCCTAGTGTAGGTCTCGACGGCTTGTAGGATTTTCTTGTCTCCTCTCTTTTCTTGTAGGAATTTGGATGGCTTATAATCAATTAAAAACATAGTTCTTTCATCACCAAGTGCTTTGTGTTACTTTTACATTATTTTACGGGATATGATATGCCCCATATCTTTGTAGAAATTTTGGTATAACAACATTTCCCGAAGGAAAACTTAAAGTAATACTAATGAAATCCCTATGGTTCCGCCTGGGCCTAGCCCTGGTCGAGAGCCGGGATGTCTTCGGTGTAGTAGCTTGTCACTGAGGCTCTGTGGTCGTCAGGACTAGGTCCAATCAGTCTGTCTATGCGCGAGTTATTCAAGTGTGAATAAAAACTTTCAACCTCCTCGATAATCTCGAACTTTGAGTTAAGGGTGCGGCCATCTGCATTCTTCATTTCGTTAGATCAGGCCGCCTCAACCGCAGAGCGAAGACTTGTGATCCCCGGTTTTCTTCGATCACGGCCTCCATGGTGCGGGTGTTAGAGTGTCGAAAACTAATGCGACGTGACCGCATTAGCTTTTATATTTGTTGCTGGCCCTTTCATCCGGCCAAGACAGCGCGCTCCTGCTTCGAGGAAAAGAAACATTTGACCCTGTGATTCTTGTGAATTTATTTTCGTTGCATCCTAGTTTATGCCCCATGCCGTAGGCTCCGATTTTCGTTTCACTGCGTCGTTCTTCCACTTTGGCATTGAAGTCTCTCATGACGAAAATGTACTGAGCTTTAGTCGTACTCAGTATTGCCTTAGCAATGCCCTCGTACATGGCCTCAACTGTCTCGTCAGGGTGAGTTGAGGTCGGCGCACATACCTGTATCACCTTTAGGCAGCACCTACTGTTGAGTTTTAGTACGAGATACGCTACCTGGGTCGATACACTACCAACTTCCACAACCTTGTTGACAAGTTTCCTCGTGACCACGAAACACTACCTCAAGAGAGTAGATCGCCTTCCTGAAGGTAGAGCAAGGCACAAGTGAATCTGGTGTTACCATATTCTCCCCGTCTCGAACTTCTGATGACTCCAGTAAGTGGCATACTCTTTTTTTTACAGTAGTAGATGGCAAACGAGCAGACGGATCGCCTGATGGTAAGCAATTATCGCCGCCCATGGACACAAGCAACACCAAGAGTCACAAGTGCGTTGCCGCCCCTTGGGGTTAGGAAAAGGGATAGGATGAAGAGTGGAATGAGGACGAAGGAATAGGGGATAGGGCCTCCAGCAGTCTCACTCACCGACCAAAACGCAAGAGTTTATATACTGTTACTTTAGGTCGATTTTCTGTGGGAGGGTGGTACTTCCCCGGTCGAGCCGGCCCATTCATGCTGAAATCAGCAAGGCTCTACTACCATTTTACTAACATTTTATAATACTTAATTCTACCTTGCCCCGGAGAGGTTTCTGTTTATTTAGTCGAAGATTGCGTTCGTTGTAGGACGCCAGGTATATTTAAAATTGGTAGCCTGCCGTAACTCGTGATCTTATAGACCCCATGCATCGCCGGAATAACATAGCTGCCGGAAACTGGAGGCCTTATTTTATGGCAATTAAATGAGGAGGGATAGTCCATATCAGTCCGTTGTCGGTGATAAAAACCAAACAATTTAAAATAAGATGTAAATTGATATTCACATCAAGCATCTTTAAAATCACTTTATGCTCCACTTGGATGTTACAAAGTCGGAATAAAATTATGACGCTTTGGAATGGCTGGTCTCCCCGTCTAAGTAAATAAGATGGCCTGACTCTAGGTAGATGGTATTCTCTTCTGAACATTGACCTAGAACTTGTACCGTTGTATGGTCGTGTGCTTCATGAAGGGCGCAGGGCGTAGCTGCTCACTCCGGTGACGTTGCTGCCCGTCACCGGTTTATGGTATTTACCGACTCCTTATTTTCGCAAAAAAAGTAGTTGAGAGGAGAAATCTGTAAGTTTATGGACAAAACTCGCGTCTCGTCGCGTTTGTAATATGCGAAACAATCGGCTTTGATTTTAACGCAAATATCATAAATATTGGAGTCAAAGTTCAAATAGCGTATAGTTAAGCCGCAGGTGAGACTGCTATAATATATGCTGCTGTATTGTAAGGAAGCCTATGCAACTATAAAGATTATGTTGTATTTTGAAGCAAATCAAAAATAATTTCAATGGTTAAAGCTCGCACTTTATCTGGCACGCGGCGCCCCTATTGCCCTGGTGCCTGTGTGCGTCAGTACGCCATGGCAATAGGGGCGGCACACATCGCACTCAGGGCGGCTCGGCCCTGATATATGGATTATTAAATTAATCATAACAGGCTCGCAGATCATCGGCATATTAAAACCTATTTAAAAATTAATAAACCAAGACTGCGGACACAAGCAAGTCTTCACGTAATGTACATATTTTGTTTTCAATTACTGTTCCTTCTACGGCGCCCGCGCCAACGCGATTTCCTACTGGGATCGTGTCAAAGCGCGCACCAAGTATTTTCAAGTTGCATTTTTATATTTAAAATTTTGGGGCGTCATTTTCCGCCCCCTTAAATGTGCCGCCCGGGGCCATGGCCCCCCCGGCCCCCCCTACGCTACGCCACTGCTTCTGCATATCAATGATATGCTCACTTTTAGGAGCATACATTGCTATGCAGATGACAGTACCGTGCATGGCGGTATCTCGGCCATCCTGCGGCTAAGCAGGCCGACATTGAGGAAAATAGGCGAAAACTGGTCGCTGAGCTTGACCAGGTTTTGAACAGCATCTTGAATTGGGTGCTAAAAACATGGTCAAGTTCAACGCCAAGAAGACACAGGTGTGCGCAATTTCAGCAAAGTTATCTCCATTCCTTCCCCAAACTTCTCTTCTGGACACTCCACTACCGATACAGGACAGTCTAAATATACTTGGTTTGTTTGTATTTCGTGTGAGTGTGTGGCCAACTCTAAAGTTGGAGTTTTTAGACCGCCCCAAGGCCTCCGACATGGCCTAACGATTCTTATCCTAAGACAAGAACCGGGACCAACAGCTTTGCGTGCCCTCCGAAGCACGGTAGCGCTCTGATGTAAATGCCACACTTGATCACCCATCCAAGTGGCGACCTGTGTAAGCGTTGCTTAACTTTGCCGATCTGTTACGATCAGCAAGCCAAGATTTAATGACACCCACGATGTAGTTTCTGTGGTTGAGATTGCGGCGTATGTCAATATGCTTGGTATGGACATACGCCGCAATCTCAACCAGAGAAACTACATCGAGGGTGTCATTTCTCGAAAACTCGGAGTCGTGAACAACGTGAGGAGGTTTTTCACGCCGGAGCAGCTGTGTCTATTATACAAGACTCAGGTTCACTCCTGCGTGGAATACCGCTCTCATCTCTGGAACGGCTCCGCTCAGTACCTGCTAGATGCCCTTGATACGTTGCAGCGGCGTGCTGTCCGTATCATAGGTGACCTTGAGGCTACTAAGACCCTTGAATCTCTGCAATTACGCAGGGATGTAGCCTCAATGGCTATCTTTTACCGATTGTATCACGGTGAGTGTTCAGAAGAACTCTTTTAACTCATCCCACCCTCTCCTTTCCTATCCCGAACAACACGTGCCGGGTTAAGGTGCCACGCTTACACGGTAGAACAGATACCGTCACGTACGAAAAGGTTCGGTACATCTTATCTTTGCCGTACCATAAAGATGTGGAACTTACTGCCAGCTCACGTGTTTCCTTCCTCCCTTGATCCTGGGTCCTTTAAGCGGGGCGTGAAAAAGCATCTCTCAAGGCCGTTAAAGTGAGGGCCGCCATGTCACATTGCTTAACCAGCAATTGGGCATGGTGGCCTTCACAATAGGACTTCACTGTCAGCTTACCATCAGGCAGCGTGAAGTCAATTTGACAGGTTTGTTTTAATAAAATAAAAAATTATCGAAGTCATCCAGGTACCTACTGTTTTATTTAGAAACTACCTAAGGGAATGAAAACACAGAACGTCTGTCTTTAAACATTTAATTAAATCTAAGTGTTTCTTAAGCTAATGGCAAACCCTCTATTTTACAATTTTATTGATCTACTTTGCATTTCGCGACAAGTTATTTAGGAATTTCAATTCAACAGAATAAAAGCGAACATTTCAGAGCAGTCCATGGTTCAATTATATTTTAGAAGGGTAAAATAATATTACATCTAATGTCTTCAATCTTATTTGAAATTCGGTAAGCGTCTGAAGTTTCCGTAGCCGCCGTTGTATGCAAAGTTCTTGGTACTTTTGTCGTCGGCTTGTAATTGTGATAGCAGCAGTGGCCAACCTTTGTCACTATCTTGAATGTTTGGGTTCGCTTCCATTTGTTGTCGTATCTTCGCAGCTTTCGCCACAACTTCGGCGTTCAACATGTTCTCCAAATACCGCAGTTTGTGTGGCAAAACTATCTTGCATTGCTGTAAAGTGAAAATGGATTATGTGATTATGTAGGAAGGGATGTTTGACGGTATGACCGGAGAGTTCTAGAATTGTTATATACCACATTTAAATATAGGTACGAGCTTTATTTCTGTACTTGTCTTTATTCTGAACACAACAGGTATAGCGCTATTATTTGCTTGACCCTGTGGATTTATTCCATCGAAACTAAATTTATACAAATTTTCGTGAATGCTATCTTTTCATTTCGTATTTTAAACAAGGTGGGTCATGCCCAAGGTCGTCATGTTAAGTGACAGGGATATTATTATGCAATTATTATATTTATACTGTGTCTTTAACTCCATATAATTAGGTAGGTACCTTTATCTTTGGCAACAACCTGTAATTTTGGTTTATAAAGTTGATGACCTCTATGGAAAAAGTGCCAGGACGTGGTATCGGGTGTGTAAAGACATCCTACACTCAGTCATAGTGGGATGCACCGACACAGATGTAGAGACTTTGTGATGAGATGGATCAAATGGATAGTAGGTACCTACACACCACTGATGACAACCGATGTCCTTGTGTATACTACACAATATGTCAATTAAACTCTATTGTAGGCACAATATAGTTTAATTTACATATTGTAAAGTTTAATATAGGCATATTGAGAAGTAAGATCTGCCCAAAAGTCGCAAAATTATTTTCCATTAGTACATAGCGCTCAACATTTGTGCCGCAACCAGCTTTAATTGGCCCGACAGCTTGACACACATCACTTCCAGTCAATTCTACTGAATAATTTATTTAAAACTAGCTTTTGCCCGCGGCTTTGCGCGCGTAAAATTCGGGGTGAGGAACACATATCTACTTTTAGTCTCAAGTTGTGTGAAGACACTCCTGATTATTCTAAAGAGTCAGAAGCTCTATAGGGCACAAAGTAACTCGGTCAGTATCCATGACACATGTCAAAGCCGTGTTTCAATACATGTCCAATATATATCTATAAACACTTTCGCATTTATAATTTTAGTAAGTAGAGAAAATCGTTTCAGCCGTTTGAGCGTAGTATATAATTATTAGTTTAGATATGTGAACAATGTAATCACCGTGCACAATATGACAATATGTATGATGTAACAATACTGACAGATAGCACATAGCACATACGCAGCACTCAATTGTTCGCGCATGCGTTCTTACTTGCAAGAGGAAAATTTCTGCCGTACAAACTTCTATCCTCCCTACAATCCCTCCCAGTTTAATTTTTGCAACTTATGGTAGCCTATGTCCGTCTCCGTGGTCTAATATATCTCTATATTAAATTTCAACAAAATCGGTTCAGCCGTTTTCGCGTCAAAACGGAACATACATACACACATACATACACAGTTTCGAATTTATAATATTACTAGCTTTTGCCCGCAGCTTCGCGCGCGTCAAATTCGGGGTAACACATATCTACTTTCAGTCTCAAGTTGTGTGAAGACACTCCTGATTATTCTAGAGAGTCAGAAGCGCTATAGGGTACAAAGTAGCTCGGTCAGTATTCATGACAGTATATACCTACCATTTTATCTACCGAAAGGAACATACTAACATCGCCTTGCATACAGTCAAATGCCAGTCATGTTCCAATACATGTCCAATATATATCTATAAACACTTCCGCATTTGTAATATAAGTAGAGAAAATCGTTTCAGTCGTTTAAGCGTTGTATATAATTCTTAGTTTGTATATGCGAACAATGTAATCACCGTGCACAATATGACATTATTTATGATGTGTCAGAACTGACAGATATACGCACATGCGCACTCAATTATTATAGCACATGCGTTCTTACTTCCAAGAGGTAAATTTATGCCGCACAAACTTCAAGCCCTACAATCCCTCCCAGTTTAATTTTTGCATCTTATGGTAGCCTATGTCCGTCTCCATGGTCCAGTATATCTCTATATCAAATTTTAACAAAATCGGTTCAGCCGTTTTAGCGTGAAAACGGAACATACATACATACACACTTTCGAATTTATAATATTACTAGCTTTTGCCCGCCGCTTCGCGCGCGTTAAATTTGGGGTAACACAAACATACTTTCAGTCTCAAGATGTGTGAAGACACTCCTGATTATTCTAAAGACTTCAGAAACTCTATGGGGTACAAAGTAACTCGGTCAGTATCCATGACAGTACAGCTACCGTTATCTTCTGAAAGGTAGGTACATAATATTAATAACATCACCTTGCATACAGTCAAATGTCAAAGCCATGTTCTAATACATGTACAATATATCTCTATAAACATTTTCGCATGTTTTATATTAGTAGGGAAAATCGTTTCAGGCGTTTAAATTTACTATATAATTATTAGTTTATATATGCGAACAATTTTATGTAATAGGTCGGGGCAAAAGTATTTTAGTATTTCGAATACAGTATTATTAGTAATCAAACCTCTTTGGCTGTACTGAATGTAACTGGCTGGTTTTTCAACGTGCACAATATGACATTATGTATGACGTGACAGTACTGACAGATATGTTAGCACATGCGCAACACTCAATTTTTAGCGCATGCGTTCTTACTTCCAAGAGGTAAATTTGTGCCGTACAAACTTCTACCCTCCCTACCATCCCTCCCAGTTTAATTTTTGCAACTTATGGTAGCCTATGTCCGTCCCCATGGTCCAATATATCTCTATATTAAATTTCAACAAAATCAGTTCAGCCGTTTTAACGTGAAAACGGAACATACATACATACATACATACATACACACTTTCAAATTTATAATATTAGTAAGGATAAGGGACTTATTTCGGTAATGGTTAATTAAGGACTCTATTGTAAGGGATGGGTAAGCTACCTTCTCAATTAACTGAAGTCTTTCTTTGAAGTTTTAAGAAGAGAGTAATGGCAATAACTCAAAATATTCATAAGTTTAAAGCTTCTTATACGTAACAAAAATATACAGATGCGTGATAGAATTCCAAATCCAGGTAGGTGCAAAACGGCTGGAAATTAATTCGAATATAATTAAAAATTAAGTACCTACCCCTTAAAAATATAGAGACAAGAGAGAGAAAATATTTTGTAGGAACTTAATGATAGAATTTATTATTCATGTCAACTAGACCTTGATTTGAGATAAAGATCGGCTACATCGATAGATAACTTTTATCACCCAGATCCAATAATGTGCCGTCTTACAAACATAACAAAAGGCCCACCGAAAAATTAAACTTAGATCCTTAATACGATCATGTTGTTACCAGCTCTCTAATGTCCCATACAATTGGAATGACTTTTACAAATTGGATTTGACCTCTTAAAACGAATAACGAATCCTAAACTTTATTTTATTACGGCAACCACTTTATATCTGTGTTAACAAGTTCAGTTTGCTACGTTTTATTTTACCTATACTAAAAGAAAGCTTTCGAAGTACCTACTTATTTGTTATGGACTAGACTTTGACCGTGTCTTCTCTCGCGAAAGTGACGGTTGTTGTATTTTGTGTGAAGAAGTAGATAACAAGCACCCGTACATCAATTTATCCATCCGCATCAACTTTCGCATCGATAATAGTTGTAACATTTAGGCTGGATGGTCAGGATTATGGTGAGGGTGGCAGGTATTATTCTCTATAACGAGTAGGTACAATTGGTAAAATTAAGGGAAGCGCAGATCATAGGTGCTTTGATTACTTATTCGTTTTAAGCCTAATCCTCAGCATGCTTGAACCATTTTACCAAACACTCATACTATTTTATTATCCGGTTGTAACGTTATGACACACGGTAAATAAATATATAAACTCTCATACCAATGGCCCGATTCTTGTAGATTTGTTGATTGATGTTATAATTATATTCTACAGTCTACCCGCATACTGTGGTAAATCCATAGATGTACTTAATAGTATAATTATGGAGACTATTACGTCAAATCCATGGATAGATAGAATATTGGAAGTGGGCGATAGTATGTGTCTCATGCGATTTTAATTTAAAGTCTCTACCATGCACGTCGAACCCTGTCTGCGTGCGTCTTAGCCTCCCAAAGGGCCGGGTATTGTTCGACGCATATTAGAAAATTCTTATAAAAAATAAAATAATAATAATGTTTATTTTAATAATATCAGGCATAATATATAAGGCACAAATCAATCACATTTACCATTGGCCCTAAACTTAACCTTAGTCAGAAAATGTCAACTACAACAGTACAAAAGGCCCTCATACTTTTAAGTAATAATTCCCTAAAGATCTGCTTGGTTTCCCGTTCGGCATCAAAACCAGTTATTTCTGCGATATTAATCCTCTGCCATCACTTCACTTCGCTGCACTTGAGCTCGATAACCGCCATTTTTCACATTTTCTCTTTTCAATTATTCGCGTATTACAAAGATAAACGATATTGTGTGAAAGAAAACTCTTTTATTATTTTATACTTTTGCACGACAGCTACCGGCTATCAGATTAACCAAGACAGCTAATACTAGCATTGTGTAGGTGTACCTACGTAAGTCGGCATTGCTAGCCAATCTTCATTCGCGCGCTGCTCTCATTAGCAAAAAGTAGAATAAGGTGCAGCTATTTATTTATTTAAGATTTACCAAAAGTTGTTACAGATTTATTTAAAATAGATTACAATTGTTTTGGGCCATACAAATAACTGGACAACCAATTATAGGCCAACCAGAGCAATAGTAGCTTCCATTTTGCCTACATCCAAGCATTCCGAACTGTACACGTAGGTATCATATAACGGGTCTACATCGCCTATGTCGAGCATATATCGTAGACGTCACTGCAGGATTCCAGAGCCGATACCCTGGGGCAAATGTAAGGCTTTTTTAACCTTTATTTTCAAATAATTACCTACTCTATCGGTATAGGATGGCAAATGCTCTGCACTCAAGCAATTTCAAAACCTAAGGACTTCCCTTAAAAGTACCTACTTGTGCGTACGAAATTTTCATATTTACGTAGCAACGTAAATATGAGAATTTCGTACACAACAATGATTGCGATTCAAACTACCGTAAACAACCAGCCACCGTTAGACTTTGGTGAAATATCCGTTTTACTGTTTCGTCAATAGAATCGATTGATAAGTTAAGATTCTCGATCGATTGATAAGAAAAATCATACAGTCTAATTGACTGTATAATTTTTCTTATCAATCGAATGCAATGTGACGCTTATGAATTGGATTGTCAATATGACAAACTAAACCCGCTTGCTTTACCTTCACAAAATTATTAGTATCGAGAGGGCTTGTATGAATTATTAATTGTATGAATTTAAGTTATAGTTACTATACATTTTAATCTCTACAACCGAATCCTAGGTGTCGCAAAGGTATATATTTTGCATTTGACTTACTCAGTGCCGATCACGACAGTCAGTTCACTTGCGTAGAATGAAGAGGTATTATTGCAAAATTACTTCTACTGTCTCGCTCACACAGTACCTACACTCAAGGCCCCATGCATATGCATTAGAGAAAGCCTCACCCTATTAAGCCTGCTTCAGTTGGATGACGCACCAGTATTGGAATAGACTTAATTTGTATAGTGGTTTATCTCGCTTAGATAATTTGAATATCGCATCGGTCGTATTAATTTAAAATTGAATATGTTGTTGTAACCACAAGACAGCGATAAATTATGAGAAAATGTTAACTCATTGTACAGTTTTAATCTTGGCGCAAAATTGTGTTTCTCTAATCCTTGATTACGTCAATATTTCCGTACAATACATTGGCTGACAAACAAACGGACAATAATTTCAAAAATAAATTTTTTGATCTCTTAATCAATATTACGGTACCTTTTTAATTGAAGTATGTATAATAGTCGGTGAGCAGACAAGAGCTATCATAGTACAAACATGTACTCGTGGTATATGTAGCTATCTTCCCTGGCGAACTACAAAGCCTAACCCTACGCACTTCAACTAGATCTAAAGTACGTTCTATTAATTGGACAGTAGAATTGTATTATCTTATCTGATAGGTACCTTATCTAGCAAAATAATTGGGATGGAGGTTAACCTCCATCACAACCTCCATCCTTATCTCTTATTAATAAGAGATAAGGATTTAAAGAATAGGTACTGCGCCTGATATGAGCACGACTATATTCTTGTTCGGCCTTAAGTTGACTTCTATATGCTCGTTTTTATACCTAATAGAATCGCTAAAGCTCACCTAATTTTATTTTGCAAAATAAGTTTTATTGGAGTCCAATTAAGATTTTATGTCAAAACTGGAAAAATCTGTGGCAAAGGAAAAACATCTTATCTTTTCCTATAAAAACAGAACAAACTTCTATGAATATCTCTCCACTACTGAAAATCAGTTCTACACCTTAGAAATTATTATAGATAATACATGTTTCTAACAGTCTATAAGCTTCTCTATACACCATCTTCAATTTCATTGAAGCTTGGTCGAAGGTTTATATTATATTACGGCGTCCTAAACGCCCGGACTTACGGTAGATAGATATCTCGTTGTCGCGCTGCCATTATCTTGGTGATCATGATTTCCTCACAGAAGGAACATTGGAACACCGCTGTCTAGCGCAGAACCTAGGCCAGCGGCAAGGTGGCAACCGTACTAATTGCCACTACAAGGTCACGGTTGCTACCACAATGGTGGCATACGGACTTATCCTCTCGGCCTATCCATCCTCTACAAGTAGATATCGAATTAAACAACCGTGGAATGAGAATTTGCCTTAATACTGTGACGTTTCGCCAACCACATGTCAATGGCGGGCCTTACCGTCACTATAGTCGCGTGCTCGACTTATTTATATCTAAAGATTTAAAAGGTGAGAAACAAATTGGATTGTGTGAAATGTTCCAAATGTTATATGCATATTTATAGCTATAGACTTTTTATAGATTTGTTTGTTATATTATTATTTTTACTTTTTAATGACGACGCAGGCTCCTGCCATTATTTCTGTGACTCAAATACCACCAAGATTATTATGTGGTTTTATTATTTATGCTTTAAGTAAAACGTAACAAGACTAGTATCGATCCTTCGAAGTATCCTATTATGAATATTGAATACCTTCGTCCCTCAACATTCATAGAATCTCGTAATACGCCGTTTATGATCCTATACTAATATATAAAGCTGAAGAGTTTGTTTGTTTTGTTGAACGCGCTAATCTCAGGAACTACTAGTCCGATTAGAAAAAATCTTTCAGTATTGGATAGCCCATTTATCGAGGAAGGCTATACGCTATATAAGATCGCGCTATGAGCGACGGGGGCAGAGCAGTAGTCTTAAATAACGCGGGTACAACCTCTAGTATTAATCTTATACTAATCTATACTAATATAATAAAGCGGAAGAGTTTGTTTGTTTGTTTGTTTGTTTGTTTGAACGCGCTAATCTCAGGAACTACCGGTCAGATCTGAAAAATTATTTTTGTATACGATAGCCCAGTTATTCCGGAAGGCTATAGGCTATATAACATAACGCTTCGATCCTTTGGAGCCGGGCAAAAGGCTAAAAAGGCTAAAAGATAATTTCGGCTAATCTCAGGAACTAGCAGACAGATTTTAAAATTTGTTATTGCCTATGATAGCCCAACTATTCTAATAACTAGGCTATATAAAATTACGCCACTACCTTTAGGGACCAGACAAAAGTAATAAAATGGTCAAACGAGAAGGGGGAGGGTTGGGCCAAAGGCAAAAAAAGGCTAAACGAATAGGATACAATCTATATGGGTATCGTTTTCGCGATTTTCGGGACGCTCATTAATAATATGAAATTTATTTAGTGATCCAAGATGGCGGACGGGAAATCAAAGATGGCAGGCAGATGGGAAAAATTTAAAAAATTAATATGGGTATCGTCTCTGATGATTTAAGGGATGGTGAATCCAAATACAATATCTATTTCATGATTCAAGATGGCGGATGGGAAATCAAAGATGGCAGACGGGTTTTTGTTTTTGAAAGTCGATATGGGTATCGACTCCGATAATTTAAGGAATGGGGAATTCAAAAATACCATTTATTTCGTGATCAAAGGACGGATGGGAATATTTTTAAAAATCAATATGGGTATCGTCTCCGATGTTTAAAGGGATGGGGAATCCAAATACAACATATATTTCGTGATTCAAGATAGCGGATGGGAAATCAAAGATGGTGGATGGCAAAAATTTAAAAAATCAATATGGGTGTCGTCTCTGATGATTTAAGGGATGGTAAATCCAAATACAACATCTATTTCGTGATTCAAGATGGCGGATGGGAAATCAAAGATGGCGGACGGGATTTTTTTTTAAAGTCGATATGGGTATCGTCTCCGATATTTTAAGGAATGGGGAATTCAAAAATACCATCTATTTCGTGATCAAAGATGGCGGATGGGAATATTTTAAAAAATCAATATGGGTATCGTCTCCGATGTTTAAAGGGATGGGGAATCCAAATACAACATCTATTTCGTGATTCAAGATGGCGGATGGGTAATCAAAGATGGTCGATGGGCAAAATTTTAAAAATCAATATGGGTGTCGTCTCTGATGATTTAAGGGATGGTGAATCCAAATACAACATCTATTTCATGATTCAAGATGGCGGATGGGAAATCAAAGATGGCGGACGGGTTTTTTTTTTGAAAGTCGATATGGGTATCGACTCCGATAATTTAAGGAATGGGGAATTCAAAAACACCATCTATTTCGTGATCAAAGATGGCGGATAGGAATATTTTTAAAAATCAATATGGGTATCGTCTCCGATGTTTAAAGGGATGGGGAATCCAAATACAACATATATTTCGTGATTCAAGATAGCGGATGGGAAATCAAAGATGGCGGACGGGATTTTTTTGAAAGTCGATATGGGTATCGTCTCCGATATTTTAATGAATGGGGAATTCAAAAACACCATCTATTTCGTGATCAAAGATGGCGGATGGGATTTTTTTTAAAAATCAATATGGGTATCGTCTCCGATGTTTAAAGGGATGGTGAATCCAAATACAACATCTATTTCGTGATCAATGATGGCGGATAGGAAATCAAAGATGGCGGACGGGTTTTTTTTTTGAAATTCGATATGGGTATCGTCTCCGATATTTTAAGCAATGGGGAATTCAATATTATATAAAAATCTATGTTTGTTTGTTCATCATTTACAGACTCTGAAATGATAAGAGATTAAGCGCTAAGTCAATGGTGACTATGGAAAAGGGGCTTGGAAAAAAGGGAATTAAATAAAAACTCTTAAAAAGGCGATACGAAGTTCGCTGGGTCAGCTAGTCTATACTAATATAATAAAGCGGAAGAGTTTGTTTGTTTGTTTGTTTATTTGTTTGTTTGTTTGTTTGAACGCGCTAATCTCAGGAACTACCGGTCGGATCTGAAAAATTCTTTTTGTATACGATAGCCCAGTTATTCCGGAAGGCTATAGGCTACATAACATAACGCTTTGACCCTTTGGGGCCGGGCAAAAGGCTAAAAAGGCTAAAAGAGAATGTCGGCTAATCTCAGGAACTAGCAGTCGGATTTCAAAAATTGTTATTGCCTATGATAGCCCAATTATTCCGAAAGGCTATAGGCTATATAAAATTACGCCACAACTTATAGGGGCCAGACAAAAATAATAAGATGGTCAGATGAGAAGGGGGAGGGTTGAGTCAAAGGCAAAAAAAGGCTAAATGAATAGGATACAATCTATATGGGTATCGTTTTCGGCATTTTCGGGACACTGATTAATAATATGAAATTTATTTAGTGATCCAAGATGGCGGACGGGAAATCAAAGATGGCGGATGGGAAAATTTTAAAAATCAATATGGGTATCACCTTCGATATTTTAAGGGGTGGGGAATCGAAATACAACATCTATTTCGTGATCAAAGATGGCGGATGGGCAATCAAAGATGGCGGATGGGAAAATTTAAAAATATCAATATTGGTATTGTCTGCGATGTTAAAAGGGATGGAGAATCCAAATACAACATCTATTTCGTGATCAAAGATGGCGTATGGGATTTTTTTTTAAAAATCAATATGGGTATCGTCTCCGATGTTTAAAGGGATGGGGAATCCAAATACAACATCTATTTCGTGATTCAAGATGGCGGATGGGAAATCAAAGATGGCTGATGGGAAAAAATTTAAAAATCAATATGGGTATCGTCTCTGATGATTTAAGGGATGGTGAATCCAAATACAACATCTATTTCGTGATCAAAGATGGCGGATAGGAAATCAAAGATGGCGGACGGGATTTTTTTTTAAAGTCGATATGGGTATCGTCTCCAATATATAAAGGGATGGGGAATCCAAATCCAACATCTATTTCATGATCAAAAATGGCGGATGGGAAATCATAGATGGCAGATGGGAAAGTTTTAAAAAATCAATATTGGTATCGTCTGCGATGTTAAAAGGGTAGGGGAATGCAAATACAACATCTGTTTCGTGATTCAAGATGGTGGATGGGAAATCAAAGATGGCGGATGGGAAAAATTAAAAAATCAATATGGCTATCGTCTCCGATATTTTAAGGGGTAGAGAATCCAAATACAACATCTATTTCGTGATCAAAGATGGCGGATGGGTTTTTTTTAAATCAAGATGGGTATCGTCTCCGTTGTTTAAAGGGATGGGGATTCCAAGTACAACATCTATTTAGTGATTCAAGATGGCGGACGGGAAAAGTTTAAAAAATCAATATTGTTATGGAATGCAAATACAACATCTGTTTCGTGATTCAAGATGGTGGATGGGAAATCAAAGATGATGGATGGGAAAAAATTGAAAAATCAATATGGCTATCGTCTCCGATATTTTAAGGGGTGGAGAATAAAAATACAACATCTATTTCGTGATCAAAGATGGCGGATGGGTTTTTTTTAAAATCAATATGGGTATCGTCTCCGATGTTTAAAAGGATGGGGAATCCAAATACAACATCTATTTCGTGATTCAAGATGGCGGATGGGAAATCAAATATGGCGAATGGGAAAAATTTTAAAAATCAATATAGGTATCGTCTCTGATGATTTAAGGGATGGTGAATCTAAATACAACATCCATTTCGTGATCAAAGATGGCGGATAGGAAATCAAAGATGGCGGACGGGATTTTTTTGTAAAGTCGATATGGGTATCTTCTCCGATGTTTTAAGGGATTGCGAATCCAAATAAAACATCTATTTCGTGATCAAAGATGGCGGATGGGAAATATAATAATATAAAAAAAGTTATTATTGGTGGTGAAAAAGTGGTAGTGGTATTTGATGTTCGATGCAGATAATGGCTATGTTCAGTGGATACCTCTCCTACGGAACCCTTCATGGGCGAGTCAGACTTGCAGTTGATTGAATTATTTAATAGCCATAGTATTTAATAGTATTAGTAATTTTATCATATCCCTAGATCATTGATGTAACCATATCACTCATATACCACCTTCTCATCTTCTTACAATAAGTTAGTTTTTCTACCCTAGAAATAATTTATATGGCAAAACAACTTTGCCTAGCAATTAAGAGATTAAACACTGATGTTCTTGGAAACTTTGTTCTGAATAAGTTGGAAAAGAGTTAAAAATTAAAATGAAATGTAAATACATTAAAAAGGCGATACGGAGTTCGCCGGGACAGCTAGTATAATTATAAAGCTGAAGAGTTTGTTTGTTTGTTTGTTTGTTTGGTTGAACGCGCTAATCTCAGGAACTACTTGACCGATTTGATAATTCTTTCAGTGTTAGATAGCCCATTTATCGAGGATGGCTATAGGCTATATAACATCGTGCTATGATCGACGGGAGCGGAACAGTAGCCTAAAATACCGCGGGTGTAGCCGCGGGCATCCTCTAGTATATTATAAAGCTGAAGGGCTTGTTTGCTTGAACGCGCTAATCTTAGGAACTACTGATCCGATTTCAAAAATTCTTTCAGTGTTATTTAGTCCAATTATCGAGGAAAGCTATAGGCTATATAACATCACGCTATGAGCCACCGAAGTGGAGCAGTAGCCTTAAATAACTCGGGTGTGACCGCGGGCTCATCTAGTATCTATATAATACCTATAGAAATATAAAAATTGGATAGGTTTATAGAAGTGTCGGTTGAATTAGGTAGCTCTCTACCTAATGAAAATAATAGTGTTGTAATAATGAAAAAAGTTTTAACAGAGAAATTTACGATCTAGTAGGTACTTTAAACTGTGCTTAGTTATACCTATCTACACCATAACAGAAGATAGCTTCTACGCAGATTTTAAATGTCCTCCCTATAATAATTCAGCCTTGAAATCTCCTTGATGTTTAAAAAGGAGCTTGGAGCAAGTAGATTGTGTTGTATTACCTCACCTGACATTTTAGAAGCATTTAAATTAAAATGCTTTTATAAACGTCCGTGTATTCGCTCCAAGTTTAGGGTTCCATATTACAAGAATTTAAATCCGCCTTTTCACAATGTCCGTCTTCTCGCGGTTCAATTCAGCAGTTACATTACATAATTATGTATGTATTGTAGAGTTGAATTTTATAGCATGGCCTAGCAATAACCAATTTGACTACGCCTACAAACTGGTACCATAAAAATTAAAAAACGGCAGTTAATTGGTAAATATATTGGAATTATCTACCATGCGTATGAATATAAGTATGGATTATTTTATTCGTCTATCAAAATGTGTGGGTGTAGTTTGATAAAATTTTCAAATGCATTAACGCTTTCACAAACAATTTGCTCCTTAGAGATCGGATTAAAACAAATTCGCAGCACTCATTCTACCATCAAAATTGATTTAAGAAATGGCTGAATACTTGTAATGAAATTACAAGTCAAATTAAAATGGTAAAAATTATCAAAAGCTCACTAAGGCTTTACGAGTACGACAATAACATTAATATGACTATGCAGGCTTTATTTCAACCGCTCTGCTACAGACGTCGATGTCGATACTAACTTTTTAACATCCTACGCGAATAGGGTGTTACAATGTTTGTGACCGCTGAGTGCCTGACTGAGGTACTGTAGCTCCTAAACGGGTGGACCGATTTGTAAGAGATTTTCTTGTTAGAAAATATGTTTCTCGGCGATGTGATTATATTTCTAGATAATTTAAATGACCAAAAAATTAAGTCATTGTTATCGTTTATATATGCTAGTAAAATGGTTTTTGGACAATAACATTTTTAATTGCAGGCGAAGCTTAACTATAGTTTTCGATCTGGCGGGTTTATACTTGTATAATAAACCTATCTATTACTTGCTATAGATATGTTAATTGAAAAACCGTCCTTTAATTAATTTAATCTATAAACTCTTAAACTCATCGCAAATGTTTTGTGTAAGTTGCGATGAAAACTTTTTTAATCAATCTGCGGTGTTTATCGAATCAATCAGTCACGAATTTCGAGTTACGCTAAAGGTTGCCTCGAAAACGAGCTCATAAATAAACATATTCTTATTAAATATAATTAGATTGTTTACTATCAGAAATGTATGACCATAGTCTAACATGCGAGACAAGTGCAGGCCAACAGATTTAACATGTCTTTTGGAACATTATGGAAAACTTTCAGCAGCAGGCCTCCTCACGATATTTGTCCTCACAATTTAGCAAGCAGTAATTAACATTTACACTCTCACGCATTAGCATGTCTGAGAGTTCTACATAATGTTCTCGAAAGACATTTGAAATATGCCAATCCGTACTTGGCCAGCATGGTGGACTATGGCCTTAACCTTCTCATAGTGAGAAGTGGCCCGCGCCCAGAAGTGGGACACTTCTCAATTACCATTTGTAAGCCTATATGTACATGACTTGGAGCAGTCGGTACGCACGCTGGGTTAAAACCTGTGGACATCAGCGTAGCAGTCCGAGAGTCTCTTTTCACTTTTTATATCATTTTTATTACACTATAGTTCTATATCTAGGTATTCTATAAAAGTTCCTAAAAGAGTAAATATAAAACCCACTGAAAAAATACTTTATGTACTTACTAAGAACTTTTCGCGTCGAAGCCCAACTTGGGCTGCACAAAGGGTGCCCCTTTTAACACCTATCAGACGCTGTACAACGTTGTAAGAATTAAATCGGAAATTGAAAACTGAAAAGCTCAGTGCCACAAAGCATTTAACTAATACTATTGCTGAGTTCAATATTATTCAATTTTAGAAGGCGCCGGTTCTCTCATGTTGGACTTGCGTGTATATTTCCGTTTAATATGATATTTTAAGTTTTATAACGTTGTAAATTTGACGATATACGCAAATCTTGATATAAAATAGGTACTTGCGGTATACATATATTGCGTGCGAATGTATGTATGTAATAATATATGTAAGTGTAGTTCGCGTAGGTCCTAAGCTATATGTGCAAAATGTATGCTTTATCAAAAGGATTTTCTAAATTATAAGAAGAACTAAATAGTTCTTATTACCTAGCTGTTTTCCGCGGTTTCACCCGCATCCTGAGGGAACTACTTCGCGTACCCAATTAATTTATAGCCTTAGTTACTCCTTGGTACATCAGGTATCCGCCAGTGAACGTCCCGTCAAAATCGCTCCAGCCGTTCCAGAGATTAGCGAAAACAAACAGACAGACAGACAAAATTGTATAAAATGTCATTTCGGTCCTATGTACCGTGTATACATCCATATGCGTTTAGTAAAAAGCGGTTAATTTAATATTACAAACAGACACTCCAATTTTATTTATGTGTATAGATTTTGTAACAAGGTCTATACAGTTTGGTTCACTGCTTTTAGCATAAACTAGCTTTTGCCCGCAGCTTCGCTCACGTTAAATTCGGGGTATCACAAAACTCCGTCATCGTTCGATAGTAATTTTCGTTTTAATTCTGTTCATATTCTGTTCATAGGGACTAATAAGAAATATAACCGCAAGAATTATTTAAAACATTTCTGTAAACAGTATTTTTAGAGTTCCGTAGTCAAAAATGGCTAAACACGAAATCCTTGTAGACACGCTATGTCTGTCAGTCTATCCGTATGTCACAGCCACTTTATGCCGAAACTATTCAGTTTACACATTTGAGATAAGCTAGAGCCAGAGGTAGGTATATGTATTCTGTGAACCGCTTTACGACGTTATAGAAAATAAAAATTTTTGAATATTAACTCTTTATACATGGAACTGATGTGCAAATTGGGTCGTTAAAAATTACTTTGAGGTACCTCAACCATTGTTTCTCAACGTCAATCGTTTGAAAGATATATGGTTCCAAAGTGGTAAGGGTGCGTGTGTGTGCCTCTCTAACTTTTAACGTAACGTAAGAGAGTGACAAATCTAAAACAAAATATATGCTGTAGATCGTTATAAAAACTTCCAACGAAAATTGGTTTGAACAATATCTAGTCAGCAGTTGTTGAAATAAAGCACATCTTAAAAACCGCAAATACAGCTGTCGTTTATACAAATACTATTAATAGTTAGTCGAAGATAATGGCTATGGTAAGTGGATACCTCCACTACGGAACCCTTCATGAGCGAGTCTAACTCGCAATAGCGAATAGCTTTTATAATGTTTCATCCTAGGTGTTACTTGTAGTCGTTTGCCATTACAAAGCTTTAGAGTATTAAGATTCCGCATTAACAGGACTGGAACACCAACGTCCAGTCTCAAGTTGCGTGAAAGTACTCCTGATAATTGTAAGGAGTTCAGAAACTCTATGGGATACGAAGTAATTTGGTCAGTATTCATGACATTATCTACCGAAAGGTGCTCAACAACATCACTTTGCATACAGTCAAATGTCAAAGCCATGGTCCGATATATCTCTATACACACTTTCGCATTTATGAGTAGAGAATATTGGTTAAGCCGGTTTAGAGTGAAATCGGTACATACAAACATGTACATTTTCGCATTTATACCTAATATTAGTAGGGATTAGCTAAGGCTGTTACAATAATAATTGTTAGTTTATATAAGTAAGCGAACGAAGTAATGACAGTGCCCCATATGACAATGTATAATGTGACAGTACTAACAGATAATATACGATAGTACATGCGCAGCACTCAATTATTACAGCGCATGCGTTCTTACTGTCAATAGGTAGTAAGTTTATCCCTACAAACTTCGACCCTCTCTTAAATCCCTCCCAGATTATTTTTTGCAACTAATTGTATCCTGGTTCTGAGCTACCTCCCCACCAATTTTCAGCCAAATCGGTTCAGCCGTTCTTGAGTTACATATAGTGTCACTAACACGACTTTCTTTTATATATAGAGATGTTATGTTTACTAAAACCTACTTTTTCGCATAGGTACATGTAAATCTTTTAAGATTACTTAGTGAGTACGCACACCTACTTGCAAACCATTTCTTATACTTATTGCATAAAATTCATGATGTAAATGTCTACTTACATATTCCGCTGAAAAAAATACCACTAAACTAATGAGCAACAGAAATCTTAGACGTTCCATGTCGTGTGTGAAACTGAACTGGAAATATGATTTAGAAATTGTGTTTAACATTTGTTATCGCCTAGAAGATCAAACATGGAGTTTACAAAACTGTTGCTGAGCTTTGTATACGAAATCGGTAATACAATTGAAAACCGTGTAGCAACACATATGTACAAACATAACATAGCTTACATCATGGTAGCCACTAGTAGGTTAGCTTCTAACAATCGGTAAGTAGGTAGGTATAACAATTACGTC
This sequence comes from Euclidia mi, assembly GCA_944739405.2. Lineage (NCBI taxonomy): Eukaryota > Metazoa > Arthropoda > Insecta > Lepidoptera > Erebidae > Euclidia > Euclidia mi. The sequence continues at coordinate 41,108,607 of OX123199.2, forward strand.
TAAAATATTTGTTTTTCTTTATTGGTTGATTCTTGCATTTCATGCTAACCTGCTTATAGATCTCCATTCTTCAAAATAATAGCCACTGATGTCGAAATACCTTTTGCAGATCGTCTTTATGATTCTGCTCTAAAGTCATTACGGAAATTGACTAAGTAAAGAAAAAGTGAATTGCTGAGCCAATAGAGACAGATAATAATAATATGAGCATCGTACATACTATCTGGTTAGACAAGATGTTGCTGATAGTCTGTTAGGACACAAAACCTTAAAACAATCTGTAGATAATATCTATATATATTATATACCTAACGTACACGGGCAGTTGAAAACATTATAACAATAATTATGAAATTGACGAACGAATGTACGCAAGAATATTAGGGTGAGTGTGGAATGATTCAACTGAAACTTTGAGCAAACATATCTCTTTTATTGCAAATAGAATTTTCGACCACCCTCATTCAAATAAGACTGCAACATTTGTTTATACCTTTATAGCTCTGAAACACGGCAATAATAACATTACCGTGTCAGAACTATAAAATTGGCCCACGATCCAAGCTAGCAAGCAGGTATGCGCACACTCATAGCAGATACTAACACTACATTATTCTATACATTTTGTTTCTGAGAAAGTAAGTAAGGTCTGGCGGCCCTGGGATTTTACTCTATCATAAACGGCCAGGAACAGTTTACTTAAATAAGAAAATACCTAATCATGTTCGAATGATAATTTTTCCCGCAATTATCGATTATTCTTTTTGAAAATCTTTTTCGCTGAGTGCGAATTAGGAGGTAGAGGAACCATGAAACGATCGCATCGTGCCAAAAAAAGGATCATTCGGCGGTAGACAAAGTGCCACTTTTTGGTAGCAAAATTTACGTCTAATCTTGGAAATTTATAAACACAATAAATTTCTTTATAACAACTTTGGTAACGCATAGATTTTTTTCTTACATATCAAAACACAAAGCACCAGCCTCCATTATTAACTTTAATCACAGGTTCACACCTAATTTGAATAAATAAATAAAATAAACCAGATATGGTGCTTCGAATACACAAAACCTTTATAAGGCCAATTCTAGAGTATGCATTTCAAGCCTGGAGCCCTTATTTTGCTAAAGATATCGAACTTCTGGAAAAGGTACAGCGCAGCTTCACGAAAATACCACGAATCCTGAAACAACGAAGTTACGAAGAACGCCTAAAGATGTTGAGGCTCACAACCCTGAAGGATCGCAGGGCCCGTGAAGATCTGATCGAAACATACAAGATCTAACTGGACACTACGACATTCAAGACTTTGAACACATCTTGAGTAACCGAGTTGTCAGAGGGTGGAATAAACTTCCAGAACATGTGATTACAGCTGACAACGTAAACCAGTTTAAGAACCGACTGGACAAATACTTAGCTGCAAATGAAAACCAGTAGAAAAGCGAGATACAGGCATCATCAGTTGTCTCTACTACCTGCCTGATTAAATATAATAATAATAATAATTTTCTTTGATGTCGTGGGTTATTGCTCGGAATCCAGTTTTTATTATTAATTGGACCATGTTTAACTGAAAATGCATAAAAAGTCTGCATTATTAACAACAGTACCGTCATAAATGATCGTCAGCAAAATATATGGAATGCAGAATTCGATTCAATTTGTTTATTTCTTCGCCGACTTCTTCGTTAACTTGGTCATAAAGAAGTCAGTGTTTACTGCGTTAAATCCATTAATTGCGCCATTCTTGATGGGTAAGTAATACAAAAGATCAACGTTATTATTGACACTATAGATTAACATGATCGAATATAATATATGTCAATTATTTATTATTTAGTTTATTTACTTACCTACTCTTTGTAATGACAGCCGGCCATTTGACATTTCAAAGTCCGCGGTAATTGTAAACGCTAGTTGGCGCTGCCATCACGCACCCAGCGAATAGTCCATTGAAAACATTTTATTTGGGGTTGCATTTGTCAGAGGACGCAATTTTATTTTACAGATGCGTAGGGAGGGCTAGTGTAAACCTTGATCCAAATTTGTGCCTCGGCCGCTATCTTGAAAAGAGTGCGGGCGCGGATGGGTTTTCTTATTTATCTGCTTAACTATTGATCACACAAAGATCTCGGTCAAGCATTTTTTGCTGCAAATTATTTCTCTACAACTTTGGTTCTAGTTAATACTTTTTGTCGTAAAACCATAAATAAAAAAGGTTTTAGTTCTATGATATTGTTTTCTTTTGGTTATTATAATGTTTCTTCATGATTACTGTGTCTTTGTCTATTTATGAGCAAAGCTGCGGTATTCAATTATTGATGAAGAACTATAGAAAAAAACACATTTTGTCGGTAAATCATAATTGCCATAGATTGTTCCAATTATTATGATGCATCTCTCCCCAGAACATTGAGGTGCTGAAAAACATTGCAGTTTCCTTTGCATGGGCGGAACATCAACTTCAGAAGCCCACAGAGTGCCTTAGTTTAAGAGTTTTGTCCATATTTTGACAACCCCTGTTTTCATGATCGTTGTAATGAGTAAAAATTGGACCTAATGGTAGTCTTGGAGGCTGCGGAGTCTCAATTTGGAGGACTAACTCTTGTTTTGTAGGTAGTTAAGACAAATTAAATATATTTTTTTGTTACCGAGGACGGAAAAACTAAAACAAATTGAAATTAGATTTTGTTGCAATAGCATTAGATTTTCGTTTGGAACTTTGTGTTTTTTTTTATTTTACGACTAAATGCTACTGGATCAAAGTTGTAGAAAATTTAACAACTCATCATGTTTTGATTTTTTTCTGTGCGGTCAATACTTTGCGAGATATACTAGATAATCCATTTGTACCACTCTTTTCAAGATGACAACCCTAGAAACTTGGATTTAACTTTACACTAACCCCCTCTTGGCATCTAAGAAATAAAATTGCGTCCTCTGAAAAATGCACGCTAAACCCAAAAATGTTACTTTTTAATGGACTAATATTATGTTTTATAATTTATAACAAAGGCCGACGCCGCATTTGTCTGTCAGTCTGTAGGCGATAAACTCAAAAACTACCGTCCACAAAAATAAACTACTGAACGTATATTCATACAGATGATTGCCTCCGTGTTCCAGTAAATAGCGTATGCGACTGCTGATTGGACGTCCCGGGTTCAATTCCCGGGTCGGGCAAAAGTGTTACTGTGAGTCTGGTGATGTGCCCGGTAACGGCAATAGGCTCGCCCCCTATTACGTGGGACCTAAAATTCATGGCGAAATGTGGGTGTAATATTTACACCTCTGCCTACCCCTTTGGGGATACAGGCGTGAGACTATAAATAAATAAATGAATATATGTTCAGTACCTTATTTTTGTGGCAGGAATGATTCACTATTATTTGTATTATTTGGTTATATCCAGATGATTTATATTAGGCGGTGTAAATTGTAATATTCAAAATATGAGTGTAACAAAAAATAATAATTATGAAAAGATGATAGCTACAGAAATGATGGGAACAAAAACGCTCCACTGGCTATCTTGTATTGTTTATTAGACCCATTACTTAATATCCGGAATCCTATTACAAGTTGGGTAACCAATAAAACCCTGGTACAATAAATATTAAATTAGTGGTCCGTATATCATCTAAGAGAAGGTACGTTAAAAAGCCCAACCTCGAAACCCCATCTGTGTAACGCCATAATATTATAAATTTAATGCTAATGTATGTTTTAAATACTACATAATGTACGTATTAAATAAACAAACTTGCATACAAAATATATACCGCTGATTACTTTTTATATCGAATGTCTTGGTAAGCACTAGCGCAACTATTTTTGAGCGCAACTACTTTATTCCACAAAGCGCAACCACGTCGAAAAATAGTGAAGGGGCATAATAGATTCATAAAGGACTATTTACTATCGATAGGATTTTTAAATCATCTGCCTATTTTTTTTTTAATTATATTATGGTGATCGGTTTCAAAAGTACCAGGATAACAGAAATGAACAGAGGTTAGAAGTGTTTATAGAATCTGGAAACAAAGTTATCAATCAGTAAAATGTTTTGAAAAGTACCAGGGTAACATAATGAACAGAAGTTAGTAGCCTAATAAAAAACCTGGTTTTAGGGTCATGTAACAGAAATAAGGCACTGCTTGGTATAGGTAAAACTCAGGCAACAGCTCTGCCCTGTGGTCACCGCTCCCCGCACCGCACCCTGCTCCCCGCTGCATTGTATTATTTTTATATATCCATCAAATGTCATAAAGTATACTAAAATGTCCTGTCTTATCAACTATGGATATTTTCCGTTTGTTATTAACCAGCACTATTGCACCTTGATATTTAGTTGCGCTTTGTGGAATAAAGTAGTTGCGCTCTTTTAGTTGCGCTCAAAAATAGTCGTGCTTTTAGGCTGGTTTCAGAGTCACGCGTTTGACCGGCGCCGGCCACACGCGCGCGCTTACAATTACACTAGATTAGTAGAAGAGTTTCATAGTCACGCAGTTCAAACGCGCCGCGTGTGAGACGCGCGCCGTCGGCCGGCGCTGCCGAAGTTTCATACATTGCAAAGGGAAACGCGAACTCGTTTCACAGTGGTCCGCGCGCCAAACGCGCTGTTTGACCGGCGCTGGCCGACGGCGCGCGCCGCGCGCTTCACTCTGAAACCAGCCTTAGGAATACCCCAGATTCATAAAGGACTATTTAATAGGCGGGTCCACACAGAGCGAGCAGCCTCGCGAAGCATTTTCCGCGCGAGGCTGCTCGGTCTGTGTGGACCCGCTTATTACTTATCGATAGAATTTTTAAATCATCTGACCATTTTTTATTTATTATATTATGGCGATCGTTTTCAAAAGTACCAGGATCACAGAAATGAACAGAGGTTAGGGCCCGGTCACGGCCTACAGCGGCGGGCGGTAGCGGCGAGAGTTTTCGATGTGAGTACATGGCGCGTTTACTGTGACGCGACGCGCGGCCGCCTCAGAGTAAACGCGCCATGTACATCGCCCCTGCCGCGCCGCTCGCCGCTTAGACCGATCTCGTGACCAGGCCGTTAGAAGTGTTTGTAGAAGCTGGTAACAAAGTTATCAATCAGTAAAAAAGGTTTTGAAAAGTAGCAGGGTAACATAAATGAACTGAAGTTAGTAGCCTAATAAAAGACCTGGTTTTAGGGTCATGAATCAGAAATAAGGCACTGCATGGTACTTATAGGTAAAACTCAGGCGCACGGCAACAGCTCTATCCTGTGATCACTGCTTCCCGCATTGCACCCTATTCCCCGCTGCATTGTATTATTTTTTATATCCATCAAATGTCATAAAGTATATTAAAATGTGCTGTCTTATAACTATCGATATTTTCCGTTAGTTATTAACCAGCACTATTGAACCTTGATATTTAGTCGCGCTTAGTGGATAAAAAAAAACTTTTCTTTTTTGAATTTATGAGCGCAACTAATGGTTGCGCTTTGTGGAATAAAGAAGTTGCGCTTTTTTAGTTGCGCTCAAAAATAGTTGCGCTTTTGGAAATACCTCGGATTCAGCGGTTAATAGTTGTAAAGTATGCTTATAAAAGTGTGTAAAATCGTCTTGCCAAAGATTGTCAATACGTGTAATGTTATACTAAACATGTATGTATAACACGGAATGTTACGTTGACTATTTCATTGTTCTGCCTTCTAAAGAAACTGGTTGATGAACAACAGATCAGGAAGGTCAAAATAGATTCATAAAGTAGAACAACAATTGTCATTTAAGTGTAAACAAATTATTTGTGATACTGAGTATTGTTGTTTAGTTGGTGTATTTGTTGATTTTGCTACAACTACTGACAACTACATGCTGTAACAACAAGTATAAAATTAATTTAACATACTGAAATTTAGCCACCAGCAGTATTAAGTTTTAACATGTTTAGGTCTATACATTGTACAGCTCAGTCAGCACAGTAATATGAAGTATTTCCATTACATAAACAGTATAGGTTGGCTACTTAGTATAGCGAGATGAAATTTCAAGAAAACTTAGTAAACAAACTGCCTTTCTCGAAGACGACTTATGTAATACGATGAACAAAATAATATCAAGTTTCAAGGTCACAAAATTAATCAAAACGCTTTTACTTAAGCTAAATATTTAGTTTAAACTCAAATTACAATTTACGGTTCACTTGATAACAAAAGATAATTAAATAAAACACCTTTTTATGTGAAATAGTGAATAACCTTTGTAACATTTTATCTGATTATGTCTTGAAATAAGGGGTAAAATGAACGTGTTATCTTGGCCTCAATGTGGCTTTATCTTTTGCTAATTTTATTTCTATTTACAAATTATTGTGTATTTTTGACTAGTTCTATGAAAATAAATTTTAATAGGTATTCGGTTACGATTGGTTTATTTATAAACATGTCGTTCTGACGTAGGTATCTTGCCATCGTGCACACCATAATTATATAATTCATATAGGTATGTATGATGTATACATAGTATAATTAAGTCACATACGAGGCATTCCTTTTAAGTTTTGTCGTTTGAAGAAAAAAACACAACTAGAACCTTATAGTACTTTTTATTGATTTTCAAAGTATTCACCACATAGCTTAATACACTTTTCCATTCGCTCAAACCAGTTATTATAACATTTATTCCACTCTAAAGTGGGGGTATTCAAAATGGCTGACTTGAAAGATTCGACAGATTCTTCACCGGGCTAAGGTTCCTTTGACCACGACGTTAGGGCTTAGGTCAGGACTGTGTAGAGGATGGTCAAGAATTTCCAATTTTTTCCTGCTTCAAATACTCTATCGTTTGACGAGCGCTGTGTGAGCTTGCGTTGTCGTGGTGCAGGATGATGCGTCGATTTGAGTTAGATTTTCGAAGTTCGGCGATGACTTGTGGTAAGCAAACTGTGGTATACCACTCTGCGTTAACCGTTCTACGATCTTCAAGTGCAATAGTCGCAACATGGCCGGTTTTTCCAACGAATGTGGCCACCTTCGAGAACGAACAACTTTAGTCGGCTTTGGCACGTTTTGAAATATCCAGATTGTAGATTGTTGTTTGGAATCAGGATCATAGGCATAGATCCAAGATTCGTCACCACTGACGATGTCGTAGACGTGATTTGACTCTCCTCGGTTGAACCTTTGCAGAGTTTTCTTACACCATCTGACGCGGGCCGCCTTATGATCGTCGGAAAGCAAATGCGGTATTCAACGGCAAACTAGCTTTCTCACACCAAGCTCTTCATGCAAGATCTTCTGAATGGTTGTCCCTGAGATGCTTAATAGAGCCTCTATCTCTCGATACGACGATCTTCGAGAATTAGTTGTCTCACAGCAATGATGTTATCTTCAGTGAAGGCGGATTTTGGGCGTCGGCGTCGTTCGCGAGATTTGTCACTAACACTGGTATGTCCACGCTGGAATTCTAAATACCAGCGTTCGACAGTCTGCAGACATGGGGCTTCATCACTGAACACAGATGTTAGCTCTTCAAAACATTGGAGCCGTGTCAGGTCTCTTCTAAAGTTGTAGAAACTTATTGCACGAACATTATCCTTAGAAAGATTCATTTTTGTACGTAACCTGACAGATTCCAATCGACGCTGTTACTAAACAATAGCATTAATCCTAATACTTTCAACTGTTTTGAGATTCAAAATTTAAACACATTCGAATATAGATCAGTTCCAAATTCAAAATTGCCGGGAAATATGTAAACTTTCTTTTTTTTTTGGAATTTTATGACCTGGTTACTGGACCTTTAGGTCAAGTCTTATTTTATTTTAACGGACACTGCACAATCACTTAATTTTTAAATGACAGAACTTAAAAGGCATGCCTAGCAGTTCTTAACTATTTGTATAGATGTATCTCACCAAATTTTAATACATACTTTCTGACTATTTAGTTGATTAGTAAGTTGTGTCTTATATATTGTGTTGTTGTTCGAGAACATTATGGAAAATCCTCAGACATGCAGATTTCCGCACGATGTTTTCCTTCACCATTAACCAAGCGATAATTTACAATTCAATCTGCACTTTACTTCGAAAAGTCATTGGTGCGCACTGTGGATTAAAACCAGAGACTCTATTGCGTAGTCTCTCAGAAAATTTACTTATAAAAATATTTAATTAATCTTTTTTTAAATTAGTACCTATATTCATTATTTTGCCAGACTCCACTTAATATATATTATAAATGTGAAGTTCAAATATTCTCAAACTTATCAAATGCAGCACCAACAGAATAAGGTCGTATAAAAATTCATATAAAATAGCGCATTATTTTTATTGTGTGCGCTGCGTTCAACCTTAGCAATGATCGGAATAGTTTCGCAGGAATGTGTGCCGGGTTTTCTGATCTGTTCCGTTTTGAGTAGTTAAAATGCCATCAGTATATATGTAAGTTAAAGAAAAATCATTGTTCACCGTTGCTGAATATGTGGTAAAGACATTGAAACCAGTATTAAGTATTAGATTACTTAGTGGTTGGTAATTCAAGATTTACGGTTGTTTTTTAAACAGGGGTTTTCCTTCATTTATGTAACGGATATATTATTGTGTGCTATTGAATTAGCAGGAATTGGCTGAAGATTGGTGCTATAAGTATATAGTCCCAAATTATTATTTTTTAGTTACTTGTAGGTACGTCAGTTAATTCATATATTATTATTTCAAACTTACAAAACTAAAGATAACAAACGATTAACGAGCTATGTACACGCCCAATTTGAAAACATAAACATTACATAACATAATTTCACGCCTTTTATCCCCGAAGGGGTAGACATATTGTGGGTGTGTAATACACCTCTGCCTACCCTTTGAAAATAAAAGAAGATAATAATTATATTAATAAAATAAAGGGATGCTGGCAGGATTGTAGATAGTCTCAATATCTCTACAACTAACTTTACTCGTAGTCATACTAACCACAAATCCGCGTGGCAAACCTTGCTTAGAAAGAAGTAACCTCAAAACACAATGGCTATTTCAATTTTATGTTAAAATAAAAAGCTTATTATTTTGCAAGTGACTAATAACTTAAAAGATGACTAAATGTTTGCAACTAATAAAATAAGTTGCTAGCGATTAAATATTTTCGCGACTATTATCTATACTATAATAAAACTGTAGAGGTGGAAAAGTCTGTACATTAAAGATATTTTGACGAAAATTAGCTAAAAAATCTAGGAAAATGCTAAAAAGCAATACTTGATATTTTTTAGAATTTATGTCTGTCTGTCTTTCCCTATATTGCTAAAAATCTCTAAAATGGCGAAATTGATTTCAATAAAACTTACACTCATGTACAAAGGATACTCAAACCTATAAAATAGTATATGTTACATCACAATTGGTTGAGTGGTTTAAGGTGTACAGCTTGACCTCTCCTTTGTACGTAGTCCCAAACAAAACAGGGATCATCCAAAACTGGTTATATATGTGGTGCCATCTATGATCATTATAAGTTTGTTAGTAAAAGTATAATTTGTCTAAATAGGTACCTTCAAAGTGTTTTATGGCTATTTACCCGACTTTAAAAAAGGAGGCGATTCTTAATTTCGTCAGTATATTTTTAAGTATTTTCGATAAATAAATTACTGGAACGGAGAATAATTATAGTTATCCTTCCGACCGATAGATGTCACTATTTTGAAATAATTTTCTAGCAAAATAAATGTTTCTTGCAAAATAGACAATAATTATGAGTCGGGTATTTTTATGTTATTAAAAAAATAATAGAGTATAATATTCGGCACTTTCACAAACAAAAAGTCTCTGAGTCAAAATTTATTACAATGTCCATTTAATTTAAACGGTCAATCTCATTTATTTCAAATTATTATGTTTATATAATAGTTATATAATCATTTAATTTTATTTTAAATGATATAAACAATGACTATAGACCCTTTTTTCAATAAATTGTCGATTAGTGCATATTATTTTCTATCTCGGTCGGTTTGTATATGTAAACATAGATGGCGTTGAGCAATCCGAGGATTGATGAAGTTCTCGGTTAATTTTCTTTCGTAGTCGTTGGATTACTTGAATTGGGGTCTTTGTCGTTTCTTTTGAATTTTTGATTGTTGAATGTGATTGTGTTTCTTTGATTTCTATCGTTTGTTCGTGTTCTGTTCTTATACAGGTGTCTCATTATTCCCAATTGCCCACTACTCACGTCACGTACGTGGGAATCTCTGGGCGGGAGACTGAGGCCTGAATTCAGATACCTCTTGAGTTACTCAATGGGGCTATCTTACTTTCGGCAGGGCTGGTTATTCGTAGTCCTGTGTGTATTTTCTAAATAAATCGCAGGGACAGACACTTGAAACAGCTGGAATCGTCCTCCAAACATGTTGTTTTTCACACGGTCAGTTATATGTGGCATATTCACGAGTGAGCGGTAAAAATAATTTACATGTTCTATGTGAAGGTGGTAAAATAGTTAACGTTATGTATAAAGAAATTCTCTAAAGATATATATTAAGTATATAATATACATATAAAAGTTATAAATATTATATACTTTTGGCATAAATGTCATTCTAATTAAATGCCAACATTTACGCGAACGAAGTCGCGGGCAAAGCTAGTATTAAATAAGATTCAAAACTAAGGGTGTTATAAAAACTTAAAACTAGCAGCTGCGTTTAGGTAGCAAATAAACTATACAAGTCAACTGAAATAATAGCCGAGGAGCTATAAATAATGACTTGGCGACTAATAATGTTAGTAGGTAGGTTATGTTAGGTTTTCTTGTGACCCTGTACCCGAAAATAGGAGCCCTGCGAAGCAGGGCTCCGTCAACTTGGCTTAAGAGACTGAAGCGTCTTATTTACTTATACGAAATACTTCATTTAAGACAAAATCATTTGCCAAATATTGAAATTTGTATTATTTATGAATGTCCATTTTCTATTTTTTATTCATCATCAAGTTTCCGCTTAGATACTAATTTAGTACCCAAAAAAATAAAATGCTGCTAATTTAAATGAAAACGAAACTTATTACTGACATATTAATATGCTACATTTTACTTATTACGATACTCCTTATTAGCTGCCAACCCATTATATATGGTACCCACTCTAATTATTTTTGAAACTTGTATTCGCTTTACTTAGTCGCCGCATTAAATACATGCCAAAATAAAATAACAAATCGTAGTTGCATATTAAAAAATATACATACATACATAGGCTCACGCCTGTTTCCCCGAAGGGGTAGGCAGAGGCATATTAAACGCCCACTTTTCGCCAGTGTTTTGATCCCACGTACCTAATAGGTGGCGAGCCTATTGCCGCTTATCGGGATATTTTGTTGCACCACTTGAAGGTGAGGTTGGCTTGGGACCCTAAGTTCTTCGTGGGAACCCTATGCACCCTTATTAAAAAATATATGAACGGCATATATCAATCTGTAATTGTCAGTCGGATTAAAGATTTAAGTTTTTAATTTCGTTCGTTTGCATTTATTGCACGGTTATTCTGATGATAACATACCAAAAATGAATAATGGTAGGTACAAGCTTTATATTTATGCGTGACATTTAGGTCGTGACTCTGGATCGAGTATATTGTATTGTTATAAATTCTCAGTACTTATGACTTGTACCTACTGTCTCCAATACAAATGACACCTAGATCTGTTGAAATGGATATAGGTGAAGTTATTACGAGTTTTGCCGTCTAGACCGATTGTGCTAAATAATATGATGTGTTATTATGTATTGATAATAATAATAATAATATTCTACCACATACACACATCACCATCTAGTCCCAAACTAAGGAGAGCTTGTACTATGGGTACTAGATAATGGATAAACATCCATATATACTTTTTTTTGTAAATACATACATATTATACATAGAAACACCCAGACCAAGACAAACATCCATGTTCATGCACACACATATTGGACTTGAGCGGGAATCGAACCCGCGACCATCGGCGTAGTAGTCGCTTACACTCCCGCTGCGCCAACCGGTCGTCAAATCATTGTATAATGTATTGACAATCATAGTTCATTTATAAATCACTAGCTGAACCGTGAGGTTACACTGGCTTCTGCGCTGCATATGTGGCTAAAACCGTGATATTGTATAGCATTCTTCGATGAATGAGTTATCAAACTCAAACATAATTCATCATCATCATCACATCACCCCTTTATACTGTCCCACTGCTGGGCTCGGGCTTCTTCTCACTATGAGAAGGGTAAGGCCATAGTCCACCACGCTGGCCAAGTGCGGGTTGGCAGACTTCACATGTCTTTCGAGAACATTATGCAGAACTCTCAGACATGCAGGTTTCCTCACGATGTTTTCCTTCACCGTTTAGCAAGCGATAATTAACAATTTAATACGCACTTAACTCCGAAAAGTCATTGGTGCGTGCCGTGGATTCGAACCTGAGACCCTCTGCATAGCAGTCTGTCGGTCTCTCCACTCAGCTATCGCTGCCAATTATTTAAATCGAACCAGTAGGTAGTACCTGAGACACTCTTCAGCTTTATTATATTAAATATAGATAATATGTACAATTTAGAAGGATAGAAATCCTATTGTATTGTAAGAACTAGTTGATGTTTCAAGTAAAGTAATAATAAGGTATAATCTGTAGAAATATACGAAAATGCCTTTTTAATCAATTTTGATTCAATTTCATGAAACAATATCAATATGTCTACTACCAATATTTAAGTTATTAGTTTATTTATAAGCGTAGCAGTCAACAATATTTGAGCTCAGTTTATGATACAGGGTGTTTCATAACCCCCCGTCCGATCAATGAAGGGCTTGTAGGGTAGAGTAAAATGATGAGGTATTTGTCATTAATTCACGGAAATTAAAGATAAAATTTTCCCTGGTAAATTTAATTAACTTTAAATAATATCACATCAGATTACCCATGGCAACACTGAAGACTCATAAATCGTAATAAACTAGGTATCTACCTAAAGTTCATAAAAGGTCGTTGAGTGCATCGGCCGGCGGGCGCCCGGCGGCCGCGTCTAGTTACCTAATCCTTTGACAAAAGCCGCACGTCAACTTTACACGTGCCATCATTTTAGGTAGGTTGTAGGTATACCCATTTTATTTATGAGTTTGTTGCAATTGCAACAGCTGGTTTATTGCGTTAAAGGTAAAACGGAAGGTATTGTTTACGTTGTTTGTTTGTTTCGTAAGAGTGCGTAGCCAACTTTGGTGTCCGTGTATTCAGACATTTCAGATCACCCGAAGGCCTACGACATGGCCTTACGATTCTTAGATTCAGTTTTAAGTGCCTTCTAAGTACGTGGGCACCCATCTAAGTGATGACCTGTGCCGGTTGCAAAGGTCATCACTTAGATGGGTGCCCACGTTACTTTGCCAAACTATTACGATCCAAAAGCTTAGTCACGCTATGAGCGCTGCAGTATTTACGGTAATTACTAATTGTTGAAATCTTACTTAGGCAGGTTACCTTTAATTCCGAAAAACATCAACTTACTTGTAAGCTGCGTACGACGATCATGCTGCACATGTCGACCGTAAAGGTTAAGACACTTACGGTACCTTTTCATCAAAGGTACCTATTTGAAAGCACATTAACTAGCATACTGTAGTTCACGAGGTGGTGAAGCCGTTAAACAACGCGCTCCAAAGGCACTGGCAGACCTGGTGGTCCAGCGAACTGTTCTTCCTTATCACTACGTGCACCTGCATGAATTGTATTCACTCCTAATTAAACACATCGAAATGTTAAAGTATTCAGAGTTTGAATACGACCGACGACGTAACTATTTCACAACGTAAGTTAATACGGAAGTCCGAACGAAAATAATCCTAGGGCAAGACTGAGTGATCAGTAGGCAAATTGAAGTCGTAAAAAATAGCCAGCTAGGGATGTAACCAATGATATTTATTGGAGTTCTGTTTTTATCGATATGTTATTATTGTCCCCATACGAGATGGGCACGTATCCAACGCAAAATTGTTCTTTGTTTTTAAATTATTGTTATAACATAAAAATTATGTAACTTTTTTATTTGATTTAGGTTACCGAAATTAGTAGATCATAGTCTTTTGTCTATAATCTACTAAATTCTGTAATACAAAAGTCTTATTTAAGTCTTGTTTACGTAATGTGTCGATATCGTAATATCATTGATGTAATAATTCTTTGAAAAATGAATGTTGTGTCACATTTCATGTTAAAATTTAATTAATCGATATTAGTTGCTCTCTACCGCGTTTCGGTATTGTGTCGAGCGGCTCGTTTGACGGTAAAATTGCACTATTTTAAAGGCGGCGTGCCTTTTGACATGAAAAGCCGACAATATTTTAATAGTGAGTGGAGTGTTGCTAGTTTAGGGAATTTTCCCTAATTTCGGGGTAATGTTTCGCGTTAATACTATACTAAGGAAATAAATTGTGATGTTTTATGAAGACCTGGATTTTTTTATTATTTTTCCTAGTCTGTCTGTAAGTCAGTAATATGTGGTTTCGGGATCGGACAGGGGGTTATGAAACACACTGTATACTACATATCTCAAACAGACAAACATAGTTCTGACAAACGGTCAAAGAGACAGACCTTGTAAAGGTATACCTATTTCGGCCATTCATGTCACAAGTTAAACACTTCCTGTAAACTCAACTTTATTTGAAAGTGTTGATCTTTCTTTCTTTTTTTTATAAATATAAGACTGTTTTCTGTTGTAATATGTAGTAAACGAGATCTTTGATTGTATGTCAGATTGCTCGTTATGATGTAATACTTATATGCTGAATGATATAGACGGCAGGCAAGACTGTCGTCTTGACTGTGATGTTTAAGGCCGCCCTCACATTGGGCGTCAGCGTCAACGCAGTGGCACCTCGGCGTCGACGCCGCGTAGATGCCGCGTCTACGTCGCGTCAGTCAAGCATTTTTTGAAAACGCTTTCGTCTTTTGAAGAACGCTCGGCTGACGCGACGCAGACGCGGGGGCACCGCAGCGTCTACGCGTCGTCGACGCCGCTTCGCCATTGCCGCCGAAGTGCCGCTGTGTTGACACTGACGCCCAATGTGAGGGCGGCCTAATCGTTTTATTAGTCTTTTGTTGAGATTCCTATTAAAAACTGATATCTGTCACGTGTCGTCATATTAAAAAAGACGGTAGTGGAAACCAATGTACACAGTAAATCTCAACAGTATAATAAAACCCTTTTAGCATAAAAATGTCATGCAGCATGGTTCGAACATTCTACAGAACAGATTCAAATAAAACAGATTTTAAATACCGTGACTTATAAATCATTTATAAAAACATCACCGGCCCCTAAATTCGAAAATACCGTTTGATTTCTGTATACTTAAAGAGGTAGTTAACTAATTTATACAAAATGCCATAATCAAATAGCTACTCCATGTTTCAGACAATATCGCATTGATGATATCATCGGTCCAATTTGGGCTGCTTGTTTTGACACAAACAAATTGTGACGATTGACTTTTTTTTTGTTGCCAGGTCGAGTTGACTATGCACGACGGTACTGTGCGGGACGTTTGCTTCATAGAAGACACTTCGAAGAAAACCAGCCTTTTTGTAAGCGGAGGTGCTGGTGAATTATAGAAACTTACAATTTGTGCATTCTATGTTTGTCATCATTCTATGTTAGCAGCTGCCCAATACACATTTTAGGAACTTGGTAACGGTGGGCTCGGAAGACGGGGCATACTGTACTGTACATGTGCGATCTTATTCTAGTGACTGACTTCAGGTTGGTCAACATAAAAAGCGTAGGGTATATAAAAGTAATTGACTCCTTAAAGTCTAGATCAGGGAGTGTAGGAACGCTTCCGTTACCATCCGCGACAAGTGATTTGAGCTTATATTTACAAAGTTTGATGGCGCATTGAGCATTTCACCTTGCGGTCGGTACTTATAGAAAAGTATGACATTTATTTCTTTGTGTGTAAAAAAAAGGAACGCAAACAACCTCCAAAAAAAAAAACGATCTGGTGTTGTTGTGATCTCTGATTTTTTGCGCTGGAAGTAGAATCTGCTTTGATCCTTAGTTGTCACTTCACAATGCATCGCACCTGCATAATTAACCCGATATCACACTATTACTAAAGTCCTAAAATACTGTACCAGAATCTGAGCTCATTTCTACGAATATTCGTTGCAAATTACCTCGTGAGCGTAAAGAAGCTAAAAATTGTATCCGCCAAGTTAAAAAGCTTCCTCGAATTAAAATATCCAACCGTGGCTCGTATGGTAACTTTAAAAGAGCTAGGTAGAAGTCCTATGACACCAACATTAAGCCGGCTTCGTTTAAGATCTAGCTTCAAGAATAGTTACTAAAAGCTCTTTGGCGAATGGTCTGTATCAGCGCAACTACTTATTTTTAAAAGGGATTGCATCGTGTGACTTTGTTTGATATCCCTAGATTAAAGTATATCGCGTATATCTCATTATAGCATCTCTTACAAAAACATTTATACTTCAAATACTTTTATGTAGCAACAATCTCGCTTGCTCGATGAGATCACCCGTTTGGTCACATCTCTAGGGCTTTCTACAGATAGTTTTAGATTGCAAAGTTAGTCTAAACAGCCTTGAAATTTGGCACGTATGTCATGTCTCAAGGCTTCCAAGCGTTCGCTTAGAATGGATTTTGTGAAAGTCTATACATAAAGGTGTCAAATAAGTTCGCCTTTTGGCGAGCCAAGTCTGATCACTGCGATGTCTAGACTTTTATGTCGCGCAATGCTTTAGCTACCTAGCATTATAGATAGTTGTTCATAAGGTTTCACGGATAGCAATATTCAATGGGTTAGATGTTTAGAAGGATGAATATGTACACAGATTTCGTTTTATTCCTCTACTTGTAGATATCATTATAATTTTATACATAACTTCAAAACGAGTTGATACATGAAATCTTAAATTGTAAGTTTATTCTAAGTGCTTGTTTAGCTAAGCTTGAGCAAAGTTACAAGTACCTTTCTATAGACCTTGACCTTACACGTCTTATTCAGACTAGAAGTTTATAAGCGATCAATAAACCTAAAAACCAAACAAAGTAAATGTAATATCAAAATGTAAATGTAATATCAAAGCTAAAAAAGCAAAATATGTGAAAGAGATTTCAAATATTGTCCTTATTACAAATATTACAATGTTAATTATCTATCAGTTAATTGCAGTGCAGGAATTATTGTCTATAGCTTGGTTTTAACCATACGCTTGCATTCTTCAGTGAAGCAATCATGCATTCATGAGTGAAGCAATCATGTGTGGTCATACGTGTCCACGTCAATTAGAAATCACTTCTTTTGTAACGAGTTTCTGTACTCTGTGCGGAGCAAGTTAATTAGGTATCTACTCTAGACATACTGGCTGAGCTGTATTTGCTCGTATTGCGATCGGGTGGCGAAACTGGGATAATGGACTATTTTCAAGAGACGCGCCATTTTCGAATAACACGGTTTTAAAGATTTTCAAAAATCAAAGTGCAGGGCCGTGTGGTTGACGGAATAGAATACAAGTGTCACCACCCCCTATCTTCCCGTGGGTGTCGTAAGAGGCGACTAAGGGATAACACGATGCAAATACCCTCTTTGTGTAGAGACGGAAAACTCGACATCAAACCCTTGACGACTGCCTCGCGGCATAAATGTGCGCGTGGGATCGGGAGGTCCCGGGTTCGATTCCTGGGTCGGGCAGTGTTATTGGGATTTTCTGTCACGAAATTCTCAGTAGCAGCACGGAGTCTGGAAATGTGCCCGGTACGGCAATAGGCTCGCCTCTTATTACGTGGGACTAAAGTATATCTGGCGAAAAGTGGGTGTAGAAATACACTTCTGCCTACCCCTTCGGGGATAAAAGGCGTGACGTTATGTATGTATGTATGCAAAGTGCAGGGCACCTATATTAGAACTTAGAGTATAGGACACATTTTGCAAATTTTGGCGCGACAAATAGCACTACAAGCAAGTTGCGGTAAACAGACTGTAAGCGTATAATCTGTTAAACACTTTTTTAAGATGTTGCTACCAGCAGTTACCGCAAGGAAACTATCGTGACGCGTCTTCACAATTGTCATTAAACTCGAAATAATGCTTGGCGAAAATAACTTTCTGTTTGCTACACTGTAGTGCTAAAGTTTTACAGTAATATCTCGTATTATTACGATGATCTTGATGTCTTCACGAACCACAAAAATGCAACATGTTCTTAAGCTTTTCTGTTTAGACATTCTCGGTTACTTTCGTCGGACAATGAGGCCGAACGCGTTGACAGGCTTGATCCTTATTTCATAGGGCTGAAGATTGAGTAGTTTCTGTTCATTGAACTGGCGGTACATCGACATTAATTTTAGGGTTCCGTACCTGGAAATGAAAAAACGGAACCCTTATAGGATCCCTTTGTTGTCCGTCCGTCTGTCAAGACCCATTTTCTCAGAAACGCATGACGGTATCAAACTGAAATTTATATCAAATAGTCAAATCTACTGTCCCATGAAGCTGTGAAAAAATCAAACTTCTAAATCAACTCAATCAAAAGATACAGCTGTTTATGCTGCAAATTTGTGCAATTTACGAAACTCGCAAAGGAATCAAAACCTACATGGTACTTCCCGTGAACTCAGAATCTTGAAATTTGGTACGAAGCAATTTCTTATAGCATACACAAAGAAAAAATTGCGAAAACCGTAGATTTTTAGTTACATCATATCATAAAAATATTTTTAGTAATTTTAAATTATTACCATTTTCTCATGAACGCGTAGAGGAATTCAATTGGAATTCATATCAAATACTCAAGTATATTATACCTTTAAGTTGTAACGAAATCAAACTTCTATGTCAATGCAATAAAAAAACAGCACTTTAAGCCGCATATTTTCTCGCAACTACTCGCAAGAATTTATACGAAGACAGAAGACATTTATACGAAGCAATGTCTTATAGCACAGATGAAGGAAAAATTGCCAAACCCGTACAATTTTAGTTACATCATACCTACATATAATAAAATATTTTTAAAATTTTAAAGTTACTACCTCTTTCCTCATGAACGCGTAGAGTTATTAAATTTAAATTCATATCAAATATTGAGGTCTATAACGCCGTGGAGCTGTAATAAAATCAAACTTCTGTGTCAAGGCAATCAACAGAAAAAGCAATTTAAGCATATTTTCAAACTCGCAACAAGGGAATCAAAACCTACAGGGTGCTTCCCTTGAACTTAGAATCTTGAAATTTGGCACGAAGCAACGACTTAGTTATAGTTGGTCGTGGGTTTTCCGCACTTAGCCACTTATTTGGGCCATTGTGCGTATGTGGCGACTTCATTGACGCCGACTACTCATACCACCTTAGTTCCTTCCAGAAAGCCATTAGTTGGCTGGTGTCGTTTAAAGCTTCACTCATGGTTCTGGGGTTGTTCAGCAGCTTTGCCCGTTGATCGCTCACACTTGCACAGTGCAGAATGACGTGAGCGGGTGTTTCTTCGGTTTCCATACAGCCCCTGCACAGTGGGCTGTCCGTAACGCCTATGTTGAATAGGTGCTTGTTGAGTGGACAGTGGCCGGTTATTATGCCCGTCAGATGCTTTAGTGTTTTCCTATTAGAATGCAGCAGCTTGTGTGAGAGTCGCTTGTTCAAGCAGGGGATGGCATCTTTTGTTTGTCTGCATTCTTTTATGTTTGCCCACTGTTTTTCGTGTTCATGTGCGGTTCTCTCACGTAGCCACGTTTTGATTTGGCTTGCTGGTATCGGTACAATCGGCTCGGGTCCCATTATCATTGTGTCCGATCCTTGCCGTGCCAGTTGGTCTGCGGCGTCATTGCCTGCGGAGTTGCTGTGGCCTTTAATCCATTGCAGCGTAACCCGATTCTTCTCTGCAATCTTTTGCAGCTCTAGGTGGCATTCCATGATGAGGCCGCTGTTAAAGCAGTTGCTGCCGAGAGCTTGTAGTACAGAGGCACTGTCCGTGATAATGCGTATAGACAGGTCACTTACGTTCCTAGACGCGATTGCTGTTGCGGCTCTTGTTATCCCAACACACTCGGCTTGGAATATGGTGTTATGGGTGCCAAGGGATGTTGAGATGTTGATGTTTAAGTCATGGGAGAATACGCCCGCACCCGTCCCATACTTCGTTTTTGAGCCGTCTGTGTATACTCTGACTTCGTGTATACCAGAGCTGTCTTTGTGTTCCTCCTGCAATTGGATGCGATATTTTTTGTCAAAGACAAAAGTTTTAGGGATGAGATCGCAAGCGGCCTCTAGCATCGGGATCTCTTTGGTTAAGGTCCCTTTTAGGCGTGCGTGAGTAATTCGATCATCCTTTCTCCATAGCCCGAGCTTGTCTAGACGGATTGCTGCAGCGCCAGCTTCCTGCTGGATCATTAGGTGCAGCGGTCTTAGGTCCAGTAGTATCTCCAAGGCGGCTGTTGGGGTGCTCTTCATGCAGCCTGTTGTGGCCAAGCAGACTAGGCGTTGAAGGCTCTGTGGTTTTTTTGTGATTGTGCTTAGTTGCGTGCGTGGCCACCACACTACTGCACCATACGTAAGCATGGGGCGTATAATGGCAGTGTAGATCCACAGGGTAATTGATGGTTTGAGACCCCATTTTTTGCCTATGATTCTCCGACATTGCCAGAAGATTATGCATGCTTTTGTTGTTTTTGTGCTGATGTGCTTGCCCCAGTTTAGCTTATGGTCAAGTATTACGCCCAAGTACTTGACTTCATTCGATAGGGTAAGCTCCGTTCCAAAGAGTTTTGGTGTTTTGCACATATGGGTTTTCCTTTTGTTGGTGAAAAGTACTAGCTCCGTTTTGTTGGGGTTAACCGTCAGTTCATGTTGGTTGCACCATTCCTCCATGATCCTGATGGCTGCTTGCATCCGATTTCGGATCGTGTCTTCTGAGTCACCTTTGATCAGGATGGTGATGTCGTCTGCATAGCCGACCGTGAAGAATCGTCTGTCGTTTAAGTTCCGTAACAGATCGTCCACCACAATGTTCCACAAAAGGGGTGAGAGTACACCTCCCTGTGGGCAGCCTTTTGCAACTATGCCCCTTACTTGGTGGAGTTTACCGTGAATTGTATTGCCCTCTGTTTCAGCAGTTGATCAATCCAGCCACTAAGGGTTTGCTCAACTCCGAACTTTTCGAGGGCCCGGCTGATACTGTTGAACTTAGTTTTGTCGAAGGCACCTTCGATGTCAATGAAGGCCCCCAGTGTCATTAACTTGTTGGTGAGCGCTGTTTCAATGGTTCCCACAACGGAATGCAGCGCCGATTCAGTTGACCTGCCACTTCTGTAGGCGTGTTGATGTGGGTGTAGTGGATTGTGCAGTAATGCGCCCTCACGGAGGTATCGGTCCGTAAGTCTCTCCAGCGTTTTCAATAAGAAGGAGGTCAAGCTGATGGGTCTGTATGCTTTCGCTTGTGAGTAGTCAGTTTTGCCAGGTTTTGGGAGGAATATGACTTTAACTTCCCTCCACCTGCAAGGTATGTATCTGTGCGCTATTGAGGCCCTGTAGATGTCGAGCAGGTGCGGCACAATCGTTGTGCATCCCCACTTTAGGAATGCTGGTATGATTTCATCCAGGCCTGCGGATTTGAATACCTGGAAGCTGTCTATTGCCCATATCAGCCGGTCTGTGGTGACCACATTTTCGGCTACCAGCCAGTCTGTTTGGGTCGGTGGTCTGTAGTCTGACTCGTCCCACAGACGGTCATTGGTTACTTCACAACCTGGGAAGTGAGTTTCAATTAGCACTTGGCTAATTTCAGCGTCCGTAGTTGCGTAGGTTCCATCTTGCTTTTTAATGGCGCCAAGGGTTTTGTTGCTGTCCTGAGACAAGATCTTTTTCACCCTGGCTGCTTCATTCGTGGTGTTTATACCGCTGCAGAAACACCGCCAGGACTCGCCTCTGCGGAATCTTATGCGTTTCTTGTAGTGTGACTGGGCTTCTTTGTATTTGAGCCAGTCTGCTTCCATTCTCGTGTTTTTAGCCCTGTTAAAGAGTTTCCTCAGGTTTTGCCTGAGTCCCTCTAGTTCTCTTCCCCACCACTGGGTTTTGCTAGACGACTTTGGGAGTGTGGGTGCACAGGCTTGCTGATAACTTGTTTGTATACATTCTGTTAGTAAGTTGGTGTTATGTTCTATGTTGTCAGTGCTGGTCGACATGATATACGAGAATCGTCTTGTATTTCGCGATGTTGGTTCTGCGAGGGTTGCGCCTAGGTTGTTGGACGTTCTCTTGCACTCGTATGTCATAGCAGATTCGTCTGTGGTCTGTGAAGAATGGCTCAGCGGACACATGCCAGTTTGTGACAAGTTCCGCGGCCCCATCCGATGCTAGCGTTATGTCTACTATGGTTTGATATCTGGAGCTAACAAAGGAGGGCTCCGAACCGTTGTTAACTACAGATAGATTTGTTGAAAAGATGTATTCAGTCAAGATCTCACCTCGTCTGTTTGCGTCGGGGCTTCCCCACAGCGGATGGTGCGCGTTTGCGTCCGCCGAGATGATTACCTGCCAGCCGTGGTCCTCGCAGTGCTGCACCAGCTCGGCCAGCTCTTTTGATGGGATGTCCTCATCGCCAGGCATGTAGACCGAAGCTAGTACTAACATCTGTTTGTTGGGCCCTGTTTGGAGTCCTACGGCAGTGAGGTCTCTAGAACAGAAGTTGGTTAGCAACAGTGCTGGTATTGTTCGGGGAATGTATATGCATGTTCTCGGTTTAGTGACCGAGCAGTTGTGCAGTAGCTTACCTCCGATGTTGTTTAGACCACATATGTTGTCGCCTCTAATCCACGGCTCCTGGATTAGGGCTATTGTCTGTTGATTAACCTCCAGCAGCCTGCGTAGGGTAGCCGTTGCAATTTGTTTATGCTGGAGGTTAGTTTGTATGACTCTAGTCTGACAAAGAATCGAGGACATTGCTGTCCATAGACTCGCCGTCAGACGAGTCGTGCTCGTCTTTTGCGTCCGTCGCAGCGGTGGGTTGTTGTATAGTCGCTGCGGGCGCCGGTGTAATACGGGCTATGCCCGAGGTGCTTGGGATGGCTGGTACAGCTCGTCCCGTTGTGTCCTTAACTTCACTCGGCGTCTCCTTGGGCCCTACAGCCGCCGAGCTCTCCCCCCCGCTGGAAGCGTGGATCATTACGTACACGCTGCCAGCGAAGAAGGAAACCCGACGGCCGCGTCCCGTGATCTTGGGGATCTCGGGTTCCGGGATGCCCAAGGTAAGGTACACGCCGTGCTCCTGCAAGGATGCGCCGTACAATTGTCACGTTTGTACTGCGTACCAGGGGTTTTGGGCAATGAGGAGATGGTGGATCTTAGGTAGCTCCATGGTGATCGTCCTCGGCAGCCACAGCGCTGCGCGTACGCGCTTCGCTAAGTCTGACTGCCTGATGACGACCAGCCTGGTCCCCTCAATCGGCGATCTTAGTTTGGCTACTGCGTTTTTGAGCCACGTTAGTGAGTGTTCGTTCTCGCACCATAACTTCAGGACACCCTCCACTGCAAGAGGTTTGCCCCTAAAGGACGAAATGAAGCAACGACTTATAGCACAGATAAAGGAAAAATTGCAAAAGACCTTAAATTTTTTGTCACAGTAATAATTAAAATATTTTTAATATTTTTAAAGGTCATAAATCCGAAATTCATATCAAATGCTCAAATCAAAACTAAAGGGTACCCTTCGATCTAGAATCTTTAAATTTGGCATAAAGCAAGGTTTTATAGCACATAGGATAAATTTCGTAAACCTAAAATTTTTTGTTGCATCACATATTTTTTTAAATTATTATACTACAGGTTTGTATGGAGCCCTCGGTGCGCGAGTTCCACTCGCACTTGACCGGTTTATTTGGCACCATGTCACTTGTATTGATAAAATCTGTTGAGACAGCGCTCAGCGCACATTAAATATTCACCATGAAACAGGACGACGCGACTTCGTTTTAGTGTTTTATTTTGCTTAATATAAATATTATTTTACATTTAATGGAAAAATAATAATTGTGTTACTTGGTTTACTAGAAATCTAGTCAATGCATTAGTGAAATATTATTTTGCTTGCCTTAAATGATATTCTCTACTTACCTAAAACTGCCTACTTGACTAACTATTAAATTACGTGTGATAGATGATTCAAGCATTCGATTTCTCGAATTATGTGTAAACATTAGGTAAGCATTCAAACAGCTCAAAAACAACAAGGCGCCGGGTGATGACGGAATTACGAGCGAGCTTCTGAAGGCTGGCGGTGCACCCGCTAGAGAAGCCCTTCGGAAGCTATTTAATTCCGTCATTCTCGAGGGTAAAACGCCACAGGCGTGGCACAGAGGTGTGGTGGTGCTTTTCTTTAACAAAGGGGATAAAACCCTCTTAAAGAACTACAGACCCATCACACTTCAGAGCCACGTCTACAAGCTGTTTTCGAGGGTCATCACGAATCGTCTCGAGAGCAAGCTAGACGACTTCCAGCCTCCCGAACAAGCCGGTTTCCGTAGGCTATAGTACCATAGACCACATACATACGCTGCGGCAGGTTATACAGAAGTCCGAGGAGTATAACCAGCCCCTATGCTTGGCGTTTGTGGACTATGAGAAAGCCTTCGATTCGATAGAAACCTGGGCGGTGCTACAGTCCCTCCAACGGTGCCGGATTGACTACCGATATATCGAAGTGCTGAAGTGTTTTTATGAAAACGCCAGTATGTCAGTCCGCCTCCAGGACCAGAGTTCGAAACCTATTCAACTCCAGCAAGGAGTGAGACAGGGGGATGTCATATCCCCGAAACTGTTTACCACTGCGCTGAAGGATGTTTTCAAGCTTCTGGACTGGAATGGACTCGGCATCAACATCAACGGCGAGTACATCACTCACCTTCGATTCGCAGACGATATCGTAGTCATGGCTGATACCATGGACGACCTAGGCACAATGCTCGATGGCCTCTGTAGAGTCTCCCAACAAGTAGGTCTTAAGATGAACATGGACAAGACGAAAATCATGTCGAACGTCCATGTTGTACCTGCTCCTATTCAGGTTGGGAACTCTACGCTCGAAGTTGTCGAGAAGTATATCTACCTGGGACAAGTAGTTCAATTAGGTAGGTCCAACTTCGAGAAGGAGGTCAATTGTCGAATCCAACTCGGTTGGGCAGCGTTCGGGAAGCTACGACATAATTATATTCTCGTCCGATATCCCGCAATGTCTCAAGACGAAAGTCTTTGGCCAGTGTGTGTTGCCAGTGATGACTTACGGATCAGAGACGTGGTCGCTCACTATGGGCCTTATCAGAAGGCTCAAGGTCACTCAGAGGGCGATGGAGAGAACTATGCTTGGAGTTTCCCTACGAGATCGAATCAGAAATGAGGAGATCCGCAGTAGAACCAAAGTCGCCGACATAGCTCTCCGGATAGCCAAGCTGAAGTGGCAGTGGGCAGGGCACATAGCTCGAAGAACCGATGGCCGTTGGCGCAGAAAGGTTCTGGAGTGGCGGCCACGTACCGGACGATGCAGCAGAGGTAGGCCCCCCGCAAGGTGGACCGACGATCTCGTCAAGATCGCGGGAGGCGGTTGGATGCGGGCGGCTCAAGACCGGTCTGTGTGGAGAACCTTGGGGGAGGCCTATGTCCAGCAGTGGACGTCGTTTGGCTGATATGATGATGATGATTTAGGTATTAGTATTGCACCTACGACAATGACAGTTTCCAAGTAAACACGCATCACGAAATATGTCATTGTTTAATTTAGAACTTTTTGTGTACAAAATAATGTTTATGTTATTGTCTATCCT
Source organism: Euclidia mi (assembly GCA_944739405.2). Classification (NCBI taxonomy): domain Eukaryota; kingdom Metazoa; phylum Arthropoda; class Insecta; order Lepidoptera; family Erebidae; genus Euclidia; species Euclidia mi. Next base: position 41,134,442 of record OX123199.2, read on the forward strand.
CACAATAATAATTCTATGTTACTGAAGAAATTATTGGATGTTCCCTCTAATTGAACGTTCTGTTTGGTGGCTTGAAAGTATTCTTTAGAGTAAATATATTTCGCCTGCTTTATCCTCTTTAAAGTGGGACTAAAACACGGCGCTAAATTAAAATTGAGGCTATGTGTTTTAAGTAGTTTCGCATTGGTTGATCTGTGCAAATGTACACGAATATGCTATTATGTCACAAGACCCATCATCAAGCCGAAATCTACTTGTTTTGGACATCATGCCAAGTCATACTAAGCAAAAATAAAACTAGGAAAACGATTTTTTAAGGAAACACATTTTTTGAACCGCAAATAAAAAGGGCGAGGCTGCAATTTTCGAAATACCTACCTATCCATGGGTGCATAGGGCATCTATAGAACAGGTTGGCGGGGTAAATGCATCGATTTTGTACGTAATTACAAAAAAAATATGGTAACTTTGAGCCTTAATATCGCCTGAACCAATAATTTTCCAGGTATGGTGCCGAAGTAAAAAATGTTCGTAATGATTTACCAATCATACAGGGTGTAAAAAGACCCTTAACGAAAACTGAAACCCCATATAGTACCACTATATTGGGTTTCAGCTTTCGTTAAGGGTCTTTTTACACCCTGTATGTTTTGTTGTTCATCCAAAAGCGGTTGCCGTTCAAACACTTAAGAAGTTTTAGTGACTTAATAATCTAGAGCTATAGTAGAAAAGTCTGGTTTATTTTCACTTATATGTGTCATTAAAATACGACCCTGTTTGTATACCTATATTGAAAACATACCTTCTTGGAAATGTATACAAACTATACAAACGACGACATAGCAGTATATAAATATAACTTCAGTAGAAGCTTACAGGCTAATCTGTTACTATCAAGTCTGCAAGGCAAATTGTCAGCTTAATGTTCAGCGTGTGTTTAGCCCTATCGCGCGTGCTAAAGCTATTGTTTAACAGGCGACATGGCAGGAACGGACCTCTACCATGTCTCTAGAGAGTACACATCTATAATGTTATGATTATAGTTTTCCTTATGCCGATAACGTCTGTCTCAGGACTCGTAACGGTTATATTATATTGGCAAAAACGTTACTTTTGTTATCGTTATTTACCAATAATATGTCTTGCAAATGGCGATCTAAATGATATCAATTTGTTGCGATGGATGTAGCGTGTATTTGATATAATAAAATAAATTGTATGAACGGGGATATCGCCCGGTTTAGTTATGGTGTTACAGTTTCTTAGAATTCCCACGTTACCGTTTTGTGAGAAGACTATCATATAGATCACATGCGTTTTTATTAGAAGACAGTCTTCTTTCTCTAAGCGTTATCCCAGTTTCAATCTAGGGTCCGCTTCCTAGTCTAACTGGATTTGGCTGAATATTAGCTTTTCCACAGAGCGACTGCCTGTCTGACCTCCGCAACCCGAAGGGATAGCGATATTTCATGGTTTAGACTAGTGTCAGTTTATTTAGAAGGTACTGACACCCTGTAACGACTGTCAAAGATCTTCATGACAACCGGGACCGACGGCTTAACGTGCTCTCCGAGGCACGGGACAAGCGATAATTAACAATTCAATACGCACATAACTCCGAAAAGTCATTGGTGCGCGCCGTGGATTCGAACCCGATACCCTCTGCATGGCAGTCTGTTGGTATATCCACTCGGCTATCGCTGCCTTAAGAAGACAGTATAAAGCGTTTTATACTGGTACGGTATTCGGAAATAGATAATGTGATTCCTGAGGAAGGTTCAGGCGTATAATTCACGCGGGCAGCTCCGCGCGCGCAGTCTAGTTTAGTATAAGAACGTAAAATCGCTTTTATATCATTCGTTTCAGAGCCGTATAGTCAAATATAACTGAAATTATAATAATTATAAAAGCAACAGGGTCGATAGTCTAAACTCTACATAGCAATTAGACAACAGCTGACAGCTGTCATCCTAAAAGTAAACACTGCCCATGTAATTTAAAATTGTAATTTAGTATAAATTTTTATATAAACCACATAAAACCGAGTCAATTATTACTAGAGTGACATAAAAACTATCAACAAATGTTTGCAACAGCCTATCTCTAACCAAACGTAAAAAGCGGTTTCCAATAGTGACAACGGACCAATATTATGGAAGTCTTGAGATACGTGTGAGTTATTGCTGGACTAACCGAATCGTGAGTACTCACCAGATTATACATCCACATACACATATCAATGCTCAGAATACAAATATTTAGTAGAAACTCCACTTAAGATCAATTTTAAAAACCGTTACGGCCGTTGTGAAAATTTTGTTTTGCTTTTTTTCTGATTTGAAACATTACTACATGCGAGCAATTTGACACTTGATCAGCTAGAGGTGTGACTGATGAACGAATGAAACATTCATGGCATAGACAATAAAGCTAACTATTCATGCCGAGGGTCACTTTTAGTCGAATGTTGAATTGAATAAGCACCAGTGTCCTACACCAGAGGGCCTAATGATACCAGTGTTAAAAATATTGGTAGTCTTTGGTAGTATTTTTTCTACGATCGTTCCGTCACCTCAAATTGGGTTGAAAACTTCCCTACAACAATGGATGACTTTAAGAATATTAATACACAAAGACGAAATAAGCAATGTCTGGATTTTAATGCCAGTGATCTTGACTTAGATGTGTCTTACCAAAGTCAACCAAATATCGGCCTAAATAGAGAAGATTTCTTGGCTTTGGAGGAGAAATTAAAACAGCTTACCAATGAATTACAATCAGCGCACGTCGAAATAGAAAATTTAAGTCTGGAGAATAACAATTTTAAGCAGGAGTTATGTGATTATAAACATAAACTGAATTTATTTAAAACCGTGGGAATTGGAGAATCCAATAAAAGTGGTAGTTGCACGCCAATAAAATTTTACTCACCGCAGTACAGAAGACTTTCTAAATATACTAATCTAAGAAGGGATATACCCAGAACATCTTCGAGGGAATTGCCAATTAATGCTAAAAGTCGGCTTAGTGCAACATTTTTAAACCATGATCCATCATACCACAGTGTCAACACAGGATTAAACTTAAATCGTAGTATGGACTCGGTAAAGGTCACAGGCTATTTTTCACCTCCCATGGTATCGCAAAATTCAGCGCCGAGTCCGTTTTCTGAAAATTCTATAAGAAGTCCGGACTTAGCTACAATTGTTGATGGACATACTATTACAAATGAAACTATAGTGATCAAAAATTCAGAATCTTTAGACCATATTTACAACTCAGAGGTATATAAGAAGACGCTACATGGAGTATACAAAGCATGCGATACGTCTAAGCATAGACTTATTATTTTTGCTGATCAAAATGGTTACGGAATAAGGCAACAATTACAAAATCTACTTGGAAATAGCTTCACTATAATGTCTGTAATTAAACGAAATGCACCCTTATCTGAAATTTTAAAATCATGTTTTGCAATGTGTCACGACTTTACTACTTCTGATTATGTATTAATTTGGGGTGGCTCAAATGATGACAATCCGATGGAAATACAATCTTTTCTATATTATACCTTAAAACAATTGAAGAATACGAATATTTTAATTGGTAAAGTCTATAAAAATAAATATTTGAATGTATTGATGTTAAATAATATGTTGAGACTAATTTGTTCTAATTTAAGAAACACTAGCTATGTACCACTTGATGTTAATGACAATCATTTTTCACCAGTTCCTAACAAACTACTTGTTAGCAGATTGCTTCATAAAGAAGTACTACGTTTGAATTATAGAAATAATTTCTTAGCATATTCTACAAAGTATAGTGATTGTAAAAATGTTTTTAGTGATGTATCTGTACAGACCGAACATAGTTTAATGACTGCTAAACTTTATGTGTGTGCCACAACACAGACTGAATGTTATACTCAGTCAAATTATGCTGTAACACGAGACGAAGTCAGTACACAATCCGATGAGTTTTTTCGAGGATAAAAACGTTTCGCTTAATTCACAGGCCTCTACTAATAGTTTGAATTTCTTTCATCAAAATGTTTGTGGGATAAGTAATAAAAGGGATGAATTTGAGCTGTATATTGATCGGCAAGAAACAGTTTTGCATTACATATGTTTGACAGAACATTTTCTAAACGATTCTTTAGCTAAATTATTCCATTTTCATGATTATAAACTAATATCTTATAATTGTAGAACAAATAAAAAGAGAGGAGGTTCTTTAATTCTTGCTCGGCACGACAGAAAATGTGCTGAAATACCTATATGCAAGAAATTATACAGGTTGAACGCTTTTGAGGTATGTGGCGTTAAGGATATAATATCTGGTGTTTTTATTTTATGTTGTTATCGCAGTCCGTACGACCATAACATGGATGTTTTTATGAACATGCTTGATAAACTACTAGAACACTTTTTTGACAAGAAGTGCTTTATCTGTGGGGACTTCAACATAGATCTCCTTGTAGAATCAAAGAAAAAGACAGACTTCATTAATATTTTGACAAGTTATAACTTTAGACCTTTGGTGAGTACCACTACTTTCATGCGCAATGGTTCCCAGTCATCTTTAGATAATATCATTACGAACCTCGATAGTGATATCATAGAGAAATGCATTGTCGATCACAATGGATTAGCTGATGGGCATGCCGGTTTAATATGTCAAACTAGACAGAATTCTAGTAAACTAAAAAATTGCATTAGCACATATAAGATTGTAGAAAAGAGAGTATTTAATGATAAAAGTAAGAATAAATTTAGAGAATTATTATTGGCTAACAACCTCAATACTTTGGGTCCAAATGCGTTCATATCAAAATTTAATCACTTGTTTAGAAGTTGTTTTAGAATGAAAAATATCAGAGTATATCTTAAGAATGAGTCGAGGCTAAAATGGGTCTCTAAAGGAATTAAAACTTCCAGCAAAATGAAACGATTTTTATGCTTAAAGGGCAATAATCACGATTCGCTGGTAAATTACAGGAAGAAATACATAAACATTTATAGAAGAGTAATTAGGGCCGCAAAAAGAAATACTATTCAGACAGCATTAGCTAGGTCTAATAACATATCAAGAGATGTTTGGCGGTTAATAAACAAGCATAGAAATATTAAGTCGAAGGGGTTGGGCATTGGTTCGCTATCTAAGGGTAACTGTGTCATTTCTGATCCATCTGAGATTGTTAACTTGTTTGCAACAACATTTGACTATGACTTCAGTTCATGTAATGTCAACAGTAATACAGCCTTGGCATGTCTCAGGGAAAATACGGAGAGAATAGAAAGTGAAATGACTCTGGAATTAGTTAGTCCATGGGAAGTTGCTGATCTAGTTAAGAAAATGAAAATCAAGTTATCCTGTGGATATGATGGTATACCCATTACAGTAATTAAAGACAACATAGACATTTTAGCGGAACCTTTAAGTATATTTTTTAATAAATGTATTAATGGGGGGTTCTTCCCCGACCAGTTCAAAATAGCCAAAGTTATACCAATACATAAAAAAGGTTCGAAACAGGATCCTAAAATGTATAGACCTATTTCGCTGTTACCAACAAAATCTAAAATTTTCGAGTTACTTCTGAAAAGAAGATTGCTCAAACATTTATTTATTTATTTAGGGGACAATAAACAGCTACAATATATGTTTAAACATTACAGCACTGCACAAAGAATAGTCAATATTGCAGCCCACTACATCGTCCGCAAATTGACTAAGGACAAATAATCAATACGTGCCACTAAAAAGCGTAACATTACGTAAATAATTGCATCATTAATATCATTATATACAAAGTAATGAAAGAAAATAATAATTATAGTAAAAATATGTTAAAAAAAAGAGAAAATACATTGAAATTAATTCTAAATTAATTCACAATTACAATTACATATATTTAAGGGACTATAGATATTACATACTCAATTTTAATTCATGAAAATTAATAATACTCAATAAAATTATAATTAACATTCAATTCAATAATTAACAATCATTTTATTATTATTACTATACAACAGAACTATAACAATTGTGGTCTAATACATTAATTACACTCCTTCTGAATTTAAGTTTGGAACATATAAAAATATCAATTTAGCCTCAAACAGCATTATAAACCCGAGACAGTTTGCCTATTTAAAAAATGTTGGTACACAAGATGCTATTAATACATTAATTAATGACGTAATTACAAAATTAAATGATAAGCAAAAGGTAGCCGGCATTTTCCTAGATCTGAGTTCCGCTTTTGATTCTGTCAATCATGAAATACTCATTGCTAAGATGGAACATTATGGCGTAAGAGGTATATCAAAAGATTTATTTACTTCATACCTACAAAATAGGCATATGTTTGTTGAGATCAAAGCTGAAAGTTATGAGGAAATTGGTATGGTCCGAACTAGAATTGAAAAAGCTTTCAAATCAAGGCTTATACATGTTGGAACCGGCGTTCCTCAAGGCTCTACCCTCGGGCCAATATTTTTCATTATTTTTATTAATGACCTTATTCGTAATATTACAAACAAGTCACCTGACCACATAAAACTAAGTGTATTTGCTGATGATACCAATGCCATTGTTTCAGCAGATAACTTTAGTAGTCTTAATTTTAAACTTGACGAAACTTTAGAATTGTTTAACCAATGGTTCATGCATAACTGTCTGAAAATAAATACTCAGAAATCTAATATAATTATGTTTAAGTCAACAAATAAGAATTCGGACAAACTACTTTGCAACCTTAACGGTCACCAGCTGAACACAGTTACCACAGTAAAATTTTTAGGCGTACATTTAGATAGTCTATTAAACTGGAAAAGCGAGTTGGCTAGCATAGAGGCTGGCATTCACTCTGCGTGTTACGTACTCAGAAGTTTGAGAGACCTCGTTGACTTGGAGCAACTCAGGACCGTTTACTTCTCATTAGTTGAATCCAAATTAAGGTATAGTGTTCTTTTTTGGGGTGGCAGCTACCATTACAATATTCAGCGAGCCTTCATAGCCCAGAAGAGAGCCATAAGAACCATGGTTCGAATAGATCAGCTCGACTCGTGCAAACCGTATTTTAAGGATCTCAGAATTTTGACGGTCCCTAGTTTGTATATAATGGTCCTACTTACCAAATTTGCCAAAGACATTTATGGCTATGAAACTAAAGAGGAGAGACACAAGCGCGAGCATACGAGAAGAAGGGATATGCCATCCATGATAGCACCTGCTCTGAATGTTGTTAAACATAGCTCGCGGTACAACTCGGTCAGACTCTTTAACAGACTACCTATAGATATAAAGAGTTCTATTTACCAAAGAGATTTTGAAACCAAGCTTAAGGCATTTCTTGTTAAAGAGTGTTTCTACTCCGTTGACGAATTTACGGAACATAATGATTTTATTTGAACTTCCTAATTTTGACTTTCTGACATTTTTGATTTTATATAATTTTTATTAAATTTTATTGACATTCTTTGTATTACTTGTATGCTATGTATTGTGATTGATTTATTAATTGATTATTGTTGTATTTTTCATTTTTATTGCTTTATTACCACATAAGATACATCATTCAACACAATGTAAATTGTTTGTGAAATAAATAAATAAATAAATAATAAATAAACATTGTATCTCGAGCTTTCAACCTCAGCAGTAGTTATTTATTACTAGTATTGCCTTGTATTGATATTTTGTATTAAAATTGCTTTTCTTGCATTGAAATTTTGTTCACCTTTTTATACCATTACAATTTCGTTGATATTGTCATGCAGTTTCAGAGTTTGAAATATAACAAAATAATGACTCTTTCATAACATAACAGTCATTACACTGATTAAAGCTGCAAAAAATGTACTTGTTCCCCATATCACACACCTATGTAATCTTTGTATTAGTGAGGGTATCTTACCGACCTCTTGAAGAGAGCCCTAATTACTCCAATACGCAAGAGCCTCACTCTTGCGTATAGAAATAGTATCACGAATTATAGACCAATATCGGTACTTACTACTGTTTCCAAAATACTGGAGAGAGTGCTAAATAGAAGACTTATCGAGTACCTTGAACATAAACATCTAATTTCAGAACAACAATTTGGTTTTAGGAAAGGTAGGTCTACAGAAGATGCTGTGCTCGAACTTACGGAGACAGTAGTCAAACACCTTGATAATAAATCTAAAGTCGCTGGTATATATTTGGACCTTACGTCTCTATTCCCATGCTTGTTTCAAAAATGGAATCTCTGGAAATAAGTTATTTAACAAACAGAACTCAATATGTTAAAGTTGATACGCATATCAGTGAAGCAGCCAGTCCCGTTTTTGGTATTCCGCAGGGTAGCGTTCTTGGTCCGACTCTCTTCCTCATTTACATAAATAGTCTGTGTACTAAAGCTCTACCTCATTGCAAAATATTAGCATATGCAGATGACACAGTACTGTTGGTACATAGCAAGAAACAAGTTCGTCAATTCAGTGAGGCCGCTCTACGGGAGGTAATAATGTGGCTCAGAAGTAATTTATTAACACTAAATACTCATAAAACTAAGTACATCACCTTCTCTTCTCGGTATAATTCACTTCCTCCAATGGACTCACTTTGCCTAAAAGCCCACTGTTGCAACTCACAAATCGAAATATGTGGCTGCGTTCAGATAGAACACGTCAACGAAATAAAATATTTGGGCGTAATTCTAGATAGTACTTTATCGTGGCAACCACATCTAAATAATTTGGTCGCTAGGGTCAGAAAGCTGATGCCGATTTTCAGAAAGCTAACATACTCTGCTAATCACGAAACACTGATTCTTGTCTACTATGCACTCGCACAATCAATAATGTCATATTATATATTGGCTTGGGTGGTATAGGTCCTATGTGTATGATAAGGCTGGAACGCACGCAAAGAGCAGTGCTTAAAATAATACTTGTTACGCCAAGACGGTATGGCATTACTGCTCTATACAAAGAAAGTAGAGTCCTTACAGTGAGACAGCTCTTTGTTAAGCAACTATTACTGCGTAAACACATAAGTTTGCCTTATAACCAGGAAAATGTTAATCGCAGGAACAAAAGAATCTGTTCTACTGTCACCCACAGAACTGCCTTGGCAAGTCGGCAGTATTATGTACTAAGCGCTCGTATCTATAATAGAGCAAATGAGTTAATTAATATCTACAATCTCAACTCAAGGCAAGCCAAACATCGTATTAATATCTGGCTCCAGAGTCTAACATACGCAGAAACGGAAGATTTACTAAAATAAAACAATATATTATACAGCTAACACCCAAACACTTATTCATCATGCATAGATACATACATAGATACATACAAACACAACCACCTGTAGAGACACACATACACACACACATACACACACACACACGCACGCACGCACGTACCTGGACGCACGCACCTGGACGCGCGCGCACACCGACACACACACATTTGTTGCATGCCTTTATCTTATAAATAATATGTAACTTTTTTCTATTCAAACCATAATTATTAATTTAAATTAATGTAATTATACCTAATGTTGTTTTGTACAAAAATCAAACCTTGAACTGATGGAAGGCGCTGACAGCCGTCACACAGTTTTATACTAGTCACATACTAGTACAGCTGTCAACGTTCATAGTTTGTAACAGCATTTACTGTAACACGTCTTTCTGTACCTATAATGACAACCTTAATATTGTATTTTTTGGTAACCAATAAAATTATTTATTTTATTAATTACAACATGTGACAACATACAAAACATAAATTCATTATTAATATTCGCCATCAATTAATGTTAATGAGAGTAGGTCTCTAGGTTTGCCAGTAGGAATGGGCGTTCCACATGGCTCTATTCTCGGTCCATTTCTTTTTTTAATATATATTAATGATTTTCCGTTCTTTTTACAAAATTTATGTGATATTGTTTTATTTGCCGACGATAAGTCACTAATTTTTAAAGTTGATCTTAATTTAAGTAACTTTGATACCGTCAATAACACTCTTGCACAAGTATTAGATTGGTTTTCGACAAATAATTTGGTACTCAACTCTAGCAAAACCAATTGTGTTAAATTCTCTTTGCCTAATGTCAAAAGTGTTCCTACTAATATAATTTTAAATAAGGAAACAATTGAACTAGTCGAATCAACCGTATTCTTAGGTGTAACTTTAGATTGTAAGCTTCAGTGGGGCGCCCAAATATCCTGTCTCGCAGTAAAACTTAGTTCTGCAGCGTTTGCAGTAAGAAAAGTTAGGGAATTCACAGATATAGATACTGCTAGACTAGTTTACTTTAGTTATTTTCACAGCGTAATGTCTTACGGAATAATGTTATGAGGTACAGCTGCTGATATACAGACTATTTTTGTCATTCAAAAGAGGACCATACGTGCAATTTATAAGTTAGTTGCTAGAGATTCTTTACGTGATAAATTTAAAGAAGTAGATATATTGACAGTTGCATCGCAATATATATATGCTAACTTAATGTACATTAAGAAAAACTTAATTCTATACCGCAAAAATAGTGATTTGCACAAAGTGAACACAAGGAATAAGCATAAACTGGTGGGAACTAACTACCGTCTACATAAAGTTCAGAACTCATTTGCGGGGATTGGTATACGATTTTTCAACAAATTGCCTCCTGAAATAATGAATTTACCCACACAAATACAAACGGACAATTAGGAACTTTCTTTTACAAAGGGGCATTACACTGTTAAGGAATTTTTAAGTGATAAGACACCGTGGGGTTAGGCTTAGGCTTGTTTAACTCACGATTATTTTATTTTCTGACCGTTTAATATAATTGCTATATAAATCTGTTAAATTCTAGTTTTGATAAGTGACATGTTAAGTGGAGGTGCCTCGTGAACACATGATTTTTGTAGGATTTGGATAATTTTATGATTTGTTGAATGTAGTTTAACATTATTATATCGTTGTTCACTTGTCACCTTCACAAAATTCTTTCTACATTTGCATTCCTTCACGCGTTCCACTAATTTATGTTAATAATAACGATCTGGAAAATGGAGGTAATTGGCGGTCATGGTCAGTATACCAATAGATTGTTTCTTACTGCCGGTTCGTATACCGTTGTCGTCATGCTCACTAAAATGTCATTTCTTGTGGTGGCGTCGTGTGTCGGGTCATCCCTGTCCCTCTAATATGGCGAGAGGGATGATGGCTGGCACATGCGTCATACTCGTGAACGGGTGCTACTTGCGATGACTGGTCGATAACGGTCTTGCGGGCTGGTATTAGATTTTAATATTTAACTGCATCATTTCCATCATGGGTCTGATCACTTTCGCGGATTGCCTGCATTATTAGGTATATATAATGTAAGTGGATGCTCCTGTTTCACCATGTCTATTCTGAGGAGGCTAACCAAATGAACATCAAAAGTTTTATGCTTGAGTATTATTATGTACAGTAAATATATACAAGTGATATAGAAGGTGTAACAGTTGCAGCACCTTACAAAATGTAAATTATGTGTATTATGCAAAACCTGGCGATGAAAAAGAGTGACCGTGAGTTTTATTGCCCGTTCTTTCTCATGGTTCTACCTATTGCTTTGCGAACGTGGCAGTAAATGTAAATGTAGAGTCTTTAAATAATTATTTTATAAAATTATTTTGACGTTCATAAGCGTCACATTGTGACCCAAATGAATAAAGGATTTTGAATTTGATTTTGAATTTATTAATATCGTATAATGAGGCTCTTTGAATACGGACACAAGTGCCACCTAGTCAATGGCCAGTCATGAATGACGGGATTGTACGTGGCTATGTTGGGGTGAAATTTCAGCACATAACACAGGACCATTGTTGTTGTTGTTGTATGATGTATGGTGCAATTAGTTTGAGACCTATTTCTGTGTCATTGGTATACGACTTGTCGAGTATAAATAAATTAATAGTCAAAAAAGACCTGAGAAAAACGGTTTTCGTTATCAGAAGAATAAAAAGAACCTGGATGAATCTCATGAGCCCAAATGACATGTGTTTAGTATAGGCATGCCAGACCAGCTCAGTAGTATCGTAGATTATTGTTTTATGATGATACGATAACTAAAAGTGAGTGAAAGTTTCTTAGATTACATGATAAAGCGGCTTTAAAGTAAATGGTTATCAAAATGTAAATGGACACGGAATCAAATCGGCGCGGTTTTTGAAAATATAAAGGGGCGCTGTTTTATACGTTCTCTTAGATGTCTCAACTGAAACTAAAACAGAAAACTGAATTCTAAAGCATGTCGCCACTCCATTTAGAGCATTGGCTTTTAAACGAATACTACAGCTTCACATAATCCGGCTTCACATCACAATCTATCCGGCAATAATTTATACCCGTATCTCTTTGTTACGCTTGCGGTCAGATAATAACACATTCTTTAAATGCTAAAATTTGGACGAATATTCGCAGATACGCAATTTATGGTTTTACCTTGTAGGGCTTACCTAACTCCCGGTGAATGGTCGCCGATGATTGGCGGGGGACACATTTGCCCGCCGCGTATTGCGCCATTTAACAATCCTATTTAATCCCACCGGCGATAACGTCTCCCTATTATAATACCTTGATCATTGTTCATCACTGTGAAAGTGACAGCGGTATTCGTCATCAATTGTCACGCTCGAATTCAATCTAATCTGATTAGCGCTTCCCAAACCTACGCAGATGTAATAAACCCGAGGGAATTTGCTCTCTATCAATCTTTATACCACAATAAACACCAACTAGCGTATAACTGGTAAAGGAATCGACCTATCTCGACCCCTAAGTATATTAAATCAATTTGTATCGAAGGATCCGTTTGATTTGTTCCCTGTGGATTGCGGCCAAGTGATTGGCAGTGGATTTACGTGTGTTGTATGTACAGGCGTTAAGTGGTCACTCCGGTCACATCTTGTCACTGTACAACTGGGGCGGAGCGATGTTCGTGTCAGGCAGTCAGGACAAAACGGTCCGCTTTTGGGACCTACGAACCGGCGGCTGCGTTAATATTATAGTTAGTTATAGTTGGTCGTGGGTTTTCCGCACTTAGCCACTTATTTGGGCCATTGTGCGTACCATCTTAGTTCCTTCCAGAAAGCCATTAGTTGGCTGGTGTCGTTTAAAGCTTCACTCATGGTTCTGGGGTTGTTCAGCAGCTTTGCCCGTTGATCGCTCACACTTGCACAGTGCAGAATGACGTGAGCGGGTGTTTCTTCGGTTTCCATACAGCCCCTGCACAGTGGGCTGTCCGTAACGCCTATGTTGAATAGGTGCTTGTTGAGTGGACAGTGGCCGGTTATTATGCCCGTCAGATGCTTTAGTGTTTTCCTATTAGAATGCAGCAGCTTGTGTGAGAGTCGCTTGTTCAAGCAGGGGATGGCATCTTTTGTTTGTCTGCATTCTTTTATGTTTGCCTACTGTTTTTCGTGTTCATGTGCGGTTCTCTCACGTAGCCACGTTTTGATTTGGCTTGCTGGTATCGGTACAATCGGCTCGGGTCCCATTATCATTGTGTCCGATCCTTGCCGTGCCAGTTGGTCTGCGGCGTCATTGCCTGCAGAGTTGCTGTGGCCTTTAATCCATTGCAGCGTAACCCGATTCTTCTCTGCAATCTTTTGCAGCTCTAGGTGGCATTCCATGATGAGGCCGCTGTTAAAGCAGTTGCTGCCGAGAGCTTGTAGTACAGAGGCACTGTCCGTGATAATGCGTATAGACAGGTCACTTACGTTCCTAGACGCGATTGCTGTTGCGGCTCTTGTTATCCCAACACACTCGGCTTGGAATATGGTGTTATGGGTGCCAAGGGATGTTGAGATGTTGATGTTTAAGTCATGGGAGAATACGCCCGCACCCGTCCCATACTTCGTTTTTGAGCCGTCTGTGTATACTCTGACTTCGTGTATACCAGAGCAGTCTTTGTGTTCCTCCTGCAATTGGATGCGATATTTTTTGTCAAAGACAAAAGTTTTAGGGATGAGATCGCAAGCGGCCTCTAGTGCGTTAATATTATATCGCCCCCGGCTGGACAGCCAAATAAGGTAAGTGTCTCGTTAATTATTATAACTATAATATATACTCTGTGACACTTGTGTGTAATGGACTGTTTTAATTGTAACGTCAGGTTCCTTCGTAACTTAAGTAGACTACGTACCTACCACAAATAAAACGAACGTATTCTATTTATGTTGTTGTAGCAAATATGATAAGTATTGCAGTACGCCGACTAGCTTTTATACGCACCTTCTAACATTTGCATGTTAGAAGGTGCGTATAAAAGCTAGTCGGCGTAGTGCCTGACATTTCCCGTGCATTTATGTTAAAATGTATGAGAGTCGTTAATAACAATTCCGAAACGTTCTGCGTTAATTAGTTGGGTCTTGGTGTTGTAAACGTGTTCTGTCTTTCGTGTAATCGTTACAATTTTATTTTATTTTAAAGGGGTAACCCAGTCATATTTTGTTTTTTACCAAAGTGGGCAAGAAACATAAAGCACATTTGAAAGGTATGTCTTCATTTAGTAAGAGGAAATAGTGACTACAATAGTTTAAAATCATCATATCAAATATATTTTGTTAATTCCTTTGTGCAAATGACTTATATGGGACACACACAGTACCTAAATAAGAATATAGTAATACTAAAAAGGTTATAGCTGTATAGGTATTAAATAAAAATAACATACGAACGAATTGTTACCTAATAGCAGAAGCGAAGCTTTTACGGTGAAAGTTGTGTATATAAAATATCTATTACAATGTCCACGCAATTCGTGTTCACTTGACAATCGTACAAAGAAAAGAGTAGACAAAAGCTTTAAGTTGCTATTTTCTAAGAAATCTATTTTCGTATTCAGTTTGTACGGTATTCAGTACAATCGCATAGGGCTCACTACACAAAGTTAGGTACAGATATAAGCAAACGCTTTATATAAACTTTGATGGTAACTTCGTGATTCGTCAAAAACTTGTGAAACATCTTTGACTATATATATGAAACATATAGCTCTAGTGACGTGACTGTGCAGTAAATAAGGTATCCTGTCGCGCTGTTTCAAATGTAGCTAGTGCTGCACTCAAGTGCCATAACTTTGCAAATTAGAATACTGAACCTTGTTTATTAGAAGTTTTAAGAAAATAGTTTTCTGCCCCGATTGCTGCTCCACACACATTACTACCAGATGTCCAGCCTATGATAGAATTATGTATTGCTCCTTATCTTACCATCTAGCAGAATCATTAAGTATAACTAGATTTCGCGAGGACGCGCAGCTCAAATTTCGCGTATGTGTAATAATTATCTACTATTACTAATAACTGACAGCCTGCGTATGTTTTAGCTACTTAACTGCAAAGTTCAAAATCCGTTCAGTGCTTTGAGCGAGAAAGTAGGACAAACAAAGCTACACACTTTCTCATTTATAAAATTGGAAAGTAAAACAAATAATACAACAAGACTACTGTACTAAGTTATTTCACGTAATTATAGATAGGTACCTAGCCTATCTAGATTTCGCTGTAATTCTCTCTTACATGTGGAAAGCTGCCGTCACTACATAATACCTAACATTAATTTGATACGCATTGCAAGAATAAAATAAATTCAGCCATTTCATGGCAAGCGGTTTATTAATTAATTATTGGTGTCAAATCTACCGAAAACTAGAACCGGATAAGTATACATACATACATACATAGACTCACGCCTGTATCCCCGAAGGGGTAGGCAGAGGCATATTAAACGCCCACTTTTCGCCAGTGTTTTCATCCCACGTAATAGGTGGCGAGCCTATTGCCGCTTATAGGGATATTTTGTTTGCCAGAGCCTCGTCCGTTGATCGGCAGGTGCACCACTTGCAGGTGAGGTTGGCTTGGAACCCTAAGTTCTTGGTGGGAACCCTATGCACCCACCGGATAAGTATATATAAATCTATAAATATTTATGAACTATTATTTTGCGTAAATACAGATATAACTATCCTTGTTGATATCGTAAGGGTATAATAACATAAGGATGGACTCGTATTAAGCGGTCGATGTCAGAATCCGACCCGCTATCCATTTCACCCCCAGCCGAGTTGAACATTGAATAGATTAACATCAATATTGCCTGTCGCATTTATTATTTATGTTGACGGATTATTACTGTACGGACAGGGATATTGCGAGTTTATGTGCCGAAATTCTATGC
Organism: Euclidia mi; assembly: GCA_944739405.2. Lineage (NCBI taxonomy): Eukaryota > Metazoa > Arthropoda > Insecta > Lepidoptera > Erebidae > Euclidia > Euclidia mi. The sequence continues at coordinate 41,150,665 of OX123199.2, forward strand.
TTTACATAGTTATGAAAAGGTAGTTTGAGCTATTTATGTAAAGGTACATTTACAAGCATTGTGACTGATTACAGTCGCGCGCGTTTTCGGCACTTTCGCGCACGCCTGATACGACAATGGCCAAAGTATGGGAATGTATGTTGCCGTTGCCGAGATCGAGACACCTTAAAAGCTTTTACTGACAGCGATCAGATTCTCTTATTCTAGAATAGTATTGCCTTCAATTTCGGATACATATTTTTGTCAGCTTTTAGTCTAGTACTTCGATTTGAGAACGTGCTACTTTTTGTAAACGCTACGTTTTTTACCAGTTTTATGCAAGAATAGTAGATACCAAATTCGATGTAGAACTGAGATATGACGTACAAAAATTAAAATTGAGTATATCTCAATAATTCTTCGATACATACTTATTTTGAATGTACCATATGAGATTCGTGTGCAGACCACATTTAGTAGGATGTGAGAGAACGTGAGCTGCATACGTTGTTTGGGTTTAGCGGTTTTATGGTATTACCCAACGATGGCTGTATATGCCTGTAACTGAGCTCGAAATTCGCGACATTGTCGTGCTGGGATATTGTCATAATAATTAGGTAAGTACAGACAATCTCGAGTAAGGATTTCCGTCAATCTTCCTGATAATAAAATATACGTTGGTTATATACATCGAAAATCGTAACCTCTATGTATTCAGCTGTAATGATGCGTGTCTATAGTTGCAAGATTATTAGATACTTTGTACTGACAGGGACATTTCCAGGTTGTAAGTAACAAAAAATAAATGCCGAACATATATACCTAACATTGTTTTGAATACGTGTTTCTGGGCTTTTAATGTAAGAGCTTTTTCTGAAAGCGATCTGATTCTCTTGTTTTAAGAAAGTATTGTTTTCAATATCTACCTTTTTGCTTTCTAGTTCTAGAAAAGTGTGATTATATCATACTTTTTTAATGTTTGTAGGTAGGCACTATATACTCAATACAAGTATTTTTGTGTATTTATTTATTTATTTATTTATATTAAGCGCATCAACAGCATAATTACATGGTTTCTTAAGATGAATAACATTTTCAGTATTCTATATTTATGTAACTACACAAATAACAGATATGCATGACACTTAATACAATGATATCTATAATGTTTGGACTACACAAGTGCCAATAACAGTACAATAACAAAATTTAAAATTAAACACAAAAAAAAGGAATTGATTAAAAGTAATGAAAAAACAACTAAAACAAGAAAAAAATAAAATTCGAGGGTGCTTAAGAATTTGAGTCAGTTGTATTGTTTCGTATGGCGTGTATATAGTACAGGACCTACCAACGTTAGTTAGTAGTTTATTTAGAATTATAACGCTAATAATATTATTCTTGTCACACATAGCCCGTTTATTGAGAAAGGTTATAAGGTAATAACTTCGGCTTCGACTTAATAGAGCGCTGCCTCAGACGTAACAAAATAAAAATGTCATTTATCGTTGGTGAAACTGTAAAACAACCGGTTTAGCCATAAATATACCCAAGTCGTCGAGAAGTCATAATTTTATTATTTTCTTCGTTACGCAATTATCAACTTTAGTTTAGTTGCTTCATATACAACAAAATATTACTTACCAAAAAAAAAGCTTTACTAAAATATACCATATCAACAAAAAAATTCTCGATTCATTTATATCCAAGTACAAGCACTTTCAAAATGTCTTGCCATGCTAGCTCCGTCGGGCCCCGGTAAACGGCGAAGGCCAACGAAACGCTGGCTTGACGTCGTAAGGGATGATATGCGTGCAAATCAACTAACCACCAAAGATGCTGAAGACCGTGCGAAGTGGAGGAGACGCAGCCGGAAAGCGGACACCGGGCTCCTAGGCGTAGGTTTTGGAACGCAATCGGGACAGCGCTAGGATGATGATGATGATGATGACAAGCACTTTCATCTTCAGCTTTCTGTTCTGTTGTGAAAATAATTCTGTATGAAAAGCTGCCAGTTCAAGCAATCACAATATCCTACTTGTCCTTAATTTGTGTAAAAATATTAGTCTTATTTTTCATTTTCGTGTCATTGCATACATTTAACATTTAAATTACGCCTATTACAATTCAAGCAGTAACGTTTTCATGCGTAGCATGTAGGTAATGATAATTTCTATCGTTGCGTTATTGGCTTATCAAAAGTAGCTGGTTACAAAGTATCCTTTTGAAATAGAATTGTAATGCCTACCGGTTTGGAGTTGAATAATGTGAAATAGGTATACATTCTATTTGTCCCGATCTTTCAACATGCATTACACCTTCCTCCCGCCTGATGTCCCATGAAACTTTTAAATGTTTAAACTAGAGAGTTTTTAAGGATTTCTTAAGAAAAAGATAGCGTTTTGAATCAGCTACGTTTAAATGAGACCCGCCATTACAGCTTAAGAAAGTAGATACAAATTTCCAACTCAGTTCTAAGTAACATTTATATCAGCAACGTAGATCTTCAGGCATTCATGTGATGTGTATGTTAGTTTTACCCATTAAACCAGCTCCTATTATAAATTTCTAGTTATTTCCATATTCAGTCTTGCCAACGATTGTTGGTTTAACATTACTCTGACGATCCGTGCTTCGTAGAAGATATTAGGCGCAATAATAGAGTGATTTATGGCAGGTACTCCGCGTTTATTAATGTCTATTGTTCTGCAAAGCAAGCGCTAATGAATTTTACTTACACCAAGGAATAGTTCTCTCTCTCTAATGTTCAGCAAAGATTTAAGACAGATCGCCTCATTTATTTTGTGATATCAAGAAAAGAATTAGGGGAATGTTTGCTAGGGTTAAGAATAACCTCCGAAATTGGACATGGGTTTGAAATTAAATGTAGTACATATAAATACAGATAAAGTCCTACAAATTTGCACAGACTACTATCAAACATTATATCACTCTTCTCTCGAATTCGGAAAAGGCCCAATACAATATCGAAGAATACTCCTGCAGAGAAGACATAAGTCCAGTTACAGACAAAGAGGTCCATCGCGTTCTCAACAGCATGAAATACAGCAAATCACCGGGTCATGATAATATAACAACAGAATCATTAAAGCTTGCGCAACCGATTATACTGACGCACCTTACAAAGTTATTCAATTCCATTTTACAGACAGGCAAACTTTCCAAATTATTTTGTCACTCCAACATCATACTTCTGCATAAGAAAGGTGTCAAATCAAATATTGAAAATTATAGACCGATCAGCCTTGTTTCGCATCTATACAAAGCGTTAATAAAAATAATAGAAGGCAGAATAGCAGTCGAACTCGATTGTCATCAACCTCCAGAACAAGCAGGTTTCTGCAAAGGGCTCTCTACCACCGATCATCTGCAAGCTATCAATCAGGTTTTAGAAAAACACATAGAATTTAACATCCCCTTATATTTGGCATTTATAGATGATTCAAAAGCTTTCGATAGCATAAAACATTCTTCCATCTATCAAGCGTTACAAAACCAAAATAAACATACATAAGCTTATTGAAAATAGTGTATCTCAATAGTTCAGCATCAATAAAGCTTACAATTAGAGGACCATTTTTCAAAATAGAAAAAGGAGTCAAACAAGGTGATGCACTGTCACCAAAACTTTTCACCGCTACACTAGAAGAAGTTTTTCGGCTAATACGTCCTGGTTGGGAGGGTAAAGGCATTCTCATCGGAGAAAAAAGACTAACAAACCGCCGATTTGCAGATGACATAGTGCTTTTTTCTTCCTCTACCTCGGAATTGGGACACATGATTCAAGATCTGTACAAGGCTAGCCTTGGGGTTGGACTGAAGGTGAATATATTAAAGACCAAATTAATGACTAATAGCACAAAGAAGATATATGTTGAGGATGTGGAGGTTGAATATGTCCATGAGTATATATATTTGGGCCAATTAGTTTCTTTCCAGGCGAGACAAGAAGCGGAACTCGCGCGTAGAACGGAAAGCGCTTGGAGAAGCTTTTGGTCTATGAAAGATCTTTTGAAAGGCAACCTGCCTATGTCTCTGAAACGCCGACTCATGGACATGTGCATCCTCCCCATCCTCACATATGGTGCCCAAACCTGGTCTTTGACCGCAGATTAGAAGTCCAGCCTCGGGGTTTGTCAGCGAGCTATGGAGCGCAGTATTATCGACGTAAAACTTGTAGACCGAGTCAAAAATACCATACTGCGCTCTAAAACACAAATCGTAGTTGTGTCCCAAAAAGCAGCCAAGTTAAAATATGACTGGGTCGGTCATATCTGTCGTATGCCTGTCGATATTTGGGCTAAAACTACCACCTTGTGGGTCCCAGGTCGAAAGAGACCAGGCGGCAGACCCAAGATTAGGTGGCAAAATGATTTGAAACTCTATAATGCAGAGTGGACAACAACAGCTCTCGATAGAGAGAGTTGGAAAGAGGGTAGGGAGACCTTTGCCCTGCAGTGGGACAGGTTAGGCTGTAAAAAGGCTTGAGTATGACCTAATGTTACACTCAAAACACTACACAAATACTTAATCTAAGCACTAGGTAATAAAAATTATGGAAATGGGTCGTTCGTTGCCAGGATCAGACCGGGTCCTTGTTCCCGAAACGGGTGGTTTTAGTAACCTTTTTGCAAGCTTGCGACATTATTCCAGTGAAGTAGGATAACGGTAGTTATAATTCTAAGAAAGTTATTCTAAGTTTCTCGTGGCCGCTTTGTGGCCTGTGGTAGGCAGCGCAGCGCTTGACAAAAAATCTATTACACTGATCGTGATGCTTTGCAATGTGTAATGATTTGAGGTATCTACATCTTTGGTGTATTTTGTGTTATTTTATTTATTCGGTGTTTTCGGTATTGGGCAAATTGGATCTTGAATTAAATTGACTTCTAGGTCGGCTGTCGGCAATTCTGTATGCGTCGCTGATGAGCAGTCGGAGGCGGTATTAAGTATTTGGTACGTATGTATCAGGAGGGTAAAATTTAATTATTTATTATATATAACAAAATAAATTAATATTAGGATGAACCAATTATAACTACCTAAATAGTACTACTAAAATTAAATTAAAATATTAAAATACAATACAAATTAAAAAGAAAATAAATTATATCCAAAGGGCGACGTGAAGACTGGAAGCATTGCCACGCTGTATGGCAATGCTAATTTTTTGTGCTAGATACATACCAGCCTTCTGGTCACGCGAGGCGTCGACAAGTCTCTTCGCAAGCTCTCTATAGAGAGATCTAGCACTTGGACCCCATGACCCTAACGTTTCGACTCCAAACGGCTCAAATACATAATCACTTACGAGATTTACGTATTTGCGCCGTTTCAGAGTCTCCGCTGTGGCAGCAGCAGCGCCCGCACAACCCGCTGTGCTAAGAAGATGAGATGGCGCAAGGGTATCGACACACGTTGCGTCCCAGACCAAAGGCCTACCCAACTTCCAAGGCAGTAGAGACATTCCATCTGGTCTTTTACCATCGTTGCGTGTCAAACCCTGAGGTTTAAGTTAGGCTGGAACGCCAGCGGCGACAAGAGCCCGACGGAGAATGTCATTCAGGTTGCTGTGTCGTGAAAAACGACCTGCGCTCCTGCTGCATGATAAATCATGGTGACCAAGGCTGTCGACAGCCTCCCCACAGTGACAACGATGTATCAGTAATAATTTTATGTTTATTGTGTACTACTTCACAGTATAGGTAGGTACCTACTCTAAACTGATAAAATGTCTTTATGAAACACACACTAAATTCCAATTAGATCCGGTAGGTACTACATGCATCTGTGTCGGTTAACAAGTAAGTAGATACATTGTTTATCTAACTGCACTAGAATCTGTGCTAATACGTACTTTACTCATATTAATAAAATAGGTATACACATTCCATATAACATGGCCTGAATGATAGTTCTGTGCCCATCATAGAGCCTAAAATACAAAAGCTTTAAGAATTGAAAGCTATCATTAGGAAAATGCGCTAATAGCTTGTCCCTACTCCGTAATTTATTGCTACTGTTTGCGCGTATCAGACAGATTTTGGGTATTTAGGTGGGGTGTAACAGGTGAAATATCACTTCGGCACGTATGTAACCAAAGCAATAATTTATGGATTACTGTATAAATGTTTGTGTAATGTGGGGATCAAACTTACAGTAGGTAGGTTTAGTCTGGAGTTTGTCTGTGGCATCAAGGCATGTTTGTGGACAACATAGCTTACATGGTTTCAACCATTTGTGCAGTCGTTTTTCCAGTGTGGGAAATTTAATTTTTTTGGATTTTATTTTTTTCGATTGAGAAAAATAATTTGACTATTAATATGCTACTAGTATACCTGTAGGATTATTGTGGCAAATGGAGGGGGAACGCCATTGCCACGTGTTTACTCTCCACCACACCACTTCTTCTTTTGTCTACCCTGTTCCCATATTACTTGGGGTCGGCGCAGAATGTCTTTCTTCACCACACCACTGTACGTAGATAAAATTAGCACAATAAAATCTGTCGATCTCTTTAGATACCAGCGCGTTTGATCTGATGCCTAGAGTACCTACCTTGCTAGAATTTCTGCATTCCCAAACCGCCTAAAGTCTGCAATTCATTGTTGGACAAGGTTAGTAAATTGGTGCCTTGAATTAGCTTCGAATGAATGATAATTAAATATCATTCACTCTCGTGTACGAGAGTGCAATACGGAAATCCATAACTTCAGACTCACAAACCACTAAGCCAAGAATTCAGTCCACTAGAACATTTATCCACCTCATTCACTGATTAACTATAATATAGAATGCTAAATATTTTCTTGGGTTAACGCGAATGTTACACACTGTTTAAATTAAACTACAGTTTATGGATTTTATCGCGTTATATTGGTTTCACTGGTTATTACATTTTAAATGTAATAACCAGTGAAACCAATATCCGAATGATCTAGAAAACTACATTTTTATAACTAGCCGACGACGTTTCGAATTCTTTACAGGATTCATGTTCACGGCAGACTGAGGTGATATTTGTCTTTGTCTTCAATTTAAAAGTTATCTCAAAGTACCCGAACATTTTTCAACTATTAGTGTTACTATCTACGCTCATTGTGTCTTGATGTCTTCTGGCGACTTTGTCCTTCTTGGGTTTCATTAGTCTGATAACAGGGTCCCAAGCTGGAGGAACATTCTAACCATCTTGCCTATTGAAATTAGGATATTTTTTAATTTCAATAGCTTCACGTATCATTCTTGGAATAAAGCGGTGTTCGTTTGCGAAACCAAAGTTTATCAAATCGCAGTTAATGGTTGGTTCCTTGATGTACATGTTCACACACACACCAGACTTGGTTGAGCGTTTGTGTTTAATGTCAGCTATATGTTCCTTAAGTCGAATGCCTATGCTTCTTTTGGTTTGTCCAGGTGTTTCTTGTCACAGATCCCACGGGCTCTCTGAAACAAAGACATTCCTACGGTAGCTAACTACTTAGTATGGTGGTGAGATTCACCGTTTAAGTACCTATTTGTATGTGTCTTTTTCCTATACACAGTGTGGCTCAAGGAGTTGTTTTTGTTCCTGATAAAATTGTTTGCCTCTAATTTCATTATAAATTTTGTGTGGTTATTAATAGAATTAAGATGGTCTAGGAATTAGTTAACACTATCTGTTGGTAAAATTGTAAAAGTGTCATCTACATACCGCTTGTAGAACCTCGGTGTGATGGTGGCAGTCTGCAGGGCTCGCGCCTCGAAGTCTTCCATGAAGATGTCAGCAACAACAGGCGATACTGGAGAGCCCATTGCCACACCGTCTACTTTTATGTAGTATTTCTCATCTCATAACAGATAGCCAGTTGTTAGGCAGTGTTTCAATATTTCTGCATATTCCTCAGGCAGGTTGTTCTCTATTAGCTTCCTTCTAGTTATTTCAATACAGTCATGTGCCGGTAAGCATGTGAATAATGTCTGTACATCAAAACTAACCATAGTTTCCTTGTCAGAGAGATGTAAGTGTTTTATTTCACTGACAAAATGGTAGGAATACTTTACATGCGGTCTCGTCTTGCCCCTGAGTGGCGAGAGAATCTTTGCAATATGTTGAGCCAATTTGTAAGTTGGTTGGCGTAGTGGTTTAAGCGGACGCCTTGCCGCTTGACATTGCGCCGAGTGTTGTGGGTTCGATCCCCACACGAGACAGCACTTTGTGAGATCCATAAATTGTTGTTTCGAGTCTGGGTGTTCATTGTGTCCGTTAGTTGTATGTTTGTATAGTCCCCCACGACACAGGATTTATTCCTAGTGCGGGAAATATATTTTTTAAAACAGAAACAAAAATTAATAAAATATTTTTATAAAATCTCAGAATTAATTAATGTATTCTGGTCATGAACGAGAATTAAAATAGTTTTCTCATAAAGTTGTTCTGTAAGGGATCACTTAAATCGGTCCCTAGGGGCCAGCCTCGGGGTTTCGCGCGTAAATTGTAGTACCAAAATATTTTACGAAATCAGCTTATAGGTATTATAATTCCGTTACTTGGTAAAGCCTAATTAGGTAAGGTATGTAAAATATTATTTGTAGTTATAACTGTAACAAGATAAGTACCTACACTGTCTTGTTTAATTATGTGGAGGAGTAGCAAACCTGTCTTAAAATAAGAGCCACTTTGGCCAGCTCACGTGGTGTATAGTCGAGCCAATAATGTATCGTTGTAGTCCTATATCATCCACTGTTGAACGCCCCATTTTCTGAGCAATATTAGACGATCCAGAAACTCCCTTTCCTCTCTTTACAGGGCTGGTTGCCGAAGTCATAGCTAAAACCCTGCTTGGTTTGGGATCAGACGATCGACGACGTTCTAGGATATTATAGGACACTTGAGGATGCCCGCAGCTACGTGCGCACATCTTATTTTAATTTAAACTTTTCTTCCAGATCCCGAGGGCAATTCAAGAAATCCACTGTTAGTGCACCCCTATGGTTCCCAGGAACGTCACGTCAAATTTCAGCTTCTTGCTCCCAATAGTTTTCACTGTGCGTTGTCTGTCAGTCAGTAGCTCAATACTTCATATCCATACATAATATTTATTTCAAGCCCGAGATAAAACCTGTGGTCCAGTGGGTTGCGTATGCGACTGCTGATCGGAGGTCCCGAGTGCAATTCCCGGGTCGGGCAAAATCCCGGGTGGGTTTTCCGAAGTCTAGTGATGTGCCCGGTAACGGCAATAGGCTCGCCCCTATTACGTGGGACCTAAAAAAGTCATGGCGAAATGTGGGTGTAATATTACACCTCTGCCTACCCCTTCGGGGATACAGGCGTGAGTCTATAAAAAAGAAATTAACCCGTTGGCGCTACGCCATCGTCTCAACTAAGTGTAAACTGAAGGTTTTACGTTAACAAAGCCAAGCATGCACGGGCAAGGAGTAAATAAATAGTTAGCTTATTGATTGTTGGACACGAACAAACAAGGATCTCAATACCGATAAACAAGTAGGTACGTGCAACTACTTCCAGCTGTGGGCAACAAACCTTTATCCAATCTGACTTTATATCTTCACAGCAACAATCTTTTGCTACGGGTGCTATATATTTATGTATTTTTTATTATGCTCGTAGGAATCATTTAGAATAAGTATTTGATTATCATATGGTAAACATCGAGTAAACAGTTTCTTAATACATTAATTATGCCTTTTTAATGTTCGTTTATTCGTGTATCAGAACAGTGCAAAACTTAAAAGCTTGAATATACTCGAACTAAATTTATTTGCTTTCTAAACAAATAAATTAGACGAACTGAACTGAGGGTCTAGAAAAGAATTTCAAAGCTATAAGTTTGAAGGGATGTCCTTAAATTTTGTAGCATTTTGTACAAAAGATCGCAGTCGAGGCTATGCAGAAGCCAAGTTTACGAAAAATTTGCATAGTCAATAAATATGCCTCGAATCTTGAATAATTTCACTTACGAACACTCTTAAGTTATAAGTTAAGACTAATCAGTTATTTTGTTATACACCAGTATTATAATTACATTACTACTTATAGTAACTCTTAGCCACGTAATATGTAGATAAAATGTAACATAATCTTATAATTATATAACTAAACAACCACAAACATAATACTTCTAAATCAAAGCTGTCTCGGCATTGATTGATTCGGTAGGTACAGGTCGGTTGTCCATCTTTAAAAATTGACGGTTTTCGTCCCTTTTTACATACGAATGCTTACTGTGCTACTTTACATATTAACCTTTAAGTTGTTACTCATGGGTAATCGTGCGCCTTAAACTCAACTAATGGATACGATGTGTCGAATCGATACGAATCAAAATTTGCTTTACATATCCAACTAGCTGAGTCAGTTTTTGAATTAGCATTTACCTAAATACTTACATAAATAACAATTATTATAATTTACGTAGCAAATAAAATAATTTACCTAATGTAACTAATCATTAACACAATTTTACTTAAATAAACTATAAACAGTCAACAATTGAAATTGCGCTAATTGTAATCCAATTCATGATTAATAGTATTGTACCTATTTGTTTCACATCTATTGAGATGTATACGCAACATCAATTGAATACATTTCGCTATTATATTATTATTAGTAGGTGTGACACGTTCTATGACACGGAATTGGAATAGTATTGTTGAACTACACATATTTCAAAATACTGTGAGATATTGGATCACAAATATGAAATAAGCTTTCTTTACGTAGCATCAAGAAGTTTAACGAGAAATTGTGTGATCAAAAGTAAATTTGAACATTCGTACCATAATCTTCAGTTTGGGATTTCAATCTTAGATTAAGGTTACCGCCTTGGTATCGATTACTACAAGTATTTTAGAATTAGAATACGTCTACAGATTAGATATTTGTTTACAATCGCTTTACCCTGTTCGCTTACTTAGTAGGGCCTCAAAGATTTTATAAAATAAAAACCTACATTTATTTGATCAACTGAATAAGTTATGGCACGAGATGACGGATATCTAATAATTTCGTTATAAATAGCCTAGGTAAAATTACATACAGGGAATGGATCAGGGTGGAAATGGTGGAATTACATATTAAAGCATCTGTCTTAATCTATTATTCCACCATGTTATATTTGTTATAAAACTCTATCACTCGGTGAAGTCTACTGTGTATAATCTTGTGTAACAAAGAACCTGTCTACTCAAAGTTAATAAAACACAGATACCTTTTGGAGTATCTGAATTGAATTGAATTATAAAAGAACAGACTGCCAAAGTTATAGGTTAGGTGATGCGATCTGTTTATGCGGCGATATGATAATCAACGATAAAGCGGCATTTCGGTCTTTTAACACTACTAAATAATTAAATAAAAAGAAAATCCAGATCATGAACTATGAATAAAGATACTTATCGCTTAAAGTTATTGTAGCAACCCAGACTGAACACTAATATCTATTATAGTGCAGCATTGATACGATTAATAAAATTACCAGCATTCAATTAGATAAGAGCACTGAATTTGTTGAAACGACGCTTTATATTTTCTTTTACACTAATTTTATATTATATTGTCGTGGTTATTTCGTAGCTAAATTCAATTACGTGAATATACAAAAGATCACGATTCGGATAAAATAATGTAAAACAGCATTGAACTTGAAATGAATATCGTCGACACAAAACGTGATGGTACATCAGAAAATTTAAAGCTGAAGATGCCGGCTCATTGCATGGATTTTATTGATAAATCATTTTGTGTCACTGCTGTTCGCCTATGGAATGCACTCCCATTACATATAAGACAGGCTCAGACGGTAACAAAGTTCAAATCCTTAGTCAAGGATCACTACTTATCACTATGATATTTCCGTTCTAATATTATTTTATGTGTTATTTATGTATGTGTATGTATGTATGTTGCATATATGTATGTATGCATGTATGTATTTATGTTTGTATGTATAAGTATTTATATATGTGTAATACATTATTATAATATTACATAAATGTATATATTTAAAGTATTATCATCTATTACTGGCACACTTACAACTACCATTTCTTTCCTACCAATAATATCTCCATCCAAAGGTTGCCTGGTAGAAATCGCTGTTAGCGATAAGGCCGCCCTTTGTACTCTATTTAATATAAAATTTCTGTACATATGTTCTTTAAGTGTACAATAAAGTATTAAATAAATAAATAAATAATAAATACATTTTAGGAAAATGTAAAATCCACCCTTAACAGAAATCTCCTAAACTTTACAGGGCAACAGATAAATTAAAAACTAACACAAATAAGCATAGATCGCTTTGCATCAAACAAATTGCAACCTATTTTATCACCGATATCTTCAAATCCTGAAAATTTGTTCGTATAATTCTAGTCTTTTAAGAAAGTTACTATAAGCCTTTGAACTTATATGAATTAATGGATACAGTAAAGTAACGCTACTGCCAAGCATTAAGCAGATTTAATATTATTCACTAAAATAATTAATTGATTCATTATGCAATAAAAGCAAACTCGAATGGGGTCAATTGACTGTAAAACGGCGACCGAAATAGAAGTTGTAACATTCTGTAATCTTTATAGGTCTGTCTACCTACCCGGAGTACTTACCCGGCCGAATGTAGCAGAATCTTCCGCTTGGCTGAACATCTCTTCTGTTTACCCTACAAGATTATTCAACTGACTAAGAATCTTCAGATATATCTAACATTCCAATAAAGCTAAAATATATTTCTTTTAAACCAAATATCAAGATATTCTTGCAGATACGACCGAAAGAACTTTTATTTAAGACCAATACGTAATGTTGGAGCAAAATCAAATTACAGACGATTGATATCAATTTATGTATTCAATATAATTCCACTTGTATCGATCATGTTGCTTTGTATCAGTATCTTGTTCTGAAATTACGTACTTCAAGTACCTTCAGTTACCTATATAATTATGCATTTAATTTTGGTGGAACGCTTTAATTGAAGAACATTGGGCTGATTTATTGTTAACTACGTTCTCGTTAGTGGTTTAGTCTCATCAATTCAAAGCAGAATCTTTTAATTAAATTCGTTTTATTTCGATACGCTTATGAGTACAACTATTGAGAATGTAGGCAATTATAATTTTGAAGTTACTGAGTTTCTTTTTTAAGAGGAACTTGCCATGTTATGTATGAATTCATTCATACATAACATTTTTATTTTATTTTATTTTATTTTATTTTATTTTATTTTATTTTATTTTATTTTATTTTATTTTATTTTATTTTATTTTATTTTATTTTATTTTATTTTATTTTATTTTATTTTATTTTATTTTATTTTATTTTATTTTATTTTATTTTATTTTATTTTATTTTATTTTATTTTATTTTATTTTATTTTATTTTATTTTATTTTATTTTATTTTATTTTATTTTATTTTATTTTATTTTATTTTATTTTATTTTATTTTATTTTATTTTATTTTATTTTTTTATTTGGGGAGCTTACGGCTATGTTTACAGAGTAGTCATGAACATAAGTTAATATATGCTAATTACAAGCTTCAACATATAGAATTCCACATGGCAGTGGCATTATAAACATTACACTAAAGTATCTGGCATTCAGTATTTTTTTTATATCATTTGCCACATGCAAATGATATAAAAAAATATGTAATATATATATATGTAATATATGCCATAATCTCATAAAATACATCGTAAAATCCACGCAAATAAAAAGTTCTCTCCTGAGATGGAACAATGTAAAAAGTAATAAACATTCAGAATTTGTGAAAGCCCTGGAATTGCGATGTGGCATGAAACGTGTTTCTGGCATCAACACCTGTTAGAAATTTTAAAGTCAATAATCCAAACGTAGTATTTTGGGAGTCAAACTTACAGACCGCATCAGAAACACAATGCTACGTTCCAAAACACAAATAGTCGATGTAGGCCACTCAGCTGCCAAATTAAAATGGAACTGGGCGGGCCACATTTGCCGTATGCCAGAACCATTATGGGCAGGAACAACCACAAGGTGGATGCCTAGTAGCAATAAACGGCAACGAGCAAGGCCCAGAAGAAGATGGGATGAGTTGGACGCATATCGGAGGGATTGGCGGGAACTCGCATGTGATCGCGACAGGTGGAAGTTGGAAGGGGAGGACAAATTAGACTAGTAATAATAATAATAATCCAAACGAACAAATTTTGGTTTCCTTTGGTGGCGTAACATAAAATTCTTATCCTTTTTTATTAAATGGCACCTACCAGACCAGACGGTCGGCGACTGTAAAAATGGAGTTCAAGGGCACAATGCGACCTGCGGGCTGTCCTGACGTACTGTCAAAAAGCCCTTCAAAATAAGACTGCAAAATGTATCTTATACATAAGTGCCTAGAGCTCATTTTTATAATCGAGGTCAGGTACTAGTAATATCAAAACGTAATAAGTGTGTCTACTAGTTTTTGAAGTCCGCTGTGTCTGGTGGAGGCTTATATCCGTTACATTCGCACCATCTTCGTCTTACCGATATATTGGGCATTTCAGTTTCTGTAATGATAAAACATAAATAGCACCGCGGTCTGAACTACGATATTCGTCGTCGCCGGGCTTTCCCAAAGTTGGGCTCTACATTTTGTGTCAGAATTGAGTTTAGCGAATAATGATCTCCTTACTTCAGGAGAACGGAAACAAGCCAGAACTTTATTGCCCCGTTAAGCGTTCATTAGTCCTGGAGTTACAACTACCATTGATAAACCGATAATATCAGTGTGTGTGTAAAAAACTTCTATTAACAAAAAGTGTAGAAAGCGATATTCTAATAAAGATACAGCACATGTGCCATAAATCTTCGAGATTAAAAATGTGAATTGAAAGAAGATATGAGGCGTTGTCTGTTGCAGCCATTAGTCATGGATTTACAAAAAGTCTTTCTTGTTCGGCGGTGGGTCGGCGGACGGTACTCCAGCTGCGGACATCTTGCGGCGTTCGATGCGCGCGCGAGACACGGGCCGGTAGTACTGCTCGCTGCGCCGCCGTCAGCGCTCCGGCGGTGGCGTCTCCGACTCCAGCTCCATCCACAGCGAACTGATCACACGCCACCCCTCTACACAACAACAAAACATTCATTAGTTTCTGCGGGACAAAATACTGCAAACTACCACCACCTGTCCTAGACAAATCTCGTTATTCTTACAGTGAAAATATACACACGTTTATTTGGTCTGCAATAAAAGGTTATTACCCAAATACTTATACATCCACGACAGGTGTGCCAAATATTGTTAAGGTGCTCCTAAACGGCTCAGAAAAATAAAAAAGGTCGATAACGCACTCAAGATGTGAAAGTGACAGTATTTATTATGTATGAATATAAATAAATGTGAATGAAGACTTGGCAATTTACTTTATTTAAGTTAAATTGCCTTGTTTATTATATTACTTTAATTCATCATCATCAGCCCTTAACAGTCCACTGCTGGACTAGGCCTCTCCTTTGAAAGGAGGAACTGGCCTACTATACCACGCTGGCCAAACGGGTTGGTATAGGGTTTGTATCAAGTTTTCCTTCTCTTACAGTGCTGTTCTCTGCATAATATGCTCCCTCTGTCGGCTCTTACGACACCTAGGGGTTGATATGGGTTGGTGAATTTCCGTATTCTTAATCCGTCACCACACGGACTTTAATTATATACAATAATTTAAATTTTAGCATAATTAATGTAGGCTACATCTGTTGTAAGTTAAAGGCCAATTTATTAATTATGGTAATACTAGTTGACACAAATGGCAGCAACCGAAATGAAAAGTCTCCTATATCGTCTTTTCATATTTTCGGCAGTTTCCTTAGGTAATATGTCACCACTTTTTTGAACCCTGAAAATTCTTATAAATGGCTGAAATGATCTGAGTATTGTAGCAAACAATAAAAATATTTCTTTGTTTATTTCTCTCTATACCTAGATCATTTGAGCCATTTTCAGTTTTCAGTGTATGTGAGACTATTCAGAGGATGTCAGATAGTACCCAAGCTCGCGTAAGCACAAAATTATGTACAGTCAGCTACATCACACACCACACCACATCCTAAAAAAATATTATTCTCTTAAAACTGGTAAAATTTTAAGACAAAGGAAACTTACCTAGGTCATAATTTATAGATTAAGAATAATAATCAAAGAGATTGACTGTAGATTCAGATACGCAATAAATAGTTAGTTATCTTTTGCCCGTTAAGCCATCGATCGGTCAAGGCTGTCATGAAAATCTTCGACAGTCGTAATGGGGTCAGTTGTCACTGTCAGTATCCTTGACTATGCTAACAATGGTCTAAGCCTATCGCTATTATTTCGGGTTGCGGAGGTCAGACAGCAGTTGCTCTGTGGAAAAGCCAAATATTTTGTCAAATCCAGTTAGATCAGTTAGTGGACCTCGGGATCAAAGACTGGATGCAACCAGGATAACGCTAAAGTTTGTATGAAAAGCTATAGGCGGACGATGCACCCAGGCCATTATCACCACATGCGAGAATAATGCGCAAACATTTGTGAGAGATGATAAAACATTTTGAATTAATAAAAGATGCCAAAGTTAATAAAAATGCAAATTTGCATTGTGCAAAGCAATATATACAAAGAATACATAGAATTATTAATAATGAAACCTGTGGTAGAGAAATATTTAGTTGTGAACACTTGGAGATTTCATTTGCAAATGAAAATATACCTTCTTTGAACGTATCAGCCAGTCAATCCTATTCGCCATACAAGAGTGAATCGCGAATGCGTGTAGCTATCATGCAAATAGAATTGCCGGCTTTGTTCTCTGTTCGCATGTCATAGCTGCAATTTCTGCAAAGTTTTATATGGACATTGGACATTATTCGGAGTTTTATTTACCATGTACGACAGATAACCCGTGCATAAGTTAATAAAGTCCAATATTACGCCTTTTATATTATATTTCAGCAAGCTCCATTGCCTTTTGTCTGCCTGAAATTGTATATTAAAGAATGTTGCCAAACTTTATATATAAAGAGAATTTTAGATAATGGCTAAACTTTGTGTAGTCAAGTACCTAATAAACAGTAGAGTTGTAGTTATATTGTAATAAACAAATATTAGTGGATAAAATAGTTTGCTGATTTTACTTGCTGCTTAACAAGCCATGAAATATTTTTGTTCGTCCTTTCATATTTGAAATATTGGTCAGAAGCTTTTTTTATTTGATAAATTTAATGTTATCCTGTTAAAATATATGAAAACTTTCACACGTAGTATTTGTATATTCTTTGGTTTTGATATTAACATTTTTTCACATTGACATTTTGACAATGACATTCTCGTGTCACAAGATAAAATAAAAGAACTAGTACATAATTTTATTTAATAATTTAATTCAATAATTTAAATAAGTAGTTATTGTTAAACATTGTGTTTCTATAAATGATACACAAGGAAGGCATGAACATTTAATTGTTGATTCTCTTTTCTCTTTAGGTTAGTAAGTATTTCATTAGTCCATATTTTGGTTATAAAAGTAATTGTATTTTAATAAATAAATCTCTTTTCTCTTTAGACGAATCACACTGTTGTTCATTGCTAAGAAGAAACCTTAATCTTATAAATCAACAATTATCGTACATGTGAAGAAGAAAATACACGTTACTGTAAAGTATGGAGAAATTACGATCTGAATTTACAATAAAAGCAAAACCAGACGATACCAAGACGAATAAAAACGCCATAACCACCATTACGGATACACAAAACCCAACTTTTGTTGTGCCTAAAGAGTATCAGTCATTGCATTTACACAAAGAAATACTAAAGCATGACATATTTGAAAAAATAAAGATGTCCCTCCAGGAAAGGCACGATAAGAGACAGGTTTGGATAACACTAACCAAGGAAATGAAATCAACATATCTATATGATGACAACGTACAAATTGATGGATTTCTACTTGAAAAACAGGAACAAGGTCATGAAGTGCCTACTGAAGCTATCTTGTTTAAAAAAACAGAAAATAAAACAAAATTAGTAAAAGAGTTTTCTATAGAAAAGTTTTCAAGAAATACAACAAATGTTCAACAATGGCTAAATACCTTTGAAAGTGAATGTGCTCGTTTACAAATAGATACAGATTTACAAAAAGTTGAAATTCTAAGATAACTAATGGAAGATATATGTATAGATTGGTACACCTCGATTTTAATCTAACATACCATAGACTCGGATTGGTCTGAATGGAAGAGAAGTTTAAGAGAAAACATTCACTGATAAAGGCTGGTCACCAATTAGGTACGCTATGAATTTTAAATATATACAGGGATCGAGTTAATATGCTTTAACCTCTCGTATGCCGGAATGCCAGACACAATTAAAAAGCTATTGTGTCTCGCGTAGATATGCGTTCCGGCATACAAGGGGTTAAAGAAAGAGAGACTATTACTGGAAATAAACAAAACAATAGATACCCAATTCCTGATTTATTTGATCGCCACCGGTCTACCAAACTTTGTAATGGATAGAATAGACAGGCTAAGCATTAAAAAAGTATATGACTTACTTAACCACATTAGAGGACTAGAAAATTTAACAAGAAAGAATGATACAAAGAGAAATTCAAGCGTGGGAAATAAATACAATAAACAAGAAATAAAACAAACTGAAAAAAGGCCATGCAAAATTGGTGAGAACAAAGGAAAACTAAATAGATTTAATCCAGAGAATAATTGCTGGTACAACCAAGAAAAAAGAACAATCGATGACAAACTTGTTAATTCTAACTCAATATTAAAAGTTGAACTAAGTAATGAAGATTCAATAAACTAAGATTCCCTCCAATAATTGAAATTGCAGTAATGTTAAATAATACATTAGAAGTCAAGGGGTTGTATGATCCTGGTTCACGAATAACATTAATAAATTCAAGATTATTTCAGGTGACGAGTATGAAACCAAATTATTGTTATGACACAATAAAAACAATAAGTGGAGGGGGCAAAACAAAAGGGTTAATTACACTGGTTGCGGAGTTATTGCACAAGAAGATCAAAATAAATGCATTTATCTTTGAAAATGAAAATTTTGAATATGATCTAATACTAAGATTTGATTCAATACAGAAATTTGGGTTGACTCATGATGAGAATTTAAATATCCAAATACAAAAAAATAAAAAATCAAAATAAGTGAAGATACGTTAGAAGATAAACAGAATGAAAGTATGGAAGAAAAAGAATATACAGTAAACTTAAATGAAGGTATAAATACAATTAAATTTGATATAGACACAGAATACTTAAATACCGACCAAAGAGAACAGATAAACAAATTATTGGATAGTATATTCGGACATTTTTTCTAAAAATAAATATGACACTGGATGAGTAAAGAAGTATGAAGCCTGTACAGATTTGCAAGTTGAAAAATATCGTTATAAAAGACCATATAGATGTTCAATTCAAGATAAGATAGAAATAGAAAATCAAATCTCAACTTTTAAAACATGAACTAATTGAAGAATCATACATTCCGTTTGCAGCACCTGTTACTTTAGCTTTTGAAAGGGACGAAGGAAAAAAGAGTAGATTATGCATTGACTTCAGAGATTTAAATAAAATTATTGTACCTCAATCACAACCTTTTCCGCTCATAGAAGACTTAATAACAAAGACAATTAATTGTAATTATTTTACAACTCTAGATAATAAATTCAGCATTTTAGTCCATTCCTTTAAAGATTACAGACCGACACAAAACTGGTTTTGTTACTCAAGAAGGTCACTATCAATGGACCTGTTTACCCTTCGGCCTGAAGACAGCTATATTTCAACGAATTTTGGGCAATATTATAAGGAAAAATGGTCTGACAGGATTTGCAGTGAATTTCATCGACGATATATTGATCTTCTCGAAGACATTTGATGAACACATCGCACACTTGAAGAGATTACTGGAGGCTATTCGAGAAGATGGCTTCAGACTTAAATTAACAAAATGTAAGTTTGCATGTGATTCTGTTAAATATTTAGGTCACATATTACAAAAGAATATGATTCCACCTTTGAAAGATAATTTGAAATCAATAAAAGATTTCCCTGCTCCTCAAAATAGAAAATAAATATGACAATTTTTAGGAAAGATTAATTTTTATGGGAAATACATTCCAAATTTCTTAATAGTTCTGGATCCTTTACATAAATTGTTGAGAAAAGATCAAAGATTTAATTGGGCAGAACAATGTGCATGCATTCCAGAAAATTAAAGACTATCTGTGTTCCAAACCTATACTAGCTATTTATGATCCACAAGCACCAACATTTATTTATAAAGATGCCAGTGCTAGAGGCATCGGAGCTGTTTTGAAGCAAACTCACCAAAATGGTGAAGAAAACCCGGTAGCATACTTTTCTAAAAAAAGCGGTATTCTTAGAATGTTTAGCCATAAAAGAGAGCATCAAGTTCTAGCAACATTGGTTGACTGGAAACTATTTATTGTCTACACGGTTCACAAGCCTCTAGAGAAGTTAAATATAAGAAACAGACCTGACGATGAACTAACTTATCTGTCACAATATAATTGCGAAATAAAATATTATCCAGGAAAAATAATAGAGAAGCAGACTGTCTGAGCAGAAATCCAGTATTAAACATTGATGAAAATAATGAAGATAACTTAAAAACGATAAATACTATTGATATTCATGACATAAAATATGATCAAGCTCAAAATATGCAAATGATGAAACTTGAAAATAATATTGTATTAGAAGATGGAATTTCTTATAAGCAAAGTGGAAAAATAGAAAAATAATTCTAAGCGAAGATTACAGCAAAGCAATAATAAAAAAAGACCCATGAAAAATATTGTCATACTGGAATAAATCAAACAGTATCTAAAATAAAACCATTTTATACTGCACCACATCTGTCAGAAAATATTAAAAATATATGCAAAAACTGCGAGATATGCATTAAAAATAAAACGAGATTAAATAGAAAATATGGATTGATGTCGCAATTAGGTCCAGCTAACAGACCCTTTCAAATAATGTCACTGGATACCATAGGAGGATTTGGGGGTCAACGTTCAACAAAAAGATACTTACACCTACTAGTGGACCACTTCACTAGGTTTGCATAATTATATCCTATGTATGTTCTAAGAATCAATCGAGACTTTATCAAACTATTAGAAAAAATCCTAAAGAAGATGAAATATAAATCTTATTGTCTGATCAATATCCAGCTTTTAATTCAACTGAATTCAAAAATTATCTCAAGAGCCGAAATATTCAATTAATACTTACAGCCGTAGATGCACCATTCTCTAACGGTTTAAATTAAAAGCTTAACCAGACTATTGTAAATAAAATAAGATGCAAAATGAATGAATCAAAAGGAAATCAAATTGGCCATAAATAGCTGAAGAATGTAGAAATAGATACAATGAAACAAACCATTCTGTAACAGGATTTTCTCCTAAATATTTGCTATCTGGGGAGTCTACAGATATGTTACCAGATGAAGTAAAAGAAAAACAGTTATTAACAAAAAGTTTGGAAGAAGACAGGAAAATAGCATTACAAAGGTCAATAAAATCACACAAATATAACAAAACTTTATTTGACAAGAACAGATTACAATACGAATTTAAAAAAGGAGATAAAGTTTATGTTGACTATGGCAACAAATTGAACAAAAAGAAGATGGATGAAATAAGAATTGGTCCGTTTGAAATTGAAGAAAAAATATCGGATTCGGTTTTTTAAATAAATACCGGTCGTTTATCAAGATCTATTGGACGATATCATGTCACAAAGCTCGTCCCTGTTTGTTGATTAGGTTTTACAGCTAAATGTTACTCAACTTGTTGGAAAAATTTGCATTTCGAGGGGGGTGATAAAAGCTTTCACACGTAGTATTTGTATACTCTTTGGTTTTGATATTAATATTTTTTTTTACATTTACATTTTGACAATGACATTCTCGTGTCACAAGATAAAATAAAAGAACTAGTAATTTTATTTAATAATTTAATTCAATAATTTAAATAAGTAGTTATTGTTAAACATTGTGTTTCTAAAATGATACACAAGGAAGGCATGAACATTTAATTGTTGATTCTCTTTTCTCTTTAGGTTAGTAAGTACCTATTTCATTAGTCCATATTTTGTTTATAAAAGTAATTTTATTTTAATAAATAAATCTCTTTTCTCTTTAGACGAATCACATTGTTGTTCATTGCTAAGAAGAAACCCTAATCTTATATATCTATATCTTACTAACTTTTAGTGAATCGAAAATGTTTTACTCCGATTCCTTTTTCATTGTATCCGTCTGAGTAGAAAGACACGTTAAATGTTTCAACAAATATTATCCTTAAGAATAGGTATATACTTTTTGTGTCACAATGATACGTCGCTACACAAAGACATTCTAATCCTATATCAATTCAACGCGCTATTTACTAAAATGTTGCTTCAGTCAACATGTACCCAGAGCGGCTTCATATTCTCCGCGCTGAGCGTCTTGAGTGTTTGTCCGAATGAATACGTACCTATTGATAGTAAATATTGTGTTACACATGAGCAAGGGCAGACTCGCCGGATAGTCTCGGATAAAGGCACCGCTGGAGCCCACATGTGTATCAATAAAGTACCAAACATGGTGATGTGTATTGACAAATTGATTAATAACTTGCGCGTTTCTTTAGTGTTTGTTCAGTGGGAATGTTTACTTAAGTTCAGAACGGCACAATATTTAATTAAGGATCGTGTACCTATTCGCACTAAAGGTCACGTGCATGAACATGAATAACGTGGCTTGGACGTGCGAAACTATGATTAGTACCTATTGCACTGATATCTGCTCTCATTCAACTTGTTCCGACATATATATATAGTCCGATGATCACAGAACATTGACGGGAATAGACCACAAAAGGGCAATGTTATTTTTAGGTGTATTGTTAGATAGTTTATTACTAAGAATACCTTTAACTAGTTTTGTTTCTGTTGAACGTATTCGTCTATGAAGAGATATATTAGTGTCGGCATATTCTGTCATCATTTCTTGGTAGTTCGCCAAATTCGAAACAAAATCCAATAATCAGAGAAGTGCGACAATGGATATCAGAAATAGTGAGAGTAAAAATATTTATCATAACCATTTTAGTATGATATTGTGTCTGTTAGAACACGCAATATATTTAGTTCATAATGCGTGCTTTTGTTATATAAGTCTAGCGAAAATTGTATACCTAGTAAGTCAATAAAATCTATTTGACGTCAAAGGTTTTCGTCAAAGACAAATGATTGGTATCGCTTCGGTATACTAGACACCGCGCTGCCTAAGAAAAATAGGGCCATAAGTGAGGCAACTTATTTTGACAGTGTGTGTCAAACAAAAGTAACAAGACGCATGCGTGAAGAACTGTGTTGTCAGCTTCCGAGTAAATGGGAAAATATTTTATCCTGTGGTCTAGTGGATAAGTTATTGGTCTCAAAATCAGTTTAGAAAATTCTTAAAAAAATACAATTCATTAAAAGCATCAATATAATTGTGTATCGGTTAGGCGTGCCGCGTAAGTTCCTTTATGAGAAAACTGGTGGGTATATTATCCAATGATTAGGTCTCATTCTATGATGATTTGTAGTATTTTGCAAATTATTATTAGAAATAACCATAGAGAAAATAAGGTGTTTTCCAAACAGTGCTTCCTATTTCCATGCTACTTGTCCATATAAATTTAGTTACGCATTATTAATTTAACATGAATAATCGTGAAAACTACTTTGAATAAAACAATAATCTTACACACTTAATTACACATATAATTAGGTAAATCGTGTTTCTTGGGAATGGTGTTCAGTTTCTAACAACTAACATTTTTCACCTTATTTGTAAAGTTATAAACATAAAATAATATAGAAAAAGGTAAAATATATAATAAATAGGTTTGAAAAAAGAAATAGCAAAATATAACGAAATACAATACATAAAATAAATAAAAATCTCTGAAAAATAAAATCTCTCTCAACTTTGGGGAAGTTGATTCTTGTACTAGCAGCAACACTGAATGGCGTTTTCGGTTTTTTTGTAATTTTATGTTGAAATTTCAAAATTATTCTTATTTTACAGATATTATGTGATACCAGAGACCTTATTATTTTTTGCTGAGTAATTTTTACTGAGGATAAAAGCGCAACTTGGCATTGTACAGCGAATTATTTCCGTAATTAATTTGGTGAATATAATTATGTACCTGACACACGGCTGTCAGTGTGACAGGCTCAACCATGCCAGCTGGCATGGTTTTTCTGCCTCAATTTTCAAGTATGAGGGCTCCGTCAGAGCGAGACCAATCATTAGTGTATGGTTTTTGTGTTAATAAAACCATATTTGACGCAAAGTTTGTCATCATGATCAACATCATCATATTAGCGTTAGTTGTTGCGCTCGCTATCCAAGTCTTACATCCAGTAGTCTGTTTTCTAGTTAAAATATAATTAACTTCTTGTAACTTGACTAAAATTACTTTTTGTTATCTGTGAATATACATATATACAATACGACGATAACCTCAGCTGCTTAGCATTTTGGTGGTGATTGAATTAATTTTACAATTGTAATTTGTTTCCATCTCTTTCTAGTAATAGAGGCGACAATAGAGGCGACGAATAGAGCTAGTGGTGGTATGAATGAAGATAGTGTTAAAGAAATGAAGGACAAGTATAGATGTGTGAAAACTAGAGTCAAAGAATGTATAGAGAGGAAGAAGAATGAGAAAAAGGAGAAGTATGAGGAACAATTCGGCGCAAGTTTCCGAGAGAATATAAAACTCTTTTGGAAACTCGTGAAAGAAGCGCGAGGTAAAAATATGAGTACATCGATGAAAGTGATTAGGAATGAAAGAGGTGAAGCCATGAATGAAGAAAGAAAGATACTAGAGCGCTGGAAGAATTATTTTGAGAGTTTATTTGAGAAAGATGTGTGTGAAATAGAGAAAGAAGAAACTATAGATATGTTTGTGAGCCCGACTGATGAAATTGGCATGGATGAAATTATGAAAGCGTTAAAAGGTATGAGGTCAGGAAAGTCTGCTGGATGTGATAGAGTGACGACTGAGATGTTGAAGGCTGGCGACGGACTCATAGTTAACCTGCTGCATCGCCTTTTTAATCTATGCTGGAAACAGGGCCAAGTTCCAGATGACTGGACGAAGGCAGTACTTGTTCCAATTTATAAAGGCAAAGGTTCGCAGCAGGAATGTCAAAATTATCGCGGGATCAGCCTTCTTAGTGTTGTTGGAAAAATGTATGCCAGAATTTTGATTGACAGAGTAGCAAATGTGACTAATGACAAGATATGGGATGTGCAAGCGGGATTTCGGAAGGGAATGGGATGTACGGATCAAGTTTTTTCCTTGCGCTGCGTCACCGAAAAATTTCTGGCAAAAAACCAGAAGGTGTATTGCGCGTTCATAGACTTGGAAAAGGCTTATGATAGGGTGAATAGAAAGGAATTATGGAAGGTGTTATCCATGTATGGGGTAGACAACTTTATAATAAGGGCTCTGAAATCCCTGTATAGGGGTTCTAGAGCCTGTGTCCGAATCAATGGTGCCTATTCGGACTGGTTTGACATCTCCCAAGGTGTCAGACAAGGGTGTGCAGCCTTGCCCTGGTTGTTCAACGTATTCATGGATAGCTGCATGAATGATATGAGAGAAGCTGAATGCGGGATCGATATGGTAGGAGTGCGTGTTAAGTGCCTCTTATATGCCGATGATCAAGTCATTCTTGCATCATCGGTGAATGAGTTGCAAGACATGATGGACTGCATGAACAAGAGCTTTAAAGCGAAAGGTATGAAAGTTAATGCACGAAAGACGAAAGTGATGGTGTTTGAAAAAGATGAAAGTGTGACTGAGTGTAATATTACGATTGGAGGTGAAATTGTAGAGCAAGTAAAGGAATTTGTATATTTGGGTAGCGTATTTACAAGAGACGGAAGATGTGAGGGAGACATTGAAAGGAGAGTGACTGCGGGAAATCGTGTAAATGGAGCACTGCGGGCGTTTATGAACGGTCAGACGGTGCCAAAAGAGGCACGATTGGCGGTTCACAATGGAGTGCTTGTCCCCACGTTGATGTATGGAAGTGAGAGCTGGGTTTGGCAGAAAAAGCATGAAAGTAGAATTAACGCAGTTGAGATGCGATCACTGCGTAGTATGTGTGGGGTAAGACTGATTGATAGAATTCCGAATGCAACTATACGAAAGACCAGTGGACTGAAAGAAGATGTGGTGACAAGGATTGAGAAAGGAATGCTTAGGTGGTTTGGACACGTGGAGCGAATGAGTGAAGAAAGAATGACGAATCAGATATATAAGGCAAATGTGTGTGGGCAAGTCGGTCGCGGCAGACCTCGGCGGACATTCTTCGACCAAATTGGAGACATCCTAAGAAACGGAAAGGTCCGAAGTACCCGCAACCGGCGAGCATGTATGAAAAGAGTAATGAGTGTAGAGGAAGCGCGTGAGGTTTGTAAGGATAGGAGCAAGTGGCGTTCTGTTGTCTCTGCCTACCCCGACGGGAAAAAGGCGTGAGTATATGTTAATGTATGTTGTGTTATGCTCTTTCTAGTTTTTGCAAAGATAACAGGAGAGCAATATATTATAATGGTAGGTACGTTTGGCAATTATCATATCTCGCAGTGCGTCGTTACGCTTTTAACCACAGATTTACTTTTTGTCTGTTTACACAGGACAAACTAACTTTGTGGGCAGCACAAATTGTTGCTTCGAGTTGGGGTGTCATTTGTGTCCGTTGTTTGAAACTTTGTAAAATAGTCCGAAATACAGGACTAACTTGTAATTTCTGAAAAATCTAGGAGGAAAGCTGTGCACAGCAGAATCACCAGCATTGATAAAACATTAGCTTGTTTCTAAATGCGTGTCCGTAGTGTTCATATTTGTAAATACAGTCCATACGAGTCGGTCAAAATGTTTGCCGAGTTTAGAGTGCCTGCTGCTAACGGTGGCATCAACATTGGACAAATTGGAACAATATTACGAAGTGCCCATTTACATATTTATGGTAATTTTACATAACATTAACATTTTATGAAGTTGAAAATTTCACTAGTAAATATGTCATAAATAAAATATTGTATACTTCTAAGTCAGTTCCTAGCACTACATTGGATCAGGCGACACATGAACTTTTGATGCGATTATATGCTTAGTGCGTAGGTGGCGCAATAAACGCATAGAATATTAATATGAAATTATTTATTGATGGTGTATTTTAAATTTTGTTTATGAATTTCATAAACATCATCTTGCTGTGAAATGTCTTAAAAAAAGGAGATTATGCGTCATGATTTTCTTTTGTGTGCTATGCTCGGAGTTTCCCTGGAGATCGAATCAGCAATGAGGAGATCCGCAGGAGAACCAAATTCACCGACATAGGTCTCCGAATAGCCAGGCTGAAGTGGCAATGGGCAGGGCACATAGCGCGATGAACCGATGGTCGTTGGAGCAGGCGGGTGCCGGAGTGGCGACCACGTACCGGACCACGCAGCAGTGTAAGGCCTCCCGCAAGGTGGACCGACGATCTGGTTAAGATCGCGGGAAGTGGTTGGATGCGGGCGGCTCAAAATCGTTCTGCGTAGAGAACCTTGGGGGAGGCCTATAGCCAACAGTGGACGTCTCTAGGCTGACATGTGATGATGATGATTTTCTTAGTAGGTAGGTTCAACCGCAGAATAATGTTTAAAAATCTTGAATAAGAAGGTGCTTTTTAATAAAAGTTTTGGTTCAAAGCGATCAATACATGAGCGAGAGGCATCGAAATGGGCCTCTTTTACGCTGACATCCAGAATAAACTCAGTCTATTCGATTAACTAGCTAAGGGACATGAGAAGTCATGGAGAATTGGGGACTCTTATCTCTGAATGAATAAAATCATCAGTCGTGTCTCTACTGTTATAGACATCTCCTGAAGTCTTAAGTTGTTTATATTTTCAGCGGAGACAAATTTTGTCAATTAGTAGGCAATATTCACAAGCAATATTGCTTACGTACGTGTTCCTTAGAGACGTGGCTAATTAAAAGGTTATTCAGAGACAGGTACGTCATCTCCATATATTATTATCTACATTAATTACATAGTACGACTATAGAATCCACACATATCGACTTGATGCGACATGCATTCGGCGCAAAGACTAGCCTGTTTCATAGTTATATTCCCTAAGAACAGTAAGAACTGACGGCGAGGGTCAATTGCTATTAATACACACGCAGTTAAGTCTACCGGCCTCTCCTTTAATGCGTTAGATAGCCTGTTTACTAAGGAAAGTTTTCGATGTAAAAAATCTGACTACAAGCAGAACTAACAAAACCGCGGCGCCAAGCAAGGGTTTACAGTATTCTTAACCATCCTTTATTATTTTATGAATATATTCTATATTCTGCCTGTGACCGGCACTCGTGTCGTATATTTTAAGAATACGAAAATATATATAACGGTTTGAAATCTTGTCTGCGACACGCATATTTTCTGAGAACATCGAAGATTTTCGTAAAATATCTCCTAATGAATGCTTTGTTCTCTAGAAGCTTTCTTAGATTACATGTTTTAGTTGCTAGAAAGGTATAATTTAGGGCACGTCGTTTATAACGTATTTCTTTTCATTAGTAACCGTAGGCAACATTAATAAGTACTACTTAGGTATATTTTGGTTTATTACAAAATTAAAATCTATATCATCATCTCCCTTTGATTGTTATCTGTCACAGACCAGCACAGGCCTCTTCACTTTACGTGGAAGCTTAACAACCTGTATGAGATTTCTCAATAGTGGACAAGATTTTGTAGTACTCCATAACTCCGGTATCATTAACCTAGCCACTATATAGTAATGGAAGGACATATTCATAAGTGCGTTGGAAACAGACCTTTCATGACATATCATCCAAAGTTGTCAGACTTATTCGTATTTTACCAGGAATTGAGTCGTAAGTTTGCAAGTAAAATTTGGAAAATATAGGGTGTACAAATGGCTACGGGTTTTCTATTAAAATAATGTAGCCGAAGGTTGCAAGCTCGGCACAGTTGTTTAACTCGCACTGTTACGCTACATTTTAACAATTGGTTTTGTGAGAGCGTATAATTATGTACATCACTTGTGATATGAGTGGAGATCCAACGTGTGACTTTTTTACCGTAAATGCGATCCCATAAAAAACAATACTTGTGAAAAGAAACCATTGCCTAGTCAATCTATTTATATAAAACATTAAAGATTTTTTAATTAACCGGCCTGGTATTAGATGGAACCCACAACTTTTACGGTAGCGAGACTTGGTTTTTTTGACAAGTATTGTTTTTTATGGGATTTCATTTCTTTTTGTAGATAGTCCTACCTTTGTCCTTTCCGGTATCTTCTACTTCTTGTACACCAACAACGATTTTTTTAAATTAAAGCCCTAACTGCAAATGTAATTTTGTAACCTTATATATTTATATAGGATTAAAAAGTTATTTATGCAGTTGATGTATGTCGAAAACCGGAAGCTTCTATGTCTGCTAGAAGTGCCTAAGACTTTTGATGATCGGTCAGTGAGTGAGAAAATTAAGAAATTTGACTCGTTATAATTCTTAAACTACTGGTTCAAATTAAATTAAATTTAAAATACACCATGTTTATACAATGCCTGCTTGATTACAAAAAAATCAGGCTTCAAGTCAAGGCTCGACTTGGCGGGGGCACTACCGTGCCACCAGATATTGTTACGACCGTAAAATTCTAAAATAGTCCTAAATCATTGTGTCACAATGCTTTTCAATTTTGTTTATTTTTATTCTTGTTAGTCTCAGCTATGAGTTTATAATACAACTAATGAAATATTTAAGAGATAGATACTACATGTGGTCTGTTTCAATAATAATTTCATGAAAGATACAGAGAGAGAGTTTCCTTCTTTAAGATACAACTCCCGTATCAGGACCTAATCCTGTGTCGTGTGGGACTTTACAAACATACAATTAACGGACACAATGAACACCCAGACTCGAAACAACAATTTGTGAATTACACGAAGTGTTGACTCGTGTGGGGATCGAACCCACAACACTTGGCGCAGTGTCAAACGGCGAGGCGACCGCTTAAACCACTATGCCAACCGAGCAGTCAATTACAAAGCCATGTAATTAAATCTGTGTATAAAATTGAGTGACTGACTGACTTAAAAAGAACGCACAGCCAAAACTATTGGGCACAAGAAGCTGATATGCTACTTGAAGACTATAGGATGCACTAAAAAAGAATTTACCAAAAATCTCACCGTATCTCAAAGAAACAGTTAAATTAAAATGAAATGTGCGGCCGGTTCATATAAATGTACGACTACACAGACATAAGGAATTAACTCAAAATAGTAATATTACGTAAGAATTACAGCCGTTCCACCTTGTCAGCAATATTCCTCACATATTTTAGACATACCGTTCAAATCCTTTATTTCAAAACGAGTTTGCTTCGGTGCCTAGCGAAGCTGAACCAAGGATAAGTGAATACTGTATAAATAATGAACCCACCATGGATTTATCTTGACACCGCTGCTTGTCACAGACGATGCGTAACGCTCGCAGATTAAAATCAACCTATTTAATTTGCGTTCGTATATTTGACGAACCTATGGCGTAGCGGCAGTGTAATCAACTGCCACGACTGTATGACTTTACAACTCGTAATGTATGACTTTACAAATAAAACGTATGTCTATTGTCTGGTCCTCTGAGTACAAGCTCTGCTTAGTGTGGGACTAGATGGTATTGTGTGTATTTGGTAAAATATTATACCTAATATCTACATAAGTTGAGCTTCATTCATATGGTATTCCGAAAACGATAAAGCAAAATAAATTTTATTGTAAAAAAAATGATGTCATTCGTTGACCGACGGACGTATGTATACAACATTTTCGATGTCGAAAGAGAGGTAAATTTTTTAGATATTGTGTGCGAAATTATACCCTTAACTTTGCCTGACGTTATCTGATAGATGTATAAAATATATCGGACCCATGTCAAATTGTGATGAATATCTTTCTTGAATGGACTTTGTAGGGAGCAATCTTTGGTATCACCAGTACGCAGAGAGTTAAGATTTAAATTATTACATAGGACTAACATATATTTTTCATACGTAATTTATTTGTTCCCGTAGTTTTAGTATTGCTAAAGTACTCCATAGTACAGAGGTCAGATGGAGTGGTTATTAAAAAGTAAGGGATAATGAAATCTTGTACTTACTGATAGTCTTCGTAGGAACTTCAGAGAACTCTTCGGGATCGCAGCGGCTCGGCATTGGCTTGCCTGCCGACCGTCGCCGGCCACTGATGGCTGAGCTAGATGGTCGTGGTATGCTGGGCCGTAGCCGTGTATTGTACGGCTGCCAGCTGCAACAAATATAGTACTTTAGACTGTTTCATCCACAGACTATGGTGCTAAAATTTAGATCTAAACAGCTGTCAAAAGCGGATCAATATACCAAACACATTACAGAAGTGATGACGGTTGCCAGCAGCTGCTTTACACATTTTCTTACTTCTCCGTGAAATAGAGAAGTCATTGCTGTGCCATCAAAAAGTAAAGCAAAAAACACCGAAACACTTACATACGTTCCAAAATCAGTTGACCATCCACGGCCGCCCATCAAGTTCCATTATCCAGCTTAGTCTGATGGCACATTACTTGGCTTATTTCTTAATCCAAATAATGGTCCATAGAAACAGGACATATTTTTGCCACTTCAAACCCTGAAGACGCAGGACGGAAGCCTGCGTCTTCAAAAAGTCTATTCCGTAAATTCTAAACAGTAAAGACTATACATTGCGGAAACGACCCATTAAATACGTAGTATATTGGTCCATGAAGAAGACCCATACTTTTTGAAATCGCATGTACCTGACATTATTAACACCTGTTTGCAATGGCGAAAACTATACCGATTTTTTTCGTCTGGGGGCGTGCTTCCCTATGATTCTATCAATATTTGATCCATTCTACTATTATTAAAACGCACTATTTGACATACTTATATTCTAATAAGGTCTCAAAAATCTTATGATCTGGTTGCCCATGGTAATGATAATGATCTTCGCACCTCTTGGCCAAGAGGATCATTGTCATTAACACTCTCTCGTAGATGTCGTATTTACGGATATTCAATGTTTTGTCGCCTTTGGCAAGTAATTGATAAAGACAACTATAAAATTTCGATAGACCTAAGTGTACTAGACACAAGAGGTGATCACGCGACCAAACTAAGCGTTGACACAGCTTTTTTGATTTTATTATTGTGTATCTAATTCACTCCATGCATAAAGTCATGGAGTCACATAGATGGTCATCATACCAATATCATACAAATAATAATGGCATGATGAAACCTACGGTGGCCAACTATGCAACACACTACGCGTACATTGTTTAATCACGCCACCATGTATTACGATTAAAAAAACATAAAAAGCCTGAAGCCATACGGGCATGTAATTAAAAAAACAGTGGTTGAGCTGGATAAAATCGATGCTTAGTAAAGCGGTATAAATTTGTGAGTCTCGCGCAGTTACTGTCTCGCGCAGTACTTACATGATGTGTAATCAATCTAAGTCTGGATAAATTAAGAAATACGTTTTTCTACTTATTTCGTTATAGTATTTACTGTTTAGAAATTCTTTTCCTTAACATAAATATGGCGAATATGATTTCAATTTTCCTCAGTATCACAGTGGTACGCTGCAACAAGATGGAAAAGTTACGTTTTATTAAAAGCTTAAAATATATGCAAGCTTTATAGCTAAGAGAAATTGTTTTAGTGAAATGTATACGGATTCACAGTCGGCTAGCTTTGTGTTCGATTTCAAGTTGTGTGGAAATTTCGATGATTATATTAATAATACAAGTAGCAATAGTCCTACACCTGCTGCGGCTAATCCGTGGCTGTACTTCATAGTGCAGTTATGGTGGCTCCTCAGTAGGTGTCCCACCACATCCTAGATTAAAATTCTCAAAGGGCCTCTGCGCGTTGGACCTATGTCTCCGTGTACGCCTGCCAAAGGGCCGTGTACTTTTTTAACATCATATGTTAGAAAAGTACGCGTGAAAGAGAAACAAATAATAATATTCTACCACATACACACATCACCGTCTAGTCCCAAACTAAGCAGAGCTTGTATTATGGGTACTAGATATTATTCGTATTATTATTATGTTAGTTATAGATGTGAGTATAAATTACATGTGCTATTTCGATTCCTTAACGAACTACGGCTAGCTTAATATCTATTTACGTAACGAAATTGAAATTGTTGGAATACCTGAGATCACCAACGAAAATGTACATCATATTGTAATGGTAGCAGCAAGGAAAATAGGTGTTGAATTGGAAGACAAGGACATTGATTGGGTGTCTCGTATTGGACCACGCGGCTCGCCCGTGGTCACGGCTCTGCCAGAAGACCGAGGTAAAATGCCACGACCAATAGTAGTTCGGCTCCTACGCTGCTCAAAGCGCGAACAGTTTCTCAAAGCTGCTAAGGCACGGAGGAATTTAGATAGTTCTGACCTGGAGGTGAACAGTTCTTCAGCTCAAAGAGTTTTCTTCAATGAAAGATTAACAAAGGAAAACAGAATCTTATTTCGCGCCGCTAGGATTCGTGCCAAGCAACTCGGCTGTTCCTTCTGCTGGTGCAAACAAGGTTCTATCTACGTCAGACAGAAAGAGGGTCGTCCAGCTGTTCACATACGATCACAATCTGACTTGGAACGTCTTCTTCAGCTTCCCTCAACAAAGGAAGAAGCCAAGACAGGAGAGACGGCATCTGCGGCTCATGCAAACATTCCTCGGTCTCCTGCTCCCAGGCTTGGTACACTTACCTAACTTAATAAAATTCACCTGTTTCAATCATTATCAAGTTAGCACTGTTCGGATATGTCATGGCTTCTTTTATCTGATTAATTTAGCCATATTTATTTTTCCTACTATTTTGCCCTTCTCTGATGGTAGTTTAGACGTGGTGGAGCACTTCTGTTGGTTTGTTGCTTTGGTAGCAGCCTACATGATCGCAACCGTTTCACTATTGAAATTTACCAATCCTATACTATATTGTGTTGCAAATACAGGTCAACGCCTTAACTATTACCGTGTCTGTACCAGCGATTTTTTTCCAGTGTCTAATGAATCTAATGATAGATGATACTGCACTGCACATAAGATAACTGTTGCTCATTGCCTGCAAAAATACTATTCTTTTAACAATATTTGTAATCAAACAAACGTTGCTGTGTTCTATAAATTATTTATTTTGCACTATCAACATATAATTGTGCTGAACTATAAAAATTATGTGTATTATGTGAAATTGATGATCTCTGGCTGTATAAATGATGTTCACTGCCTATTTGGCGTCTGAAATAGATTCTATTAGGATAAAATGTGAAAGTGCAAATGATGCATGTTTGTGTAGGCAAATCCTCACACCAGAATACAATTTTAAGTTACTTACTTTAAATATCAGAAGTATACAGAGAAATTTTGACACATTGTTAGTGGCCCTGAAACGATTAAATTTAGAAATCGATGTTATAATTTTGACTGAATGTTGGATCAATGAGCTATGTATTATGCCATTTTTTTATAGTCTCACGCCTTTATCCCCGAAGGGGTAGGCAGGGGTGTAAATATTTCGCCCACATTTCGCCATGAATTTTTAGGTCCCACGTAATAGGGGGCGAGCCTATTGCCGTTGCCGGGCACATCACCAGACTCCGGGCTGCTACTGAGTATTCGGAAAAACCCAGTAACACTTATGCCCAACCCGGGAATCGAACCCGGGACCTACGATCAGCAGTCGCATACGCTATCCACTGGACCACGGATATCATCATTATACGGATATACCTAATTCATTTTATACACACACACACAAACGAATCAGAATGGTGGGGTGGTTGTATATGTGAAAGACATCTGGAATGACATAGTCTCGGAACCCCTTCTTAGTGAAGCCGATTGTTTGGTGGTCCAAATTCCAAAAATGATTGAATGATTGGTATATATAACACCATCTAAAAAAAGTTGTATGTTTTTATAGAACATACAATTTTTTTATCCTCGCTGGAACACTGCCTCAATGAAGTGGTAGGTGTTCGAAAAGCGATTGCCGGTGATATTAACATAAATATAATGGACAAGTTTAGCAATCCTTAGCTTAGAATACCAATCCTTTATGGCTGAAAGTGGTTTTTTTCCTGCGATAACTCAAACTACCAGGTTAGCAGCATGCCTTGATCATATCATTTGTTAAGAACGTAGAAAACTGTGAAACAGCTGTCGGTATTGTGTGCCAAATAGATATTACGGATCATTACCCAGTATTATTAGGCTTACGCATTGATAGACAGAAACCCATCCGACCAAGTCGTTTAGTCCAAAAAAGAGATTATAATGCCATTAAACATGACCTTGCGCTTATTGACTGGTCTATCGTTGGTAATTCCACCGAAGTCAACGAAGCCAATGACATTTTCACAAAGCTCCTTGTAGACATCGTTAGCAAAAATACGAAAGAAATTAAAATAAGTAGATCAAAATATACTCTGATACCCTGGATAATTAAGTGCATGCGACACCGGGATAAGCTGCATCAACGTGCTATAAATGAACCATCTAATTTGGTTCTACAAAAAATTTACACACGGTATCAAAATTTCTTTGTCAGTCTACTTCGAAAGCTTAAAACTAAATATGAAAATAAACAACTAAGGGATAACAGAAATAACCCAAAAAAAAACTCTGGCAATCGATTAGAGATATTTGCAATCTGAACAAAATTAATAAAGATCTAATCACACTACTTACATTGCAAGGACACCAAAATGAGCAACATTCAATTGACGCGGTAAATAGCTATTTTACTACGGTGGGACAAACATTGACCGATAACATATTGGCTTCTATTAATAAAAAAGAAGAAGAACTTGCACGAACAGTTCCAGTCGCTTATTCTCCAGCCGATTCATGAATCCTACGGACGAAATCGAAGTCGAAATGATAATAGGGATTAAGCATAAAATTTTAATTCGTCACCTATATTTTTTTTCGAATCTTTGTTACCGTCAGATTATAATCAAAACGTATTTTTTTCATTTAATTATTATTTAAACCCATAAAATATTGTTTTAAAATAGGAAAATAAGGGCGGGCAATTCAAACTTACACAAAAAAAAGAAAAGAAAAGAAAATTTTTATTTTGTGCCTCACAACAATGTATGACAGAAAAAAATATGCAAATAAAATAATATTAAATTATTTTATTTGCATTTTACAGACAACGCGTCACCATTGGTCGAAACGAAAAGTGACGTCAGCTGGCACGTCATGCTGTTTATCGGCGTGATATTCATACTGTATTAGTGGTGTTTGCGAGAAAAATACTTTAAACCGGTGTTCCTATGGTGATTTCTACTGAATCTGAGTTTGTAGTAAATCTAGGACTTTGACTGAATCTGATTAAGTCAAAGCTCAATCCGAAAATCTACCGAAAATGGATACATTTATGATGACAGCATATTTTGTATCAAATCTTAATGAAACATGCAAGGTAACTATTATTATGTTATTTTTCGTCCTCTTCGCTCACCTTCCCCTATGAGAAACGAAGATAGATACTAATATACCTACTACGCGATTTATAGTTATTGTAGTGATCATTTTTAGGGTTCCGTAGTCCACAAGGAACCCTTATAGTTTCGTCATGTCCGTCCGTCTGTCCGTCCGCAGCCTAGCTCAAAGACGCCTGATGCTAGAAAGCTGATATTTGACATGAATATAGACATAAGATATTGCAACAAAACTGTAGAATAAAATTTTGGAAAATATTTTTTTAAGGGTATCTCCCCTACATATATAGTGGGGTTGATTTTTTTTTTGGTTGAGTACCCCATCATGTGGGGTATCATTGGATAGGTTTTAAAAAATATTATTAGTTTGCTCAAATCATTTTTCGATCAAGTGATTGGTTTGTCAAATATCAAGCTTTGAAGTGTAAAAAATTGTTAGACTCAAGTGTCCCTCCCCTCTGCCGGCTAAACTATTAATTTGGAAGAGGTGAAAAAAATCACAAATGTAGTACATATAACGAATTTAAAAGGAAAACTATCACGGCTAAGTAGATATCACTAGTTTACGAGTAATCGTCGGTTAACTTATAAATACCTATTTCTGTGAGTTTACATTGGGCGCGCTGGCTTAATCTTAAAGATATTCGTACTTTGATATGTAATGTACTACAGTACTACGTATGTATAGGAGTAGTATATCTTGGAAACCACATTTTATGTTTACAATACATAACTGGATACATACCTAGTATTTTTATAAACAAAACTTAGGTTCTTATAATAGTGTTATTAAAATTATTTTTTCAGCAAAATAAACAGTCGGATTTGTTGTACATTAATACCCTTTGCAGCAAGTCATTATGGGCAACTACGGAACCCTACTTTGCGCGTAGCCCGACACGCACTTGGCCGGTTTTTCAGTATCATTACTGCAGCGAAGTTTGGCATTATATCAAGCAATTTAGGAGCAAATAGTGGCTGAAATGCGATGTAGTATCAAACGCCACCGGTTGAAAATATCTTGTGTTGGAATATGTACAATATGTATGAATTAAATGTTTCTAAAGTATAATTGAGTACTAGTTCTATCTTCATTATCATATTTCACAATTCGTAAGTCATGCCCTCATTTTCACCTAAGGAATAAGTAATTTATTAAATTATGAAGGAGCTTTGTGATATTTACGAGACGGCGAAAATATAGGTCTATCCAATGTACGTACGGGAGCACGATAATTAATATGATTTTGTTTGTATGTGTTGACTGGAATGATTGAAGACGTAAGGCTGACATATCTGTATAACTTCTAAAGTTTGTGTTTTGTTATCGGTATCTGATTTTGTACAAAATTTTCTAGAATAACATCAAATGGTATTCCTTAAAGTAAGGGGCAATCGCGTATGGTAATGTAGTTTATATACTCGACTAGAGACTATAGACTAACCAAAAAGTATTTTATTAAAATATTGATTAAATTTCAATGCGTGCCTCAGTACTTTAAAAAAATCAAAACACATACTTAATAATCGAAGCGAACCTCACAGCTATAAAACGAAACCTAATGACGACACCTTTCTTTTACCTCCGTATACAACTTTATTATGAGAAATAGGCTGTAAAAACTTTTTTCAGATCGGAATTTCTTTCATTATCCATCAATCATTTTATAAACTCAATTCGAATAAAAGATATTTTGTTTGTCTCATCTTACGACATACTGTCCCAACAAAAAGCATTTGGGTGTCTTTCATTTCTTCATTAATAAGTTTATTTAAAAGAAGGCGAGATACCGATGTCCGGCGTTACACATAAAAATGTCCTTTTGTCGTATTCGAGCTGGAGATTTTTGTCCACATAAATATTTGCTTCCCAATGAATTTTCTTATCTACATTCGTACAATATAAAAGCGATGTTCCTTATTTATTTCATTCCCAAATAATTATTTTTATTTGTAATTGAGTGACAGTAATTAGAATGAAGTCGAGAGAGTCGCACGTGATATCTTGTGAATAAAACGAATATTCCAAAACAATATTCATAAAATAATCCACAATGGTACAATTCAAACACATTGTTGGCGATTGCACGCAGAATGTATAATGCCGCGGTTAATCAAGCATGCGCATATATTTCAAGCTCGCTCTTTGTACAATTCTTTGTCGTAGAATTGCAGATTGTAGTACAAACTGAGCTTTGGCTTACAATTGCAAAGTAACAACGTATCGTTTCGAATGTTTCGAATCAATTTGTACTCGTCGGCGGCTGTTGCTTTAATCCATTTGACGCTAATTTGTCGCACTGCGTTGGTTTGCGACGCGTCCGCGTTTGTGCCGCTTGGTAATGTACAGTTCTGTTCTGAGCATTTATCGTATTTACGTAAACGTTAAACTGTGGTGAATGCGGTTGTGAGTGATTCACGTAATTGTATGTATCAATGACTTTAACGCACATGTTGCTGTAACAGCTTGCTTTGAGGTAAATGGCCGATTCGCAACCATAATTTGAGTTTCAATTTCTGGTGTGCAATATGTGGCGTACTTACATGTTTAGTTTGTGTAGCAACATAGACATGCAATGCTATAGTTTTCATTATTCTTGCGTACTATTTAGCGTTTATATATTTATTTTGTGTACCTACATGGTCATGGACATCCTATGTTACAGTTCTCATTCTTCCTCTTTTTTAAAATCTAACTTGATTACCGTGAAAGCCACATTTCCATGCTAACACATACATTTACATGATCCATATTTTAATTGAGAAAGTGTGATTGGTTGTCCTTCTTTCACGCTCGGACGCAGCGATGCACAGTTTATAGTATGATTTTTATATGGCTGGAGCATGATTGAACATTCGCTTCTATTAACCGTGATAACCAACTCCAACGCGGGCGGAGCCGGAAAAAACTAGTTAACCCTTAATTATTTCGGAGAGATAGAGCTCAGATTTATTTTTGCTGTAATATTGGTCAATCCTGATAAATAATGATGATGCTATATCATCATTATTCATCAGGATTGACCAATATTGCAAATTGTGTCAACTTTTCCAGTACACTGCCGTTTTGGTCAAAGAACTTTCAATATTAATTACCCGCAGTAAATATTTATAAAGTAGGTACATTTATAATTACATCTTGGAAACTCCTGTAACTCCCAACTTAAATAAACTGTTGTTTTAGGTTTGCGTGTACGTATTGTTCTGCGAAACGTATGTACTAAGACCTTTGTATGTGAACTTGGGGGAAAGTTCCTATTGCGTATAAATGTAAGAATAGCTGTGCTCCCGGTTTCATTCGTAGATCTGTCTTGCTTAGCGTTCTGTTTCTATTGAAACTGGTTAGATGCGTCTTAGACTGAGATCATTTAGCTTGTTTATTTAATGACGAGCCTCTTGATTGTGAAAATAATTTACAAAACGGATTTGGAAGTTCTTGATACTTACTAGCGCGTTTAAATAAAATTATATCCGACTTTATTATATTTGTATATAACTACGAAGGAAAAACCTCTACGCTATGATTCATTATTTGAATGATGAACTAAGTGTCGTATATAAATTTTGTATAGAATTTTACTTACAACATAAAAAACTTATTGTTCTCGATAGCAGCAATGTCGGTGGTATCAATGTAATATAGAGAGTGGTTGTCTCGGAGACTTTATAGAGCAGCCGATTTAATTATCGATCTCGTACGCCGAATGTTGGGCACGTAAGGTTGATTGATTAACATGCCAACTGCGATCAAAAGGACTAATGGTTTCGAACCAAACACTGGCTGCCTTTGCTTCGGCCGCATTATGAGTTGACATGATGACTATGCCAAATGTGCTGACGAAAACTATCGAGCTACCCTAACCGTATTATAGCACTAGGGTAAGTACATTTCAGGGTATCGCGACCGATCACAGCCATGCGGCTGATGTGACAATAGTTAAGTATGAGAAAGTATGGTGCCGTTTCCGAGGTCTGTGACAGACGCGCGCGGCTGACAAATAAAGCAGTCAGTCTGGCATGAGACGTCAGCCTTCGGTTACGATCAACAATAGACGGAAATTTACCTTATCTAAACTTTTCTAGACGTCTGTCAGCTACGTGACTGTACGCTGACAATTTGAAGAGAATGTTTCTCCGACATGTATCGGATACAATGGCAGATCGAGGTCAAATCGTATTGCCAATATCTGTCGTACGACAAACGAACTGCGTCGCTTGTATGAATATCGACAAATGTTATGTTGAAGGGAATAATAACCATTTACACAGATTGAAAGTATCTTAGAAATTATTATTTATTCGGTACTGTTTGTACTGCAATCTGTCCTAAAGTAAAATTAAACGTAGGTACCTACATAGTACTTTGATATAATTTATACATTCAAGAAAAATACAAATATCACCTCAGTCTGCTGTGACCATGAATCCAGTAAAGAATTCGAAACGTCGGCTAGTAATAAATTAAAAATGTAGTTTCTAGATCATTCGGTTTAAATGTAATAACTAAGTGAAATACATATAACGCGATAAAATCCGTAAACTGTAGTTTAATTTCAATACATAGTATTTTTCAACAAAACTTTGATTTTTAATACTATCACTGTTATCTGACTGAATGACTTGATCAATAAGAGGCACTTAACAAGCACTCCTATCATATCGATCATGCATTCCGTTTCTCTCATATCGTTCATGCAGCTATTCATGAATACGTTGAACAAACCAGTCCGTATGGGCACCATTGATTTGGACACAGGCTCTAGAACCCTTATACAGGGATTTCAGAGCCCTTATTGTAAAGTTGTCCACCCCATATATGGATAACAACTTCCATAATTCCTTTCTATTCACCCTATCATAAGCTTTTTTCAAGTCTATGAACGCGCAATACACCTTCTGGTTTTTTGCCAGACATTTTTCTGTGACGCAACGCAAGGAAAAGACTTGATCCGTAAATCCCATTCCCTTCCAAAATCCCGCTTGTACATCCCGTATCTTGTCATTAGTCACATTTACTACTCGGTCATTCAAAATTCTGGCATACATTTTTCCAACAACACTAAGAAGGCTGATCCCACGATAATTTTGACATTCCTGCTGCGAACCTTTGCTTTTATAAATTGGGACAAGCACTACCTTCGTCCAGTCATCTGGAACTTGGCCCTGTTTCCGGCATAGATTAAAAAGGCGATGCAGCAGGTTAACTATGAGTCCGTCGCCAGCCTTCAGCATCTCAGTCGTCACTCTATCACATCCAGCAGACTTGCCTGACCTATTAATGCTTTCATAATTTCATCCATTCCAATTTCATCAGTCGGGCTCACAAACATATCATTCATTTCTTCTTGCTCTATTTCACTCACATCTTTCTCAAATAAGCTCTCAAAATAATTCCTCCAGCCCTCTAGTATCTTTCTTTCTTCATTCATGACTTCACCTCTTTCATTCCTAATCACTTTCATCGATGTACTCATATTTTTACCTCGCGCTTCTTTCACGAGTTTTCAAAAGAGTTTTATATTCTCCCGGAAACTTGCGCCGAATTGTTCCTCACACTTCTCCTTTTTCTCATTCTTCTTCCTCTCTATACATTCTTTGACTTAAGTTTTCACACACCTATACTTGTCCTTCATTTCTTTAACACTGTCATCATTCATACCACCACTAGCTCTATTCGTTGCCTCTATTGCTAGGATATCCAGCCATGCTTTTTTCTTTTCCTCAACCATTCTTCTAGTTTCATCATCCCACCAGTCAGCTTTCTCGCATTTCTTACTTCTTCTTTTACTCATACCGCATACTTCTTTAGCACATTTCACAATGTTGGTTTTTTAATACCGACCATACCTCACTCACACTTTCCTTATTTACAAGATTCCAACTTTTGTCCATCCGTTCGCTCAATTGCTTTTTGTACATATCTTTCATAAGAATATATATTATATAGACGGGAATTAACGCGAACTTGCATTAGGTATTTACATACCTTATTTTGCTTGACGTTTCGAGACGGTTGCACGTCCCGTGGTCGCAAGCTGACTGGTGTAGCGATGTCACGTCTCCGAGTGCGAGGTAGAAGATTCTATTTCTACCCCCGGGTCGTTGATTTTTGAAGTACCGGCGCAAAACACACTAACCGTATCAGTATATTGCACATTCGCCGACTGCGCATTAAAGTGGGGTGTTGTTAGCCGAATGACTGGATTCCACGCCGATGACAATTTGAAGCCCTCTTCCCGATTGAATTTTTTATGTTTTCTGATTTCGATCGCTTCACGCACACCTCTTGGGTAAAAGTGGCGTTCCGTGGAGAGGACTTGGGGACGATGAAATTCAATCCAGTGATTGTTGCCCGATTGAAGTAAATGTTCCGCAATCGCCGATTTGTTCGTTTGACGGTTCTTTACAGCTGCGATGTGCTCCTTTATACGTTCAGCGATAGTCCGCTTCGTTTGCCCTATGTAAGAGCTTCCACAACTGCGGTTGATTTTATAGACACCTGGGATTTGTAGCGGTAGAACATCCTTTGGTGTGCCCACCATGTTGTATACCTTGGCCCCTGGTGTAAATACGGTCGGAATGGAGTAGTGTTTTAACTTGTCTCCTATTTTATCCGTAACACCTCTAATGTAGGGCATGTAGGTCGGTTGTCTATTTACCACCGGATGTTTTTCGCGCTTGGTAGGCCGCGTCATTCGTCGTTGGACCTGGTATCCGTTCTTTCTAAGTACCTCCTGAACATGGTCTAGCTCTAGCTTCAAATGCTCAGGGTCACAGAGGTTATGAGCTCTGTTTTTTAGTGACGTAATAACGGATTGCAGGTGTCGAGGGTGGTGGTGCGACGTGGCGTGCAGGTATCTATCTGTGTGTGTAGGCTTCCGGAATACGCAGTGTGTTAAGGACCCATCTGGTCTCACAGTCACTTTGACATCCAAGAATGACAACGATCTGTCAGCACCACGGCCAGAGTAACGCGCAGAACACGAGCACTGATACAAGACCACCAGGACCTATTCACGGAAGACGAGTACAGCAAGTTATATGGTCCCAAGCCATACCAACCACCTAGGCTATATGGTCTGCCTAAGGTACATAAGCCCAACGTGCCACTGCGGCCTATCGTAAGTCAGAATTCCTCGCCTACTTACGACCTTGCGAAGCACGTTGCATCGGTATTGCAGCCATTAGTCGGTATGACACCGTCTTTCGTAAAGAACTCGCGTCATTTCGTCCAGATCGTACAAGGCATCCGATTGGATCCGGCAGATGTAATGGTAAGCTTTGACGTTGAGTCGCTCTTTACCAATGTTCCAATAAGGGAATGTCTGGACGTAGTGAGGGACAGACTGAGTGACAATGATATGCCTCACAACTATATTGATCTAGTAAAACACTGCTTAGATGGCAAATACTTCCTCTTCCAAGGTCAATATTACCTCCAGATCGATGGTGTCGCAATGGGGAGTCCAGTAGCCCCAGTACTGGCTAATATCTGGATGGAACATTTTGAAGAAAAGGCGCTTAGCATCTGGCCCAAGACCATCAGGCTTTGGAAAAGATACGTGGACGACATCATTAGTATCGTAAAAGGAGGCAAGTAGGAAGTAGATCAATATGTGCAACACCTTAACTCCATTCATCCGAAAATGAGGTTCACCTACGAAATGGAAACTGACAGATCATTGTCATTCTTGGATGTCAAAGTGACTGTGAGACCAGATGGGTCCTTAACACACTGCGTATACCGGAAGCCTACACACACAGATAGATACCTGCACGCCACGTCGCACCACCACCCTCGACACCTGCAATCCGTTATTACGTCACTAAAAAACAGAGCAAATGACCTCTGTGAACCTGAGCATTTGAAGCTAGAGCTAGACCATGTTCAGGAGGTACTTAGGAAGAACGGATACCAGGTCCAACGACGAATGACGCGGCCTACCAAGCGCGAAAAACATCCGGCGGTAAATAGACAACCGACCTACATGCCCTACATTAGAGATGTTACGGATAAAATAGGAGACAAGTAACCCA
The DNA here is from genome assembly GCA_944739405.2 of Euclidia mi. Taxonomy (NCBI): domain Eukaryota; kingdom Metazoa; phylum Arthropoda; class Insecta; order Lepidoptera; family Erebidae; genus Euclidia; species Euclidia mi. Next base: position 41,195,394 of record OX123199.2, read on the forward strand.
TTTCCAGTCCCATGAACCACATGTGGCTCAAAACCTACTCCATTCCAACCGTATTTACACCAGGGGCCAAAGTATACAACATGATGGGCACACCAAGGTATGTTCTACCGCTACAAACCCCAGGTGCTATAAAATCAACTGCAGCTGTGGAAGCTTTTACATAGGGCAAACGAAGCGGACTATCACTGAACGTATAAAGGAGCACATCGCAGCTGTAAAGAACCGTCAAACGAACAAATCGGCGATTGCGGAACATTTACTTCAATCGGGCACCACTGGATTGAATTTCATCGTCCCCAAGTCCTCTCCACGGAACGCCACTTTTACCCAAGGGTTGTGCGGGTAGCGATCGAAATCAGAAAACATAAAAATTTCAATCGGGAAGAGGGCTTCAAATCATCATCGGCGTGGAATCCAGTGATTCGGCTAATAACACCCCACTTTAATGTGCAGTCGGCGAATGTGCAATATACTGATACGGTTAGTATGTTTTGCGCCGGTACTTCAAAAATCAACGACCCGGGGGTAGAAATAGAATCTTCTACCTCGCACTCGGAGACGTGACATCGCTACACCAGTCAGCTTGCGACCACGGGACGTGCAACCGTCTCGAAACGTCAAGCAAAATAAGGTATGTAAATACCTAATGCATGTTCGCGTTAATTCCCGTTTCTTAAACATATCTGGCGAAGTGTGGGTGTGTAATACACCTCTGCCTACCCCTTCGGGGATAAAAGGCATGAAGATATGTTATATATTCTTAAACATGCAACGCGAGTGTTTAAAAGTTTCCATATCTTTCATAGACTTATCTTTAAATCTTTCCACTTTTATACGTTCTAATTCTGTAGTGGAACCTTTATCTCGGTGCCAACAGCGTTTGAAAAGACCACTAATTTTACTGATAACCAAATAGTGTTCTGTGCCAACATCAGGTCCGCGATAAGCTCTGGTATCCACTACTTTCATACAATATTATTAAGCGGGTCTTAGTCGCGATAATTTACTTATTTAAAGGCATAAATACCCCTGTTATTCTCCTACGTTTCTACCGGCTTGCAACGTTTGTGGTCGCGGAGGGTCGCGGTGAGTCCCTCCGCGACCACAACCGTTGCAAGCCGGTAGAAACGTAGGATCGCGAAAGTTTAAAATCGATTATCCACTACATTCCTTCTCATTCTTTCATCAACTATCACAAAGTCTATCATGCTTCTTAACACAACATTTCCTTCCTTCTTTTGCCACGTTTACATATGTACCATTTTATGCTGGAACCATGTTTTCATCCAGATCCATCTCCACACATACATCTAACAAGTACACGCCGTTGTCATTGACACCTAGTACACTTTCATACCCATCACGCTTCACTCCCACCCTTGCATTAAAATCTCCAAGCATGACAATACGTTCATTCCACTCAGGCAAAAACACGACTTCTCTCATTTGTGCCCAAAATTCCTCTCTTACTGCCTTACTATAGGAAGAGTCCGGAGCGTATACGCCTACCAAAAGAAGAGGTGTCGGGCCTACTTTCATCCGGATCCAGATAAGACGCGAACTTACGCACTCATACTCACGCATGCATTCTGCCATTCGCTCTGAAAGAATTATACCGACGCCTTTACAGCCATGTTCTTCATCGGTAACCCTCGACCATATCTCTGTGAACGGGCCGTGCGTCAACATGTCTTTCCCCTTACGCTTTGTCTCATTCACACACTAAACATCTAGTTTTCTTTCATTCATTACTTCGTAAACATCATCCATCTTCTCATTCATTCCTCCTCTAACATTTAACGTCGCAAATCGGCATTCCGTTGCCCACTTTCCGCCCCGACGAGAACAATTCCGCATAGGATTTGGATGGTTTTGGCATGACGTATGGCGAATATCGTCGCCGCCTACAGCTGTAAGGTTGCTCCCCCCAGAATACGAGGAGCAGCCTCGTCCTGCAAATACAGGACGAGGAGGGGATTCTCCGGCCGGTACACCTACAGTAATATTACCTACAGCCATGATCACGTCGGTTATTATTTGACTGTATGTTTTCTTTGCGGTTTAACAGTCAGTCCCTAACTGCGGGGAAGACTGCCGGGATTGTTTCAAGTTTTCCTTCTCTATGGTTAAAGACGTCAATATTTATTTTATTTTGATGACAATGCGTCCGGCGAAATACCTTAGTCGCCTTTTACGACACTGCGGTAGGAGAGAGGGAGGGCTATTCTACTCCGCCGGACACCACACGGCACTAATTATGAAAGTTAAACAGGGGTGGAATAATAATAATGGCGAAAAATTAAAGATACTTTTACGTCGAGGTGTAATGAATTGCGTATTATTATCTGTACATATCAAATCCTTGCGTTACTAACTGACTGAAAGACAACGTACAGCCGGAACTTCTAGGCACAGGCAGCTGAAATTTGGCATTTATGTTCTTTGGGGATCGTAATTAAGGGTGCACTAAGAAGGGATTTTCCGAAATTCGCTCGGGAACGGATCTTCTTCTTCTCGCCTCGGTTTCCTCAATGCTGAGGGTCGTGACCACCTCGTGGAAACAGTCTATTGCGAACCACTCGCCATCATCTATTTCTATCTGCTGCCGGGTGGAGAGCGTCGTGTACCGTGGTGTTAAGAGTGGTGCGGATCTGGTCGGTGCAACGTATCGGGCTTCTGCCTATAGGTCTTTTTCCTTCCACTGTGCCAGTGATTATTAACTTTTCCAAGTTATCTCTGTCTTTCTTCGCAATGTGCCCGAAGTACTCCAGAATCCTGCCCAGGCAGATGGTGGAAAGCCTCGCCTGGATATTGAGTTCCTGTAGGATCGATACGATGGTGCGGTGTGCTGTCTAGGGAATGCCCAGCACCTTCCTCCACGAACATCTCGAAAGCATCAATGCGATCACGGTCAGTTTTCTTCAAGGTCCATGTCTCTGCGCCATTCAAGAATATGGAGAACACCAGAGTGCGTGCGCGGTAAAAAAAATACTTTCGCGTAACGGTGCTCTTACAAAAGATCTTCGCCTGTATCGTAGCAAATAGGACCCGAAGATGATATCAGTGAGTAAGGAGGACTAATCATATACGCGTCATATTATCATAAATCCATTGATGAAGCTGTGTTGCTCAAGTTAAATCTCGAATTATTACGTTACAAAAGGCCCATTTTTCTTGTTATATTTGTTCAAAGTTCAGTCTCAGTCTCATACTTACCTATGTCATAATATGTGGTATTCCCGCAAATTAACTGACACGAAAGATATCGCAACTAAGATCTAAAATTGAACATACATAGACTCACGCCTGTTGCCCGGAGGGATAGGTAGAGACTACAGAACGCCATTTGCAACGATCCTGACATATCTCTCTTGCTTCATTCACTCCCATCAGATTCCTCATGCATGCTCTTCTGTTCAGGGTACTTCTCACCTGTCCTGTTTTTAGGATGTCTCCAATCTGGTCAGAGAACGTCCGCCTAGATCTTCCCCTTCGTCCTGTCCCTTCCACACTTGAAAAATAAACAGTGTCAAAATATGTGTCAATGTCGATCTATGTATATATACATATATGTGTGTGAAATTAGAATATAATGACAATTTAAGGCCCAGTTTCAACACCTCTAGATAGACCCTATCTGTCAGATAAATTCAAAGTTGATTTTCCAGGAGCTTATCAGACAGCGGTGAAAGTAGCATTACGTGTAGCCAAACTCACATCACTATAGCACTATACTCCATGTTGCTAACGGAGCGTTTCCATCATAATTGGCTATTAACAGTGTTTGCTTGGCGTTAGTAATAAAAGGGTCATAGGTAGGTTCCCGAGCGAGTAATTTCCGGTGACGCCGCCACTTCGATGCTAGGGGAACAGATTCCACGCTGGCATTGGCAACGGAATGCTATTGACGCCTTCCTTATGTATTTGTATTGACGCACACATCGCAACATTCTCTATTCACGGCTTGGTTTGAAAATAAGTGAGAATTGCTGGCCAATAGTAGATACATTTTATAGAAACGGTTTTAAACTTTGATAATATTTATACAGCAGATTTGAAAAAGTGTTTCTTAGATAACGGATCTTAATAACGATAAATATCTCATCTAAGATATATTACGTCAACAAAACGTCAGCCAAAACAGAGTTATTTATACCTTAAATTTGTTAGTTAGCGGGATTAGGATTAATTAATTAAACTAGTATTAACAATTACTTTTGATGTAGGTATATGTTGACACACACAATTCACCGAAATAGTTGTCACAAAAGTCATGATCTTTAATTTATTGCACTAAATACGTAATAAAACATTTATGAAATAGTTATATCGCATACAAGAATAATCAAGTTGTGGCTGAAACTAACAAATTAACGAGTATCCAGCTGTTCGCAGCACAAATCGTCGTTGTGGAGCGAAAACTCACTAAGTAAGTAACATTATTGGTAAAAATGAGTTATTGATGTCAAGCTGTCTAAAAGCACATTATCTACCTTCTGAATTAATATTTAAGGATGTTATTTTAATAATTTCGGAGTTATAAAAGTGCGATAAATACCTAACCACTCAGTCAATGGGAACAATTTACACGAAAATTTATTAAAAGACTTGGTTAAATCTCATATTAGATCGTTTAGGCAAACTAGTACCAATATTTTATTTTCAATGTCACCAAATGTACTTAATTATTTTTCGTTGGAACATGTTTTGACTTGTAATTCACTGCAGCCAGCAAAAAAGTAACTAAATTGCGTGAATAAATAACTAAATACCAAAAAAGTATTTTTTTTACTTATGCGAAAAATTATTAATTCAAATATCGAATTACTAAAGCAGATGTAAAATTTAAACATTTTAAATTATTTATTTAATTTTATTTACATTTGATATATATTTTGGTCATAGACATCATCTTTCTAATCCTAACCATTTAAGAGTTATTTAAGTTCTAAGCTTCAAAATATTTTAGAAGCGATTATCTCAAAGTTCCTGTTTCGTTTGTTAGTGAGTTTTTGCTCCACAACGACGAAATTCAGTCTGAGTATTGGTCAAAATTGCAAGTCTGCTTAACGTTCCAAATTGCTTTGAAAGCTTTGAGAGTTCGGAATACTTGAGCCTTTGATGCTCGAAGTAGATTGCAATGACGTTGGATAAGTTTCACAGACTTATATTGGGTTTATATTTGTTAATCCGTGCGCAAGATTGAAAATCAATAATTTCAACGTACCTTGCGAAAAGTCAAAGAAAGCTCGTCTTAAACAAATCTATGATAGAAGAATATATAATAATAATCTTAATCTCAATCTCAATCAGGCTATCGCAGTCCACTGCTGGACATAGGCCTCTCCTAACACGCGCCACAGTACACGGTCCCGAATCTTTAACACTAACCTTTAACCTTAACCTTTTTTTGTAATTTTTGTTCTTAGTCGGATAACTTCACCGTTGATTTTATCCTTCAAAGAAACGCTAAGCATAGCCTGTTCCATAGCTCGCTGCGTAGACTTTAAGTCTGTGGACTAGTCCCACTGTGAGTGTCCACGACTCGGCACTGTACGTCATAACAGGTAGGACGCATTGATTGTAGACTTTGGTCTTCAGGCATTGCGTTAGGGGCGAAGAGAAAATTCGACGTAGCTTGCCAAACGCTGCCCAACCCAACTTGATCCTACGGTCGATTTCTTTCTCGAAGTTGTTTCTACCAACATATTTTGCACATGATATTTGTCGGAGATAGACCGTTAAAAGCTACGAGTTTGTAAAAATATAATTCAACAAAAGGCACACCCCGATGAAGTTGTTTTGTTTCATAAATGAATTGTACCGTGCACGTGCACACAGATATATTTATTTTTTAAATTCCAAAAGCATGGCCAACTATAACTTTAAAAAAATATGACCATAGTGATAATTTCTAAACATGTTAATGCCTTTGTTTTGTATGATATAATTATGTGATGACTTCAAATTATACTTTTAAATCTGTTCCGGTATTTGGAAGTAATGGTGGAACAAAGCAACTTTCACTTTTACCTAAACCTTAATGGTAAAACATTACAGTCCTTTCGGGTCAGTCGTACAGAAACATTAACATCTACTACGATAATATATGGCACCGTGCATAAATAACAGACATGCGGAGTAAGAGCACTTTGGGTAAAAACTGCAGGAAAAGACTCCACACGTTACCACTTGACATAATAGTGCCTACCCAGAATTACCGCGCTTTTTACGCGATTGTCAAGAGCGGTACCCTGCGGGATTAATAGCCACTTAGAATTTTTGCGATATGAGTATGTTGCACACCTAATACCGTTTATTGAGAGTTTTGTAGGTAGATAAAATTTTCTAAGTGTATGTTAAGTAATCATTTGAAGATACCTTACTAATACAGCGGATTCAGTTATTTGAATATAACTCTGTTTCATCTTGCTTCGTTTTTCATGAAACTAGTAAACATAGATTTTTTAGAGAAACTTTTGGAAGTCTATAGACTTCGTAGTGTATTTGTTGAAGAAAAATTTACGGAAAATGTATTACCAATGTTAAAGGTTGTAATTAAAAATAATTTATATGATGATAATGATAAGATTATTTGCCTATTAGTTAGACATTTTTTAAACCAATTCGTATGGAGATTCCGTAAAAATTCAGTTCAAACAAGCACCGAGAATATACTTAAACAATAAGTTTATTTTATTGCTAATAAACATGATTTTTCCGCAATAAAGAACACTGGCTGAAAAAAAATGTATTGATATAATTGATAAAGCGATCGTTTGCAGCAAAATTCTTTAAGAATGTTCTACTTTTATCAATCATTATCATTACATACATGTTATGTTATGTGTTATCGAAAAATCACATTGAAAGAAAACTTATACTTTTAAAAACTTATTCATTAATGTTCAATTATTATTCCACAAAAACATTTCATATAATTTATGCCAATTAGAATGTCCTCAAAAAAAATAGGGAAAACGGCATAATGTGTCTATTATCGACGTTGCTGTATTGCGTGCGAACCTCTTTCATTACTGGTATTAATTATAAAAATATAATAAGAGATTCTGAGCCCTACACTATTGTGATAAAGCACATATTGCAGCGGATATAAAAATGACAGATTATTCATTAAAGGACAGAAGAAATATAAAAGTGCTCTTGAATGTGCAGACAGCTAGAATAGAGTATGCAGCACTTCTCAAACGCGTGCATCGTTGGAAATATGATAATATTGGTGTATTGTCAACTTCACACATGCATACTCTAATGCAGAAGGAGGAAAAAGGATGACATCTGATTTGTCGGTAAAAGTTTATTTACTGTACTTGATATTTGCATAGCGATCATGACATTATTTTCTGATGTAAACATACAATAGTGCCTGTTTAAAGTATGACGTAGAATATAACTGCTGTCAATACCTACGATTTGTAGTATTAAATGAACTGTAATGTAAAGTAAATACATATATTTACATGCCTAAGATAAAATATTGTGAGCAACGACACACGAGATAGTAAATTAATTTTAACAGATGCACAATGAGTAATTTAATCCAATCCTATACTATTCGTTACAGACATTTTATGGTTTTACATGCAGTTTACGTTTATGCTAAAAGTCTGGTGACCCATTAACTGAATTATTTATTTATTTATTTTTACACTTACTGCAATTTTAATACAAAGGCGGACTTAATGCTATGTAGCATTTTCTGCCAGTCAACCTTAGGAGTTAGGGTGGTGCAGAGATGATTGTGGCAGGTGTATAAACTACAAAGATTGAAATAATTTATCAATAATCCAACATTATACTACTTTTGATACTATATATAAATATATAGCGGCGATAGCCCAGTGGTGTACGTAACGGACTGCCGAGACGATGGTCTCGGGTTCGATCCCCAGTTACCCCGGGCACACACCTATGACTTTTCGAAGTTATGTGTGTATTAAAATTATTTATTATCGCTCGCTTAGCAATGTGCCCGGTAGATGGCAATAGGCTCGCCCCCTATTACATTGGGACCGAAACATATCTGGCGAAGTGTGGGTGTGTAATACACCTCTGCCTACCCCTTCGGGGATAAAAGGCGTGAAGATATGTTATGTTGTAAATATTATGATAATACATACATATATAAATAATACATACCTATAAATACTATATAAAATGAATATATACATGTACATACGTATATTTAATACACAGTGTAACAAATGTAAGAGATGATGGTTTTATGGTCTTTCAAGTGACAGTTTGATCTAATACTCGCGCACCTTAGCCCTAAACGTGAAACGATTCGTCGCCATTCTAATCTCGAGAGGGAGCGGGTTCCAGAGAAGTACTGATTGTACAATGAAAGAAGAATGTACAAGCCTTGAGCTATGAGAAGGACACAAAAGAAGAGAATTATTAGAAGACCGAAGATTTCTGTCATGGTTGGAGCAGCGGTATTGAAAGTAAGGAGCTAGGTAGCTGGGGCTATTAGATGAATGAAGAAGTAGTCAACGCGCGCATATTACGACGCAGGCGTATAGGTAACCATGACGGCTGTTTACGATATGAGGACACGTGGTAATATTTACGAAGATTGAAAATGAACCGAATGCAATTGTTGAGAAGTCGGTCAAGTTTATTGAGTAGATCTGCATTCAGGTCGAGATAACACACATCACCATAGTCGATTATAGGAAAAACCAAGGCCTGCACAAGCACTGTCTTTGTCTTGACAGGCAGGCAATTCTTCAGGCGATAGAGAGAACGCAGGACACCGGTAACCTTTTGGCAAACGCTTGTAATCTGGTGTTGCCAGCTAAGTGTAGCGTCGATGTGTAAACCGAGATCTTTAACGGAAGGACTCAGAGGTATATTGGTTCCATTAAATATTACCGGTGGAAGCGATGCCAAGTCCAGCCTGTTTATATTTCTAGAGCTTCCAATGATGATAGCTTGGCATTTCACAGGATTGACGCATAAGCCGTACCTCTCGGACCAGTTCCGAATTCTTGCCAAGTCCCGGTTCACATCATCGATTGCAACCGGCAGATCCTCAATCCTTTAGTCTGCGAGTAAAGTTGTAGGTCATCGGCGTACAAATGATACGAACACTGAAGATCAAGGGTAATGAGATTTATAAACAGAGAAAATAAAAGAGGAGAGAGTATGCCACCTTGTGGAACACCAGCCTCAAGGTCTCGCCAACTCGATGAAGCCTCATCGACTCTGACGGACTGCTGACGTCCGCGAAGATATGAAGAGAACTATTCCAGTGCTTTGGAGGAGATCTTAAGATAGGATAGGGTGGATAGTAGGATATCGTGAATGACGGTGTTGAAGGCGTTTGAGAAGTCAACCAGGACCAGCACAGTGATCCTAGTGTCCTCCACACCCGCCCTCACATCGCCAGTCACTTTGAGCGCAGCTGAGACTGTGCTATGCCCAGCCGGACTGGTAGGGACTGAGGACATTGTGTTCATACACAAACTGGGACAGCTGCTTATGAACACAGGCCTCAAGGACTTTGGAAAGGAAAGGGAGGATGGAAATGGGCCGGAAGTGACTAGGAGTGACAGGATTAGTGACTTTAGGCAGTGGCCGAAAATATGCTTTACGCCAAATTTCAGGGAATTGCCCAGAGTCAAGGGAATGGTTAATTATTATAAATATAAAATAAAATATATCCAATAAATAATAGCAATTGAAACTTTCAGTCACCTAGGTAGATTGTTTTTCTTATCACTTTTAAATGTGACTCACTCACACTCGCTCACTGTAGCTAAAAGGCCTATGAATCAAATCACCAGTAGGCCATACATCTTCGCATTATTCGTCAAACAAAAAGAAGGTTTAGGCTACTATAAAAACACAAATAATTGCAAAACGACTGCTTTCTTGTTAGTAATGTATTAGCAACTTGGGGAGAGACAGGAAGATAGGACGAACAAAGTAAAAGATAAATGGTTGTTCTTTAGTCATCGTCAAGAAACGAACGAATTGCGAATAACAGATATCTAGTTATAATTGAAAGGCTGGTTGGGGCGGTTGATTAATCTAGTAGGATAATAGTATTATATAACGCGTCTAAGAAAAATACCGATTTGTTAGCGGAATCAGGATTCACTTATTGCCGAGGTTTGTTCGTATATTATAATTATAATTAATAACTATAGGGCTGAAGTATGTTTGTAGACTGGTAGACTTGCTGTAATTAATACGCGCATAGTGCTAAAAAAGTTTGTTATCAAAATGTTTTTTGTATTCATTATAAGTTTAAATATTGTTGTTAGAAATAATGAAGAAAACTATATTTATCATAAAATACCTATAACTATAGTATTTTCGCTGTATGATGATTTGCATGACAGGTCTCATTTTACATATCACGCATACTACTTTCAACTTATGAAAATAAATTGGCAAAAAAAAACAATTATTTACAAAATATATATTAATAATTACAAAGTAAATTGATACTAGTATGTCTCTCTCTATTTTTTTATAATTATTATTAACTGTAAATAAATTATTTAAATTTATTAATAAAATAATATAAAATCCTCAAAATGTCAGATGCATGAAACGAACCCTGTGTCAGTAGAGATTGACACTATTGAATCGACATGAAATCGATGAATAGCAGCGGCCATCTTGTGATCGAATACGTCAGTACGAGCGCCTTGTATGCGATTTGTGATTCTGCCTGTTTGGCGTGTTTATTATTAAGGACCTTCTTTGAACGAGACCCTACAAACGGGGGCCCGGTAATACCGATCGACAGTGTTGTGTACAGAGTTGCGGCAGCTCTGGACATCGGCAAAGCTTCAGTTTCTCGAATAACCAAAGAAAATTTTGGGGAAACTAGTTTTGAAGACAAAGCTGTCCACTCCGAAGAAACACGGATACATCGATAAAATTAATCAGTCGTAGTCTCGTAGAAATAACACAATCGACAATATTTACAGACTAGGATAAATATGTCCACCTCGACCGAATTTGAGATCAGCTATTAATTATCTCAGTCGGAGAACATTCCGATTCAGATATGAGGTTTTATTTCGAGTGACAGTGACGAATAATTTTTTTTTTTAATTACTGCGTTTTATTTGTGAATTGTTTTGCCAAAACACTTTTAATATGAATTTATTTCGAAATTGTAAAATCGGTAACAACGTACGATTGCATGTCGTTTGCCAATTAAATCGATATTTATAAATAATAGCTTAAATTTCCTTAGGTTACATCACTATAATTGTCAGTCATGAACTGTCATGCCTATCATTATACAGCGAAAATACTATAATTGATACATACTTAAACCATAGTATGACAATCATTTATGACACGTATTTTGTAGGTGCATATCCTTGAATACCTACCACATTAAACTGTTTTGCTTCTGATTTTTCAGATTTTGCCCGCACAAATTTTCTAATGTAACCGTTTCTTTCTGATCTCGTGAAAAAATCGAGAAAGCCCTTATTAGTGCATCCCTACGCACCCCATAGAACAAATTTCAGATTCTTGCGCGCAATTGCCGTACGTTGTCTGTCAGTCAGTCGCGAGACTTGGTTTGCCGTTCGTAACAGATCGGCAAAGTTAAGCAACGCCTGCACTTGGATGGGTGACCACGTGTGGCATTTACATCTGAGCGCTACCGTGCTTCGAAGGGCACGTAAAGCTGTCGGTCCCGGTTCTTGTCTCAGGATAAGAATCGTTAGGCCATGTCGGAGGCCTTCGGGCGGTCTGAAAACACCGACACCACAGTTGGCCACACACTCACACGAACAACAAAACAAGTAACGCAAGAATTTTATATATACAGATCTTGATATTAATATTACATTAAAGAAGGATTTTGTACTATTGTCTTGAAATATCGATTACACGTAATGTATACCTTTAAGTACTTTCTTTTTAGCTGTAGGTATTATAGAATATCATAAATCTTTATTAGTTCCAGTAAATTCAAGAAAAGATACTAATGTTCTAAAAGCAATTTAATAAAGTGTCTTTAATACAACCTGAATTTGAATTGCTACTCATTGTTTCTAGAATTCGTCGCTATTAAACTCTAATGGAAACATAAATGTGAAGGTTTTCACAATAGAAACTTGGAAGATATTATTAAAACATGCAACTTTTATGAACCTATCAATTTACACAGATGATTAAATCATCATCATCCTCCTAGAATTATCTTAGTTTCAACCTGGGGTCCTCTTACTAGTCTAACCGGATTTGGCTGAATATTAGCTTTTCTACAGAGCGACTGCCTGTCTGACCTCTGCAACCCAAAGGGATAGCGATATTCAATGATTTAGACTAGTGTCAGTTTATTTAAAGGTACTGACCTCCTACAACGACTGTCAAAGATCTTTATGACAACCGGAACCGACGGCGGAACGTGCTCTCTGAAGCACGGCACAAGTGATAATTAACAATTCAATACGCACATAACTCCGAAAAGTCATTTGTGGCTGGCGTGGATTCGAACCCGATTTACCCTTTGCATGGCAGTCTGTTGGTATTTCCACTAGGCTATAGTGATAGCCTCACACAGATGATCAAATATTGTGATATACTGGTAGACAGACTAATACGCAGCGGGGCCACGGCTATCGCTTTTCAAACCCACGGCGCTCACTAATGAATTTTCAGAAATTATTTGTTTATTCCATTTTTGAACAGTGAAGTAAAAGAAAGTGAGGAAACACGCTTGTCTGAGCGTATTTTATAAAGTCCTTTGAAGAAATGTGAAATCTGCCAATCCCCACTTGACTAACGTGGTGGAATATGGATTTACCCTTCTCATAGTGTCAAGGTGCACGCCCAGAAGTAGGAACGTTTATAAGGAAACATAGATGTTGTTAGAATAATATTTAACTATCCTAGACAAATGTTTTTGATAACGTAAATGTCAATAAAGATAAGTGTTTTTAAGTGTTAGAATAGTAATGATAGTAATAGTGCATAGACATTCATCGTACATTGAACTCATAAAAGTATATTCTAAATGACATACGGGACCATAAAACTTGTGCCAGTATCAGTATTACTGTTTACGTATGAACATAAACTTCGCCACCACACAAGATTATTTATTTTGTAAAACTATTTCGTAGGTAGGTACCTTATAATTAATACAGAAAATAAACTAACTTTGTTACTTGAAGTCGGCACCGCTATTTAGCTTGTTGGCAAGAATAGATTAATGTTTATTAAACATTCTTAGTCAGCCAGTATCTTAACTCCTTATGAATAATATCGCGAAAAATAACAACATGCTTCGAACTTAAAGACAAAGTTTGTAAAACAATATTCGAAGTTAGATCCAATTTCAAGTAGTGGTTGTTTTAACGTTTAGTCATAATAAATTGTTGTCAATGAAAAAATATAACTGTCAATTTTACAATTATTTTCATTGAACAGATAAACGATCCGACCGGATATTTTGGTCGCTAATATTTTATCAACAGTCTCTAGTTCAAATACATAATTCAATGACAATATATATTGGACGGAGAGTTTTGGTAATGTGAAACTGACGAATTACTCCTGCTAAAAGTTGTAATTATTTATAAATTTTGCAATTTTCATTTCTATTTTAAAGTCATTTCATGCGCTAGGAATAAATCCTGTATCGCAGGCGACTTTACAAACATACAGCCAACAGACACGAGAAACATCCAGAGTGACCCAGAGGAAATTACAATTTGTAGATCACACAAAGTGTTGTGATGTCCCGTGTGATTCGAATCTACAAATTACACTCGGCTAATTTGTAGATCACACAAAGTGTTGTGATGTCCCGTATGATTCGAATCTACAAATTACACTCGGCTTTCTGTGCTGTCAGCGTTTTATGCACAAAGTTAAAATAAACATTCTTCAGAATGCGAGCTCGATCTGAAGATGCTAGTAAGATTAAGCTTTCGTTTTCACTCGAATTGGCATAAGTATCATCTTTCTAATGTAATGAAAATATTTAAATAAAATTGGGCAAGTGCGAGTCGGACTCGCGCACGAATGGTTCCGTACCATCATCTATAAAAGAAAATCACGTTCGTTGTATGTATACTTAAATACTTTTTAAGTTTCTACCTGTTTATTAAGATCGAGTAACAGATTGCTTAAAAATTACGTTTGTTGTATGGGAGCCCCATTTTTTATTTAATTATTTATTTTGAAAGGTAATATACAGCTACATATTCTGTGAAAATTTAAAGCGTCTACCTGTTACCGTTTGTAATTTTGAGCAAAAAATACGAAAATAAAACACGTGTTTTGTATGGGACCCACCTTAAATATTTAAATTTTTAGTATTTGTTGTTATAGCGGCAACTAAAATACAAAATTTGTGAAAATTTCAGCTTTCTAGCTATCACGGTTTATGAGATACAGCCTGGTGACAGACAGACAGACGGACAGATAGACAGACAGCGGAGGCTTAGTAATAGGGTCCCCCCCGTGGGATCTCCACCTTGTCGTGGTGGGGGGGCTCAGTAACCGTGGATTGGTCACCCGCGGTGAAGCTAAGAGGGATCCAGGAGGGGACGCTCCGCGAGGCCTGCGCAGGATGCGTCCAAAGGGGCGGGTGCGAGGGACAGTTCTTGTGTCCCTCGCAGTCGGGTGCGGTCGCGGGAGGAGAGACGTGTCGGTGTTGCGTTGCCGCGCGCCCTATCTCCCGCGACCAAATGGGGGCGCACCATCGTTGCGTCGCGGTGGGGCCGCAGAGGAAGAGGAGATGCGGTGTTGCGTTGCCGTCCTCCCTATCCTCTGCGGCCGCTGAGTGTTTTGGCGCCGGAGCCCATCACCTTAATCCGCCGCCAAGGGCGTTTTGTTCGGGACCCGCCTAACCATCTGGCGGAGCGAGGAATGCTTCAGCGATACCCGACCCTCTGACACACGGGTACGTGAGGAACACGGGTTGGTTTTTAGTCAGTAAGAGTCTGACAGTCCCCTGTGTCCTTCCCCCAGGGTAGAGGGACTCCATGAGGATTTTCCAACGCGACACCAAAAAAAGAAAAAAAAAAGCTTAGTAATAGGGTCCCGTTTCTTACCGTACGGAACCCTCAAAATGTGTAACTAGACTTTAAAGATTATGTCTGTATTTATTATTGACTTTAATAAACACTAATTACCATGACCCATGTAATAATAGTGGATGTTCCTTATTTACAGATGCTAAATTCACCACGCTCTGTCCCTAATTTTGTTTAATAGTTCTACTATACTGTTTTTTGGTATTGATTTAGATTTAAATTCTCTAAGAGCTCTTGATGACGGACCCATTTCTTTGTGTAATTCTACCGAAAAAGCGAGTATTTTCTTTATACCTAAATATAAGATAATAATGGAGGCACAATGCTAGCTAAAGTATGTATAATAGTTTTGCGTGAATTCGGTTACAAATATTAGAAAAAATCAATTCCAGTAGCATAGTTGGTTTGAGGTGGATGGTGTCACTTACGATCCGAAAATGCCGGCTAAGCTGACCGGAGAGGTCTATAAATCCATCATTAGGCTGTCCTTTTACATGGTAGCGAAACAGCCGATGCTCCGGTAACGTAAGCAGTGTTAGCGTATTATGGTTTGTCCTTATGATATTAATATACTGCGATTGAACTAGCTGTGAGAAGGGGTGGAAAATTATTAAGTACGTAAAACTACTGTTTTTTAATACTTAATTATTGAATTATTAAGTATCGCTTGTCCCAGTGCCTCGGCGGGCATGATAAGCAGCCATTACCGTCTGTCATAAAGATCAAGCTGTCAGTAACTCTCAATAAAGTGACACTTGTCTAAACTCTAAAATATCACTATACCTTTGGTCTGTGGAGGTTAGAAATACAATCGCTCCATGGAAAAGCTGATAATCAGTAAAATCTGGCTACACTAGTAAGTGTGGTAACTGGGATAACGTTAACGTTAGGAGGATGACTCTTAAAAAATACTTAGATCATAACGTCAAAATGATTAACGTCAAGCTTTTTAGAAAATAAACCACCAAGACCCGAGAACTTCATAATTAAAATTAGTTGATGACGTAAAGGCTCTACAAAGGGCTCTACGCCTCGGGCTAAAGGCACAAATTCGCTTAGATTTAAATATAATCTTATGTGTAATGGGTACACTGTGTTACGGCTAATGAGGCACACCACTCATAATTTAATATACTCATATTGTACATATCTCGTCTAGTTTCTCTCTGCTATTTCCTATGCTAAGTTGTAATAAACTATGAATACTTATGTGCTACGTATGAAATAACAACTAATAGTATGAAACAGCAAAGTCACAGCAAAAGATTGATTTTTTTGTCTATACATGTACTTTCCAACTAATTTAAAAATTACTGCATAATAATTGATGATATGCTTCGTCAGGTACTTTAATAATGTTAGTGTATTTAAAATAATTCGCTGATATGTGGATATTTAGGGTTGATGAAATATATTGGTATTTCTCAGGATGTTATGCAAAAAGACAGTAATTTCAAATAATACTTTTAATGTCGAACCAATACACATCAAATATTACAAGCAAGATAAGTGAAAGGAAACAGTTCAGACAACCACTGATAATAATTCGTAGATCAAAGATAATGTCCACAGAGTAAACGTGGGGTGGCGCTGTCGGCGGTGTGCATTTAACTAAAAAACATACTTTAACATGCATGCATTTTCTCCTTTTAAATGCAAACCCATCAGCTTGCAACAATCTTCAAAATTGGATTTGATAGCCTTGGTTAATGCATCAGCCGCCATGCATTCGGTTGCAGTCGGTTCAACTTCCATGTTAGCAATTTTTTCTTTGATAAAGTTATAGCGTATGTCAATATGTTTGCTTCGTGCATTAAAGTGATCAGAACCTGCTAATTTAATCGCGCTTTGCTTATCACAGTAAATTATTGTAGGTTAACATTTTAAGTCGTGGCGAAGTACAGATTCCAAATTTCGCAACCACAGAGCCTCTTGAATGGCTGCTCCAAGTGACCTATATTCAGCTTCCATGGTAGATACATGGTACTGTGCTCTGTTTTTAGAGCACCACGAAATTGGAGCTCCCTGAAACAGAAAAATGTTTCCGGAACAAGACTTCCGGTCATTACAATCTGAAGCCCAATCAGAATCACAAAAACCAAATATTCTTTCTTCTTCATTGTTTTTCTTGAAACATAATTTGTAATTCATGGTGCCTTTCAAATATCTCAGGACTCGGTTGACTGCTATCCAATGCTGATATTTCTGGTTTGTTATTATCATAGAGCATAGATATTTATTTATAGAGATGTTTTTCTTATTGGCGCTTTTAAGACAAACTTTCTGCGACCCAAATTGCCGCTTGGCGGCGTAACAGTCGCGTGAGTGTCAGTGCAACAGCTGTCTATTTCTTACGCCAAAGCAATGCAAGACAGATGGCGAACGACGCTAGCGCCGCCAACAGCACTAATGACAACCGTCAATACGCCAACTTTAATCGGCACATGACATACTTAAGAAATAAGCTTCTTTAATGTAAATCATCTGTATTCATTGTTATTATAACTACTCAATTTGTTTATGGCAAAACATATGTCAGGCCTAGTTCCATAAACTAGGTATAACAGACTACCAATTGCTTCTTGATATGATAAGTTGCACATAATATTTTCCTTTTCTGTGCTTAACAACTTATTGTTAGGGTCACATGGTGAAGTGACTGTTTTGCATTCAGTCATATTAAATCTTTGCAATATTTGTTCTATATATGCAGATTGATCAATATATATTTCATCTCTATTTTTGTTTTGTAGAATTCTCCATCCAATGAAATGCTTCACATTACCAAGATCTTTCATATGAAATTTACTTTTCAGGCTTTCTATAAGACATCTTGCATTTTCTACATCATTAAAAATCCATAACAAGTCATCGACATAGACTAGTATAAACATCAACTTATCTTCTTCAATTTTATAATACACACATAATTCCACAGGTAAGCAAGTAAATCCTAGTTCTTTTACGGCTTTACTTAATTTTAAATTCCACTGACGGATTGCTTGTTTTAAACCATAAATAGACTTATTGAGCTTGTAAACCTTGTCTCCATGTTTATATAGAGGAGGTTGACTCATATATATTTCGGTATCTATATCTCCTTGTAAAAAGGCTGTCACAGCATCCATCTGCTCAATATACATATTATACTTGACTGCTATAGCAAGCAAATATCGGATTGATGTATGTCTGACTACTGGAGCAAACATCTCGTTATACTCTATACCCTTCTTTTGCCTAAAACCTTTAATCGCAAGTCTCGCCTTATATCTTTCAATATTTCCGTCAGCATCAGTTTTAACTTAATGTACCCACTTGCAAGGGATTGTTCTTTTACCATCTGGGAGATCCACTTATGTCCATGTATTATTTTGAATAAGGGAACGGTACTCACAATCCATGGCATTTCTCCATTCACTGGCGTTCACATCAGAAAGGGTTTCCTCAACTGTCTGGACTCTGGACTACTGTTGTGTTGACAGTGGTAAAGATAAGTATTATGTTTTACCTGTCTGTTTCGAGGTCTCAAAGTTATATTGCTTCTTGAATGTGTTAACTCATCATCAGGCGACGCCTCAGGTATGTAATCATCATCAGAAGATTGCTCAGGTACATGCTCATCATCACTGAACTCGGTACATATTTTATCTCTAGATACATTTACAAATGTGTCTGTGGAATTCTGACTCTCGGACTCACTTGTATCATCAGGATCAATAGTTTGAGACAATGGCATAATTACACAATTATTTCGTACAGTATCTTCAATAAATATTACATCTCTACTTTTAATTACCTCTTGTTTTCTTTCATCATACAAGCGATACACTTTTGTGTCTTCACAATACCCCACAAATATGATTTTCAACGATTTTGAATCCAATTTCTGTCTCTTCTCTTTTGGAATGTGAACCATAGCTTGACACCTAAAAATCTTCATATGATCCAAACTGGGCCGTTTTGTCGACCATACTTCTGCCGGAGATTTATATTGTAGACCTTTAGTTGGAGAACGATTTATTATATATACAGCTGTAGAGACTGCTTCAGCCCAAAAAAGTTTTTGTCAAGAATTAAAAAGTAAACGTTTAGCTCGTACTACAATGGTACGGTTGATGCTTTCCGCTAAGCCATTTTGTTCTGGGGTGTAAGAGTTTGTAGTCTGATGTCTTATGCCAAACCTTTTAATGAATGAATCAAAATCATTGTTAATATATTCCTTTCCATTGTCTGTACGCAATTTTTTATATGTTTATTTGTTTGGTTTTCAACAAAATTTTACATTCTTTGAATTTCTCTAAAGTTTCAGATTTATTCTTGAGAAAATATACAATCATTTTTCTTGAGTAATCATCTACGAATGTTAAGAAATATTTAGCATTTCCAAGAGACTTAGCTTCCATCGGACCACAAATATCAGAGTGGATTAGTTCATGAAACTCGGAGGCTCTGGTACCAGTATTTATAAATGGTTGCCTACTCTGTTTACCTTCTATGCAAATATTACAGACCGGTACTTGAGAATTTTACACCATTGGAACACTCATCTATTCTTTGCAAATCAGTAAAATTAAGATGTCCCATTCGCTGGTGCCATACATTGATATCAGATTTATTAACGGTTGACAACAGAGCAAATACATTGCTGATAAAAGCATTCAACTTATACATGTTGTTATGAAGTACTGCTGTCAAAATCAATTTGCTATTTTGATATATTTTATATCCTTCTTTTTCAAATTTTATATCACAGCCATGCTTGTTCATTTGACTAACGGATAGCAAATTTGTTGTTAAATCAGGTACATATAATACATTTTTTACTTGAATTTCTCGAGTTATCTCATTGCAGTCCTTAATTTGTAAATTTACATTACCACATGCTTTTACTGTAATATTTTTGTTGTCTGCAACTTTAATGGTTCCGACTGGACTTGTGGTTACATCATACATCCACTCATAGTTTCTATACATATGCACTGAGGCTCCGGAGTACACATACCAAGAGCTTGCATCCATTGCAGCACCAACTGGAAAGGCAGCATAGTAAGAATTAGTGTTTTTATCAATTTTATTATTTTTTTGTACCTTTTCACGTTTCTGAAGATTACGTTGTTTGCTGATATGACCATACTTATTGCAATTAAAGCACCTTGGACCTTTGTTGTCACTCCTTTGTCCAAAGGTTTTTTATCAAATTTAATATTTTTATGTTTTGAATAAAAAGCTACTGAATTTGGCACTTTACCATCCTGAAGAATTGTTGTCTTTACTGAGTCGGAAGTGATCGGCACACCTGAGCTTTCCATGGCCATTATCATAAGCTTAAACGCCTCTGGTAACCCTGCAAGCAGCAATGTACCTAGCCACTCATCGTGGACATCATTTTATTCATGTAGTCTTCCACGTTATCACTATTTTCTAAGGTGGTTGTAATGAGAGTCCTTAACAGACCTACCTTTTTTGTGAGACCGGAATCGTCAAATACCTTTTG
Source organism: Euclidia mi (assembly GCA_944739405.2). NCBI lineage: Eukaryota > Metazoa > Arthropoda > Insecta > Lepidoptera > Erebidae > Euclidia > Euclidia mi. The sequence continues at coordinate 41,215,938 of OX123199.2, forward strand.
TAGATTATTCCATACTTCACGGGCCGTCGTAGCTTTCTGAACATGGACATAATTTATCGGATCTACCAGAAGGATTATTTTCGATTCTGCCTTCACATCACGCTTTTTGTCATCGACATAATTTGGTCCGGATTCAACAGTTTCCCACAGTTCCTCGTGTTCTAAGTAATTTTTAACGGCGAATTGCCACGTTGAGTAATTCTCCCTTCCAATTAATTTCTCAATATTCACTGTTGATATTGTTACACCCATTTTGTGTGATTATCTGAAAAGCTGAAAAAGAGAAAATCGGCGCACGCGCTATCCGGCGTTTTGACTGTACGAGGTTACGAAAAACTTTATCTTGTTGAATCTTGACAATTATGCAATACTATTATTAAACTATACGCAGTGGAACCAACTGGGCCCATAACCTGATGAAATATATTGGTATTTCTCAGGATGTTATGCAAAAGGCCAGTAATTTCGAATAATACTTTTAATGTCGAACCAATACACATCAAAGATTACAGCAAGAGTAGTGAAAGGAAACACTTCACACAACCACAGATAATAATTCGTATATCAAAGATAATGTCCACAGAGTAAACATGGGGTGGCGCTGTCGGCGGTGTGCATTTATCTAAAAATCATACTTTTACAAGGGTAATCATTCCCATTATGCTACGCGCTTGTTGTCTAAAACCATTAAACATACTTAAAGCTTATGAACCAAAATACTATCGATGCCTGTACGTGCCCTATATTCATTAATAAATTAAGCTACTACTCGAATTGAACTACCAACTGAAAAGGTTCAAGTAAATTCTGTATTTAAATAAACGTACTACTACGTAGCTAATTGTATTGATTCCAAATGTCTCTCGAACGAGAAACTTTGCGAAACGTCACCGGAATACGAAACGCTGCCCTTAAAAAATGACCATAAATTCACAATATTACACGTCCATTTTATTTATACACAAAAGGCTCTTTTTTTTTAGTTTATTGCTGCTAGTGGCAGACGAGCGAATGGCCCATCTGATGGTAAACGGTAACCGCTGCTCATGGACTTCGCTAATGTCAGGGTATACACAGCAAAGCCGCTGCCTACCGTGAAAGTAATGCTCTCTTTAAACCTCGTTTGAAGAAGGACAAGTCATAGTGCTCGGGAAACATCGCAGCAGGTAGTTCATTCCAGAGCCTACACGTATGTGGTAGAAAAGATCGCTGGAAGCGCACCGTACTAGATGAGAACGCTTCCAGGTAGTACGGGTGAACTCTACTGCGCCGGCGAGTGGTACGTTGGTAGAAGGGTGGTACCAAATTAAACAATTCTTCGGAGCATTCCCCGTGAAAGAGTCGGTAAAATACGCAGAGAGAACCAAAGTCTCTCCGCTGCTCCAGCGACTCTAGTCTAGCCGTGAGATCGGGATCATCGACGATTCGAACAGCTCGTCTCTGTAGGGAGTCAAGTGGATCAAGCTGATATTTTGGCGCTCCGGCCCAGAGATGTGAGCAGTACTCCACATGTGTACAGGCTCTAAAGAACACCAACGTTTGGGTACCAATCATATAAATATTTTTGCCAACCGTAGTAGATACAGGTGTATTGTTAATCAAATACCCACTCTGAAAAAGTAAAATAAAGTAAATGAAAATACATTTGTAAAGCAAGCGAAAGCAATATCACGGTAACGGGAGTGTGAATAAATTATCTGGAAACATTCCCACTTTAAAATTTTTACATTCATTTCATCTCGTTTTAATTTCCTTCGTAAGAAAATAAAATATTTTATTACAGTTGTTAGTTCAAGTAATGAAATAGGATGCACTGTGAATGTTTTCTATATAATCGAGGGAACCGCTTCGCTATAAGTTCAATGGACATAACAGCCAAATGCTGCTTATTTGACAGCGGTTAAGCAGCCCTCGAGCTTATTACTAAAATAGTGGACGAGAGTGCAGATTATTGAATCCATAATTGGATTTACATTTAACTGGAATTATTCGCCGCGTGACCGAATTTTATTTAAATTATGCTAAATGTTCCAATGGAATGTCTCTGTGTCGAGCAGCGTCGCATAATGAACGTGAAAATATCATGCATACATGTAATAATACATATATTAACAAGCCAACAGTCAACCGTTTCATGAGCTTGATGCACACATTAGGTATACATATGTACGTAGATATTCATCACGACCTGCAATCACTCGAGCGCTAGTTTTGATTTCGCTGTTTGGTTACCGTAGATTCGATGGTCGTTCTTGTATCAAAATTGCCTTCTCCACAACGCAACCTTTTTGTAACAATACTGCAATAGTTTCAGTTAAAATGGGTCAATAATAATAAAATGTAGTTACTGGACTGACACAAATTTCCCCCCGTGGGATCTCCACCTTGTCGTGGTGGGGGGGCTCAGTAACCGTGGATTGGTCACCCACGGTGAAGCTAAGAGGGATCCAAGAGGGGACGCTCAGCGAGGACTTGGAGCGGCCTGTGCAGGATGCGTCCAACGGTGCGGGTGCAGGGGACAGTTCTGTCTGTCCCTCGCAGTCGGGTGCGGTTGCTGGAGGAGAGGCGTATCGGTGTTGCGTTGCCGCGCGCCCTATCTCCCGCGACCAAATGGGGGCGCAACATTCGATGCGTTGCGGTGGGGCCGCAGAGGAAGAGGACATGCGGTGTTGCGTTGCTGTCCTCCCTATCCTCTGCGGCCGCTGGGTGTTTTGGCAGCGGAGCCCAACACCTTAATCCGCCGCCAAGGGCGTTTTGTTCGGGGCCCGCCTAACCATTTTATATATTTTCAATAATTTTATTCAACCATGTTTCTTCTATTTTGACATTTTCTATTTATTAATTTTGACATTTATTAGGTTTGACATTAAGCACTGTTCCTGACACTTTCAATGTAATTATTATGATATTGTTACGAGCTGGGGTTCGTGATAAATTATATGCACTATGCCAGAAAAACTGCACTTGATTCACTAACACAATAACACTAGATACACACACTTAATTTCCCAACACTAATAAAACACACTATTCACACCACTAGTACAACACTAAACACTTCCGAATTACTTCCTTCGCTTGATCTTGATCGCTTTCCGTATTCAATTGAACTGTACCCGGTCCGTTCGCTCCCGCTCTATTTATACTGGCCGGATAACATCACTAGGCTTTTCGAGACGACTCACGATATTTCTGGAAACGTGTAAGGTGTTTCTAGAATTGCGTAAATGTTCTATTTACACCTACGCCATCTATTAGAGGATAGATGAAACAGCCTTAAACAACCGATACATCTAATCTCATGTAGTTCTCCCATTCACTGATAGATGGCGTTATTTTCAATTCGTAACACGGCCTCCCTCTTAAACGTGTTCGTCTCGAACATCGTTAGACCCATAGTAACGAGCCAACCGGTCCACATGAACTATCTTCGGTGCACCTCGCGACCCCTTCTGGATTCGATAGGTGACGTCGTTCATCCTGGTAATTATGCGATATGGCCCGTCCCATCTGGCTTGTAACTTAGGCGATTTTCCTTTGCTTCGTACTGGGTTATGAAGCCACACCAATGATCCCTCATCGAAGCCTTTGTTATTTGCCTTCCGGTCGTAGCGAGTCTTCATCTTCTCAGACATCTGTTGTCCAGATTCCCTGATGTGCTCGTATACGTCGTTCATCCTGTTGCGTAGCTCGGTTGCGTAATCCGTTATATTGCGTGGAGATTCTGGTGGAATACCGGTGATAAGGTCTGCAGGTAATCGGAGCTCTCTACCGAAATTGGCAAAAGCTGGTGTTACTCCTGTAGTTTCGTGGACCGCACTGCGATATGACAGGAGAAATGGTTGGATGTGCTTGTCCCAATCTCTTTGTTTGCTCTCCACGACCTTCGCCAGGTACCTTTCCAGTGATTGGTTAAACCGTTCAACCATGCCATCTGATTGCGGATGATAAGCCGTGGTCCTGGTTTTATGTGCACCCATTACGCGACAAGTCTCCTTGAACACCTCAGATTCGAAGTTCCGGCCTTGATCGCTGTGGATTTCCAAGGGCACCCCGAACCGACAAAAGACTTCATGCACCAGCTTATCAGCCACTGTGGTAGCTTCTTGATTTGGGATTGCAAACACTTCAGGCCACTTCGTGAAGTAATCCATCACAACCAAGAAGTATTTGTTTCCGTCCTGGCTCTCAGGAAACGGCCCAGCGACATCCAACGCTATGCGCTCCCATGGAGCTCCCACATTGTACACCTTCAATGCACCTCTGCTTTGAGTAAGTGGCCCCTTGACAGCCGCACAACTTGTGCATTTGCGGCACCAATCCTCGACGTCATCTCGACAGTGGAGCCAATAAAACCGCTCCCGGATCTTAGTAAGGGTCTTCTTAACTCCCATGTGACCTCCCGAAGCACCATTGTGATAGAGCTGCAAGACTTCCGGCACCTTAGTTTTAGGCACTACCATTTGCAAATGGCACTGGTTACCGCGAGCGTTTTCCCATTTGCGGCACAGAACTCCATCCTGGACGACCAAGCTTTCCCACTGTGCCCAATAACTCTTGGTGATAGGGCTCATTGCTGCGATATCACTCCATTTGGGCCTAGGAGCGTCTGATTTCTTCCATTCGAGAATCGGCTGTATGTCCTTGTCGTCTTGTTGAGCACTCTGCAAAGCTTCTTTCCATTCGTCGCTCAGATCTGTCTTCAACATCCTCACTAATGCTGCCTGCTTTGCTTCCTGTCGGGTACAGTGCTTGCACTGGTCGGGACACGGCCTACGCGATAGGGCATCTGCGTTACCATGGGACTTACCGCTGCGATGTTGTATTACAAAATCAAACTCTTGCAGTAGTTCAATCCATCTGGCTACTTGTCCTTCTGGGTCCTTAAATTGAAGTAGCCATTTCAGCGCAGCGTGGTCGGTTCGCAGGTGGAATTTACGCCCCAACAAATATTTGTTGAAATGCTGCAATGTCTTTACTACAGCCAAGAGTTCCCGCCTGGTGACGCAGTAGTTTCTTTCGGGTTTGGATAAGGCCTTGCTGAAGTACGCTATAACAACTTCTTGATCACCCTTCCTCTGTGACAGCACGCCGCCGATTCCAGTGTTACTGGCATCTGTGTCAACTATGAATTCATGCTCATTGTCAGGGTAGCCTAGGATAGGTGCAGTGCACAGATGTTCCTTGAGTTTCTGGAATGCAACGTCACAGCTCTCATTCCAACAGAACTGTACTCTGTCTTCGGTGAGCTTATGAAGAGGTCGAGCAATGTCAGCAAAGTTCTTCACAAACCGTCGGTAGTAGGAGCATAATCCGAGGAATGCTCTGACCTGCGTTTTGTTCTCTGGAACTGGCCATTCCTTCACGGCCATGATCTTATCCGGGTCAGTTTGAATACCGTACTCCGAGACCACATGTCCTAGAAAGTTCACTTGCCGTCTGAATAACGCGCATTTCTTCGGACTCAGCTTCAAATTAGCTCCTCGTATCTTTGACAGCACTTGCTCCAAGTTTCGAAGGTGATCCTGGAAGGTGCGCCCCACGATGATGATGTCATCCAGGTAGACCAGGCAGGCGTCTCCAATCAGTCCCATAAGCACTCGCTCCATCAGTCTCTCAAAAGTAGCCGGCGCGTTACACAATCCAAAGGGCATGACGTTAAATTGCCACAATCCTTTGCCTGTGGAGAATGCCGTGTTCTCTTTGTCTCGAGGATCTATTTCCACCTGCCAGAAGCCACTTTTTAGGTCTAAGGTAGAAAACCACTTCATCCCCGTCAGCATATCCAGTGTGTCATCGATCCTTGGCAGCGGGTAGCTGTCCTTCTTCGTGATGTCATTCAATCGGCGGTAGTCTACACAGAAGCGCATGCTGCCATCCTTCTTCTTAACTAGGACAACCGGAGAGCACCACGGGCTGGACGAAGGCTCGATTACGCCTTCGTTCACCATACCGTCGATCATAGCTTCCACTTCACGTTCCCGTGCTACTGGCACACGTCTTGGTCGCTGGCGAATCGGTGCTTCACTTCCCGTGTTTATTTTGTGCTGGACTAGTGCTGTCTTCCCTATGTCGGCATCACTGGTCGAGAAAATATCCGCGAACCGGTTCAACATCTTCAGAGCCTCGGTCTTCTCTTCCTCCGACAGGGTACTTTCGCAGTCCTCTAAAAGAGTAGTCACGTCGAATCGTGCACCCTGAACCTTGGCGCTGGTAGATTGCTCTTGGCATCTACGCATCCAAGCCGCTCCTTCATAGGTGCCCAATTCCGTCCCTTTCTTGAGCGACACTTCCTTGTCACTTGCATTCAGTGCGCGTACTGATGAAACTTTAGTACCCCTTACCAAGGTTCGTGCAATCTTCCAGGAGGCCTCTTTCTCTAGACCTTCGATTAGTACGCAGCGGTTCCCTCGACCAGAATTCCCTGGTAAACAAACTGGTACAACAGTTTCCGACCGCGGGTGAAGAATGACATTCTTCAGGCAGTACACTTTTCCTGAAGTTGCACCTTCCATGAAGACTTCTTCCGAGCCACACTTCAACACTCCCTGGTTAACATCGATCTCGCAGCGATACTTCCTCATGAAGTCTAGGCCCAGGATGCAGTCGTCCACTATATCGGCTACGATGACTTTGTGACGGTAAACTTTGTTGCCTAGCTTCAGATCTACCTCCATTTCACCTCGGACGGTTATGTGCTGACCGGTAGCTGTTCTCAGATTCACACTTTCATTGTTCCTGAAGCAGCCCCGAAGAACCCGTCTTGCCAGATGGAAACTGATGACTGTCCGAGAAGCACCCGTGTCCAATGTCAGCTTGCATGGTGTTCTGTTAATTTCGCCTTCGATGATCAGGCTGTTCCCGTCGCATGATTGCGAGATCGAGATACTTGGGGCTCTTCCATTACCAGCCAGCACCCGCCCCGCAGTCCTGGCTTCTACTCGTTTCCCTGCTCTCGCTGCCTGGCAGGCACATCAGGCGACCCCTTTGGTGGAGACAGGGTGTCACCAGGCTGCCTACGCTTTGGGCAGCTCAAGCGGATATGGCCTCTTTCTCCGCAGTTGTAGCACCGAGGTGACGACACAACTTCCCTGATGCGGTGACCTCGGTCGTCGCGTCGCACTGCTTCCACCTCCAGAGCGTGGGCTAAGGCATCCTTGAGGTCCTTGAAGTGCCCAAGCCTCACTGCTGCTCTTACCTCCAGGTCCCGGATCCCATCCGTAAACGCCTGTACGAGGTTCCCATCAATAAGCGCAGGAGACGACTGGTATGCCTTCCTGACCAGCTTTTCCACCTCTAGAGCCCACTGCTGCAGAGTTTCTCCGGTGCGTTGCGTCCTGTCCTTCAGCTGAGCACGATACACATGTTCGAGGTGCGCGTCTCCGTACCTCGCCTCCAGCGCCTCAAAAAGCTTCTCGTAGGTGACGTCTTGTCCGAGTGCCTCCAACACTGTCAAGGCCCGGTCGCGAAGGCCCAAGGTTAGGGCGGTTAAGGCCTGTTCTTTGGTCCACCCATTCGATCGCATCACAGCCTCAAACTGGATCTTGTATGCAGACCATGATGACGAGCCATCAAATGGTGGAACCTTAAACCCACGAGGTGAGGGCACTACAGTCGCAGATGTCACTTCGTTGGATCCGAGCCCACGCAATCTCCTCTCCACTTCAGCGACACAGGTGTCGTGATGGTCGTGTACACGCTTCTCTATAGAGGCGACGCGAGTCTCAAGCTGGTCGTGTACGAGCTTCTCCACGTCGCTGATACGAGCCTCGTGTTGCTGGAGCTCCTCCTTTACCACCTTCAGGTCCTTCCCTACAGCGGCGCTGAGGTCTTTCATCACCACCAGCTGTTCCTCCAAACGGCGGGCCTGCTCCTCCTTGTCGCGCTGCAGCTGTTCTTCTAGGCGGCGCGCGTGCTCCTCTTGACGGCGAGCCTGCTCCTCTTGACGGCGAGCCTGCTCCTCCTTGTCGCGCTGTAGCTGTTCCTCCATGCGGCGCGCGTGCTCTTCTTGACGGCGAGCCTGCTCCTCCTGACGGCGGGCCTGCTCCTCCTTGTCGCGCTGTCGCTGTTCTTCCATGCGGCGCGCGTGCTCCTCCTGACGGCGGGCCTGCTCCTCCTGACGGCGGGCCTGCTCCTGCATGAACGCCATCAGAGCCGCGATGTCGGGCACCGCCATGGAGTGTGCGCTGGCAGGCTCCACTGCAGCCGCGGAGTCGCCTGATCCACCAGACGATGGAGAAGGAACCTCTCCGAAGCGCCTCTGGTCCAGGTCTTGCTGGCGCTGGTTCCTGGTACGCACTCCGTCAGTTTCTTCCTTCGGCATAACCGGCATCATTTATCCCTTTCTTCTGACACCAATTTGTTACGAGCTGGGGTTCGTGATAAATTATATGCACTATGCCAGAAAAACTGCACTTTATTCACTAACACAATAACACTAGATACACACACTTAATTTCCCAACACTAATAAAACACACTATTCACACCACTAGTACAACACTAAACACTTCCGAATTACTTCCTTCGCTTGATCTTGATCGCTTTCCGTATTCAATTGAACTGTACCCGGTCCGTTCGCTCCCGCTCTATTTATACTGGCCGGATAACATCACTAGGCTTTTCGAGACGACTCACGATATTTCTGGAAACGTGTAAGGTGTTTCTAGAATTGCGTAAATGTTCTATTTACACCTACGCCATCTATTAGAGGATAGATGAAACAGCCTTAAACAACCGATACATCTAATCTCATGTAGTTCTCCCATTCACTGATAGATGGCGTTATTTTCAATTCGTAACAATATGTATCTGCTTTTTTATTATTACTATAATTACATTTTTATAAGCTTTAATTGTACGATTTGTTGCTCAAAGTAATCTTTAAGAGTTAGCAGCCTGCCTTATTTTTTTTTTCTCTTATCAGTTAACACATTTCTTTATATTATATTACTTACTCATCTGTGCATGCAGTGGCTACCTTTAAAGGTTATGCAAGCGACTATCAACTGATTTAATTGCTTTATGTTAATGAATTCTTGTTATAAACACTAGTGGTCCTAAAATAAATAAAATAAAAAATAACCATCTGGCGGACCAATGCCCGTCGGAGGGTGGCGACGAATGCTTCGGCGATGCCCTACCCTCCGACACACGGGTACGCGAGAAAGTCGAGGTGGTTTTTAGTGGAAACACCACATACTCCGGCTCTCATTTCTCCCAAGAGTGAGAGATCCGAAGGGATTTTCCACCTCTTAAATAAAAAAAAAAAAAAAAAAATACTGACACAAACTTGGACAAGACAAGGGGATTTGGTCATTTCCATACACTTTATTGGTGTTTTATGGCTCTCCGTAGAATGGTAATGTAATGACTGCAACACATCAGAGATTTAAGGGTCTATAAAATTAATTATACAGGTATTAGTACGAGGGTCAAACTGAAAGTTCTTAGAAAATCAAAAACTGATTACATTAGCCAGTTATTAGTTTTATTATATCTTTTCAAAATATTGTCCATTGACGTCAATACACCGCTGCATGCGATGGAACCACTGGGAAAAGCACTTTGCCCACTCGTCCTTAGAGGTCTCTTCAATGGCATCGCGATACGCAGCCACCGCTTCTTCAGCATTCATAAACCGCTTTCCTTTAAGTTTTTCTTTAATTTTTGGAAATAAATAAAAATCACAAGGCGCGAGGTCGGGGCTATACGGCGGGTGACCCAGTAATTCAACGTTTGATGTCGCCAAATAGTCGATCGTTCGCTTGGCGGTGTGCGACGAGGCGTTGTCGTGGTGAAGGAGGATTCTACTGCGAGGTCGTTTCTCTCGAACTTTTTCCAAGACAAGTGGCAAACAATTGGTAGTGTACCATTCTGCAGAAACTGTTTTTTGATCCTCTAACACAATTGTTGCGAAATGACCTATCCTTCCAAAGAACGAGGCCACCATTTTTTTTCCCGCACTTCGATCTCTCTTCACTTTAGTTGGCAACTCCTCGAAAGGAAACACCCACTGAGCAGATTGTCTTTTGGTTTCAGGATCATAACAGTAAATCCAGCTTTCGTCACCTGTTAGTATGTCGAACACAGCATTTGAGTCACCTCCGTTAAATCTTTCAATCATTTTACGGCACCAATCCACACGATGGAGTTTTTGAGCCTTAGTCAAATTATGAGGTATCCACCGGGCGCAAAGCTTCCTGACCGCTAAATGTTCGTGGAGGATTTTGTGCACTTGACTCATACCGATGCCTAAGCTTGTCCGAATCTGCTGATAGGTCACTCTTTTGTCAGTCTCTATCATACGCCGCACAACACAGATGTTATTTTCAGTCGTCGCCGTAGAAGGCCGTCCCTCACGTACATCATCAGTGAGATTAGTGCGACCACGTTTAAACTCATTAAACCAGTTGTAAACAGTCGCACGAGATGGGACTTCATCGTGAAAGGCCAATCGTAGTCTATCATAACTTTCTTGTTGACTTAAATGACATCGAAAGTCATAAAAAATCATTGCACGAAAATTTTCTCGTGTTAAATTCATGTTGACGTGACACAGACAATTTTCAATTTGCCGCCAAATCGTAAAACAAATGACAAATGAATGAAATATATACTCAGTAATATTGGCAAAGAGTTCTATTTTCAAATTTTAGAATATTTTTTTTATTATATTGTTTATAAGTGGCCAGTTCTAAGAACTTTCAGTTTGACCCTCGTACTATCGTCCGGGTAAATGAAGCGTAAACGGAATAATACTGTAGTGTAGTTTGAGACCATTATTTTTACAGTACCTATTATTATTATATTGCATCAAGTAACGATAGGTTAACGTCTTGTCTCAGTGGTTACAGTTTATACCTCATCGTACCAGTAGGTACTTCCACATTGCTAATTAATAAAAGTCTATTAAACGCATCATCTGAAGTAAATGTGAGCGCAATGTTAATATGTTTGATATGCACTCAATAAAATTTAGGAGCCAAAGATATTAGACGTAATTCGATTCATATCGCTTTTCCTAGTTTGCCACAAAGATACAAATGAGTGTATCCCTGTGGTAAACTGAACTGGCCAGTTCGTGTTTCAGGCAGTTCATATTCTCTATTATTTTTTACATAGTTGTTAATAAATACATATTATTTTTACCAAATGTATGCATATGACACAAGACGAGGATTTTGTTGGTATTTTTTTCAAGGTAGTAGAGCCTTGCTGATTTCAGCATGAATGGGCCGGCTCGACCGGGGAAGTACTACCCTCTCACAGAAAATCGACGTAAAGTAACAGTACCTAAACTGTTGCGTTTCGTTCGGTGAGTGACAGTGCCGGAGGCCCTATCTCCTATCCCTTCTCCCTGATCCCACTCCTCATCCTATCCCTTTTCCCAACCCCAGGGGGCGGCAACGCACTTGTGACTCCTGTGGTGTTGCTTGTGTCCATGGGCGGCGGTAATTGCTTACCATCAGGCAATCCGTCTGCTCGTTTGCCGCCTATTACCATAAAAAAATTGCTTTGAAAGTATGATTCTCACATCAGTAAATATCAATTGCTATCTTGTGAATAAATATCCTTTAAACCTTTCACAGCGATAAAAAGAAGATAACTTTAATCGCGGTTTTTATACTGAACATTTTAAAAGTTTGTATGAAAACGAATGAATAACTATGCCTCACACTTTTATCGCTTATTTTTAAACCATGAATTTCTTTGTGAAAGACGTCACTCTATATTAAATTATCGGAAATGAGTAGGTAAGAACCTGGTAATATATATAGCAAATAAATATAATCATATATTCTGTAGACAATTCGCACACCGATCTTTATATAAGTACTTTCTGAATAAAGCCGAAGGTAAGCCAATTTTGGCGGGACCATAAGCGATGACTTATTATGAACATAAGAAGCAATAAAGTATACTTATAATAAATTGAAGAAAAATAAGGAAAAGCTGAATATAAAAGGTACCTAATTGATATGGATATTTTAGGGTAAGCTCAGTTTCATATGTTTCAATATACGAAATCGCTTACATTATAATATGAGTAAATCGACGTAAAGTAATATACATACATACATAGACTCACGCCTGTTGCCCCGAAGGGGTAGGCAGAGGCATATTAAACGCCCACTTTTCGCCAGTGTTTTGATCGCACGTAATAGGTGGCGAGCCTATTGCCGCTTATCGGGATATAAAGTAACAGTACCTATATTTTTGCGTTTCGTTCGATGAGTGAGAGTGCCGGAGGCTCCATCCCCTATTCTTTCTGCCTCATCCCACTCCTTCTCCTATCCCTCTTCCAATTAACGTAACCCAACGGGTGACAACGCACTTGTGCCTCCTCTGGGGTTGCTTGTGACCATGGGCGACGGTAACCGCTTACCATCAGGCGATCCGTCTGCTCGTTTGGCGCTTATATGACATAGAAAAAAAATAAAAAAAAGTGAAATTGAGCTAATAGTAGGGGAGCCTACGATGCTAAATTTGGTTTTACCCGACCGTCATAGAGACCTATTGGGTTGCAAAGCTTAGAATAAAAAGATAAAAATAATGTATAATTTTTCATCGGTGAGGGAAGTGGCTATAGATTATCAACGTTTAAAAAAAGAGCTTTAGCCTTAATCGCTCCAGATAATCGTCAGATTATAAGAAAGCACGTCTAGGATTAGGATAAAGTATATATATATATATAGTGTGGTGACGGATTAAGAATACGGAATGTCACCACCCCATATCATCCCATGGGTGTCGTAAGAGCCGACAGAGGGAGCATATTATGCAGAGAACAGCACTGTAAGAGAAGGAAAACTTGATACAAACCCTATACCAACCCGTTTGGCCAGCGTGGTATAGTAGGCCAATTCCTCCTTTCAAAGGAGAGGCCTAGTCCAGCAGTGGACCGTTAAAGGCTGATGATGATGATGATATATATATATATATATATATATATATATATATATATATATATATATATATATATATATCTTCTGTTAATTATCCCTAAAAAAATAAAAAAAATAAAAATATAAAATAAAATCTGATGCCCTTGAGTCTATCATACAATTTTATGAATATGCCGAGAATAAGACCCGTTTCAATAAAATTTTATGATGTACACAAATCGCGAAAGTTTAAAAGCGCTTGAGTATTTTAAAACGGCGAATTCACATTTGCAACTTTCTAATAATGGCCACGAGTTTGCGTGACACCTAAATCGTCAGATTATTCAATGAGAGCCTTTTTTAGGTTCACTTAACATCCCCCCCGTGGTATCTCCACCTTGTCGTGGTGGGGGGGCTTAGTTACCATGGATTTGATTTTCACCCACGGTGAAGCTAAGCGGGATCCCGGGAGGGGACGCTCCACGTGGGCTTGCGTGAGGCCTGCGTAGGATGCGTCCATAGGTGCGGTCGCGGGAGGAGAGGCGTGTCGGTGTTGCGTTGCCGCGCGCCCTATCTCCCGCGACCAAATGGGGGCGCATCGTTGCGTCGCGGTGGGGTCGCAGAGGAAGAGGAGATGCGGTGTTGCGTTGCCGTCCTCCCTATCCTCTACGGCCGCTGGGTGTTTTGGCGGCGGAGCCCAACACCTTCATCCGTCGCCAAGGGGGTTTCGTTTGGGGCCCGCCTGACCATCTGGCGGCCCAATACCCGTCGGGGGGTAGCGAGGAATGCTTCGGTGAAACCCTACCCTCCAACACATGGGTACATGAGGAAAAAAAAGAAAAGGTTCACTTAACATCCCCTAAGAAAATCTGACACGCACGATTTGTTTTTGTATTTTTTGCATTTCGAAATCTTACCTTCACTATGCAAACGATCAGAATAACATTCCTACTCTATTAAAAATACGTAGGACATGGATGCTATTAATATCTGACGCGCTCGAGTAAATCCCGAAAGTTCTTGGGTACTAGTAGGAGAGCTACTATAAAAACAGTATGGTGGCTAATGGAAATTCGTACTTCTGGTTTATTCCTCTGTAGATTCTGTATCAGATGCGTGTATATGAATGTAAATATGTGTCTGCAACGTCGGTAAACAATTTATTGCCCGTGTATTGAACCGTGTTATGCAACTAGCGTGATTTCAAATTTATAACTGTAATAGATAGCTGGCGAGCTCATAATAACATCCATCAGGTCCGCATGAATGGGGTATGATTTAATGTGAATCGTCGACTTGCTATGATCGAAGTTTCTGAAACTTTTCAGTATCAATCCCTGACCATTCAAAATTTGTCTTTAAATTTTAATAATATATTAATTGATTTTAGTAGGACACAATAATTATTCTTACGAACAGCTTGTATGAAATGATAATAATATTTCGTGATTCGTATATTTATATACGACAACGGATTCTTATCAGTTCGCAATGAATTAGCTCACCTCATTTTATTTTTTGATGTAGGTAGCTAAAGTGGAAATTATTATTACCCAACTTGTGAATGATGACATACGATGATTTAACCCAAACTGACAATATATTGTACTTGCCTAATCCATATGTCTTACCATTTATATGAGCATATTCGTACATATATAATGAGCCTAGTGCAAACAGATATCTATCAACTCATAATTAAATGAATATTAATTACGAGGAGGTGATACATTGAGATAAGATTGAGAGAAACGATGAGAGTGGTATTGTGGCTTTGTCATAAGTTTTGTATACGATACCCTTGTTCAACATATTCAACGAAATATGAAATGATAGCGATGTTAATTTATATCCATTTAGGAGGCTCAAAGGAAAATCTCTGAGGATCAATAACAAACCAGATTTCATGCAAAAAAATATGCTTTTAAAATAATTTTCGCTTTAGTCTCAGCCGAAGTAGGTACGCATTTAATGTGTTAAATATTAAAGCTTTCTCCATTTTCGATTAATTGAAGCTGCATGACAGTCAGTATGATATTGAAAGGTAAAATATGAGATACGATAATATCGTCCGGATTTCGGTGAAAAATCTTTGAGTACCGCTGGTTACGTGGCAATGCGGGAGATGTTGGGAAGAACAATAGTGGTAATATATCCATGGAGACCACAATTATGCTTGTTACATAAATTATTATTATCATTTTATGTTGTATTGGGTATAATCCATGAGCTTTGCCGCAAAGTCATGATAATATATTATAATAATCTTATACTCGTGCATTCTTGGCAAATAAATATGACAAATAAACTGAGCAGAAGCAACACGTAGAAGGGTGAATCTACAAAGAAAATAAATAATAAACTTAGCATACATAAGCACTGCAAGTTTTTTTAGTTAAATTGACATCATCTTGTGATTGCTGCACTGAGCGTTACGCCGTAGGTTTCGTAGCGTCGTAGAGATCATGTAGCGATATAATTTGGATAAAAGTTGAACTACGGATGAAATGAAAGCAACGAAAATATTATATATAGACTGTACATAATTTTATTTATGATGTTTGGTCCCGACGCACAGCGCAAACTGTTGTCATCATGCTAATTTCCTCACGATGTTTTCGCCATTCTTAGTAGTATGCTGTATTATAAATAATACCTGGCATTAAAGTCTTATATTAATACTAAAAGATAGGGTGCCGATTTTAATTTGAAATATATGGTTGACAGTATATTAGTTATAGTATACTTATATATAGTACTAGCTGCTGCCCGCGACGTCGTCTGCGTGAACGCTATACAGCACCTAACTATTAAATAAATACCTACGATTATACCTTTTAATAAATTTGTATAAGTTTAAAAACTATAACCCGACTACGTAAAAATTTATATAGCCTATGTCACCCGGGCCATTATTACGAATCTTTTGACACCCCATTTATTAAAATCGGTTCAGTAATTTAGGCGCTACGGTGGAACATACAAACATATATACATAGACTGCCAAAAACATAACCCTTCCTTTTGGCTTCGCCGTAGTCGGGTAAAAAATACGCGGCGGCGATAGACCAGTGGTGTATGTAACGGACTGCCGAGACGATGGTCTTGGGTTCGATCCCCAGCTACCCCGGCCACACACCTATGACTTTTCGAAGTTATGTGTGTATTAAAAAATATTAATTAATTATCGCTCGCTTAACAATGTGCCCGGTAGATGGCAATAGGCTCGCCCCCTATTACATTGGCACCGAAACATATCTGGCGACGTGTGGGTGTGTAATACACCTCTGCGTTTATTTTATAGAAAACTACTCTTATACTATGCGGGGATAAAAGGCGTGAAGATATGAGAAGATATACCTACCTTTTAAAATAACATTCATTTACCCGTTTCATACCTGCAGAAAGTGTAGTAACAGAGGGAGACTGTCTTTTGTAAAATTGACCTTCAAAAAGTGCTGATTTTCAGCCTGCTTTGAATAAATGACTTTATGGTGATTCTGCTGAATTAAGTCATAAGTTGTGACTGAAGCAGATGGAGAAAATAAGGAATACATAATAGGGTAAAATACATACTTATAGGACTTCTCGATATACAACATTAGTGGTTTGGCTCTCCGCAGCCAAAATGTAAAGAGAGTCAGGACTGGTGACGCGGGAGCTAGCGACATACAGGACACCCGCTGCCCTCAATGTCTGCCTCTGCGACTTATTGATGGTCTTCGCGAAGCAAATACTCACGGGGAACTGTATGCGCTTGAAATATGAGGTATGAGAGGAATGCGTGGTATAAATACTGCCTCGCTGACGCCACAACCCGTAAGAATTTCCTAAATGGTGTGTCTGTGGAGCAAGATGACTTTCAGGCGGGTCACGTTACACAACTTCGGAGGAGATAGGTTCCGAAGAAGCATAATCGGGACACCGATCTTCAGCTTGATGCTATGCGCTGGAAGTTCACTTGCTGACTGGGAGTTTAGAAATTCCACGGGATAATGTGTGGCGATTTCTTGCTCGACGACAGTGTTTATAGAGGTGTAGACCACTTCATTCCTCTCAATTTCCGAGAGAATGCATTCATTAATTGCTACAGCCTGATAATTTTTGGGCGTCAAAATAGGCCACTCACACACTCACGAATTCTGCTATTACGGTATACAGCTGTATAATTCTAAGCTGGATACAACTCTACTGAGATACTCTGGAAGCACCACCTGTCCACCTCTCTCCTCTGGTAGAGTGTCTTCGCCAAGACTTAGAAAGACATCTTAGAATTGTTGAGCACGTGCATTGACGCCAAGCAGAGCTCTCATATTAATGGTCAAGCGCAGCATACGAACTCGTGACCACAACAAAGATAATTTCAACGAAGCACTCAGCTTGTCCGTGTGGTGACGGATTAAGAATACGGAATGTCACCACCCCATATCATCCCATGGGTGTCGTAAGAGCCGACAGAGGGAGCAAGAACAGCACTGTAAGAGAAGGAAAACTTGATACAAACCCTGTACCAACCCTTTTGGCCAGCGTGGTATAGTAGGCCAATTCCTCCTTTCAAAAGAGAGGCCTAGTCCAGCAGTGGACTGTTAAAGGCTGATGATGATGATGATGATGACTCACCTCGTCAGCCCTCGATCCCCGCGTCACCACGGGAAGCGTTTGTCGGGAATCGTCACTGAACAGAACTGTGACCACCCATTAAATGCTCGTTCCTGCGGATGTCCTGCAGGGTTCTGTCCATGGCCTGAACTGCCTTCCTATTGGCCATCGTACGCTCATCCCATACGATCAGAGAGCAATCCTTTAGCACGTGTCCCCTTTTCACTGTTACGTGACACACCACAAACGGGTATTACGGCGCTCTCTAAATCGATGGGAAATTTAAACATGGTATGTGCTGTCTTGCCACCCGGAAGCAGTGTGGCAGCGATTGCCGGCGACGCTACAGCAATGACAATTTTGCCTTGCCTCCTGACCTCTGCAGGTATGCCAGTAGTAACAAATGTTTTTCCTGTTCCACCAGGAGCATCCAAGAAAAACATTTTAGCCTGGCTTTGCCGAACGCTTTCAAGGACGGTGTCGTAAAATTCGTAAGGTGGTCATTTCAAATTGTCTCAGCGTTAAACTTCCAATTTTCACGGTCTTCATGCGGTGATGATTGGGAAGCTGGTAACAAATATTTGACCAGTGGATTGCCGCTGATAGAAATGACCACGTCTTGAAGTGAACTGAGTGGTGTTCAGCACGCGGTCATCAGTTACTTCGACTTCGTCTCTAGTAACACGCCTCAAAGCTCGTAGAAAATCTTCAGACAGATGATGGCGATACTTCTCCCAGAAAGCTACCGCGTTCGCGACTCCACAAAACACCAAGATGACGTCAAACAGATGACGCATGCGGCTGGGACTGTCACTGATGCTCGCCTCCGCGAGGTTGTCATCCCAGTATTGGTCACCGTCGAGAAAGTGACGTACTACGCAGGCTGTGCGGTAAGTGGGATACTCCAAGCCATCAAATGTCCTCAGAAAGGCGAAAGACGTTGGGCTTCGGACCGTGTAAAGTAACAACCGCAGAAAATAGCATTCGACATTATTTGTGTGTACGGTATAAACTCTACAAAATGCGGTGTCCTTGAAACTTCCCGGAAAACCTTCCACAGCACCTCCTCGTCAACGTCGGTTAAATAAACCCTTTTGCTTGTCGTACGTGTAATATGAAGGCATCTCGTCATACGTAAGGGACCTCCCAAACTGATCGATTTTACAGAGCCTGAAAAATGCCAAGAGAGTTGTTTGACGCGGATTTTCCAAGTGCTCAGCAACGCTGTCGGGATCAAAATATATGCGCTGGCCGTTCTCTAGGTGGTCGTGTAAATGCATTACGGTAGGATGCTTCTCATGTATAGAGAACACCAGTATCCGCCAAACCGCTTCAGACGTAACAATAAATGTGGCTGTGTGTGAGTAAAAATAATCTAGCTAGTTCCACATCTCACTAATGTTTATATACAGTTAATCAAAACAAAGGTACGTGCTATATGTATATCCCGGAAGACAATTTAAAGCAAGTTTTACATGCGACATGAAAATATATTAATTAAGAAGCAATAATTACACCAATGCCAATGTGACCAAAATGTTTATTTTTTACTAACTCTATTACTATTTATTCTGACAGAAATGATGTAAGCAATCAAGTGTGGCGATGGTGTAGTAAATTAATTAAATAACTTCAACTAATAGTCTTGCTCATCTCTGAAACGAATTAAAAATAAAATTTTAAGAAGAAAATGTACAACTCCATCTATGACTTTTGAAAACAACTATTAACGTCGCCAACATGTTCAAATTTAAATTATTTATATCCAAAAAGGGCTAACACGTGTAATTCGACTTGATGTTTTTGAACTCTCTTAGATGGCGCTGCATTAAAATTGTCTTAATTTTATTCTACTTATATTCAAATAATTATTTTTATTAGCCTAAGTTACTTAAGTATATCGCATGATTTTTATAGTGTGAAGCTAGCTTATAGCATAGTTAACATAATAACAACATTCAAATATGCACTGTTACATTACACGTTGTTACAGAATGCGTTGAAAAAATATAGGTTCTCTGCTCGTTCCCTGTAGGTCATAGCGTGATAATATGTAGCCTATGTGGTGACCCGACTTTTTGATAATATTTGTGCCAAATTTTAAGTAAATCCATGCAGTACTTTTTTACTTTATCCCGGATATAAGGACAAACAGATAAACAGATAAACAGACAAACAGACAAAAATTCTAAAAACTATATTTTTGGCCTCGGTATCGATAGTAAATCACACCCCAAGTATGCTTTTAAAAAAATATTCAATGTACAGGTTTGCATTTCCTACCATTTTATTATATGTATAGATACTTACGGATCAGAGACGTGGTCGCTCACTATGGGCCTTATCAGAAGGCTCAAGGTCACTCAGAGGGCGATGGAGAGAGCTATGCTTGGAGTTTCCCTGCGAGATTGAATCAGAAATGAGGAGATCCGCAGTAGAACCAAAGTCGCCGACATAGCTCTCCGGATAGCCAAGCTGAAGTGGCAGTGGGCAGGGCACATAGCTCGAAGAACCGATGGCCGTTGGGGCAGAAAGGTTCTGGAGTGGCGGCCACGCACCGGACGACGCAGCAGAGGTAGGCCCCCCGCAAGGTGGACCGACGACCTCGTCAAGATCGCGGGAGGCGGTTGGATGCGGGCGGCTCAAGACCGTCTGTCTGGAGAACCTTGGGGGAGGCCTATGTCCAGCAGTGGACGTCGTTTGGCTGATATGATGATGATATTAGTTATAACGCTTATTCGCTTTCGCATATGGCCAAATTAATGATTATGAGGAGATAATAAGGTTAAAATGAACAGTGTGTTTTAAATGAATATAATGTGATAGAATAGTGGATTTAGGCTGAAATAGCCGATAAACGCATTGCTAATGCTGTGGAGGGTTAGTCTCGATATCGAAATCACTTTTCATCGGAGACATGAGCATTAATTGTCGCTGGGCCAGCAACTTGGCGTAAGCGTGCTTGAGACGATTTCGCAGGAGAATTTCCTGTGGATTGAGCACGATTTATCTTTAATAGTTACGTGTGCATAAGTATGCTTATCAATAGTCTTCTTTTTCTCATGTACCCGTGTGTCGGAGGGTCGAGTATCGCCAAAGCATTCCTCGCTACCCCCCGACGGGTATTGGCTCGCCAGATGGATGAAGGTGTCCGCCTAGGCTCCGCCGCCAAAACACCCAGCGGCCGCAGAGGATATGGAAGGCGGCAACGCAACACCGCATCTCCTCTTCTTCTGCGGCCCCACCGCGACGCAACATTGGTGCGCCCCCATTTGGTTGCCGGAGATAGGGCGCGCGGCAACGCAACACCGACACGCCTTTCCTCCCGCGACCGACTGCGAGGGACAGAAGAA
Organism: Euclidia mi; assembly: GCA_944739405.2. Taxonomy (NCBI): domain Eukaryota; kingdom Metazoa; phylum Arthropoda; class Insecta; order Lepidoptera; family Erebidae; genus Euclidia; species Euclidia mi. The sequence continues at coordinate 41,236,776 of OX123199.2, forward strand.
CTGTCCCTCGCACCCGCACCATTGGACTCATCCTGCGCAGGCCTCAGTCAAGGCCACGCGGAGCGTCCACTCCCGGGATCTCGCTTAGCTTCACCGTGGGTGACCAAACCACGGTTACTGAGCCCCCCCCACCACGACAAGGAGGAGATCCCACGGGGGAGATGCTTATCAATAGTCTAACTGCCTATCTACAAGCTCTATCTTTGAGGATCAGATGACCGTTTGTGACGAGTCCCAGGATAGTATTAGTAATTTTTTTTTAATTAGCTTAGCTGCCTTTCTCAGATCAGTGCAGAACGTAATCTTCTGCTAAATTGCTTCACAATAGCTATAGAGTCAATAGGATAAGCTATCCACCTCTTTCCAAAAAACCATGATTGCTTTGTGTATTTTCCTAAGTTATCTTTTACCACGGAATGGTATGGAGTAGCGACATTTTATATTCTTAATTCGTTACCACACGGATTTTTTTAATAATTTAATTTATTTGTACATTGCCGATAGCATAATAATATACTGCAACGATTTATCGTCGGCCAAATGAACCGTAAGTATTTGTGATGCAATAATACATTTGAATACATTGTTAGTACTCCCAGAAATAGAATAAAGATTTGCTTTGAATGGGCATTAAATTCATAAATCGCCGGTTTAGCAGTAAAACCTTCGTAGATAAATCTTATACTCGTTGTAATGTAATAATTTATTCAAGTACATTTAGATATTTGAATTCAAAACTCAATTTACAGAAGGAAATAAAATTTGGGAGCATACATTAACACGGACAATATTAACTGACTTAAGTAGAAAAACTTGGATGTAATATTTCTACAGACATATTCCACAGCTCTGACAGTATATTTAATATTCAAATTTGATTAATTGAAAACATACGCGACTTTCAATTTTATTTTTTTTAAGAAATATTTACAGTAACAGAGAAGAGCTTAAGTATTATACTAAATTCAACTAAACATTTTAATATGTAGTTTTCAAACTGATCTCCATTCAACCCGGGGTCATGGGGGTGGAAAAGTGTTACATGGACGTTGGGGTGGGTTTCACAGACCCGTTTATTAGATATTAGTTAATTCAATACTTTATGAATGAAAAAGATTATATTCATTAGTGTTTAGTTTTTTAGGTATTTATGTAAATAAATAAAATAAAATATTATATTATATCATGTTTTAATCAGATTTATTAGACCATTTAAAATAAACGACAAATGTTAACAAAATCTTTCTCTGCTACTTAAATGTCACTCTATTATTAATTAACAATCAGTTTTAATATTTTAATGTCACTTTTTTGTAGTAAACTAGATTATCTATAAAAAAGCCGTGAAAAAATATTCGTATAAAATCCACAGTATATGCTGTCTTTCTTTGTCTTCTCGGTCCATTTTTTTACTAGGTACCTACAAAAAAACACAAATAAAAACCTTTGAACTGTATATAAGCAACTTAAATCGTAAACAAGAACAAAAAAAAAACAAATATAAAAGCATAAATACACGGTAAACAACTAAAATAATATTTGGTAAACGGTAAACAATCAAAATGGTGCGAAATTGTTACACTATCTGCGGTGATGCGTCTCACATCCCTTTTTGAACTTGGTGCACGTATAACTCGCACTGCCGCTGCCTCACGGCTAATGTGTTACCTGCGACGCGTAGATCAACTCAACAGTTCTAGCTACTGAGAAGAGCGGCAAAGTCGCACGCATAGTAAGTGAACTACAAGCGAAATAAAATGTTACGGGTCTCACAGACCCAACCCCCATGACGCCGGCTTAAAACCCAATTTAAGTTATATAAAACGTGAACGAGCAAAGACAAGCGGTGGTTGATATAAGTAGCTATTAAAAACATACGAAATCGTGAAAAAATACTGCTGCTCCAGTCATTTAGTTGAGGTTATAGTTAAATTTGGTATGGAACAGCTTATGGGTTTTCGCGGTTTCGGAGATTTCCCAGAACAAAAGTCATTGAAGACTTTCAAGTACAATCACCCACTTAGAGGTTATTATATTTTTTTTATAGTCTCACGCCTGTATCCCCGAAGGGGTATGCAGAGCTGTAATATTACACCCACATTTCGCCATGAATTTTTAAGTCCCACGTAATAGGGTGCGAGCCTATTGCTGTTACCGGTTATCACATCACCAGACTCCGTGCTGCTACTAAGTATTCGGAAAAACCCAGTAACACTTTTTCCTGACCCGGGAATCGAACCCGGGACCTCCGATCAGCAGTCGCTTACGCTATACGCTATCCACTGGACCAAGGAGGCAGTCAGATGTTATCATCATCATCAGCCTTTAACAGTCCACTGCTGGACTAGGCCTCTCCTTTGAAAGGAGGAATTGGCCTACTATACCACGCTGGCCAAACGGGTTGGTATAGGGTTTGTATCAAGTTTTCCTTCTCTTACAGTGCTGTTCTCTGCATAATATGCTCCCTCTATCGGCTCTTACGACCCCCATGGGATGATATGGGGTGGTAACATTGCGTATTCTTAATCCGTCACCACACGGATATCAGATCAGATGTTATGCTAACCTCTAAATATTAGAAATTACGTTGAGCATGAGGTGAAAAAAGTTACATCAACAATGAGGCAGGATGTGACATACCCAAAACATAAAGTACCATAAAACATAGTGTAGTATATAGGATCACTATAATGAATTTAAACACTTTTTTTTTAATTATGACATTATTATTTCTTATTAATTGTTTTCTTATACAGTCTAATTATAGGAAACATATTTTAGAAATTTAGAAAATTCAACACTTATACAAAGAAAATAGTTTTTAACATTTTAAATCAACATAAACATAATAAGATCTTCCATCAGAAAAAACAAAAGTAATATTATTTTTAGTGTAGTTAGTACAAACAAAAGTAACTAGTCAATACTCTCAAAATCAGTACAATTTTTACATCCGAACTTAGCATACTCCATACATATATGCTTGCCGCAAATGTTGCAGGAATACTAAGTTTTTCTATCTTTCTTGTTTGGACATTCAGTCCTGACATTTGACATATCGTCCAGTCATATTTGCAGGTTCAGGTGATGGTTCACCAAGCTGATTCATGATTCGGTGGCGTATTAAAATTGGAATATTTTTGTTGCAGTCTGTACCATCTGAATTACTTAAAAACAAATAAAATAATAAGTCGATAGAGTAAAACCACGAGGCCTTTGTGTGTTTTTATAATCATATAAAAACACACAAAATTAAACAAAAACAAAGACAAGATAATATAAAATAATAAAAAATACATTAGGTAAAAAAATACGTTAAGCATGTGGCAGGGTATAACGTGCCCGAGACAAGTTAGAACACCAATATTCCAGCCGATGCTCGACGCCACACTGCGATCACGTCACTATCCCACCCGCACGCCCCTGGCTCTAACTATTCAGCGCGCTAGCGTTGTCAGGCGTATATTTAAAAAAATACACATCTTTAGAATTGCACCCGGGTGTGACATACCCTGCCTCATGCTCGCCGGGTTAAAGAAATTAAGAGAAAGAAGAAAAGTTGAATGTTTTGTGTATTATACTGACATCCATGTGCATTCTATTCTATTGATTCAGCAGGTGTAGTCGTACACTTAGTTGTACAACTGGAACAGTAATTACTAGAGTTGGATAATGAGATAAGTTGTTTTAAATTTTCTCGGCCAACTCTTGAATTTTCTTCATAATTTAAGATGTACTCATGAGTCTCAATCTGGTTTTCCATTATAGTCCTAGTGAGTTGAGCTAGCAACTCACTAGGACTTGGTTGTTCATATAACAATCTACCAGAAACTAATTCTTCATTCGATTCTTCAAGCTTTAATAAAAGAGACTCACACTCTTTGCTTAATTTACAGTTATCTTGAGCATACTGACTCGATTTAGTAGACCACTTAGGCCCAGATTTAAGTTTCTTAATTAATTTATTTAACGTGAACAATTTTCTAAATTTATTCGTTCTAAGACATTTTTTGAGACAGTTACATTTGAGAGCTTTTAGCAAATTAATTTTGCCACCGAGGAGCTCAAAGAATAAGTTGTGAGTAAGTTAAATGATGCCATGTGTAGGGACCCAAATTTGCAACAGGATTTGCAGAGTCTGCTTATCAAGTGGAGTATAAAGTGGCAATACAAATACGCTTAAGCTGCCGATATCGAAAAGATGTTTCGACAGATTTGGGTTCATCCCCTGGATCAATCATATCAGAAAATTCTTTGGCGAGACGATCAGAATCAACCTGTAAAGGAGTATCAATTAGCAACTATTACTTACGGCACTAAGGCCGCGCCCTTTCTCGCTATGAGGACGCTCAAACAATTAGGACACGATGAAAGGGGTAACCTTAGCTACAGTGGCACCCCTGATACCCTTGAGAGCAGTTTCTAAATGGACGATCTATGCCATGGGGCCCATCTTAAGAATTCTGCGAAACAAATGCAGCAGGACATGATAAAGTAATTGAAAGCAGGTGGTTTCAATCTCCGTAAGTGGAAAGCAAACTCGGCTGAGTTACTAGAAAACGTTAGCTGCGATCAAGAACACTCAGTGTCTAAAAAAAGATTCTAAGATTAACATTAGCGATCCAAATTATATTAACTGTTTCGAGAAATGTAAAACCCTATTAATGAATGACCCGATCCTACAGTACCACGATTTTAGCAAAGATTTAATTCTTACAACTGATGCTTTAAACCTCGCCATAGGTGACGTTCTTTCACAAGGACAGATAGGTAGTGATAGAACCATAGCGTATGCGTCCCGCACATTAAACACTAGTGAATCAATTACAGCACAATAGAAAAGGAACTTTTTACTATTGTATGGGCAACTAAATATTTGCGCCCGGACTTATTCGGTAGAAAATTCAAAATTGTTACAGATCATGAACCACTCTAGTGGGTTATGAATTTAAAGGAACCAATTCTAGTTTAACTCGTTGGCGATTAAAGCTAAGCGAATATGATTTCACTGCTGTCTATAAGCTGGGTAAGCTGAATACCAATGCTGATGCTTTGTCCCGTGTAGAAATTAATCACGAAGATACTAGCTCCGTATTTGTTAACACATCTGAAAAACCACCATCAGTTACTGGTTCCTCGACTGAAACAGTTCATACTAGTGCTGAGAATTCCATATTAGAAATGCCAATATCAGATGAACCCTTTAATAAATTCCATCGCCAAATATGTTTCGTTGTTGTAGGAGATATTAAAAAACGACCTACCGTTTCTAAGCCATTCGAGACCCACACAAAAACAGTTATTCAGTTATCAGAATCTAACATCGAAGACGACGTTATTAACGCCGTAAAAGAATACGTTAATCCTAAGGTAAAAACCGGTTTGATTATTCATCCTCCACTGGCTATTAACCAAATAATCCCTATCATCCAAGATAAAGGACTATCTTAAGTCCTTTACGTTCTCTACTTCTTTCTTCGTAAAAACCATATTCAAGGCAGAACTTTTATATTATTAAACAAGAAATTATTAAAAATTATCACGAAGGTAAAACTAACCATCGTGGTATCAATGAATGCTTTTTATCTTTGACATTTAGATATTATTGGCCTCATATGAAAGACGATATAACCAAATATATTAAAGAACGCATTTGCGGTCAAGCAAAGTACGACCGTAACCCTATTCACCTTCTCTCCTTGTTCATCAAAAGAAGTTAATTAGAATTTTAGGAAATATAGAAGTCACTGATAGCTGCAAACTCCTCTTCCAAAAATATAAACTTCTGACCCTTACAAGCATTTACATATAAGAAATATGCAAATTCGTCCGAAAATATCCTGAATTCCATACTAAACGTGAAGATACTCAAAAACAGTATTCCTTACGCCACAAACACAGACTAAATCTACCCACATCCCGGTTAAAAATGCACTCATCAAGTCCCCTAGTCATGTCAGTAAAAATGTATAATAAGTTACCAGAGGTTTTAAAACTAGAAAATAAGTACGACATATTTATCAACAAACTGAAATTGTTCCTTAATAACAAAGCTTACTACACATTAAATGAATATTTTAATGACGAAACACCATGTAACATAAAATAACCCAAAATAATCCCTTTAGTACACATACACACACAAAGTACAATAATAACTATTATGCCGAAAATACTTGAATAAATTCGTAAGTATAATAAATAATCTTAATAAATCTTAAAACAGCATTTTGAGGACAAAATAATTTTAAAATATTTAGCATATCTAAGTACCTTGAAAGATATAGACAAATAAGTAATAAGTATACATCATAAATATCATTATTAAAATCCTCTTCCTCCTCTCTCCTAATAAAAACTTTGCTGTGCCCAACAGGGTCCATAATTGATACTACCCTAATGTTTAACACCTCATTGTAATTATGGAATGCAATAAAGTATTGAGTATATTAAACAGAAATTTGCTATAGTCCCACCTGCCACTAAACCATTTGAAATTGTACATTTCGAACTTTTTACAGCTCAAACTGAAAAGTTCCTTACTCTAGTTGATGCTTTCTCTAAATATGCGCAAGCATATCATCTCCGAGATGGTACAGCTTTAAGTGTCATTCAAGCTCTTTTAACGAATTGCACCCATCATGGCGTTCCCTATACTATAATTACTGACCAGGGCTCCGAATTCACTAATACACTATTTTCAGAATTTACAAGACTTCATAAAATTCAGCGCCATAAGATACTCGCACATTCACCGAACGATAACGGAACAGTAGAACGTTTTCACTTTACTATTTTAGAACACTTAAGAGTATTGAAACTAGAAAGGCGTAACGAATCTGTCATTAATCTAATGCCATATGCAATATTAGGATATAACAATAGTATTCACAGTTTCACCAAATGCAGACCTATTGATTTAATCACTGGTCTTTTGACCCTCGTGATTCATTAGATATTAGTTTATCAGAATAATTGTTACAAAAGTATTTATATTTCATAAGAGAATTTAAAGAAGATTCTATAACTTTCTCAAAATATTGTAGATGTCTTATTAAATAATAACTTATTTGGTTGCTAATTTTAGTTGTATATATCGATTTTTAAGTTCTTATTTATCAATGTAGCATGGAATCTTACGTTTTTCGAGTAATTGACGTGTTAATTTTAATAAATATCTCAAAATTGTCTGGTCTCAACATTATGATTAAAAAAATTGTTCTCGAGGTTGTATCATTTCTTTGCATTTTCTGAGAACGTTTGTCTTAGTAATGTATATTTTATTCACACCATCATAAAGTAAAGATTTCAACGAACAAAACGCCGAACATTTTAAAAAAGCTGATATTTTGACGTGAGAATTTTCAATAGGGTATTTGACTAAAAAAATCGAATTAGTCCGTCAGTTAGATTATCGAAAAATATTGGATACGTATTTTTTGTTTCATCGAATCAGTAAAAAATTACGAAGATAAAACGCATCAAAGATGGAGAAACGTATAAGAGTGGGGGCTTGTAACGTCACTAGCCAGTAAAAAGTGTACTGGCAAGTGACGTCACACGAGTTTTCAGCGAAGTTTGTTGTCTTAATTTTTTGTTTACGTGACTAAAGAAAATATACGTGTCTAATATTTTTTGGAAATCTATCTGACGGACTAATTCGATTTTTTTAGTCAAATACCCTATTGAAAATTAGGGTTTTATTTCGATATTTAGTCAAAATAAGGCGTAAAAATAAATATTTTATATAAAAAACATTAACAGTGTGTCTGGGACGTAAAAAGGCAAGTTTTCACCAAATTTCGAGGAAAAGAAAAAACTATTGTAAAAGTTAAAAATAAAAAACCAAAAACTTGGTTATTAGAATTTTTCACATAAATTATGACGTTTTGTGAATAAAGTGTAAATGCAAAAGTTGTAGATCTTTTTATTACCTACAACTTTGCCATTGACATTTTTCCCGTAGGACTTGTAGTTTTGCTGGCAATCGAGATAAACCCTTTTTTACCCTTAAAGTCGCAACCCCATCCACTTCCCGACCTCAGATCGCCCGTAATTTATTTTTCCTTTAATGATCGCTATATTCTCTTCCTTCTCCAATGGGTTTCATCCTACTGTAATAACTAAATAACTTTTACCGTTTTCTAACGTATCTGCACTGGTCTATTTCCCATTATCTTTCCTCTCTTAATTATATAGACCTTGATATTATACAATCTTATGTTGAGACAGCTAAAGTTAAATTATCTGAAATAATACCTAGATTAAATAATAACACTTCTTAAATATTTGAACCGCATATAAATTATCTTAACTTAACCAATATTCAGGGAGAATACCCGAAAACGAACACCAATCCAAGGTGTCAACCGACCCGTGCCGAGGGATTCGTGGCCAGAGGGCAAGCTGGTCGCAAACGGAGGGTGACTGTTTTGGTGGTCACAGGGCGCAGCTGGGATTCCATCTTATCCCCGAAAAGGGCTCTGCGGAGACCGACATTTTAAATCCCTAATGCTCGTGGGAACGCTATGGGAACTGAAAATTGTATTTCTCCAGACGACGGCGACGCGGTTCGCAACCCATCACGTCTCGTTTCCCGCGAGGGCGAAAAGCGGCCTACGGAATGCCGGTTTGCAACATTAAATGTTGGAGGAGGAATGGATGGCAAATTGAATGAAGTATGCCTGATGATGGATGATAGAAAGATTGATGTTCTTTGTGTATATGAGACAAAAAGGAAAGGTTGTGGCCCCACCGAGCATGACAGCTACACGGCTTATTCGTCTGGGGTAGAGAGTACCACCAGAGCCTGCAAGGGAGTTGGTTTAATACTGTCTGCGTGAATGAATGAGTGCGTTAAGGAATTTGAATGTGTAAATGCTAGACTATTGTGGATGAGATTAAAAGTAGGACTTATTCGTCTCTTTATTGTAGGAGTTTACGCCCCGGTAAAGACAAAAGGCAGGAATTTAGGGCGAATTTAAAAGAGATTTTGAGGAAATGTAAGGATAACGAAAGATTGATCTTGTTAGGTGATTTCAATGGATGGGTGGGAGGGTAAAACGAGATGGATTTGAAAGGGTTTTAGGTGGATTTGGTGATGAGAGTGTGAATGAAAATGGAAAAGTATTGCTTGAGGTTTGTTTAGAGTGGAGCCTTTGTGTGACTAACACGATGTTTGATCATCAAAGGATACACATGTATACGCGTGAGGCTAAAAATGTTCCCCCGCCGTTGGATCTCCACCTTGTCGTGGTGGGGCACTCAGTAACCGTGTTTAGGTCACCCACGGTGAAGCTAAGCGAGATCCCAGGAGTGGACGCTCCGCGTGGGCTTGACGGAGGCCTGCGCAAGATGCGTCCAATGGTGCGGGTGCGAGAGACAGTTCTTCTGTCCCTCGCAGTCGGGCGCGATCGCGGGAGGAAAGGCGTGTCGGTGTTGCGTTGCCGCGCGCCCTATCTCCCGCGACCAAATGGGGGCGCACCATCGTTGCGTCGCGGTGGGGCTGCAGAGGAAGAGGTGATGCGGTGTTGCGTTGCCGTCCTCCCTATCCTCTGCGGCCGCTGGGTGTTTTTGGTGGCGGCGCCCAACACCTTCATCCGCCGCCAAGGGGGTTTTGTTCGGGGCCCACCTGACCATCTGGTAGCGAGGAATGCTTCGGCGATAGAGTAGGGTCTTGGAAAGAATAAAAGTAGAAAATCTGCAGGAGAAAGATGTGAAAGATGAGCACAAGCGAAGATTGATAGCAAGATTTGAGAGGTTCGATGGCCTAAATGATATGGAAGAATTATGGCAATCTTTTAAAGAAGAGATAGTATGTGTAGCGTCTGAAGTATGTTGTGTGATCAAGAGAAGGTAAATACGAAAGGTTAAGAATACATGTTGGGACAGGGATGTACAATCAGCAGTGTCAGAGAAGAAGAAAGCTTGGTTAGATTGGTTGGCTACCAGAGCAAATGAAAGAATGGGAAAGGTAACGATTGATGACATAGATGAAGCAAAAAAGGAGTTTGTTAGGTCAAAAAGAATTTTGACAGAAATTGTTAAAAGGAAAAAAGAGGAAAAAAAAGATGAGTTTGATAGTAGACTATCTGAAAATTGCCGGAGAAACAAAGTTTTTCTGAAAATCCGTTCGTGCAGTTTGAGGAAGAACTCAATCCTTAGAATTCACGTCAATCAGAGACAAGAATGGAAAGATACTGAATGGTAAATCATGCGTGCTGAAGAGATGGAAGGAGTATTTTGAAGGTTTATTTGAAAGAACGGCGATAGAGACATCGATCGACGAAATGAATGGTAATAATAGCAATGATGAAAGCGATATTGGTGTGGATGAGATTGTGAAGGCGCTGGGAAGTGTGAAATTAGGTAAGGCTGCAGGATATGATAGGATTACAGTTGAAATGCTGAAGGCTGGACAGGGCATCATAGTTGGTCAGCTGCAGCGCTTATTTAACTTGCGCTGGAGCACCGGCCGAGTACCTGATGACTGGGCCACGGCGGTGGTTGTGCCTCTTTACAAGGGGAAAGGCTCGCAACAAGACTGCAAGAACTATAGAGGCATTAGACTTCTCAGCATTGTTGGCAAATTGTATGCGAAGGTACTGATTGAAAGAGTTATGGAAGTAACCGACAAGAAAATATGCGATGTACAAGCAGGATTCCGAAAGGGTATGGGGTGCACGGATCAAGTCTTTTCTTTGCGGTGCATAGCCGAAAAATTCTTGGCCAAAGGTCAAAAGGTCTATTGCGCATTCGTGGATTTAAAAGGCTTACGGTAAAGTGGTGAAGACTGAAATGTGGTCGGTACTGTCGATGTATGGGGTGAACAGCAGCCTCATACGAGCTCTAAAATCTCTTTATGAAGATTCTAGAGCTTGTGTGAGGATAAATGGGTCGTACACTGATTGGGTTACCATCGAGACAGGTGCTAGACAGGCATGTGTAGCGTCGCCGTGGCTGTTCAACCTCTTCATAGACAGTTGTTTGCAAGATTTGAAAAATAGCGACTGTGGATTAAGGATGAATGAGTTACTTTTCAAATGCCTCATTTATGCTGATGATCAGTTAATACTTGCGTCTTCAGCAGAGGAGATGCAGGAGATGGTGGCAATCATGCATGGTGCTTTAGGGAGGAAAGAAATGAAAGTGAATGTGAGCAAGACGAAAGTTATGGTTTTTGGAAAAGAGGAATGTGTTACGACTTGTAATGTTATGATCGATGGACAACGTGTGGAGCGAGTGAATGATTTTGTATATTTAGGTACGCTTTTTACTAGGAATGGTAAGAATGAAGAAGAGTTAATGCAGGTAATAGGGTGAATGGAGCTTTGAAGGCTTTTATGAACAGTCAAAACGTGTCCAAAAAGGCACGTTTGGCTGTGCATAGAGGGGTGTTAGTACCTACACTTATGTATGGTAGTGAGAGTTGGGTATGGCAGAATAGACATGAAAGAAGAATAAATGCTGTAGAAATGAGAGTACTGAGAAGTATGTGTGGAGTGTCTTTGAACGACAGAGTAAAGAATTGTGTGATAAGGAAGTGTTGTGGAGTAAAAGAAGATGTAGTAACAACTATTGAGAAAGGTATGCTAAGATGGTTTGGACACATGGAGAGGGTGGATGACGAAAGACTGACCAAGAAGTTATATAAGTCAAGTGTGAATGGGACAGGCGGAAGGGGAAGACCTAGACGGACGTTCTCTGATCAGATTGGAGCCATCCTAAAAAAAGGACAGGTTAGAAGTACCCTTAAAAGAAGAAAAACTTGAAAAAGGTGGAGATCCAACGGCGGGGGAACATTTTTAACCGAAGAGCATGCATGAGAAATTTGATGGGAGTGAGTGAAGCAAGAGAGATATGTCAGGATCGTTGCAAATGGCGTTCCGTAGTCTCTGCCTACCCCTCCGGGAAACAGGCGTGAGTCTATGTATGTATGTAAAGTTAACTAAAGTATCTTTACAGTTACAAACATTCGAACATAGTCGTGCTAAAAGAGGACTTATTGATGAATTAGGCTCAGCTATCAAAGGTCAGGCAATTTAGACCAGAGCGATGCTATTAAATATAATAACGCAATTAAAATATTACAAGAGAATGAACATAAGTTAGAATCGCAAATCAACCAACATGTAAGCTTAACTAAAACTTGGGCTTCCCAGAACGATCATTTATTAAATAAAATAACGCAAAACCAAGAAAAAATTAGTAAGGGTCTTAACCAGACCATTGAGACCAAAGGTCGTGATCTTATACAGCATGCCCATATGGCCCAGTACTTAGTAATTTTAAGCGATAATATAGAAAGCTTATTTGAAGAGCTTCGTAAGTTAGAATTTACTTTAGCCTTTATACGTGCATCGAGCACACCGCATTCAGTTATAAGTACATGTGGTAGAATTAAGAAAATTATTAGATAAGCTAAGAACTTACGAGCTTACGAACTTTACTGAAGGCTTTACGAGCGTTAGGGTTTGTAATGCGAGCATCTAACAGTTTTAAGGAGGTCTTGTACTGTACTTTTGTGCATGGTATATTGGAATACGGAAGTCAAGTCTGGAATCCGCGATATGAAATACATGCAGGTAAATATACAACGCAAATTTATGAGATTCCTATGTTACAAGCTAAATATAAAATATAAGTCCGATCATTATCTTAAGATGTGCTAAGTTTCATATGTTGCCTTTAAAGAACCGTCGTATGATAGCAGATGTCGTATACTTAATGAATTTAATATCCGGCATTATTGATTTCCCAGACCTTGTTTCAAAAATACACTTTGACGTACCTAGAGACGTCAAAAGCCCTTTCACCTGCCTTTAGTATCCACAAATTACAGACAGAACGCGTTCCTCTGGCGAGCGAGTGATTGTTTAAACGAACAAGTAATGAAGTTCGACATTGACGAGTTTAACACTAAACCGGACACGTTGAGGCGCATGCTGAGTCTTGACTTTTTTACAGGGTTTAATGCTCATTAGGTAATGTGTTTTCTTTTGTTTTGTTTTTATACTCAAACTTATAATAACTTTCTACATATTGTAATCTAAAGTTAGTCGTGGGGACCTATCATTGGCTCACTGATGTTTATTATTGTTGCCACTATGTATTTTTCAGCTGTTGGTCTGCCGAATAATTTAATAAATAAATAAATAAACTTTGTATCCGCAAAATGAAGTTCTTGATTTAGAAATACTGATTATTATGATGTAATTAAATTAGGATATTTTTATAGAGATTATCAAATAGTTATAGTCTTCAAGATGCCTATTGCCCTTCCTACAATTTATAACCTTTATAAATTATCCATTGTCTCTAACAAACTTGATAAAACCCTCATACCAACCCTACCTTTTATTGCGATTTCTGGGAAGGATTCTATGTACATAGAGGCTGAATGCCCGAAGGTAAACTCACTGTACCTATCTGAAGCAAAACCCAAGTACAGCGTACGAGACGAATTAGACTGTATCCGAAATCTTATCACTGAGCAAGAAATACAACCATCTTGTAAGCCGACGTCTGTCATCTTAAGCACAGCAGCCGTAGAACAACTCGACGAAAAGCATTACACCATGAGCTTTCCCAACCCTACGAAGGTGAAGATATCGTGTGGACAAGAAACCCATAGAATACAGACTGGCAGCTATCTCGCTATCGTTCCTTATAACTGTCATAAGAAACTCCGGACTTCACTATAGCAAACTCAAACGATCACATCAAGGGATATGCCATAGAGATAATGGCGTTGCCGCAATTTATAGAACCCGTAACTAAAAGCTCGACGCCAATCTTGTTAAACTCCATTGATCTGGAAAACCTACATGAAGATAACACGAAATTAACGCTACAAACACCAGTTCAACTCAGCGAAAGCGACATCGGATTCAGTATCTACCATACTACAATCCCGATGTACCTAACACTATCCGGTGCAAGTGTACTTGCCATTGTACTAATGTACCGCAAGCGACGAGAACAATCCCTACGAGAAGTTGAACCGAACGACGTTACAACTACTGGTATCTACGCTGAAATTCAGGAAATGGCGCCAACGCACCCGAGAGATATAAAAGTTGGCCACAGCAAAATTTCATCATCTCACCCAATCAAGATTTCGAAATAGTTGCTGATCTACGGCGGCCTCCCGCCGTAGATCAGCAACTATTTCGAAAACACCTCTGTTACATATATGGCTATACCCGAAACCACTGATACATGTTGGCCCAAATTACTTTCGCAATAGCAGCCTAGTGACGGCAACGGACACGAGGCGCCGACGCAGCACAACGTGAGGCATCGAACACCGGACATTGCAGCCCCTTGAAGACGCGTCACTTTTGATCCAACATCGATCGATTGTCGACTTCCATTTAATTATAATTAATTGTAATTTCTAAGTAATAAATTTGTCTTAAGTAAATTTTGAATTTTTTTGCATCCTCCGGCTACAGCCGTCGTAATTTAGGCGTCACTCTCGATTTTGAACTATAGCAATAAGCAAACAACTGAGAAGGTAGAAAGGGGGATATATGCCAGCGCGGCGCTCTGAATTTCTGTTGCTACATACGTTCTCATTAAAATTGATGACAATTCTACAATGCCGACCTCACGTTGTATTCAGCAGTATCCGAAATTGACGGCCCCTGTTGCTCATGTTTGCAACCCCTATTGTTATTCTTGGGAACCTAAATTTGAATTCACTGTCTCGTTTGCGATTGTTATTGCGTTTTACTCGAATTTTGGAAACCTTTGTCAATGAGTGGTTTTTAATTCAATACTAGATTAATAATTCAACTTGTATGAGGCCTTCGTCTGACAGGCCTATTTATTTTAGAACAATTGCCGTATAATATGGAATTTTAAATGAAATTAGAGTTTTATGACAGTCTTCTTTTAATTTAAAATAAAAATAGATTAACTTTAAATCTCATGTTCTTCTAATATACGCGCAACTTACAACTAAATAAAATCTCATCTATTGCGGTTATTTCTACTTTAACACTTTAATTCCTATCAGACTGACACAATATGCGCGTCTAATAGCTAAAACGTTGTTATTATGTAGTTATTTTGTGTGATTAACGTTAACTTAGATATAATCTGTTAAAGCATCGCTGTTAATCGTTAACGCCCGCAGTAATTACGTAAATTAGAAGGTCTAGTAAAATAGCATGTTGGCGTACTCGTATATTCAGCTTTCGACTATGATATATTTTTCTTCAAGGTTGAGCTGTATATTACCTATATTTTTAACATTGTAAAAATGTATGTATACCTATATGGGTTATTTGTTGAATAAAAGGCAACAATTAATAAACGGATAAAAAACACATACACCCATGGTCTAAACAACAATTTGTAGTTGTTTAAAATTGTCTTTCGTGACGTACTTTTGTTTGGAGTAACCGATATTTGGGCACTGTTGCAAGCGCCATGTGCACGGATATAAAAGGGTACATGGTATATATCCCGAAAGATAATTAAAAATAAGTTTACATGATCACGAAAGTTTAAATTCCTATATAAAAATTTGTAGATCACACAAAATGCTATCTAGTATGTTAATCGAATGTAACTCGACTGATGAACAAAACAAAAGAAAACACATTACCTAATGAGCATTAAACCCTGTAAAAAAGTCAAGACTCAGCATGCGCCTCAACGCGTCCGGTTTAGTGTTAAACACGTCAATGACGAACTTCATTAATTGTTCGTTTAAAGAATCACTCGCTCGCCAGAGGAACGCGTTCTGTCTGTAATTTGTGGATACTAAAGGCAGGTGAAAGGGTTTTAGACGTCTCGTAGTAGTAAGCAGTCTTGGTCACCTTTGAACCTGATACTCTCTGCATTGCAGTCTGTTCGTACTCTATTAGACTATCGCTGCAGTAATCTTAGTAGAGATTATATAATTATTTTGAAATCGGATTTATACGTAACTGTTTTATTTTAAACTCTTCCACTTGTTATAAAATATGGTGGCTTTCACGATCCTGTGTGCGGTGAGTTTTAATCGTCGTTCTTGGTAGATAAAGAGCTTTCTGTTTTTACGTCGCAACTTTTCGGCTCTGTATGCCGTGTTCACGGGATTATTTTGCCGCAGTATTTTACTGAAACGCTCCAGTATTTGCTTAAAATGATCGTAAATAATACACCTTTTAATTGCACGGTAAATATTTTAGTTATGCTTTTAAAGGTAGATGTAAAGAAGTAAAATAATTTGAAATTTAGAGGTAATCAATATTTGTCATTTCATACATTATTTATTAGACCTCCTAGTTAAACAGCAATATAATAGAAATACCAAGACTAAATAAAGTAATGGAGGAACTAAACTGTGTAGTAAATAAAATAATCTACAATACCAAGAGTACAATAATAGAGTATCTAAAGTAAAATAAAGGATCTCTAGCAAGAACCTATCTCACCGTCATTCGACCCGCATCAAACATGTCGAAGGTATGTGATTTACTCCATGAGTTTAGATCCTCACCAGCCCGCTACATAAAACTATCCCGCCAGTGGTTCAAGGTCACGGGTTTGATAAGAGTTTCCTAGGCAAACTTCCAAAATCAAGACTACATAATAATGTATAACAATAATTCTATTTGTACCACAAATTCTTCAATAGCTTCAGGTTACACAACTTTATTACGAGACGGGATTATACTTACGTGGACAAACGCGCCACGTTTGTTGCAAATAACATACATAATGGACGCACCATTCCTCAAGGATATCCTAAATAATCTTGTTAGGTGATTTCAATGGATGGGTGGGAGGGTAAAACGAGATGGATTTGAAAGGGTTTTAGGTGGATTTGGTGATGAGAGTGTGAATGAAAATGGAAAAGTATTGCTTGAGGTTTGTTTAGAGTGGAGCCTTTGTGTGACTAACACGATGTTTGATCACAAAAGGATACACATGTTTACGCGTGAGGCTAAAATTTATTTTTCCTTTAATGATCGCTATATTCTCTTCCTTCTCCAATGGGTTTCATCCTACTGTAATTTTATTTTACTTTTTACCGTTTTCTAACGTATCTGCACTGGTCTATTTCCCATTATCGTTCCTTTCTTAATTATATAGACCTGGATATTATACAATCTTATGTTGAGACAGCTAAAGTTAAATTATCTGAAATAAGACCTAGATTAAATAATAACACTTCTTAAATATTTGAACCGCATATAAATTATATTAACTTAACCAATATTCAGGGAGAATACCCGAAAACGAACACCAATCCAAGGTGTCAACCGACCCGTGCCGAGGGATTCGTGGCCAGAGCGCAAGCTGGTCGCAAACGGAGGGTGCCTGTTTTGGTGGTCACAGGGCACAGCTGGGATTCCATCTAATCCCCGAAAAGGGCTCTGCGGAGACCGAGATTTTAAATCCCTAATGCTCGTGGGAACGCTATGGGAACTGAAAATTGTATTTCCCCCGCCGTTGGATCTCCACCTTGTCGTGGTGGGGCACTCAGTAACCGTGTTTAGGTCACCCACGATGAAGTTAAGCGAGATCCCAGGAGTGGACGCTCCGCGTGGGCTTGACGGAGGCCTGCGCAAGATGCGTCCAATGGTGCGGGTGCGAGAGACAGTTCTTCTGTCCCTCGCAGTCGGGCGCGGTCGCGGGAGAAAAGGCGTGTCGGTGTTGCGTTGCCGCGCGCCCTATCTCCCGCGACCAAATGGGGGCGCACCATCGTTGCGTCGCGGTGGGGCTGCAGAAGAAGAGGTGATGCGGTGTTGCGTTGCCGTCCTCCCTATCCTCTGCGGCCGCTGGGTGTTTTTGGTGGGTTTTGGGGTTTTGTTCGGGGCCCGCCTGACCATCTGGTAGCGAGGAATGCTTCGGCGATAGAGTAGGGTCTTGGAAAGAATAAAAGTAGAAAATCTGCAAGAGAAAGATGTGAAAGATGAGCATAAGCGAAGATTGATAGCAAGATTTGAGAGGTTCGATGGCCTAAATGATATGGAAGAATTATGGCAATCTTTTAAAGAAGAGATAGTATGTGTAGCGTCTGAAGTATGTTGTGTGATCAAGAAAAGGTAAATACGAAAGGTTAAGAATACATGTTGGGACAGGGATGTACAATCAGCAGTGTCAGAGAAGAAGAAAGCTTGGTTAGATTGGTTGGCTACCAGAGCAAATGAAAGAATGGGAAAGGTAACGATTGATGACATAGATAAAACAAAAAAGGAGTTTGTTAGGTCAAAAAGAATTTTGACAGAAATTCTTAAAAGGAAAAAAGAGGAAAAGAAAGATGAGTTTGATAGTAGACTATCTGAAAATTGCCGGAGAAACAAAGTTTTTCTGAAAATCCGTTCGTGCAGTTGAAGGAAGAACTCAATCCTCAGAATTCACGTCAATCAGAGACAAGAATGGAAAGATACTGAATGGTGAATCATGCGTGCTGAAGAGATGGAAGGAGTATTTTAAAGGTTTATTTGAAAGAACGGCGATAGAGACATCGATCGACGAAATGAATGGTAATAATAGCAATGATGAAAGCGATATTGGTGTGGATGAGATTGTGAAGGCGCTGGGAAGTATGAAATTAGGTAAGGCTGCAGGATATGATAGGATTACAGTTGAAATGCTGAAGGCTGGACAGGGCATCATAGTTGGTCAGCTGCAGCGCTTATTTAACTTGTGCTGGAGCACCGGCCGAGTACCTGATGACTAGGCCACGTCGGTGGTTGTGCCTCTTTACAAGGGGAAAGGCTCGCAACAAGACTGCAAGAACTATAGAGGCATTAGACTTCTCAGCATTGTTGGCAAATTGTATGCGAAGGTACTGATTGAAAGAGTTATGGAAGTAACCGACAAGAAAATATGGGATGTACAAGCAAGATACCGAAAGGGTATGGGGTGCACGGATCAAGTCTTTTCTTTGCGGTGCATAGCCGAAAAATTCTTGGCCAAAGGTCAAAAAGTCTATTGCGCATTCGTGGATTTGGAAAAGGCTTACGGTAAAGTGGTGAAGACTGAAATGTGGTCGGTACTGTCGATGTATGGGGTGAACAGCAGCCTCATACGAGCTCTAAAATCTCTTTATGAAGATTCTAGAGCTTGTGTGAGGATAAATGGGTCGTACACTGATTGGGTTACCATCGAGACAGGTGCTAGACAGGGATGTGTAGCGTCGCCGTGGCTGTTCAACCTCTTCATAGACAGTTGCTTGCAAGATTTGAAAAATAGCGACTGTGGATTAAGGATGAATAAGTTACTTGTCAAATGCCTCATTTATGCTGATGATCAGTTAATACTTGCGTCTTCAGCAGAGGAGATGCAGGAGATGGTGGCAATCATGCATGGTGCTTTAGGGAGGAAAGAAATGAAAGTGAATGTGAGCAAGACGAAAGTTATGGTTTTTGGAAAAGAGGAATGTGTTACGACTTGTAATGTTATGATCGATGGACAACGTGTGGAGCGAGTGAATGATTTTGTATATTTAGGTACGCTTTTTACTAGGAATGGTAAGAATGAAGAAGAGTTAATGCAGGTAATAGGGTGAATGGAGCTTTGAAGGCTTTTATGAACAGTCAAAACGTGTCCAAAAAGGCACGTTTGGCTGTGCATAGAGGGGTGTTAGTACCTACACTTATGTATGGTAGTGAGAGTTGGGTATGGCAGAATAGACATGAAAGAAGAATAAATGCTGTAGAAATGAGAGTACTGAGAAGTATGTGTGGAGTGTCTTTGAACGACAGAGTAAAGAATTGTGTGATAAGAAAGTGTTGTGGGGTAAAAGAAGATGTAGTAACAACTATTGAGAAAGGTATGCTAAGATGGTTTGGACACATGGAGAGGGTGGATGACGAAAGACTGACCAAGAAGTTATATAAGTCAAGTGTGAATGGGACAGGCGGAAGGGGAAGACCTAGACGGACGTTCTCTGACCAGATTGGAGCCATCCTAAAAAAAGGACAGGTTAGAAGTACCCTTAAAAGAAGAAAAACTTGAAAAAGGTGGAGATCCAACGGCGGGGGAACATTTTTAACCGAAGAGCATGCATGAGAAATTTGATGGGAGTGAGTGAAGCAAGAGAGATATGTCAGGATCGTTGCAAATGGCGTTCCGTAGTCTCTGCCTACCCCTCCGGGAAACAGGCGTGAGTCTATGTATGTATGTAAAGTTAACTAAAGTATCTTTACAGTTACAAACATTCGAACATAGTCGTGCTAAAAGAGGACTTATTGATGAATTAGGCTCAGCTATCAAAGGTCAGGCAATTTAGACCAGAGCGATGCTATTAAATATAATAACGCAATTAAAATATTACAAGAGAATGAACATAAGTTAGAATCGCAAATCAACCAACATGTAAGCTTAACTAAAACTTGGGCTTCCCAGAACGATCATTTATTAAATAAAATAACGCAAAACCAAGAAAGAATTAGTAAGGGTCTTAACCAGACCATTGAGACCAAAGGTCGTGATCTTATACAGCATGCCCATATGGCCCAGCACTTAGTAATTTTAAGCGATAATATAGAAAGCTTATTTGAAGAGCTTCGTAAGTTAGAATTTACTTTAGCCTTTATACGTGCATCGAGCACACCGCATTCAGTTATAAGTACATAAGGTAGAATTAAGAAAATTATTAGATAAGCTAAGAACTTACGAGCTTACGAACTTTACTGAAGGCTTTACGAGCGTTAGGGTTTGTGATGCGAGCATCTAACAGTTTTAAGGAGGTCTTGTACTGTACTTTTGTGCATGGTATATTGGAATACGGAAGTCAAGTCTGGAATCCGCGATATGAAATACATGCAGGTAAATATACAACGCAAATTTATGAGATTCCTATGTTACAAGCTAAATATAAAATATAAGTCCGATCATTATCTTAAGATGTGCTAAGTTTCATATGTTGCCTTTAAAGAACCGTCGTATGATAGCAGATGTCGTATACTTAATGAATTTAATATCCGGCATTATTGATTTCCCAGACCTTGTTTCAAAAATACACTTTGACGTACCTAGAGACGTCAAAAGCCCTTTCACCTGCCTTTAGTATCCACAAATTACAGACAGAACGCGTTCCTCTGGCGAGCGAGTGATTGTTTAAACGAACAAGTAATGAAGTTCGACATTGACGAGTTTAACACTAAACCGGACACGTTGAGGCGCATGCTGAGTCTTGACTTTTTTACAGGGTTTAATGCTCATTAGGTAATGTGTTTTCTTTTGTTTTGTTCATCAGTCGAGTTACATTCGATTAACATACTAGATAGCATTTTGTGTGATCTACAAATTTTTATATAGGAATTTAAACTTTCGTGATCATGTAAACTTATTTTTAATTATCTTTCGGGATATATACCATGTACCCTTGTTTAGTATATCCGTGCACATGGCGCTTGCAACAGTGCCCAAATATCGGTTACTCCAAACAAAAGTACGTCACGAAAGACAATACTAGATTCAATACTAGATTAATAATTCAACTTGTATGAGGCCTTCGTCTGACAGGCCTATTTATTTTAGAACAATTGCCGTATAATATGGAATTTTAAATGAAATTAGAGTTTTATGACAGTCTTCTTTTAATTTAAAATAAAAATAGATTAACTTTAAATCTCATGTTCTTCTAATATACGCGCAACTTACAACTAAATAAAATCTCATCTATTGCGGTTATTTCTACTTTAACACTTTAATCCCTATCAGACTGACACAATATGCGCGTCTAATAGCTAAAACGTTGTTATTATGTAGTTATTTTGTGTGATTAACGTTAACTTAGATATAATCTGTTAAAGCATCGCTGTTAATCGTTAACGCCCGCAGTAATTACGTAAATTAGAAGGTCTAGTAAAATAGCATGTTGGCGTACTCGTATATTCAGCTTTCGACTATGATATATTTTTCTTCAAGGTTGAGCTGTATATTACCTATATTTTTAACATTGTAAAAATGTATGTATACCTATATGGGTTATTTGTTGAATAAAAGGCAACAATTAATAAACGGATAAAAAACACATACACCCATGGTCTAAACAACAATTTGTAGTTGTTTAAAATTGTCTTTCGTGACGTACTTTTGTTTGGAGTAACCGATATTTGGGCACTGTTGCAAGCGCCATGTGCACGGATATACTAAACAAGGGTACATGGTATATATCCCGAAAGATAATTAAAAATAAGTTTACATGATCACGAAAGTTTAAATTCCTATATAAAAATTTGTAGATCACACAAAATGCTATCTAGTATGTTAATCGAATGTAACTCGACTGATGAACAAAACAAAAGAAAACACATTACCTAATGAGCATTAAACCCTGTAAAAAAGTCAAGACTCAGCATGCGCCTCAACGCGTCCGGTTTAGTGTTAAACACGTCAATGACGAACTTCATTAATTGTTCGTTTAAAGAATCACTCGCTCGCCAGAGGAACGCGTTCTGTCTGTAATTTGTGGATACTAAAGGCAGGTGAAAGGGTTTTAGACGTCTCGTAGTAGTAAGCAGTCTTGGTCACCTTTGAACCTGATACTCTCTGCATTGCAGTCTGTTCGTACTCTATTAGACTATCGCTGCAGTAATCTTAGTAGAGATTATATAATTATTTTGAAATCGGATTTATACGTAACTGTTTTATTTTAAACTCTTCCACTTGTTATAAAATATGGTGGCTTTCACGATCCTGTGTGCGGTGAGTTTTAATCGTCGTTCTTGGTAGATAAAGAGCTTTCTGTTTTTACGTCGCAACTTTTCGGCTCTGTATGCCGTGTTCACGGGATTATTTTGCCGCAGTATTTTACTGAAACGCTCCAGTATTTGCTTAAAATGATCGTAAATAATACACCTTTTAATTGCACGGTAAATATTTTAGTTATGCTTTTAAAGGTAGATGTAAAGAAGTAAAATAATTTGAAATTTAGAGGTAATCAATATTTGTCATTTCATACATTATTTATTAGACCTCCTAGTTAAACAGCAATATAATAGAAATACCAAGACTAAATAAAGTAATGGAGGAACTAAACTGTGTAGTAAATAAAATAATCTACAATACCAAGAGTACAATAATAGAGTATCTAAAGTAAAATAAAGGATCTCTAGCAAGAACCTATCTCACCGTCATTCGACCCGCATCAAACATGTCGAAGGTATGTGATTTACTCCATGAGTTTAGATCCTCACCAGCCCGCCACATAAAACTATCCCGCCAGTGGTTCAAGGTCACGGGTTTGATAAGAGTTTCCTAGGCAAACTTCCAAAATCAAGACTACATAATAATGTATAACAATAATTCTATTTGTACCACAAATTCTTCAATAGCTTCAGGTTACACAACTTTATTACGAGACGGGATTATACTTACGTGGACAAACGCGCCACGTTTGTTGCAAATAACATACATAATGGACGCACCATTCCTCAAGGATATCCTAAATAATCTTGTTAGGTGATTTCAATGGATGGGTGGGAGGGTAAAACGAGATGGATTTGAAAGGGTTTTAGGTGGATTTGGTGATGAGAGTGTGAATGAAAATGGAAAAGTATTGCTTGAGGTTTGTTTAGAGTGGAGCCTTTGTGTGACTAACACGATGTTTGATCACAAAAGGATACACATGTTTACGCGTGAGGCTAAAATTTATTTTTCCTTTAATGATCGCTATATTCTCTTCCTTCTCCAATGGGTTTCATCCTACTGTAATAACTAAATAACTTTTACCGTTTTCTAACGTATCTGCACTGGTCTATTTCCCATTATCTTTCCTCTCTTAATTATATAGACCTTGATATTATACAATCTTATGTTGAGACAGCTAAAGTTAAATTATCTGAAATAATACCTAGATTAAATAATAACACTTCTTAAATATTTGAACCGCATATAAATTATCTTAACTTAACCAATATTCAGGGAGAATACCCGAAAACGAACACCAATCCAAGGTGTCAACCGACCCGTGCCGAGGGATTCGTGGCCAGAGGGCAAGCTGGTCGCAAACGGAGGGTGACTGTTTTGGTGGTCACAGGGCGCAGCTGGGATTCCATCTTATCCCCGAAAAGGGCTCTGCGGAGACCGAGATTTTAAATCCCTAATGCTCGTGGGAACGCTATGGGAACTGAAAATTGTATTTCCCCCGCCGTTGGATCTCCACCTTGTCGTGGTGGGGCACTCAGTAACCGTGTTTAGGTCACCCACGATGAAGTTAAGCGAGATCCCAGGAGTGGACGCTCCGCGTGGGTTTGACGGAGGCCTGCGCAAGATGCGTCCAATGGTGCGGGTGCGAGAGACAGTTCTTCTGTCCCTCGCAGTCGGGCGCGGTCGCGGGAGAAAAGGCGTGTCGGTGTTGCGTTGCCGCGCGCCCTATCTCCCGCGACCAAATGGGGGCGCACCATCGTTGCGTCGCGGTGGGGCTGCAGAAGAAGAGGTGATGCGGTGTTGCGTTGCCGTCCTCCCTATCCTCTGCACTGTACGGCGATATATATAACTATATAACATAGTATAAACAACTTGGCGTACCCGAAAAACCCAAATATCTTACGGTCCCCTATTTTTTCTAAAATAAAATATAGCCCATGTTACTAGCTTTCTAATGGTGAAAGAATTTTTAAAATCGGTCCAGTAGTTTTTGAGTTTATCCATTACAAACAAAAATACAAATTTTTCCTCTTTATAATTTTAGTGTAGATATATATCACTTATATTCAAATTGCCTTATTGAATTGTTAATTATCGCTTGTCGCGTGCCTCGGAGAGCACGTTAAGCCGTCGGGCCCGGTTGTCATGTAGACCTTTGACAATCGTTACAGGGCGTCAGTACTTTCTAAAATGAACTGACACTAGTCTAAACCATGGAATATCGCTATCCCTTCGGTTTGCGGAGGTCAGACAGTTAGTCGCTCCGTGGAAAAGCTAATATTCACCCAAATCCGGTTAGACTAGTAAGCGGAACCCAGATTGAAACTGGGATAACGCGAAGAGGATGATGATGATGAAAATGTGAATTTATCGTGCCTCAAGACGAACATTGTTACTCCGTGAAATAATTACTCTAATTGCGTTGTGTATATTTATGACAATAGCGTGCTTGGAAACGACGTTGTATAAAGAATACGTGTGTTCTGTTAAGAATTTCTAGTGGATATAACATTTTGTAAGGCGATATATCTATCACTTATATTCAAATTGCCTTATATAGTAGTTTATGGCTGTTTGAATATAAGAGCTGACACATTTAAAATTTAAAATTTTGACATTTAAAAGAAAATATTTATATCCATACAGTCCGCAGTGCCAATAACAATAGTTCACTTCAGCATATTAAGTATAAAGCAGCAGGTTCTATTCCGAGTCACAAGAATCCTTATATTCTCAGTACTACCGGGCTTGTAAATGAAAATACACTTAAAAGAATGTAGCGATTTCGGCAATTCCATTCCCGCTTTCAAATCGCGAAACAAAGGTTACCTATATTTTTATACGTAGGTATCAGGTACGTAGTCGGGTCGACCTACTGGTATAGCGTTACCTTTGGAACGAATTACTAAGGCTGACCTAAAATTTTGTGGTAATGGAGGTACGAAGTCGTATAATGGAAGCAGTAAAACTCTGCGACTCTAATAGAAAATCGTATTTCCTTAGAATATTTTCAAGGCTTCGGCGCGTAAGAAATGCTACCTTTAAGTTAACCTTAGCAATCCTAATGGTCGCTTAGGACTCTTGAGATTTGATTGAAACCATAAATATAGGTATACAACGAACATTGTTCGAGAACGTAAGTATGGAAATTAGCAGTATTGAAAAATGGATCCTGTACATAAGCCCTGTAGATATGGTGGTGTTCAACGGTCATTTATCTCGAAGGATGAAAACTTCACAAGGGACGGTAGTGCTGTTTTGTTAACCAACTTCCAATACATCATAATGAAGGTCTGTTCAGAGCGATATTCAGTAGGTAATCCACTATATAATGTGCTGAGTCACTGTAGCCGGGTTTGTTTACGTCCGACAAAAGTTGGCCTGCCACGTCACGGAGTAATCGATTAACCACTCTGACAGCTCCCTGTAAATTTATTTGATGTTGTATCGTTGTTTGTGCAGCCTTCATTGGCTGTATGACATGGTGAGTGAAAGAGATAGTACATGGTGGAAGTGTCATATGTATATTTTGTACTTTGTTTTGGTTCAGAGTTTAGTATGGCTTTTGATGAAATTGAATAATATTAAATAAATCAATGGACAACATTCAACCTGAATTATGCAACCTATGGAAACACTTGTGACGTCGTGCACCTTCGTCTGGACTGTGACGTCGAATGTAGGAGGGAGCGCCTCTGCCCGTGCGCCCCGCACGCCGTATATAAGCGAGCGAAGCCGTTCATTCGCCCCTTTGCTCCCTTTGCTCACGGCCAGCAGTTAAGTCTTCTCCCCTATCAAGACCCTGGCCTTCGGAACACCAGTGAACACCAGTGAATACCAATAGCTATACTTGTCGGACCACGCCCTGAATTGCTCATGTTCTCAATTATTCTTTTTTTTTAGTTTTAAAGTAGTTGCATTGTATCAATATAGGAATTATATCGTGAAGTGTACTATTCTAAACGTGTTTTCTTTTGTAAGTAAAACCTGATTTTCTTCCTTTTTGATCGGCGAGTGATTGAGTCTGGCTCATCACTTAAAAACCAATCATCCGTGTGACATTGGCGCCCAATGTGGGGCGCGTGAACTCGGAACAGTCAAATAGTACTTATCTAATTAAAATACACCTAGTTTGTTATTCCGATGCACACGCGCTCACTCAGCGACGCGCTGGTAGATAGCGAACTTATGATTTATCATTGTTTACCTTAATAGTGTGTTCATTCATCGTGGTCTATGTAATTAAATTGAGTAAAATAATTATGTATTTTGTTGTTCTTTTGTAATTCTGTAGTCAGTTTGTAGTCTGCAATTTCAATTTATTTTTGTTTAACTTTTGTATAAATTCTGTTTGTTATATCTAACTATGACTTAGTTAATAGGTACTTAGTATTTTGTTTATCTAATAGTCAAGGTGCCGAACCCAAGAATAATAATTCGTAGTGCTAGACGTAGCTTCTTATACCTGTAACTCATTCTTAATGATGTTTTTTTTTTATCTCGTGTATTACCCTAAGCGCTTCATGTCTTTAAAAGTTGTCTCTCATATTCTGTTATGTTATGGCCTAAGCACTTATGTAGTGTGTGGCGGCTTTATGGATGACGGGTGTGTTAGTTTATCATAGGGCAGTAGTTGCGTGCGTCTTGTGGGTCATATATTATATTTATAGCTAATGTAGTTATGTTAGTTTGGTTGTTTACTTAAAATACTGACACCACTTCCACTACTTGATTACAGGTAATCCTCAACGAGCTGCTAGCCAAGAGAATTTTCCCTAGGGAAAATTCTGCCCTAAAGAGGGGGGTGTGTGACGTCGTGCACCTCCGTCTGGACTGTGACGTCGAACGTAGGAGAGAGCGCCTCTACCCGCGCGCCCCGCATGCCGTATATAAGCGAGCGAAGCCGTTCATTCGCCCCTTTGCTCCAGCTCACGGCCAGCAGTTAAGTCTTCTCCCCTATCAAGACCCTAGCCTTCGGAACACCAGTGACTACCAATAGCTATACTTGTCGGACCACGCCCTGAATTTCTCATGTTCTCAATTATTCTTTTTCTTAATTTTAAAGTAGCTGCATTGTATCAATATAGGAATTATATCGTGAAGTGTACTATTCTAAAAGTGTTTTCTTTTGTAAGTAAAACCTGATTTTCTTCCTTTTTGATCGGCGAGTGATTGAGTCTGGCTCATCACCTAAAAACCAATCACCCGTGTGACGCACTAGCTCATGACACAATATTTCAGTTTATTATTAAACTTTAAGTTATTGAAACAAAATTTATCTATACTTTTAGACCTATAGCAATAAACAACTACTTTTGACCAAATACATTTCAGTTTCTTGCAGTCTATGACATGGTCTATAAAATGGTCAAATAACACAACTTCTCAATTTATTATATTAAAGTTTACCCTGCTATAAAGGTATTTTATTATTTCTTATTCGACCCTGTTTTTATTTTTCTTTTTGGTATCGATTTGGAAAATCCTCATGGAGTCCCTCCACCCTGGAGAGGGGGAAGGACGAAGGGGACTGTTAGACTCTTACTGACTAAAAATCAACCCGTGCTCCTCATGTACCCATGTGTTGGAGGGTAGGGTTTCACCGAAGAATTCCTCGCTACCCCCCGACGGGTATTGGCCCGCCAGATGGTCAGGCGGGCCCCGAATGAAACCCCCTTGGCGGCGGATGAAGGTGTTGGGCGCCGCCGCCAAAACACCCAGCGGCCGCAGAGGATAGGGAGGATGGCAACGCAACACCGCATCTTCTCTTCCTCTGCGGCCCCACCGCAGCGCATCGAGGGTGCGCCCCCATATGGTCGCGGGAGATAGGGCGCGACAGACAGAACTGTCCCCCGCACCCGCAAACTGGGACGCAACCTACGCAGGCCCCACGCAAGCCCACGTGGAGCGTCCCCTCCCGGGATCCCGCTTAGCTTTACCGTGGGTGTTGGATCTCACCCACGGTTACTGAGCCCCCCCACCACGACAAGGTGGAGATCCTACGGGGGGGTCTTATTCGACCCCTCGAATTTGTAATATTAAATGCAACAACCAAATACAAATGTTAGACGAGCAACAAGTAAAGTAACAAGTTATTAATCCTTAATACAAAAGCCAATCAGTTGGCGCACACAATTTATTAAAGAGTTCCACAAGATTCAAGATTAGTTAAACAAGCTTTATGTTGTGATCTCGAGTTCCAATAAAGCTCTCCCTACAATCGGTGAGCCGGTCAAAGTGTAAGTGAATTTTATATAGACTTTTGAAAGTGACTGAACATGAGTGTTTGAACATGTCAGCGTATGCAAGAACTTAGATATGCGAGGTCTCTACGTTGTGATATTTCAAACTGTATGGGATGAAACCTTTGTTTCATCCCATACAGTTTGAAATATTCAGTCAAGCTCTTTAGCTTGCCAGTGATGTCACATACAGTTGAACATATGATGGCTACGTGTGCAAAGGCTTGCTTGTGTTTCAATGATTGAAAGCGAATGGGACACGGTCAAACGCAATCACGAGCTAGCTGCCGTATTTCATATACAAGTACGCATTTACTATCGATATTTATTCACGCTTCGCCATTTATCGTCATTCATTAATATAGGAAAACTCCCGACGATATTGCAATGCATTGTTTCCATTCTTATGACTGAATTTGTGTTGGTACCTAGTGAAGAGTCATTACATTAAGTCTAACAGATTTGAATTAAAAAAAAAAAAACTAAATTATAAAAAAACGTAATCAAAACAATTAAGTCTAACAGATTTGAATTTAAAATAAATAAAAAAACTAAATTAAGAAAAACGTAATCAAAACAAATTATATATACATAGCCTTGATTGACTCTGTATTCTTAGTGTCAAACAACAAAATCAGTCAGCATCAGCGAGTCTGAGGGTTTAGCGCTTAATTTATTCTGACTTAGATGGTACTACGTTTACATTCAATGACATCCCGCGATGATTCCATCCATGATTTAAGATGATCTGTAATCTGTGTTCGTTTGTCAAACTGTCATAAACAAATAATGGTAACATTTATATAACGATTTTTTTTTAAATATATCTTTACGTTGAAATTGGATCTCCTTATGAAGTATGTATAATTATACTTCGATGAATTTAAGCATTCATACATAATATTTTTGTAAATTTGAATCAACACTAAAATTTAGTCCATTAAGACATAAGATTTATTTTAAAATAACTTTAAAGGTATGATTCATGGAAAAATCGTAGTGTATTTAACGACTAGGTACAAAGGTACATACATATATACGGTAAATACAAGTATTTCACTAAGCATACGTAAAAAAATAAGGAAAATACATTTTGTGCCACTCTTTCTGACGTTTTATACTTTCAATTAAGTTGTATAAAGTCGCTGCCATAGTCCATCGTTCTACTACGTTTGATGAAAAATGAACGTCCATACGTTTTCGATTTTCTGCTTATTTATTATAACGATAACGAACTCAAATTTTCAAAGCGAAACAGTGATTTATTTAGCACCCCGTGAAGGCACTGTAATTTACAACCGTTGTACCGTCTTATATTTATATTTAACTGAAGAAAATTAATTTTGTTAGTTGATTACTACGAGTACCTACTACGAAAATGTTGGTGTAATATTATGCTCTAGCGTTTTCTTCGTTAAATAATACAGGAGAAAGAGCCGTACCGAAAGGCCCGTACTTTAGTACAACTGCAGTACTATTAATTTTTAATCACTTAGATTATCTTTGTAAACCAGCAGTGGACTGTTAAAGGCTGATGATGATGATGACGAAGTTTAAATACCTAAACATACGCATATTATGCCGTATAAGTATATGCCATATGTTACACCAGCCGAGGTACGGGATGGCTGTTACCACGTCGTAATCAGAAGTTTTACTTAAATTTATTAAGGACCTCAGTTTTAGCTATTTCTTATACATTATAACTAATCAAGTCAGTATTCAAAACATGTTATATGATGAAAATTATATCTTAAACAGTTTCGGTCAGGTTTGAAATAAATATCAAAATCAAAATATATCCTGAAATCGGTTTGCCGGCAGTTGCCTTTAATAGTTTGAAGCATTTTGTCCACCTCGCCACAATAAATTAACGTAAAAGTTCAGGTAAATTATAAACAGGTGGTAACTAGACTGAGGTCAGATGGCTGTCGTGCAGAAAATGGTATATTTAGCCAATTTTGGATGTAAAACATCAGTCCTACGTACCTATAAGTTGTCCCACAGCCACCTTAGTCCACCACGCTGGATTAGTTCGGATTGTCGGACTTCACATGTTTTACGAGAACATCGGACTTTCATTACGATGATTTCATTTGTCACCAAGGAAGCGATAAATACTTTTATTTCTTTAAAATAACAGTATTTATAAGAGCCAATATTTTATTTATTGGGCAAAAAATAATGCAATACAAAACAATGGTTTACATTTTGCCAAATAAGAATTGCCCATTGAAACTATTTTTATAAATTCACGATTTTTATGTGAGTAAATTGTTGCAGATTTGTTTAGATTTTTTAATGGAAATTAAAAAAAATTGTGTTACCCCGAATTTAACGTGAGCGAAACCGCAGGCAAAAGCTAGTTATTTTATATTTATGCAGATGTCAAATCATAATTAAATATGTCTTTGCTCCATTAAATAAAGCTATTTGTTATTGAAAGTAAAATTTTGTCCGTATTTGATTCTGTATTTCTAAATTCGCAAATATTATGGACAAAGTAATTTGAAGTATATAATTAGTAATTTGAAAGTTATAATCTTATGGTTTAGCTAAACACTTGAATGCTTGTTTTGAAACAACACCAATTTAACGGATCTGATTTTCAGCCTTCGAACTTTTTAGCGTTGATGTTTATATTTTACAATTTTGTCATTTGTATTATTTTCAAACTTTTGCTATTGTCATAAGCTGCGATACGATTTTATATATTTATAGTCGCTTTTATATTTCTTATATGTGTCACTGAAATATTTGATCATAGTTTTAGATAACGCACTCGTGATTAAAATATTCACCTACTGAATTTAATTTATAATATAAAACAGATTAAATTTCATTTATAAACCAGTCCTTTGAAGATTTAAATATGCTCGACGTATGCAAAATATATTGCACGTGTAACGAATTAGGTATAAGATGGCACGTCATTATTATTTCAGCCTGGAGATGTCCACTGCTAGACTGCCCAAAGGCTCCCCACATACACTGATCTTGAGCCGCTCGCATAGAACCCCTTCCCGCGATATTAACCAGATCATCGGTCCACCTTGTGGGAGGCCTACTCCAGATGGCACGTACTATTTTATAATTTTTATATCATAAACTTATTCCTAACTTAAATGAAAAATCGTCGAAGTTTGCAAAGATAAATGTAAAAAATGCATTCAACATTTTTCCACGACAAATGTTCTAAGACCAGCTGGAATTAAATTATACTCCGTAGTTACGGTAGCGACAACTATTTACAAAAGACGGTATCGACGTTGTACCTACAACAAGCACTTCAACGCTCGGTACAATCTGTATGGAAGTCATTGACACCAATAGTTTCTAATCAACCGGATAATCCATTTCGATGTTGACCTAACAAACAATTCGACATTGTCTGTATAGGCTTTGATTTAGGCATTGAAACTTTGCAGGCGGCGGATTGTATCCTGTACTATCATGAAATTGCTCTTACAATACTCAGTACACTATCTGACTGATGGTTTAGTGGTACAAGCAGTCACCGCTGTTTGGAACTGTATCGAGTGTTGTGCGTTAAAGTGATACTCCATCTATTGCTTCTAGTGCATTTTTGCCATTTTGCCCGTTAATTGAATTTTTGGCAGGTCCCTTGCGTAACACGATTTATTCCTAGTGCAAAAATAAAAAAAGAAATAGGGTTAGGAGGGGCATACTCTATCTCCCCATATTTCTCCCTCGATATAAGCGAGTACCGTTTACCGGACTGAATATAAACATTGAATTTTAAATGCCGTGCTTCTGGTTTTAAAAATACGCATGGCGTAGACATTTAACTCCGGTTTCTCAAAATCATGATAGAGAGTAACTGAGTCGAAAAGGAGTCTAAAATGAAATCAGAGTGTCTGCTAATCCAAGCAACCTCTGCAAACAAGCTTGTGTGATGTAGAGGCTGGAACTTTCGACTGGAACGTCGGCTGTATAATGGCTCGAAATCGAATCAAAGGCGAGCCCGCAGCTCAAGTGCCGTAGGCAATTGGCTATTACTAATACCTACAGATAGACTACAGACATTGGATGGGCTAGTAATATTTATGTGACGGGCGAGGTGAATGATACTTCTATCTGCTCTGAAGTTTTGGCATTATTGATCACGCAAATACTGTAGCCTATAAAAAACTGCTAGTTTAACAGTTAGCATTAGATTTCGTTGGTCAGATAAGTATTTTAGAGGCGAGTTTTATTTCTATATGTAGAATCAAATTGCATGTAAGTCTCATAAAAATTATGATAATTTATAGGCCGTTTATAGGTCGTCTGACCCAGAAGTTACATAAAGAATGGTGGCAAGTAACATAAATCAAAAACTTACACATAAGACAAAAGAATTTCATTTGCGGATCATTGATTTATTTGGCAATCCAAAGATGTGTTTATAGCACTTTGGCTTAGGGAAATATTTATCAAGATTGTCATGTTTATCGGTAAGACTAGACTTTTCTTTTATAAAAATACTCAACCTATATGTGATATAAAGCAAATGAAAGGTATCCTCTTTATTTATTATATATTACAAAATTTAATTAATTTTAGAACCAATTATAACTACTTACTTAAAACGAAAGCATTACAATAAACGCTATTTCAAGAATTATTCAGATATGTAGCAGTACCTGTAGTATTATTATATGAAGCACATTTCGTACTAGTTTACCAATAAATGGATGTTCATTCTTATAAAAACGATGAACTTCAGATTTAGAAATAAAACAATCGGAGGTCTTTGATCGCAACCGAGACAAGATAATGATCTGGAACAATAGGCCTTCGTTTGACAGGAAGATGTTTGATTATTTCAGTACAAAAGGCGAGCTTTCCAATTGTTCTAGATAGGCAATGCTACATGCGACACTCCGAGTGTGACCTATAGCAAAGTAATTTACGCGACGACATAGTAGTCCAGTCATTTGGTAGTTTTACCTGGAAAGTTTTCCGGGAGTTTTCAAAATTGGTGATTTTATAGATTTCGACATGCTCTTTTCGAATTTTCCCTTTGCCACCTCTTATCTTTGCTGCTCGCGCCACCATAAATATCCATACCATCGGAAAAATGGCGCCCAAATTCAGTTTTCTGAAATTTAATATATCCAACACATTTTACGATAAAATAGTTACTAATAAATTAAATTAGAGACAATTTCCTACAATTATGTAGTATTATAAAAACGACAGCAGCAATCGTTTTACAGGATATTCGCTGTACGGTGTACGAGACAAAACAATATCCTCTAAGAGATATATTTTTGTCAAAAAATTGAGTCAGATATACCTGAAACATTACGCGTTTTCTTGTTTACTACCTACCTACCTAGCCTTCTGGGGATACCACAAAAAAAAACCGCGCCACTTACTCTACCTCATGGTGGTGAGGAAATGAGTTATTTGACCAAAACGCGTGTTGGAGTTGACTTTGCGACTCTCGTACGTTGAAACTATTGATTTTCCAAAAAGACGTAATTGTAGGAAATCTCTAGTTAAATTTGCTACAACAACTTTTATCGTAAAATGAATTGGAATGGAGTTATTCTCAAGAAATTGTATTTGGGCGCCATTTTTCCAATATTACGACGAGGGTGGCAAAGTAAAAATTCGAAAAGAGCACTTTGGAATCTATAAAATCACCAATTTTCAAAACACCCGGAAAACTTTCCAGATAACCCCCTTTTAGAGCACCAAATGACTACTATAGGATATACAAAGGAACAGCTACCTACTCATGTGAAGTCTTAATATTATAAGAGTCACGACGGTATTGTGATGAGAATTAGGAGAGGCCAATATCCATTGAACTGCAAAAGGCCGATAAAAACTATAATGTTTCCAACTATTATGTAAAATCTGGCTAGACCAGAAACCGTCTTCCAAGGCTAAAGTTTTCGATGCAACGGTCTAACGATACACTTTCATTAACCTCAAGAGTTAAATCAGTGCATTCTTGATTACCACATAGCTTTCAAACGTCACTTTAACCTTCAAACCAAACATTCATATTCATTTATACTGTATGTATAAAATATATCCACGTGTGACAGTCCCAATACGATTAAGCAGTATAGCGCTCCAGCGTTCAACATTCAATACGCATAAAGCACAAAACGCGCAAAACTAAAACAATATAGAAACAGAATTTGAATTCGTAATCCAATATATTCGTTGCTGAAATGGAATATGTTTGAAATAGAAATATTATCTATGATAAGTTGAATCGATTATATCAGTTTAGTAACATGTTATTTTGTCTATTGTAAATTTTGACTATGGTCACACTATGAACGGTCAAATCATTCTATCCTTGCTTCCGGAAAATTCGCTTTGACGACACGTTTTGTCCTGTGTGTGATTTGTAGAATTGAATTAAATTGGTTATTAACCTTGCAATTGTTGCTATTGGAATTGCCCGGCAAAAGTTGTGGGCGATTGATAAAGTTAGTGATATATATTGAACATCACTTTTTGCTCGTTGCTTGAAAAATTAACACGTTTGTCGTCTCGTAAAATATCGTCGTTTGAAAAGCACATGCTTGAAGCTTCGCGAATTGTATTGTAATTGAAGTAAAATTGGAACCCTTGCGAATGCCGCCTTTGATCTACCACTGGCATCGGTTTACTTGTGATTAAATTTGTGAAATGTTGAACATTTGTTAAATTGTGTAAATCCGGACCTCGTGCATCGTGTCCTGAGGATATCAGTTTGAAGGAACAGCTAAGTGGATACTTCATTCAGTCTATTTTGGCCAATATAGTTATATGATTTGTCTAATTTAGCTCCAAGCCTGACATCAGTGAAATACCAGTTAATTGATTTGGTTATTTTCATCACTCTGAAACACAGTAAATATATGTTAGACTCCTTGCTTGCCATAGTCAGGTGGATGTAATACAAACTTCTAATGCCATCTGCAACAATTTCCTACCTGCCTACGGCAAACTCAAAACAGAATACATATGAAACGAAATAAATGTTTTCATCGATACCCAATATATTCTGAACGGAACAAAATAGGTATTGAACTCCAAATGAGGAGAGTTGCCGGAACACACTTTTTAGAGATGGTGCTGCAGGACGGCAGACCCGTGACTCGAAAAGTCGGGACGAATAGCAGGTATTTGACTTTCACTTGAAATAAATACGCGATTGAGACGCATTACATCATCATGCAGCTTTCAACAGTCTAATGCTGTACGTAGATTCGATAAGACAAAGGCATTGAGAGTCAATAGGAGAGAGCCTGCTAGTTTAATTGGGTTTATATCGAGACTTCTCTTCTTAAATATACTATTGTTTTCGTATTTTGTTTAGTAACCTTGCGACACCCATGGAATGAAATAGGGTAGTCTCCACTTTGTATTATTAATTTGTCACCAACGGCGAATGCCCTACAAAACCGATGGCATAAATATTATAGTAAATACGTATATGTCCCTAGTAGAATGCTTACAACTTGTTATTCCGTTCCTTCCTTGTAATTAGCGTAGTGTTCGTTCGACCACGTAATGCAGACAGGCGGCGAAAACCTTCATCACCAATCATTAGATTGGTAGTGGCAAAAGTCAAATTATAAAGATCTCCATCAGTCCAATAGTTTTAAATCGTGGACCTATGTTTTTCTTCCTTCAACTGTTCCAAGAACAAGCTATCAAGATACCATACTTATTACGACGATAAAACCAGACTGACGGACTGGAATATTTTATATAAACAGCAACATATTCTGACACACTGATATGTGACACGACCAATTCTCAGTGTAGAGACAATTTCTACCTACGCGCTAATAAAGGAAGTTTGTTTCAACTGAATATTTGCCGGCGTCCCTGAGAAAAGCGCCTTTACACAGCAATAGACGTTCAAACAAGAAGGTGATCGTATAAGGGTTACATTTCGCCATTGAGGTACCCACTCCCAAAACGTGTGTATTTGGTATGTGGCCAATAAAGTATGCTATTCACAATTTAACATGAGATGGCAAGAAAAGCGATTCGAAATTCGAGGTAATATGTACCTTGTATTCCGGCGCGCATATTTTGTGTATTCTTGTAAGAAATAAAAAAGGTATAGTGTATCAACATAGCAAATATATCTCATTTTGAAAATTCGGCATAAATTGGATGGGACATACGGACGGACAGACAGCCAGACAGCCTGACATGGCGAATTTATAAGGGCTCCGCTTTTTGCCATTTTTGACTACGGAACCCTAAAAACCAAGTAGTATTTGAACTTGTCATTGGAGGTTCACCATACTTATCAAACTGTTCGGTTCCTGGGTAGTAAACTGTCTGCATCATACAGGGGCAAAAAGAAGTTCCATCTCTGCTAAAAGTAATTGTGCTTATTTAGGAACTCTTGCCCTTAAAGGTGGCAAAAGGCTTTGTAGGCAAACAGTCTCACTTTCACAGAGAGCCTGCGATGTTATGCACTTTGCTTTAACCCGCCCACGGTCGTCTTAAATTATGCATGCACACTTTATACCGCCTCACTTGTGCCTAAAAATAAATCCTAGCCAAAGTTTTAGTCTTCATTTTATGTTTCGACCGTCGAATGTCTGTATTGTTTTCATCGTTTGTATTGTTCGGTATTTAAACTTAACTCATTTTATTACAAGCTTTTATTTACTTTCACCTGTCCCGCTGTCTGTAATGAAATCTTGCAGGATATATTTGACCAATTTATAGGTTATCCATTGTGCTTTTGCAAGCATTTGTATATTGCATGACAACGTAATATTATGATATCATGGAGCTGATCTGATGATGCAGCTGGTAGGTGGGCATTGGATATACGCAATAAAACAACTCTAAAAGAGATAATATTTACAAGTCTGTCATGAAACTGCGCAGATGCAGCTTAAACTTATCACAGTATTTGCAACTGTTCACAGTCCAGTGAATAAACCTTTCGAATTTAACAAACATCCGATATTCAATCCAACTGCCAAAGAGCAAAATCAGATTTTCATTTTCATTTCCTTCGGCAAATCTGCCATCCAGGAACTCAAATATATTGACCCCTTTAATTCGCCACGTATACGTTGATGTATGATGTCCGCCAAAATGATGGAGTTTTATGGTAGCTCATCGAGATGATGTTTTAGGTAAACGCAATTGTATGATTATGAGGATTAGATATCGATAGCGTATGGGTCTTTTTAGTAGGGGAGCCCACGATGCTAAATTGGGATTTACTCGAGCGTCATAGAAACCTATTGGGTTGCAAAGCTTAGATGATATAAAGATAAAAATGTAAATAATGTTTAATATTTCATAGGTGGGGAGAGCGGCTATAGACTTTCAAAATTAAAAAATAGGAGCTGTTGCCTTGATCCGTCCAGATAGGTAATCGTCAGACAAAGTTTTATTTTTTTAAAATTGTCAGCACTGGTGAGCTGTCAATATTATGTCATTATCGATCGAAGCCATGCTCCCGCTCATACAGGTAAGTGATTTATTTTTATTTATTTATAGTCTCACGCCTGTATCCCCGAAGGGGAAGGCATAGGTGTAAATATTACACCCACATTTCGCCATGAATTTTTAGGTCCCACGTAATAGGGGGCGAGCCTATTGCCGTTAACGGGCACAACACCAGACAGACTCCCCGGGCTGCTACTGAGTATTCGGAAAAACCCAGTAACACTTTTTTGCCCGATCCGGGAATCGAACCCGGGACCTCCGTTCAGCAGTCGCATACGCTATCCACTAAGGTAAGTGATATGCATAAAATAATGTTTTTTGTATGTATTTCATGCATTTATTCCTAAAATTATAAATTATAGTATTTTTTTCTACTAAAATAAACAATTTGGAGTACAAAAAATTGTCTGGTGGAGGGCTTTATTGTATTTTAACTGCATGTATCTCGCCATGTACACCGCCGTCAAGTACCCAACAGTTTTATGTTTACTAAAAATGTATCCCATGGTGCACACTGCCAACTTCTCTAACAATGAATACAAAATCTTACCTATTACACTTCTAAAAGTTTACCGTTTTTCTTTTATTTGTAGGTAATAAAGCTGCATGTGCTTTCGAGAGCTAGACAAATTCTTGCTTTGGTGCCAGAACCCAATCAATCATCAAATGGTGAAGAAAGTTCGGAGTCTCATTGTGAATTTGTTAATAATACTTTTCAAAAGCATTTTAATAACGCATCTTCAATGGATCCCTCGCTTCCCTCTTCACTAGAAAATCTTCACGTATTTTCTGATAATGAATGTAACCTTGTCGCGCAAGCAAGAACAGGTTCCTGTCCTTCGGAATCAGCACAACTAACTACTGAAACCTATTCCAAAAATTCTTCTGCTCAAGATTCTCTACTTTCATCTATTCCACCGTCCCACATCGCCTACTTCAATTTTTATCACAGCAAGAGACCTAACATACTCCCTACCTTTATTCCATGTTCTTGCATTTTAAGTGGTAAAATGTTATTAATTTGAAAGAAAAGTGTAAACATAATTTTAAAAAATTGAGCTACCATTTCTCACTTATTCGCCACCTAATGTCAGCCATGTAGAGCATATCACTATAATTTTTTGATGTAAGTTTGAACAAGTGCATGTACTTAAGACGTACTACGATTCCACATTTGAATTTGCCCGATTTCTTACGAGTTTCATATGCATTCAGCGATAAAAGACATCATCAAATTGGCCGGACCAATGTTTTAATCACAAAACTTTACTATGGCACTTCACTAA
This sequence comes from Euclidia mi, assembly GCA_944739405.2. NCBI lineage: Eukaryota > Metazoa > Arthropoda > Insecta > Lepidoptera > Erebidae > Euclidia > Euclidia mi. The sequence goes on from OX123199.2 coordinate 41,276,356, forward strand.
TTGTATTGAACATTGAGTATAAACACGTACATATGTAGTACTAAGTCTTCGGGTGTGAATTGCCTGGCCCTGTGTAGGGGTTTTAGATCGTCCTGCCACCTTGACAGTCAAATTGGCGGATCCAGGGACATCTTGAAGTATTTTCATCACATTCAGAGGTATAAATGTCTCGTTTCGCGTACAAGTAGTACATATAAGAAGTACAAACCCGGTGTTGAGCTAAATTTTAAATCAGGGATTTGACACCCGAATAATTGCAAGTAACTCTGCCTGAAAAGGTTCCGTTACCATATAATACAAGGGCCGCTCTATTCTGGGAGGGAGCAACCAATAAATAAATCAAATTCTATGCTACCACTACCAAAGAAAACGATACCTTGTACTGTCAGGCCGACTAAAGATGTTAGATTTGATGGCTATAATTATTTCACTTCATTTGGCTCCGAGGGTCGATGCAAGCTTTGCGTACAAGATCAGACCACAGTCACGTGTATGAAATGCGGTTTAAGACTACGCTTACTGCCAAATAGTTTTTGTTTTACAATATTATAACACACATACCTAAGAAAATTTTGTTATTTTTGTTACTGTTTATATATTAAAATGCATATTTTATCCCTTTTTGTTTTAACATAATTATGATTCTACAATATATAGATTATTATTAATTAATAGATTCAAACTTGGCAGTGTATCTGTAGAGATAAATTGAAATCATTATATACTTTAAGGCCTCTTGGCAATGTGTACCACAAGATACATGTGGTTTTTAGGGTTCCGTACCTCAAAATGAAAAAACGGACCCCGGACACCCTAATTTCAATAGGGAAGATGGTTGGAATGTTCCTCCAGCTTGGGACCCTGTCATAAGGCTAATGAAACCCAAGAAGGACAAAGTCACCAGAAGACCTGAGGACACTGTGAGCTCATTCTGCGTAAATAGTAACACCAGTAGTTAAAAATGTTCGGGTACTTTGAGATAACTTATACATCCAAGAAAAAGACAAATATCACCTCAGTCTGCCGTGAACATGAATTCTGTAAAGGATTCGAAACGTCGGCTAGTAATAAATTAAAAATATAGTTTCTAGATCATTCGTTTCAAATTTAATAACTTAGTGAAACCAATACATCGCGATAAAATCCGTAAACTGTAGTTTAATTTCAATGTGTAACATTCACGTAAACCCAAGAAGTTACTACATCATAATTATAATTAAAATATTTTTAATAATTTTAAAGATTCTACCCCTTTCTGCATGAAGTAGAGGTATAAAATTGAAATTCATATCAAATACTCAAGTCAAAACTAAAGGGTATTTCCAGTTGATCTTGAATCTTGAAAGTTGGCATAAAGCAACGTTTTATAGCACATAGGAAAAAAATTTGAAAATCTAAAATGTTTAGTTACGTCACATATTTTTAAATAATTATATATACCTACAGGTTTGTACGGAACCCTCGGTGCGCGAGTCCGACTCGCACTTGACCGGTTTATTTTTAAACTACCTGCATAAGAGTTTTTTTCGATTTTTCTAGGCATCTGTGGGCTATAAACATTATATTGTATAAAAAATATTTTGATACGCAATCTCTTTTGTCTCTGCCAAGAGAAGGGTTAACGCCGAAAAGTCATTGCTGCGCGCCGTGGATTCGAACCCGGACCCTCTGCGTGGCAGTCTGTCGATGTCTCCACTAGGCTGTCGCTGCTTGCTGCTAATCTTAATCTGACGCGCTTGAATATTTCAACACGGCGAATTCACTCATTCACATTTGCAACTTTCTAACAATGGCCACGAGTTTGCGTGACACTTAAATCGTCAGATTATTCAATGAGAGCCTTTTTTAGTTCCCTTAGAAAATCTGACACGCTCGATTAATTTTCTTATTTTTACATTTTGAAATCTAACCTCCATTATGCGAATGATCAGATTAACAACCCGACACAAAAAAATAAATAAAAGGAGTGAAAGACAGTAAACTTGGTGAGAGACACGCATATTTTACAGATAAAGCAGTCTTCTCAATATATAAAACAAGTAAGTAAGGACTTACGAAGCCACATCTAAAAATAATATAAGCACACGCAACGTGTTCAGTTTCACCAATACGTTCGCATTGATACGTTTGCTTCAAAGGTTGCTTTCATTAAATCAGATCTAGTACAACGTTATATTTCACGGAACGTTTGTTACAAAAGCAATGGAACGATGAGCATCCCCCCATTCCGACACTTCAGGTAGCTCTCCTTCTACCCCACGTTATTACTACCCCCTCCTCACGCAAGCAATTTTAAAGATTGATTTGTAAACATTTTGAATCTTTTGTTTTCAATGCTAGCTGTAGTGCTCATCAAATACTGCCTAAGTATGTGTAAAGGCTTACAGTCTTATAAGAAAACCATACGTTTTGTTCTCCAAACTACTTTGTTTCAATAAAATTGAATTTTATTTCGCTATTTAATTTGCAACCGAAGAATGAATACGTTTCTAAGCAGATTTTTCTGTGGCCTTACAATATAATGTATTTTATGTCTTTTTCTAACACTAACGTACTTGTAATTTTTCTTTTATAACACAACCCTTTAATTTATACAGAGTCTTGTGATTCGTTTGCCACTGATCCTACACTAGGCAGAGTGTGCGAAAACTGAGAAACATGCTTACACATTCTTTGATGCTTACAAATAGCATCAAGACACAGAATATAGTCGTGCTCATCACATAAACCCACGGCCTCCGGCTTAACGTTCAGGATCACCAGACCAAAGGATCAGTCAAAATACAAATATCTGTCCTCTCGAATAGAATAGAGGTGTACCTTTCCGTAAATAATGTGAGCAGTTGAGCACGAGCCTGACCTTTTTAATTTGTAACTGATATACGACATTTTCTAAGCCCAGGCTCTGATCCCTATTTCAAGTTTGAAATTAGAATGTTAAACAGATGCGTATACGATTCTACAGCCAGCTTCCTTGGCCTCCAGACCTATCTATCTATGTAAATAGTCACAACCATCATGAGAATATAATCAGTGAACCAATTTCATTTCCAGAAGGTTATTGCAAGTAGTATGAAATTAAATATATCTTGTTGAGGTAGGCCTAGTTGTAATGCTTTCAATAAATATTATATGTAATTTTTATAAATATCTACAAGTTTTTTGTTATTGGGGCTGAATTTAAACTGCGTGTAGCCTAATTCTTGGCAAGGATAGGTGCTCCTAGCCTTTAAATTTTTGTCAGAGTTATGTAACCAGAACCAAACAGTGTTTTGTGAAGACCTTGTGGCTGAACCAAATATTATTGGCGAGATTAAAGCGTCACGACTTCGCTGGTTTGGTCACTAGATGAGGATGGAAAGGATCGTGCTGCAAAAAGTTCGTATCTGGGACGACCTAGCGTTCGACGCCCGGTGGGTCTTCCTAGATATCGCTGGAATGACGGAGTCCTAAAAGATCTAGCAGGACTTCATAAAATAGACTGTAAGGAGTGCATCCACGACAGGAAAAGATGGAGGAATCTCGTGTCAGAGGCCAAGACTCACTTTGGGTCGCTACGCCACCACGAATGAATGAATAAATATGTAACAGTCTTTCTCAAGTTGGCAGCGATAGCCGAGTGGATATACCAACAGACTGCCATGCAGAGGGTATCGGGTTCGAATCCACGGCGCGCACCTATGACTTTTCGGAGTTATGTGCGTATTGAATTGTTAATTATCGCTTGTCCCGTGCCTCGGAGAGCACGTTAAGCCGTCGGTCCCGGTTGTCATGGAGATCTTTGATAGTCGTTACAGGGCGTCAGTACCTTCTAAATAAACTGACACTAGTCTAAACCATGGAATATCGCTATCCCTTCGGGTTGCGGAGGTCAGACAGGCAGTCGCTCTGCGGAAAAGCTAATATTCAGCCAAATCCGGTTAGACTAGTAAGCAGACCCCAGAAATTGAAACTGGGATAACGCTAAGAGAAAGAAAGTCTTTCTCAAGTTGATATTTAAAAACAATTTTATATACGTAGTACTTTGCAGGAAGAGTGTATAATGCCGCCTAACAGGTCCTAATATCCTTTAGGATATTTTTATATTAAGTTTCGTCCGCGGCTTCACCCACTTCGGCTTTTGTTACATGCGCCTACATATATACCTACTCACCAACCTCTTACTTATCTCCACACATATACCTACCTCATACCATAACGTTGCTCTGCTGCGACATCAAAGGAGGACAAACAAATAAATAAATAGACACAATTTCGCATTTATGAGAATATTTGTATGGATTTTCTCTATTGGCAAATATGTATATCATAAGATATTGACTACCAGCTTAAGTCTGAAAATCTTATTAGCATTCTTATCTATGGCTATTGTCGTTCTCGCGGTAAGAAGATATTTTAGTTACTTCGTATCTTCTTATGTATAAGCTGCCTAACGGCCTATAAACCTGCGTAGGTTGTGTGAACCCGGTGCCGCTATCTGGAGCTGTATGGAGCTCATGCATACAGAGGACCTCACGCATAGGCCCCGCTGGTTGTAATATATATGTGTGCTCAAGTCACAGGGTCACAGACTAGAGGAGATTATATAATTATGTTGTATGCATTTAAATAAAATTGATGTATTTTTCTATGAATTCAAAGTAACTTTGGTTTCTCAAGTTATAATATTTATTAGACATGAACATGATACCAAAACAAGATATTCTTAAATTGTCTGTGTTTCTTTATGTCTATAATCTTTGAAACTGTTTGTAAGTAAGATGTTCTCTGCAGTCTATATATGTATAGGCTACATTATTTCATCGGATACGTCTATCGTACCGTACGAAAATCTAAATTTTCTTTCAAATTTATCGAAATTAGATAGAATAATGAGTGACACTAGGAAAACAGATACGTGGGATTCTGTGCGTGGGAGTATTCGATGAGAACTGTTAGACGTAAAAAAAAACAATCTGCATACCTATACAGATAAGTTTATTATTGATTACTGAGGCAAAGGTTAGGATAACAAGCATTAGACTCTGTTTATTTATTAACAAATAAATCAGTAGATCCAATCACGAATAGAAACCTACAAACAATGTAATGCCAGCTGTATAAGACCATACAAACAGTGCATTTCATCGATTTATGCGGATACAGGAATTCCAATAATTGAATAATGTACGATATCAAGCTTGAAAGAGATGTAAATGCATTCACTGTTATTTTTATTCTTCAAGCATAGGCACCCCGAATCAAATAGCAGTCATTAAAATTCTTAAATCTCCCGGAATAAATGTGTCGCGCATTTTGAAACACAATAATAAAAACAATAGTACACAAAATGCAATTTTTGGATCGTACAAAGTATTGTATCGTGTGGTGATCGAACCAACAACACTCGTCGCAACGTTTAAAATCACTAGGTGACCACGTAAACCTTCCACGTAAACTAAGGCGTTACTAAGCGACGCACGCATCGTGCTTTACACACGTCACCTACAATGATGTACCCTATCTACTTCATTAGCTACAAAGCCATTTTATCAAAATCGCTTTATCGCTAAGCCAGGCAAAGGTAGCGCACAAAACAAGGATATATAATATAATACAGGATTTAAATTTGATAACGGTCTTTCATTGCCCTCACCACGCACGAAAAAATCATTGTGAATGAATGACAGACAAAATTTTCGATGTGTCTTTTTGTAATATAATGCCCTTGCCCGGCCACGGATTAGGACACAATGAAAACAGAAAATAAAGTACAGCTTTAGCAAAAGGTAAAATTCATTCAATATGACGTCGATTATTTCACGTCCGGGTAAAATTCTGCTTTGTTTATTTACCCAAATAAACAGAGTAACATTTTTTGTTTAACAAAAGCTTTGATGTGATTTCCGTAAACAAGTCATTAAACTCAACCAAAATCAATATTCTAAGCATGTCACATCCTTAATTTTCCATTAATTCTATTATACATTTTGTATATAAATATAAAATATCTTATGGGACATAAATTATTTTCATCCAAGATTCACAACAAAACAGACAACCCTCCGAAACCTCGATTTTTCAGTATATGGTTCACCTTTCGGTATTGAATAAAGAATTATACGGCGAGTGATTTTGGGTTTTTGTTTGAACCACAGGTCAATAATTATCCGCAAGAGAATACTTAGAGAGAGAATAATTATCCGCATCCATCTCAAAACGCGTGAGAGGGAGTACCAACGGCATTCTGAAGATGGTTGCAGATAGATTAGATTGTCCGATCCAACACAGGTGGATGCAAATCACGATGGGCATGTAGTTAAATTATTATGATTTGACTGCACAATATGACATACATACATTTGAATTATTTTTACAATCTTTTTTTTTATTATTTTAATTTTATTTTATAATTTGTGACATTGCTTTATTGTTGTGACATTTTATTATTTATTTGATTGCTGATTTTTATAATTATTTGTTTTTTTTTAATTTGTATATGGAACTAATTTCTGAAATAAAATCATATTATTATTCATACTCATTGCATACTCATCTTTAATATAATCACATAACAATACAATACATTTTTAAATATATAGTAAGCAAGTAAGTAAAACATTATACAATACATTTAAAAATATAAAAATTATTATGGGGGGGTCCCCATAATAATTTTTAATTACCAGTATCGGGAACAGGGTCCAAGCTACTGGTGGTTAGGGCCCCAGAGACAGGAACCGTCTCACTATGCGTGCCGTGTCCAAAAGTACCGCCTTCTGTATCAGACCCTTGACCCAAGGATCCAACGCGAGCCTCCTAAGATTGTCGTCGAGGCTCTTGGCTATAAGACTATTGACTGTGACGATTATCGGCACAATAATTGCAGAATCGACATCCCACATGCCGACAATCTCGTGAGCCAAGTCCAGATATTTGATCTGCTTATCTTTCTCAGCCTTCATGAGATTCTGGTCATGAGAAATGGCAACATCCACAATTATTGCGCGGCGCTCTGATCGATCTACCACCACAATATCAGGTTTGTTGGCTACAACAGTCCTGTCTGTCATGATAGATCGATCTCAGTACAATGTGATATGACCATTTTCCAGAACAGGTTCCGCCATATACCTGAAGTACGGCACCTCAACATCTACAAGCCTGTATTTCAGAGCAAGTTGCTGGTGAATGATCCTGGCTACTTGGTTATGCCTGTGCATGTGCAAGTACTCGCCGTTAGCAAGACGCGAACAGCCGGCAACTATATGCCTGAGGGATTCACTAGGCTGGTGACACGCCCGACAAATGTCCGTGGTGCCATCCCTCAGGATATATTTCCGGTAGTTATTCGTCTTGATAACTTCATCAGCAATTGCACAGACAAACTCTTCGGTTTCCCCAAAATGGTCACCGAAGCGTAGCCAGTTCACCGAGGCTAAAAGGTCTACATCTGGCCCATGCAGGGCCCGGTAGAACCTGCCATGAAGCTCCTTGCTCTGCCATACAAGCCTGCGATTGTCAGTGCTAAGTACTACAGGTCTGCGCCAGTTGTCCTTAGAAAGACTGAGCGGGGTTAACCCGGCGTCCACTGCTACAACATCGCGATGCACATCCACGTTCGCATTGAGAAAATATTCTCTGAGGTTCATACCTCGCGGTTGTGTAGGAATTTAACATTTAAAAAGCTACGACCTCCACACTTCCGCGGGATATACAACCTCATTACGGATGAGCGTGGATGATGCATCCGGTATGCCGTCAGCAGTGTACGTACCTTTCGGTCTAAGGTGTCCAGTTCAGTCTGAGTCCATTTGAGTATGCCAAAGGAGTACATGAGAACCGGCATGACCCAACCGTTGCAAGCTCGAACTTTATTGCCACCTAACAAAAGACTATTCAGTACCTTTTTCAGGCGGCCAAAGAACCGCTCTTGCAACGATTGTTTCATGTCAGCCTCATTAATACTTAATGCTTGTGACATACCCAAGTATTTGTAGGTATCGGTTCGAAGGAGTGATCTTAGGTTAATGGAATCTGAGAGTTCAATCCCTTCAGATTCCACCATCCTTCCTTGCTTTACATGAATAACAGCACATTTATCCACATCAAATTTCATGTTGATAGAATTACTAAAACTTTCAGTTATTTTTAGTGAATCTATCAATTGAGGGTTGGTGTGGGCAAACAACTTTAAATCATCCATGAACAACAAGTGGGACATTACCCGACCACTTCTTCGTAACCTGTAACCTAAGCCCAGAGCCCACACATTATGCACCTAATCCAGGTGTCTCCACTGGAATCCGTAGAAAATAGTCTTCGGCAAAACATATATTCAGCATCAGCAGACTCAGGAGATTCTAGGCGCAACAACTCATCAGGGTCACTGTCTGCATCAAACTGGATAATGTCCTGTTCCTCAGAGTCTTCATCTTCAGAATCTTGACGAATTTTATAGCTGCCGCTATTTTTCTTCATCCCAGGTTTTTCGTGTCTTGGTCGATTGTGAAGCCGACATTCTAAAAACAAACATAACACAAAATTTTTAAAAGAGATAATAGCAAGTTCCTCATATGTGAATAAAAATGCACCAAATTATGGAATATTCCATAATTAAGCACCAACACCTGTCCATATTTGGATTTTTATTCTAGTTCAAACTAGTATCAATATTTTTTCAAGACGCAATATTTTAATTACAGAAGGTCACAAAATATTAAAATAAACGTAATATCGATATAGTCAATAGTATAACAAGTCTGTATTGATGCATAATAACCGATAATACTCGTTTTATACGTACCTTTAAAATTTTCTGCGAGACATCAAAACAAAAGACGCCTGCCACACGCGTATCGTTCGCGCAACTGACACAAAGGTGTGAGTGCGATAGTAATGAGAGCAAGTGAAATAGAAGATGGTCGTGTATTGCGTTTCAAAGGTATGCTTTCGGAGAAATCAAGGTATACCATATTAGGATAATAATCCATATTTGGTTACTTTCCTAATATAAACATCTACTTGTTAGCTTAAAGTGATAATAAATCATTTTGATAAAAAACAATACATTTTGTCTTGTTTTTATCGATACATCGAATGCATCTCCCTAATTATTATAGGTATTATTTTATCGATATTTAGCCAAGCTCATAAGTAAAAGGTTAAACTTCGACATAAATGCTCACCAGACTGAACAACTTTTGCTAAGCCGTTAAGGTTGTATATGGTAAACTGAAAATGGGCTCTTATAGTTCCTCATCATCAAATGTTTCCGATCTTGGATTTTTATAAGCCGACAGTAAATGCTCATCAGACTGAACAACTTTTGCTAAGCTGTCAGGTCTGTATATGGTATGGTGTAGATGGGCTCTTATGGTCCTTCGTCACATGTTTCAGATCTTCGATTTTTATAAGTCAACAGAAAATGCTCATCAGACTAAACAACTTTTGCCAAGACGTCAAGTCTGTATATGGTATAGTGTAGATGGGCTCTTAGGGTTCCACATCAGATTCTCGAGCTCTTCGAATTTTAGATTCTTATTCCATTACTGAATCTTAGCCTAACTGAATATTTTGTTTTTGTAAATACATTCAATGTACAGAAATATTTTTTTTTACAGATTTATTATATTCTTTACAAGAGGATGCCCGCGGTTACACCCGCGTTATTTAAGGCTACTGCTCTGTTCCCGTCGCTCATAGCGCGATGTTATATAGCCTATAGCCTTCCTCGATAAATGGGCTATCAAACACTGAAAGATTTTTTTAAATTGGACCAAGTAGTTCCTGAGATTAGCGCGTTCAACCAAATAATCAAACAAACAAACTCTTCAGCTTTATATATTAGTATAAGAATGCTTTGAAAGCTTTAAAGCGATTTTCTATTCAAAGTCAAACGAATTTATTTCACTTAGGTTACAATGCGTCACATTAAGTAATTAATTTATGATTCTACATGTCTATTTGGTGCTTAGTTCACAATACAAGGGCGTAGAACCATGACTCTCCACTCTTTTTAATCATCGTATTCATTCCTGCATGTCAATTCAGTTCGCATATGGGATGTCTGCAATTGATCGTTTCATAATTATGGTGGTTACTTTGCTTATCATGCGTGTGAGAGAGATGTAATGATATTTAGGCTGTGGGCTGAAATTACTGATATCCAAGTATTTATACATAATTATGTAAGAGGATAGTGGCAGTAAAATGACACTGACATGACAGTTTGACAATTAAACTGTCAAACGTGTAAATAAGGTGTACGCTGGCTATACCTATAAGTCGACAGGGTCGGCTTGTTCGTCCTATTCTCCTTCGACGACGGCTCAGGTACGATATGGTTCTGACTATTTAACTGCCACTGTGTTCCAATATTCTGTGTTGCTTGTTCTGTTTCATCCTCTATGAAACAATGCAAGATAGTGTAATCATTATCTTATTGATATTGTGGGTAGTTTGATCGTTTGTGAGATATTAAAGATTGTAATATAGGATAGAATAATATACTGTGGATCAAGTTGTATCAATGAGATTCATTATATACCTGTGGTAAACATTTAGTAAATTGTGTTGATGCTAAATAATGATTATTATGTTCTGTTGTAAGACAGACCTTTTTAGTAATACAAAACTACCCACAACATTGATATTTGATATAAATTGGCTGTACCACTGTTTGTTTATTATTAGTTATTGAAAAGAATGATCAAGAGTTTTATTGCCCGTTCTGTCTCTTGGTTCTATGCCTTTGCTTTGCGAACTGGGCTCTAAATGTTAATGTAGAATCACGACGTAATTTGAAGAAATATCCTCGTGCCAAACTGAATAAATGAAAGTATGATTTGATACTTGGCTCTTTTATTTATAAAAACTGTCTCTACACTATAGGGAGCTTTCCTGATTCTGATACGTGCGTGTAGTGTAGTTCGCAGCGTAGTCATCTACGCCTGTAATGTATGTGGATGATTCATAGAGATGAAAAGCTACGTAACAGCGTTATAGTTCTACGTGTTACTGAATTCAAAACCATCACAGGCTCCAATGAAATACTGATTAAAAATATATGATGGAGATGTTTCTATTGGGATATTCCGGCATCAATATGGCTAACAAAAAGTTCATTACAAGTACGGTTCGTTACTTCATTCGACGAACTAGTTGAAATTTGCTAGTGGACACAAACAATTACTACATAGGAGCGATGTAGCCTAGAGATACAATGCTGATGGCCTTTTGAAAGCATGGCGTCTTGTTTCTATTCCTCGAATATCCATTGAGTACTGTATTCGGTATGATGAATGTACTAGCCATTGATCCAGCTTCGCCATAGAGTAAAATCCTACTTTTTGCTGCAGTCCGAATTTTGATGGAAGTTAAAGTCACACTATTTGTGATTTCTATGGAAAGTATATAATTATACACATATGCATAGTTATGATTCGTCTTATAAACTATATCCTCATTTTATAAATGTTCGTATTAAATGTAACGTGACCACAACGGATGTAAGCCGGGCTAAACTCTGACTCTGAGCAAAGATTTCTTACAAATTTATTGGCTAAGACATACATATAATGTGGAGACCGCGAACCGTTTACCAAGTAGGTACTTAGGCTTAAAAATATACTATCTCTGCTTTTACGGATTACGCACTTGTAATCCGTAAAAGCGCATGATTTCACAGACTGAACTGTGTATATTTCCTCGACTTGATTAAATAAGAAAAAGTGATCAATGCCGCAAAAGCACAATTAGACCGGCTATCTTTTCGCCGGAATCGCCGGGCTCTAGAGGGTATACATAGATATGTGCATACTTTAGTCATAATTATTTCATTCCCTTATAAGTACCTATGCCAAAACCATTTCGTAGGGAATATTGCCCGAATCCCTCCAACTATCTAAGTATTTACACGAAAGGGTAACCTAAGATTAGGCTTGTCTCAATTCCGGATTCTCGGCTTAGCGTTCGATCAAAGGCAAAGAGGGTGCCGTTAAGTAAACTGCGGTCATTGACAGACAGGGGCGCTGCTGGCGCTCGAATAGAATACGCACACAAACATAATATAACTGTCTGTGTGTGTATCCAGTTATGAAAGTTACTGTTAGTAATCTCCGGTGCACTACGACCTGTTGCTCCCTCACACTACTCCCCAAGCTTCGCTGCAATTTTACTTATTGCTTATTCTTTCACTGTTTACGAAGTCTATCATAATTTCAAGGTCGCGGCAAAATTTTCAACTGCGCGCTTTAGCTTTTTAATATGAATGATATTGAATGAAATATTGATAGACATTTATTATTTGTGTTCGTTGTATTGTAAGTGTACAGACAGTATTAAATTTACATTAAATGAACATCAGCAATTGATATACATAGAGTCTGTAGCGTAGGTATTGTCTAGAAGAGATATAGGTAGTGATAGCCTACTAGCGAAACCAATAGATAACTACGTAGAAGGACATAGATTTAAACCCTTAGCGCTCATCACTTCTCCAAGTTATGTTCATATTGAATTGTTAATTATTTTGTGTTACGTGCCTCGGATTGCTCCAGGCCGACATGACGTCTCTGTCGTACGGACGGCCTTTGAGGTTAAGCGGCAGTCGCTCAGTCTAAAAGCTTAATAAAAAGTAAATCAACATACATATACAGCTGGTAATACTAGAAAAATTTACTCCAGGTTCCAAGGTTTTAACGACACAAAGAAACTTTACGATTCAATCGTGATAACGTACGATGATAATGCCTAAGCAGAATATAACTGTGAGACACACGTTAGGTACTTATTTAAATAATTGGAATAATTTTATGAAAAATAGCTCAGTCAAACATTAATGATAGGTTTCCTCTCATTATTTGTGTTTCACAAGCAAACAATCGTTTTGCCGAAGGCCTCGGACTGAAACCACAATTAAATTTCGATAAAATCGATAACGATGTCGGCATATAAAGGTTATGTATGAAGTGATCATATATTTGAAGAAGATAAATAATATCCTTTTTCTATATTAATATTTAAGGCCAAAAATAATCTGTTAATTAAAATTTGTTTGGAATTTTCGGAGCAAGATAAACAAATTTACAGTTTCAGCTATTTTTGTCGCCGTCGTAAAATATCTCAGCTTTTTTTCGCATTACATCACATTATGCTAATTGATTATGTTTATAAATTGATAACAAGCTTGATGGCAATATTTATTTAGGAATTTTGTAACGATTTTATATGGCTTCACGCGTCAAAGAGACAGTGAGTACAATAAAGCATCGGTTCAATCTTCAGATTGTGGGTTAGAATTTGCTTCGCTCCACGTGACTTCAGGCAACCGGTTTGCAGGTTAGTTGCACGAAACAACCTTCCGAAACGTTAACGTTTCAGTTGAATAATCCTGACTTAATATTTGCTAGATCACTGCGGTTCTTAAAATTATTTCATCGGGTTAATATTATGTATGCTATGTATAAACCTCTCCGCGGTCGACGAGCTTAAATTTAATCTATTCCGTTCCTTTCTACTGTTAAAAAAGTAAGTTCAAAAGCATTTAGCATATTCAAATAAATCATTTAGAAGGATGTTTGAGGGACTATTGGATTTTGCTATTTAGTTTCTGACGATTCATTGTGAATGTTTGAATTCTTTGTTCCCTAAACATTTTCAATTGAATTCTGCATTTTTAGTTATGAGAACTCTCTGCTGTGAGAACCTTAGTTGTACGTTAGCCAAAATTATTACAATATTTAAGTAAGTAAGTAAGTACAATATTTATTGCTTTTACTTATTCTGACACCAGAGGTATAAATGGTCACTTTTTTTCAGCGGTAAACAAACAAATATCGTTATATTAAACTGCGGTGAGATAGCGGTTAGACTGTAAAATAGATCCGTTAAATTATTTCATCAGTAACTTGATAAAGAATCTTAAGGGACCGCAAAAATGCTGTGGCGAGATAAATTAATTTATAACATGATTGTATTAAGTTACTGGCTACTTCATTTGTACCTTTTTATGGCCTAAAATATTTCGCCACTAAGTAGAAACTGGCATAATTACGGTCCCTTTCGTTTAAGTCACTTTATTTGATTATTTTGTGTGTAGTCTCCGGGTAATTATCACAGAACAATAAATATTGAAGTTCTGTCTTCGTCTCTTTATTACACACCACTCTCATATTTTAGGACGTAGGTACTAAGTCTATGTATGTCTTCATCATGTAAATACAATTTACGTGTCTCAATTTTGGTACATATGTATTCAAATATACGAGACGAAACAATCTTTGCAAGCTTGTGAATTTCGGGAACAATTTTAAAACTTCAAGGCTTGGCTTGTTAAATATTAAAACGTCGACAGCTGCTTTGTTCTAGAATTTACTTAGTTATAAATCAAGGCGTTTATGAAAAGTGTATAACACTCTAAATTTACATTGAAGTTTACGTATGCTGGTTGGAGGGCATTGGATTTTTTCCGTCGAGCTCGAGCCTAAGCAGGCGGTGTGAACCTTGAAGTGCCCTTGAACTAGTTCCATCCCTTTTGCTCGACCGAATACCCTAAGGCTGCGTGGCTACTAGAGCTGAAAGAGGCCGCCTAGTAATGTGCCAGCAAAATATCCACTAAGATATAAGCGAGGCAAGGAAAATAAAGCGACATTTCTGGTAGCTGTTGCTAGCACCTCACTCATTTGCGGCACATTTTAGTAGACGGTACGCAGCTTTAGTTTGCATCCCTCGCCTCGTGGCTCTGCACTAACCCAAGAATGTGTTGTCTATAGAACATTGACTATTACTACAGACAAACCGACTTTGTAAACTTAGCTAAGATGGCGATTTAAGAAATATTTCGTGCAAAGTATAAAAGTAATTCAAGTTGCGAAATATTTTGCGAACAAGTTCGAAATAATTTTATATTTTTACACCTACGTTTTATAATAAATCTCTCGTTGCTGTTTTAAACTTCTCTGTCTTTTTTGGATTAAAATTGTTGCGGACATCGCTGTGGCGTATAAACAAACCTAGTTTATTTTGCCTATAGCTCTTATGTTACTAATATAAAATGCTCTACGTAATTTATTAAGTCTTTTATAATCTTTGGAAAGACTGATCCGTTGTGCTCTAGACTTAATGCTCCTATAATATTATTTTTCATCTATGTCTTAGATACGTATTCTAATCATTAAAGTGTCTCTAATTTTTAACAAGTCTCACCCATGCTTTTGGTTTCAATGTCTCACTTGTGCAGCCAGATTAATCAGGGTTGACTATAAAAACCATCGTGACACAGAGTTTTGACTCTTATGAAGTGTCAGAGATATACTGTCTATAAACCTTAGACTATATAATTCCTTATTCTTAGCTTTAAACCCGCATGGAATTTAATCAGAAGTATATTGGCGATGTAAAGATTATCCGCGCGCTTCTAGTGGCGAATTTGGAAGTTGTCCGTGTACGACACTTTTGACAGCTTTCAATACAACTTTACTTCGAGGTTAGGGCGGTTTCAGATTTGCGTTTTATACGCGCGTATAAGCTCGTTTTTGGAAGCGCATATAGGCGCGTATAGGAGCGCCTTTTGGCAAACGCGCAACTCGTACGAGAGTTGACACACTTCCAATCTCGTATAATCGCAAACCGCGAGAGACACCTCCCGATGTCACTACCGTTTCGAGCGAACACGCCGAAATATATCCGTTTACGAGAGTCCGGCTTTTAGAAGTGCGTAATGTAGCGCGTGTAAGCGCGTATACTGAAACGACCGAATACGCGCATAAAAATACGCTAATCTGAAACCACCCTTATAGTGGTAATCTAGTAAATCTGTATAATCTATGGTGGTAATTGTATTCAGCTGTCAAAAGTGTCGTACCCGGATAACTTCCAAATTCGCCGCTAGAGTCGCTAGTTAGAATCTTAGCATCGCGATTGCCAATTGGAGGAGTTTGAAAATAATTGTTAAGTGGTAAATTTTATTGTATCTGTGCCTATTGGCGATGCAAGGATTATCCGCGCTCCTCTATCGGCAAAATTTGGAAGTTGTCGAGGTACGACACTTTTGATAGCTTACAATACAACTTTGCTTCGAGGTTATGGTGGTAATTGTATTGAGAGCTGTCAAAAGTAGTAGTGATTTGTGAAAGAGTCATACATGGACGATTTCTAAATTTCGCCGATAGAGTCGCTAGTTAGAAACTTAGCATCGCCAATAGGATGCTTCTATTCATTGCCGCTAGAGGCGTGTGTCTTTCTTCTTTTTCCAATTTGTGACAGATACAGATTGTAGTTTGTTTTTTCACCAATAAAAGTTTATGTTCATATAAGAAATCTTACTCTGTTACCATTGTTAATACCTAAACCCAATAGGTTATGGGCCCAGGTACTTTTGAAATGGATGAGTAAAGAGAAAACTATAAATACGTGTGCAAGAAAAATTGATTTGCCGGCATCGTGGTTTTAAAACAGCCTCGTGATGGAAGTCACAAATGCAATGAGAGTAGAGAAGTTTAATGGTAAGAACTACAGGCAATGGAAATTTCAAAGGTTTGAATATCCGAGCCGCGAGACCCGCGGGTGATACGACGAAGGTGATACGATCAATGAGAGAAAAACGATGGTGTATGGTCATGTTCATAATAACTTCATCCATGGAGCTAAGTCAAATCTCTTTAATCGAAAATTGGGAAACAGCAAAGGAAGTAATGGAAAAATTTGAATTAATTTATGAACAAAAGTCAGAGCTTAACAAAATGATACTGCATGAGAAATTTTATCAATATAAAATGTCACCTACTGACAATATCGCACAACATATTTCAAAAGTGGAGAATTTGGCTAAACAATTAAAAGAGAGTGGTGAAAAGATAAGTGATACAGCCATAATGACAAAGATATTGAGTACATTACCGTCATAGTACCGGTCTCTGCGTCAAGCTTGGCTTGCAATTTTTATCTACGAAATTCAATATTTGATCTATAGATAGATCTATAGATTATAGATTCGTTTTTAACATAAGCTTCATACAAAATATGTCAAACACGAATCTTGAATCTCAAAATCCATGTATGGATCGAATAATGAAAATGGCCGTTGATCCACATGCACAAACCATATATAACGTAACGGCAAGATTATTAGATGAAGAAGCAAGCTTAACGAATGAAGAAGCATCTGAGAATGCTTTAGTAGCTGTGTAACATGCTAGAAAGCAAAAGTCCCAAAGTGAAAACAAACGTTCTACATCGGGCCAATTTAATCAACATAGATTTGTATATTATAATTGCAACAAAAAGGGGCATTTCGTAAGAGATTGTCGAGCCCCAAAGAAGTCTGTGAGGATCAAGATTAAAAGTTAGCATTCAGTATGGAACAATGTTTACAATCGGAGGCTGATACAGATGTAGGTATGGATTCCTGACAGCGGTGCATCAGCACACATGTCATATAGACATGACTATTTTTGTGAGTTACAAGAATATGACCCTAATAATGGTGACAGAACTGTGAGATTGGGAAACAAGAAGGAACTCATAGTGAATGGTCATGGCAATGTATTAATTAATAGATGTGTGAATGGAAAGTGGAGCAAAGTATAATAGAGGATGTGCTCTTTGTACCAGATTTGCACAGAAATTTGTTTTCAGAAGGTGTGACAACAAGAATAGGTTATATTATTATCAATAAGAACTGTGAAGCCTTAATATTAAAAGACAATATTATTGCCATGACTGCGACATTGAGAGAAAACAATTTTTATGAAGTAAATATTAAAGCTAGAGTGCAAATAAATTGTAATTTGGTACAATCAAGTTTGAGAATTTGGCATGAGGGCCTTGGACATTTGAATATAAAAGAGGTTCAGAACATGAGCAATAATGGTTATATTCCTGTAACCTTGACTGATCATAATAAGTTTATATGTGATGCATGTCAGTATGGCAAACAGAGCCGTTTACTCTTCCATAAATCTTGTAGAGGACGATGTGAAGCAGGTGACCTAACCTACAGTGATGTATGCGGCCCTACGGAACACATCTGTATCAGGGGCAAGATATTATGTTTTATTTAAAGATGGAGCCACCAGTATTTGTGATTAAGCACAAGCGTGATGTCTTTGATTGCTTTATGAAATATAATGCAATAGTTAAGAATAAATTTGGTCATGTTATTCGCATATTGCATACAGATAATGGATGTGAGTATATCAATAATGAATTTAAAATATTTATTTGGAGAATGAAGGGAAATCTCATGAACGTACTGCTTCATACACACCTGAGCAAAATGGCCGAGTGGAAAGAGAAATGCGCACAATTATGGAGAGTGCAAGGTCTATGCTATATCCTCGTGATATTTCAATAAACCTATGGGCTGAAGCAGTGAACTGTTCAGTTTATTTACTAAATCGAAGTTCTTCTATACAAACAAAAAATGTATATCCATATCAGCTGTGGAATGGTGAAAAGGCTGCCCTTAAACATATAAGGGATTTTGGTTTAGAAGGATATGCCTGATGCAAGAAGAAGAAAGCTGTACAAAAAGAGTGTAAAACTAAAATTAGTGGGATATGAAAATGAAAATTATAGAATGTTTGATATTGAAACTGGAAAGATAACAGTGAGTAGAAATGTATGCTTTAATGAAAACAGCATACCAATACAGAGAAGAAATATTACTTCAATATCCATTACTAATGAAAAGGAACACCATGAAGAAATAGAAAATAGTTTCACCAGGAGAACAGCTAAATAGTTCAGCATCTAGTTTTGAAAGTATAGAGTTAAGGGAGGATCCCAATGATGTGACTTATGAGTCTCCACAAATTCCTGAATGTAGTAGAAGGAATATTACACTGAGACCTAGGCGAAACAAAAATGAAGAAGCAAATTTTGTTGAGTATGATATACCTGCTACCTATGAAGAAGTTATAAACTGCAAACATAGTGAAAAAATGGAAGGAAGCTATAAGGCAAGAATTGCAGTCATTGGAAGAAAATGAAACATGAAAGTTAAAAGATAAAACACATGAGAATACGGTGACTTCTAAATGGGTATTTTGTTTAAAGTGAAACTCGTATGGTAATATAGAAAGATCAAAAGATTGCCTCTGTGCACGAGGCTTTACACAAACAAAGGAAGTTGGCTATACTGAAACATTCTCGCCAACAACACGATACGATTTAATTAGAATTATTTTATCTCTTACAGCTAGAGAAAAGAATGAAATACAACAGTTTGATGTTAAAACTGCATTTTTGTGTGATGAGTTATTGGAGAATGTCTATATGGAGGTGCTAGAGGGAGTTCATGCTGAGCCATGAAAGATCTGTAAGTTACTAAAATCCTTATATGGTTTATAACAGTCATCACGCTATTGAAACAAAAAGATTTCTTCTTTTTTAACTACATATGGATTTCAAATGTGTCCCTCAGACAATTGTGTTTTGGTTGGTCATTTTAAAAATCATAAAGTTATCCTTATACTGTATGTAGACGATGCATTATTGTTATCAAAGTGTCATAATACTTTATTGCTCATAATTAGAGCAGAGTGTTAAGATAAAAGTGTTGAATTTAAATATGTTGGTTGGTATGGAGATCGTTAACGCAAATGAATCAATTGTTATAGGTAAGTCAAAAAAGTACATAAAACAAATTATAAATAGATTCAACATGTCAAAGGCTAATCCATGTAGTACCCCTGCTGATAATAATGTAATTTTAAATTATTCTTTAAAATTACATTATTATCAGCAGGGGTACTACATGGATTAGCCTTTGACATGTTGAAAAGTGTCATATTGATTTTCCATATAGGGAAGAAGTGGAAGACTTAATGTTTTTGTCTATTGTAGCTAGACCTGACATTTCTTATGCTTTGAACATTGTAAGTAGATACTTAAATAATCACAGTAGGGATCATATTAATGCTGTTGAAAGAATTATTAGGTATTTAATAAAGCCAAAGGAGCTTTGTATTACGTATAATTGTAATAGTGAATTAATACGCAATGCGAATTCCGATTTTGCTTCAGATGTTGAATCAAGAAAATCCAATACTGGATATATTTTTAAGATGAATGGTGGACCTATAACTGGGGCTAGCAGAAAGCAAAATACTGTGGCATTATCAACTACAGAATCTGAATATATGGCTGCAAGTGAAGCTGCTAAAGAAATGTTGTGGCTAAGACAGTTATTAATTAATGTTGATGAACCACAATTGGTGGTGACTCCTTGTATAGATAACCAAAGTGCTATCAAACTGATTCATAATCTTGTTTACCATAGAAGGACAAAGCACATAGATATCAGTTATAATAATATTTAAACGAGAAAAGGTAGAGCATAATATAATTTGCATAAAATATGTAGATTGCTCAAATCAACTTGCAGACTTTTTAACAAAGGCTTTAACCTTTTGCAAAATCTATTTATATAAGAGGTCAAGTGTTTAATATGTAAGCTGTTATGTTATATTGTATGTTAAATACTTGCTCATGTTACTAGTACCTTTAATATGTTAAGATTGAAGGCAAAGTCTGGCATATGGCATAAGTAAAATTGTTATAAAATTTAAGTGGGATAGTGAGACTGTGTGCCTATAGGATGTTTCTATTCATTGCCGTTAGAGGCATGTGTGTGTCTTTGTTCTTTTTCTAACTTGTGACAGATACAGATTGTAGTTTGTATTTTCACCAATAAAAAATTATGTTTATATTAGAAATCTTACTCTGTTTCCATTATTAATACCTAAATCCAATAATAATCAATCTAAGGATAAAGTGCTTATAGAATCCAGGTAAAATTACTTACACTGATAGCTTCTGAAACCATTAGTCGACACTTACACTCTGTTAACTTATAAAGGCCGCAATAGTAGAGGGTCTCGGGTTTGAATCCATGGCACGTACCAAGGACTTTTAGAAGCTAAGTGCGTATTAAAAGGTTAATTATCGCTAGCTAAGCGGTGAAAAAAACATCGTGAGTTAAATTGCATATCTGAGAGTTCTCCATAACGTTATTGAAATACATGTTAAGTCTGCCAAACCGCGTTTGGTCAGCGTGGGGCCATGGCTTTACTCTTCTCATAGTGGGAAATGGTCGTGCCCAGCAGTCGGACATAATACAGGGCTGATGATGTATTTACACAAGAAGTAAACAAAAATCAAGAAATTTATAAGTCGTAGTTTGTTAGTTTTGTAAGTGTAATGTAGAGTTCCCAGTGGAGTCCGTCATCCGGTAGGTACTCACTGCCGACGTTTCGAAAAGTTTACTTAAGAGCGTTTACGCCTCGAGCGGCGGCTCGAGTTTAGGTTTTTGTAGTACCGCGGTCGCCCGCGCGCCGCGGATGCGAGACCCGGCGCACTATGACCGTATCGCGTGGAATAATAATCTTGATCCTTCTTGCTATACATGAACAGTATTCGACTATGTAATACGTTGATTATGATATGATAGTATTCAAATTAATTATTTTCAATGCACATGCATTTAAAGGTATCAAATAAAGCTAGATATTATTTGTTTACTAGGATGATGTTTCTCAGGATAACAACGACTATTTATAATAATTTGGCGCAGTTTTATTATATGATAGAAATAAAGTATAATTGTCATCTACATAATTGTCACATTTCTACACTTATAATATTATAAAGAGGAAAAATTTGTATTTTTGTTTGTTTGTTTGTAATGGATAAACTCAAAAACTACAGGACCAATTTTAAAATTCTTTCACCATTAGAAAGCTACATTATCTGCGAGTAACATAGGCTATATTTAATTTTAGAAAAAAAATAGGAGTCCGTAAGATATTTGGGTTTTTCGGGTACACGAAGTAGTTCTGTCAGGACGCGGGTGAAACCGGGGGAAATACAAATATACATCTATTGCATTATTAATGCATGAAAACCCACGAATAACACTAAATACAAAACTAAAAGAGTCAGGTAAAAGAAAATACTTAATTAATTAAAAGTAAGTATATTTTGAACGAAATGAGATTAGATTTTAAATTGACTCAGAATTAGTATTCTGCTAATATAAATGTCATTATCATCTAATTTGACTTCTATTGTTCGACGTTGACACATTGTTTAATTAACAACAGGTAGCGATAGCCTACTGGAGATAACAACGGACTGCTATGCAGGGGGTATCGGGTTTGAATCTGCGGCGCGCACCACTGACTTTTCGAAGTTAAGTGCGTATTCATTTTTTAATTATCGCTTATCCCGTGCCTTGGAGAGCATGTTAAACCGTCGGTCTCGGCTTTCATGAAGATCTTTGAAAGTCGTTATGGGGAGTCAGTACCCTCAAATAAACTGATACTAGTCCAAGCCATGTTACAGAGGTCCAGACTACAGTCGCTCTGTGGAAAAGCTAATAATCTGTCATATCTAGTTGGACTAGTAAGTGGACCTTGGGCTCCAAAGCGTAAGTCTCGGATGCAACCGGGATAGTGCTAGAACGATGATGATGATGATGACATTGTTCAATTAACGATCTAGTCACGATAACGTTCCAATATCAGTTTATTTAGGAGAATACCATTTGTGACATGAGTATGACACTGACATTAGATCGCAACTGCATTTTGAACAAATATAATTAGAAGAATTGGGTCTCAGAATAAACTGTTGACTGGCGCAGAATAAGACTGCACGGTAGGAACGTGTGCTCGTGTGTGTTAGGTACCTGCAATGCGAGCTCATGGCGATCAGCTGAGCGGCGGCGGTCAGTACACCGAGCTGATTTTTTAAATGTATGATTACGAAAAAAAATTACGATTTGGTGAGTTATTTTTTCATGTATTTGTATTCAGTTATAGTAGTATATTCACCCCTGAAAATATTTTGCAAATGCATTTCAACAGCTTGTTTATTGTGGGTGCAATCCCAACACGAGATAACACTTCTTTGCGATACAAAAATAGCTGTTTAAAGTATGATTGTGTACTTAAATGTACCTAAGTATGAATATCTGTAAAGTCTCAAACGCTAAACACTCTCAATAACTGTGCCTCTTAGAGGCATTGACGGCACCTTTGGGAATGTACAATATTAATTTTGCTGCCATATTCTGACTTCAAATAACACACCACTACAGTTAGTGCGCTGGTCCTGTAGGTCATATCTCATAATGTTTCACAGCCTAAGACGATGAAAACAAACACTATAATTATGTACAGTGCAAAAATAATAATGGCAATCGGACTGGTAGTTCCAGGGATTATTGTATTCAACCAAACCAATAATGTCTTCAGCTTTATAATTATCACGCTCTAATAATCCATAGTCCTTAGACGAACGTATCTAGACAGGTCAATCGTACGGGAAGAGCGAGCCCGAATAACCGTGTCGCCGTGTTCAGTAATTCAAGACATGTTTTTGGAGGCTGGCGCGTGGTTATTTTTTGTTTGTTAAGTACCTTGTTATTTGCTTTATAAATACATAAAAACGTATGCGACGTGTGCTGTGAGACATTGTAAATTTTTATCTTGCATAAATAAGGATACGCGATCTCTTCATTTTCCGCATACCCAAAAAGAAAATTTTATTAATTATCTATATTATTTTACAATGCATAACCATTTAACGTACACAATATCTCATGTGTGGCTAAATCCCAGAACTAAACTACTAAAGTAAATGTACGTACCTAAACAAAATGGCAGACGTAAAAAAATGTGCGTTGTAAGATAATATTCGATTCAAGTGTGATTTGAATTCCATTTGTACGTAGTACGTATTAGGTAAATACCTATTACATTGGTATCATGCTAACGGCGAGTCCTAGCTCAAAAATAACCATAATTTTGTCCCCCTTAATACTAAGAACCCCATACATGGGCTCTGTAAATTCATCGGTCGGTCACCCATCCATACAATGACCGTTAGTTGAATACGTAATACAGAAATAAAGTTACATCAACTTTACATATTTATAAAAAAATTACGTTGAGAAAAAGAAATTACGGATCAAGAGGCCTTAGCCGCGCTATAAACGTTTTGGAATGCAATATTTACCTAAAATGGCGGACGCGGACGCGAGCGACAGGTTCGCCCTCTGAGAGCGCTCGGCGCTAAATGGCGGACATAGCTAATGATGTTCGAATCCGCTATTTATCAATCGCTTGCTATGAACTATATGCTAAATTTTTTAGCATGCTATTAAAAATGCTATAATATAACATGCTATCGTGCGAAGCGTCAACACCCTTCGTGTGACCGCTAGTTTTAGCACATGTACGATTTAGCGCGCTGTCGCGCTATCCATATTTGAACGTTGGTTAATATAGCGTCAACGAACATGCTATTTGCCTAACGAGTCTGAAGACTTAACGCGTGGGGCAGATAACAGGGTGAACTGTATAACAATACAGTTCACCCCGTAATATGTATATGTTTTGTTTATTCATGTGTAACAACACATGAATAAACAAAACATATACATATTTATACATTTATTCTAAGTATAAAATGTAATAATTATGCACAACCGAACGAACTAATAATAACCAACTAATTAATAAAATAAATAAGTCCATAAATTTTCCTTCATACTTTTCAGGCTTAGGACTGTATATAATTATATTGAGTTATTTAAATCATTTTAACACACATGTTACACAGATCATTCATAGATACACAGTATTACGTGTCCTATCACAGTTTTTTAAAATCAAACTCAAAACAATTACATTTTTAGAACGTAAAATAATTCGCATACTTATATGCCTACTAAAATTCGCACGCTACGCAACTTCACGTCTGGCTGCTCGCGTTAGCAACTTAGCACGCAAAGACTGATCGCAAATATCGCAATTCGCAGAACTGCGAACGTGCGAAGTGCGATGCGCCGTCGCGTCGGCGCGATGTTTGATTCTATATGCTAAATGCTATTTTTAGCACGAACGAGAGCCGAATGAACTTGCTATTAGATGTGAAATAAAATTAGCGTGCTGTGCTATTGTGCTATATGCTATATTAACCACCATTAGACATAGCATCGTGCTTCGAGCTTTACAGGTCTTTTTAAAAAAATCATATTAATTACAAACGAAAAGTTTAGATTCACATTTTTTTATATGACTTGAATTGAATCTTAAGTTTCCTAAATATGTTTATATATCTTTAATATTCACAGTAGTAATTTAGATATAAATGCAAATTTGCGGGCTAAAATTAAGCAAAATGCACTGTTTTGATCTCCGATTTCCTTGAAAATTATGAATGAAAGTATATTTTTTTTTAAATCACTCTCTTGTATAACTTCTGTTTGTACAGTTCACATTTACAGAATTCTAGAACGATAAGTTTTCATAGCACTAGCGACCATTAAAGTTGGCCTAATTTACAAAAATGACGAAAATGAGTTTTGTTTAATTCATCCGTATTAAAATATTTACTATAGTAGCCCATATATTTTTCTTTAGCACTCTCTTGATAAAGAACTGACCTTTCACGTTTTCTATATCTTTTGCATTAATTGTTATTTATCCGTAACATAATAGAACAATAAAAACCCGCGAAATCGCCTCCGACGGAATTAACGCTCTTAAATATCAGTCTTTTTACCGTTTTAGTGCTTTCACTGTAGTTCTTGGTCTTTGTTTGTTGCGTGCTATTCTTCTATCAACGTTTTTGCTAGAGACGTAAATATTTTGTGAATATTATACAAAAGTTGCGGTTATTAGATAAAAGTATTCAATACCAAGTTTTTTTTTGTTTACGGTTTATTATAATATTACTATCAAAATTAACCATTGTTCAGGAATTGAGCTTGAAAATGTTACTGTTCAGATAGAGTTGATAAGCTAATGAAATCTTGTGGCAACCTTAAACAAGATTGACAAAATTAAAATGGTTGTAGGTCTAGTTTCACCATTTTACCAACATCTGTTAGGTGTATTTTATAGAACCCCCCCTGTGGGGGACTCGGTAACTGTGGTTAGGGCACCCACTGCGAGGGACAGTTCTTTCTGTCCCTCGCAGTCAGGCGCGGTCACGGGAGAAAGGCGTGTCGGTGTGCCGTTGCCGCGCGCCTTATCTCCCGCGACCACATGGGGGCGCACCATATTTTGTTGCGTCGCGGTGGTACTGCAGAGGAAGAGGAGATGCGGTGTTGTCAGGTTGCCGCCCTCCCTATCCTCTGCGGCCGTTTTAGTGCCTGCGGACGGAAAAAGTAAGGAGGCGGCGTAGTGTCCGCGCCGCCTCCCAACTCATAACGAGACGGGGCCCGCCAACACCAACGGCGGCGGCGGGCCAATCCCAGGCGGTTACGGAAAAGTATGCTGTTCGCGAATCGCGTGACCCCGCCACTACACGAGATCCGTAGGGACACCGCGGTGGTTTTAGTGGGTATGCCTCGCCTTTAGGGGAGAGCCTCCACACACCTTCTCCACCAGTCCCAAGCCCGGTCGATCACATTCTGGCCGGGTTGGCGTCGAGTTGAGATGGCTTATAAGGAGAGTTTCCACCGTAGTGAACGAAAAAAAGGTGTATTTTATAGATCCTTGAAAATACATGTTATATGTTTATTATACAAAGATAATTAGAATTTCTGAACAGTTAATTAACAGCTTCAGTTCGTTAATTTAGTCGGTGACTTGAAATACTGGTAGCATAAAAACGGTCATTTATTTATTTATTTATCTTTGGAAAACCAACAGCACATAAAAATAGTATAAAACAAACACCGTATGATACAAATGGCCAGTTACCCGGGCAGGGGGGTAAGCTCACAGTTCATCTTTATTAGGTATGTTAGTTAACAGTTGAATGCGGAGTTTACCTGTAACTGATTGTGCACTATAGTTTATCTGTTTTTGCTCATTTTTGTGTCCATAACCAGTGTAAATAATTGTTGGTAAACCAATAAAAAAAATCACTAATTGATTCGTTGATAGTAGAAATAGGTAAACTCCAATAGAACTAATAGTATGTCGAAGATTCTTGGAAAATCATATAATTAATTCTCGGCCACAATAATTCTCCAACTGGACTCCGGGCTTACTGAAATAGCAGTAGATATACTACTACTATTTCAGTAAGTCCGACGTTCCAATGGAAACTCAAAGATAAAACCACACAGTGTCTATAACCTATAACATTAAGTAACAGTTCGAAAACAGGTAGGTGGAAATACTTTGGGACCCAATGACCTAATTTTAGCGTGCCCATGAGGTTACGTGGTTTATAAAGAAGGGAGAATAACAATAAAAAGAATAACATTTAAAAACACCAAATTGTTTTAAAAACGCGTTAATTAGTCATTTTACTTTAGTCATTAATTTCATTTGATAATAAATTCATTTAAATTCAGCGAACGGTAAAAGGTATGAAAATAGTCCCTCACCTATTATGTGGTTCTTTCCCCTCTAACAACCAAAAACTAATGGTTTTTACCTAACTAGCAATAGAGAGGGTAATGTCTTATTTACATTACTTTTAATTACAGTTGTATGTTGATGAACATCGCTCTCTGTACTTTATTTACATTTTGCTGTGTATTTATTCAAATTTATTGATGGATGTCTGATATACAGCTGTCCAAAGTTTCGTACAACATAGTCTAGTCATGTCTAGTATAATAAAGATATATTTATTCTGTCCAAGGTTTGCTTTTTAAGGTATTATCACACTAGAAACTTTTAAACACTCGCATTGCATGTTTAAGAATATATATTCTTATTATCACACTAGTTTATTCGGTTCGCAAACCTGATTGCGGGAAAATCGGTAAATCTGCTCGAAGCGCGCACAAAAGGTTCGTTGCGAGTGCGTTCTGTGCGTAGCGCGTTGATTACTGCACAGTGTGGGCATTGAATGTTTGTGTGATTTACATTGTAGTGTGGAGTTAGGATAATCATAGACAATGTTAAATATTCTTTTGAAATATTGATATATTGACGATAAAAAGTACAAATAAAAATTAGTGATATAATATTATTTACTGTACTGTGTACTTAGCAATACTTATTATAAATTCATAATTTGCACAACTGAAAAGGGTGGAAATTGTTAATGTGATACTATCGCAATATATCAACTTATACGACGACAAAATCAACTAAATTCTTGGCAAACAGTTTCAGTTATTTACACTGATTATTTTTTATATCCCTGGAGGTAAACGATCTGACGCATCCTCTGATGGTGAGTGATTACCGCCGCCAATGGACACCCCAGAGGAGCACAGGATGCAGTTTGCAACTACGACATGGATGTGAAAAGGAATAGGATGAGGAGCGGAATGAGGGGGAAAAAGAGGTGTCGAGGCCTCCGGCACTCTCCCTCACCGAACGAAACGCAACAGTATAGATACTTTTACTTTACGTTAATATTTTGTGACATGCGACTTGCATGTACATATTACGAACATGTAGTTATCTAAGGATGTTGACGTTCGTAAATCTTCAGTGCGCTAAGACCTTAATCTATCTATTTAAATAAAGTGTGGCGGCACCCACCTTTTAATCCAATACGCGCTTTATTTTACAACATTCTTGCCAATATAACCAAATTCTCTCAACTACTGAATTCTATTAATATCAAAACTCTTTTATAGTGTGGCGTAGCAAAAGGACGGTTTAGTGACTGACTAAAATAATTTATTTCACCAACAGGTTTATCTACGAGATATTTTTGCCCATAACTCAACGCTTCGTCCGAATCCGCGCCGAAAGAAAATATTTCATTCATAATGATCCTCAGGTCGGTTCAGGCAGTACTAAAAAATATTAATCAGTTCTCAAAACCTTGTTAATATTCTTTATTGCTAAAATAGAACAATGTTTTGTAAGGCTATCTTATTTAGGTACAACTACAAACTGAATAGTATTTGTAAAATAAGGTAGAACTGCACTGCAATAACAAGTATGTAGGCAGTAGTGCCTAGCCAAGATGTTCTCCCAATACGGGTAATACCTATAGCTACACAAAAGTGTTATTATAATACGTTTGAAGGACACTCACTATATTAAAAAAAGTACAGTAGCCAATAGTGGACCGAGAATAAAGCATTGTGGAACGCCCATTCCTACTGGCAAGCCTAGAGACCTACTCCCAATAACATCTACATACTGAATTCTATCTCTAAGGTAGCTGGCAACAAGATTGAGTGCGGTATCTCTAAAACCATAAAGTTTCAATTTACGGAAAAGTGTATTATGTTCCACACAATCAAATGCCTTTGACAGGTCAAAAAAGCGCCAATGGCATCCTTCGAGTTTTCCCAAGCATTAAAAATATGCTTTAACAAAGTTACACCTTCATCAACGGTGGAGCGACTCTTAGTGAAGCCATACTGCTCACTGTGAAATAAATTATTTGTGTGAAAATGGCTGTCTAATTGATGCAAAATAATCTTTTCAAAAATTTAATAGCAGGCAAAATAGAAATTGGCCGAAAATTACTAGAGAAATACCCCTGTATCTACGCATCTGTTGAATATTGCAGCTAAATATGGAGCTAAGCTAGAAATAATTTGTTGAACAAGTTTAACAGAAATGCCCCATAAGTCAACAGATTTTTTATTGTTGAGCGTCTTGAATACCTTCAGTATGTCATTGGCGTCAATATATTAAAAGTTAAAAAGCACATCACACTCATTCACATTGCCCCTAACCAACATTTCTGCTTTGCTTGGACTTGAATCTAGACAGCTGGTTGTGTTTACTGGTATGTTTATGAAGAAATTATTAAATGTCTGAGCAACATCAGCTTTCCTAAAAATAATTTCACCATTCAATTTTAATTCATAATTGTTATCTACCAATTTAGCTCGACCAGTCTCATTGTTAATAATGTTCCAAGTAGTTTTAATTTTGTTCTTGGATTCTTTGATTTGATTGCTTAA
This sequence comes from Euclidia mi, assembly GCA_944739405.2. Taxonomy (NCBI): domain Eukaryota; kingdom Metazoa; phylum Arthropoda; class Insecta; order Lepidoptera; family Erebidae; genus Euclidia; species Euclidia mi. Next base: position 41,306,192 of record OX123199.2, read on the forward strand.
ATATAAGGATTTGGCTACAACACATGTCCTCTTGAATATCTTTGAATAATTTCTAACATATTGAATAAATTCAGGATTAAAACTGTATTTCTTCATACCATATAGATCATACAACCTAGCTATATTTTTGTATATATCTACTGTTGCCCAATCACAAAAATTTACTTTGATGCTCCTTGCAAACGTATTCTGTTTATAAAAAAATATTGTACTCATCAATAATAGTGTTAAATAAGCATTTATATAATTCATCAGGATCATCGGTTAAATCAATACTGGCGATCTTGGCAGCAACATCATTACTAAAGTGTTTGAGGCGAGCAGAGGTCATTGGCCTACATGTAATTTCTTGTACTTAAGGGGTTGTATTAGTTGGAATTGAAGAACAATTGTATGGTAGTTTGTATTTATAGAACACCAAATTCGCCTATACGCGTATTCTTTGATAAACTTCATAGTCTTCTTCACAAACTGTTTGCTAACACTGTAAAAAAAATAATTTTGTGTGGTGATTTTAATATAGACACATTAAAAACCAATAGTATCACAGATGAATTAATAAATCTTACCCACAACTACGATCTCAAACTACACATCGATAAACCTACACGTCAGCAGGCTTGTATAGACCATATAGTTAGTAATATTAAAGACCCTAATGCTAATGTACTTGAATATAATCTATCAGACCATAACACATGCCAATTGTTAAGCTTTCCGATCTTAAAGAAAAACTGTATGAAGAAGACATGGTTTGTAACTCGACGAAATTATTGTATGGAGCATGTTAGAAAATTTAAAGAAGCGTTGCAATCTCTCTCTTGGCGTGATATTGATTCTAAAGAGCTCAATTCATCATTTAATGCTTTTTACGATATGTTCTGTTTACTGTATGATCTCTGTTTCCCAATTCAAAAGTATAAAATCAGTATAAATAACCTAGGCCCCAATTGGTTAACTAAGGGAATTAAATTATCGAGCAAAAATAAGAGAAGACTAAGGTATGCCTACTATGCAAATAAGAATTCAATAAGTAAAAGCAAATATAAAAAATATGCAAAGTTATTAAAGGCATGTATAAACTGTTCAAAAATAAATATAAACAACAATCTTATTAAAACAACTAAAAATGTATGCAAAACAACATGGGATATTATTAAAAACAAAGAATATAATAATAAAAATAATATAATTATAGACTACATAAATAATAATAATACAAAAATTACGGACCCTATCAAGATTGCTGATAAATTTAACGCCTTCTTTGTAAAGATAGCTCAGAATGACAATTATAAGGACGTTTATAAAACTAAATTTGATACAGTATTACAGAGTGTATTCCTAAAACCCTGTACAATAGATGAAACCCTAAAAATTATTAAATCTTTAAATAACACAAGTTCTGTAGGGTATGATTCAATATCCACTAATATTATTAAAACATGTGCTAATATAATTGCCCCCATTCTTACAGATCTCATAAACCTATCTTTTGCACAAGGTATTTTTCCAGAAAAATTAAAAATTTCAATTGTGAAACCTCTGTACAAAAAATACGATCGGCATGAACTTACTAACTACAGACCAATAACACTTATACCAATACTTTCAAAGATTTTTGAAAAAGCTATGCATCTAAGAATTAACAACTTCTTATGTAAACATAATATTCTTCGACAAGAACAGAAGGGATTTCAAAAAAACAAGTCGACTACTCTTGCTGCCTTCTCTCTCATGCATAAAGTAACCGAATATATTAATAGAAGAATACCAGCAGTTGCCATATTTTTTGATATGTCCAAAGCATTCGATTGTGTAGATCATGACATCCTATTAAATAAATGCGAAAGATACGGCATTCGAGGCCTGGCTCTGCAATGGACACAAACTTACCTAAAGGACCGTCGACAATGCGTAGAAGTGTCGCGTTTAAATGAAAATAGAATCCTAACGTCATACAGGTCACATTTCCTACAAAACAAATATGGTGTGCCTCAGGGTAGCATACTCGGGCCCCTCTTATTTTTAATATACGTGAATGATCTCCCAACTGTCACACCCTATGAATCAATATTGTTTGCAGATGATATTTCTATTGTTACGAGCTGGGGTTCGACGATAAATTATAACTCACTATGCCAGAAAACTGAACTTTATTTACTACACAAACACTAAGTATAACACGAGATACACACACTTAATTTTCACTTCACTAGTAACACACTATTCACACCACTAGAACAACACTAATAAAACACCACTAAACACTTCCGAATTACTTCCTTCGCTTGATGTTGATCGCTTTCCGTATTCAATTGTTACTGTCCGGTCCGTTCGCTCCCGCTCTATTTATACTGGCCGGATAACATCACTAGGCTTTTCGAGACGACTCACGATATTTCTGGAAACGTGTAAGGTGTTTCTAGAATTGCGTAAATGTTCTATTTACACCTACGCCATCTATTAGAGGATAGATGAAACAGCCTTAAACCCGATACATCTAATCTCATGTAGTTCTCCCATTCACGGATAGATGGCGTTATTTTCAATTCGTAACACGGCCTCCCTCTTAAACGTGTTCGTCTCGAACATCGTTAGACCCATAGTAACGAGCCAACCGGTCCACATGAACTATCTTCGGTGCACCTCGCGACCCCTTCTGGATTCGATAGGTGACGTCGTTCATCCTGGTAATTATGCGATATGGCCCGTCCCATCTGGCTTGTAACTTAGGCGATTTTCCTTTGCTTCGTACTGGGTTATGAAGCCACACCAATGATCCCTCATCGAAGCCTTTGTTGTTTGCCTTCCGGTCGTAGCGAGTCTTCATCTTCTCAGACATCTGTTGTCCAGATTCCCTGATGTGCTCGTATACGTCGTTCATCCTGTTGCGTAGCTCGGTTGCGTAATCCGTTATATTGCGTGGAGATTCTGGTGGAATACCGGTGATAAGGTCTGCAGGTAAACGGAGCTCTCTACCGAAATTGGCAAAAGCTGGTGTTACTCCTGTAGTTTCGTGGACCGCACTGCGATATGACAGGAGAAATGGTTGGATGTGCTTGTCCCAATCTCTTTGTTTGCTCTCCACGACCTTCGCCAGGTACCTTTCCAGTGATTGGTTAAACCGTTCAACCATGCCATCTGATTGCGGATGATAAGCCGTGGTCCTGGTTTTATGTGCACCCATTACGCGACAAGTCTCCTTGAACACCTCAGATTCGAAGTTCCGGCCTTGATCGCTGTGGATTTCCAAGGGCACCCCGAACCGACAAAAGACTTCATGCACCAGCTTATCAGCCACTGTGGTAGCTTCTTGATTTGGGATTGCAAACACTTCAGGCCACTTCGTGAAGTAATCCATCACAACCAAGAAGTATTTGTTTCCGTCCTGGCTCTCAGGAAACGGCCCAGCGACATCCAACGCTATGCGCTCCCATGGAGCTCCCACATTGTACACCTTTAATGCACCTCTGCTTCGAGTGTGTGGCCCCTTGACAGCCGCACAACTTGTGCATTTGCGGCACCAATCCTCGACGTCATCTCGACAGTGGAGCCAATAAAACCGCTCCCGGATCTTAGTAAGGGTCTTCTTAACTCCCATGTGACCTCCCGAAGCACCATTGTGATAGAGCTGCAAGACTTCCGGCACCTTAGTTTTGGGCACTACCATTTGCAAATGGCACTGGTTACCGCGAGCGTTTTCCCATTTGCGGCACAGAACTCCATCCTGGACGACCAAGCTTTCCCACTGTGCCCAATAACTCTTGGTGATGGGGCTCATTGCTGCGATATCACTCCATTTGGGCCTAGGCGCATCTGATTTTTTCCATTCAAGAATCGGCTGTACATCCTTGTCATCTTGCTGAGCACTCTGCAAAGCTTCTCTCCATTCGTCGCTTAGATCCGTCTTTAACATCCTCACTAGCGCTGCCTGCTTTGCTTCCTGTCGGCTACAGTGCTTGCACTGGTCGGGACACGGCCTACGCGATAGGGCATCTGCGTTACCATGGGACTTGCCGCTGCGATGTTGTATTACAAAATCAAACTCTTGCAGTAGTTCAATCCATCTAGCTACTTGTCCTTCTGGGTCCTTAAATTGAAGTAGCCATTTCAGCGCTGCATGGTCGGTTCGCAGGTGGAATTTACGGCCCAACAAGTATTTGTTGAAATGCTGCAACGTCTTTACTACAGCCAAGAGTTCCCGCCTGGTGACGCAGTAGTTTCTTTCGGGTTTGGATAAGGTCTTGCTGAAGTATGCTATAACAACTTCTTGATCACCCTTCTTCTGTGACAGCACGCCGCCAATTCCGGTGTTACTGGCATCTGTGTCAACTATGAATTCATGCTCATTGTCAGGGTAGCCTAGAATAGGTGCAGTACACAGATGTTCCTTAAGCTTCTGGAATGCAACGTCACAGCTCTCATTCCAACAGAACTGCACTCTGTCTTCGGTGAGCTTATGAAGAGGTCGAGCAATGTCAGCAAAGTTCTTCACAAACCGTCGATAGTAGGAGCATAATCCGAGGAATGCTCTGACCTGCGTTTTGTTCTCTGGAACTGGCCACTCCTTCACGGCAATGATCTTATCCGGGTCAGTTTGAATACCGTTCTCCGAGACCACATGTCCTAGAAAGTTCACTTGCCGTCTGAATAACGCGCATTTCTTCGGACTCAGCTTCAAATTAGCACCTCGTATTTTTGACAGCACTTGCTCCAAGTTTCGAAGGTGATCCTGGAAGGTGCGCCCCACGATGATGATGTCATCCAGGTAGACCAAGCAGGCGTCTCCAATCAGTCCCATAAGCACTCGCTCCATCAGTCTCTCAAAAGTAGCCGGAGCGTTGCACAATCCAAAGGGCATGACGTTAAATTGCCACAGTCCTTTGCCTGTGGAGAATGCCGTCTTCTCTTTGTCTCGAGGATCTATTTCCACCTGCCAGTAGCCACTTTTTAGGTCTAAGGTAGAAAACCACTTCATCCCCGTCAGCGTATCCAGTGTGTCATCGATCCTTGGCAGCGGGTAGCTGTCCTTCTTCGTGATGTCATTCAATCGGCGGTAGTCTACACAGAAGCGCATGCTGCCATCCTTCTTCTTAACTAGGACAACCGGAGAGCACCACGGGCTGGACGAAGGCTCGATTACGCCTTCGTTCACCATACCGTCGATCATAGCTTCCACTTCACGTTCCCGTGCTACTGGCACACGTCTTGGTCGCTGGCGAATCGGTGCTTCACTTCCCGTGTTTATTTTGTGCTGGACTAGTGCTGTCTTCCCTATGTCGGCATCACTGGTCGAGAAAATATCCGCGAACCGGTTCAACATCTTCTGAGCCTCGGTCTTCTCTTCCTCCGACAGGGTACTTTCGCAGTCCTCTAAAAGAGTAGACACGTCGAATCGTGCACCCTGAACCTTGGCGCTGGTAGGTTGCTCTTGACATCTACGCATCCAAGCCGCTCCTTCATAGGTGCCCAATTCCGTCCCTTTCTTGAGCGACACTTCTTTGTCACTTGCATTCAGTGCGCGTACTGATGAAACTTTTGTACCCCTTACCAAGGTTCGTGCAATCTTCCAGGAGGCCTCTTTCTCTAGACCTTCGATTAGTACGCAGCGGTTCCCTCGACCAGAATTTCCTGATAAACAAACTGGTACAACAGTTTCCGACCGCGGGTGAAGAATGACATTCTTCAGGCAGTACACTTTTCCTGAAGTTGCACCTTCCATGAAGACTTCTTCCGAGCCACACTTCAACACTCCCTGGCTAACATCGATCTCGCAGCGATACTTCCGCATGAAGTCCAGGCCCAAGATGCAGTCGTCCACTATATCGGCCACGATGACTTTGTGACGGTAAATTTTGTTGCCTAGCTTCAGATCCACCTCCATTTCACCTCGGACGGTTATGTGCTGACCGGTAGCTGTTCTCAGATTCACACATTCATTGTTCCTGAAGCAGCCCCGAAGAACCCGTCTTGCCAGATGGAAACCGACGACTGTCCGAGAAGCCCCCGTGTCCAATGTCAGCTTGCATGGTGTTCTGTTAATTTCGCCTTCGATGATCAGGCTGTTCCCGTCGCATGATTGCGAGATCGAGATACTTGGGGCTCTTCCATTACCAGCCAGCACCCGCCCCGCAGTCCTGGCTTCTACTCGTTTCCCTGCTCTCGCTGCCTGGCAGGCACATCAGGCGACCCCTTTGGTGGAGACAGGGTGTCACCAGGCTGCCTACGCTTTGGGCAGCTCAAACGGATATGGCCTCTTTCTCCGCAGTTGTAGCACCGAGGTGATGACAAGACTTCCCTGATGCGGTGACCTCGGTCGTCGCGTCGCACTGCTTCCACCTCCAGAGCGTGGGCTAAGGCGTCCTTGAGGTCCTTGAAGTGCCCAAGCCTCACTGCTGCTCTTACCTCCAGGTCCCGGATCCCATCCGTAAACGCCTGTACGAGGTTCCCGTCAATAAGCGCAGGAGACGACTGGTATGCCTTCCTGACCAGCTTTTCCACCTCTAGAGCCCACTGCTGCAGAGTTTCTCCGTTGCGTTGTGTCCTGTCCTTCAGCTGAGCACGATAAACGTGTTCAAGGTGCGCGTCACCGTATCTCGCCTCCAGCGCCTCCAGGAGCTTTTCGTAGGTGACGTCTTGCCCGAGTGCCTCCAACACTGTCAAGGCCCGGTCGCGAAGGCCCAAGGTTAGGGCGGTTAAGGCTTGTTCTTTGGTCCACCCATTCGAACGCATCACAGCCTCGAACTGGATCTTGTATGCAGACCATGATGACGAGCCATCAAATGGTGGAACCTTAAATCCACGAGGTGAGGGCGCTACAGCCGCTGGTGTCACTTCGAGCCCACGCAACTTCTTCTCCACTTCAGCAACACAGGTCTCGTGGTGGTCGTGTACACGCTTCTCTATGTCGCTGATACGGGCCTCATGCTGCTGAAGTTCCTCCTTGACCGCCTTCAAGTCCTTCCCTACAGCGGCGCTGAGGTCCTTCATAAGCACCACCTGCTCTTCTAGGCGGCGCGCGTGCTCCTCCTTGTCACGCTGGAGCTGTTGTTCTAGGCGGCGCGCGTGCTCCTCTTGACGGCGAGCCTGCTCCTCCTTGTCGCGCTGAAGCTGTTCCTCCAGGCGGCGCGCATGCTCCTCCTGACGGCGCGCGTGCTCCTCTTGACGGCGAGCCTGCTCCTCCTTGTCGCGCTGAAGCTGTTCCTCCAGGCGGCGCGCCTGCTCCTGCATGAACGCCATCAGAGCCGCGATGTCGGGCACCGCCATGGAGTGTGCGCTTGCAGGCTCCACTGCAGCCGCGGAGTCACCTGATCCACCAGACGATGGAGAAGGAACGTCTCCGAAGCGTCTCTGGTCCAGGTCTTGCTGGCGCTGGTTCCTGGTGCGCACTCCTTCAGTTTCTTCTTTCGGCATAACCGGCATAATTTATCCCTTTCTTCTGACACCAATTTGTTACGAGCTGGGGTTCGACGATAAATTATAACTCACTATGCCAGAAAACTGAACTTTATTTACTACACAAACACTAAGTATAACACGAGATACACACACTTAATTTTCACTTCACTAGTAACACACTATTCACACCACTAGAACAACACTAATAAAACACCACTAAACACTTCCGAATTACTTCCTTCGCTTGATGTTGATCGCTTTCCGTATTCAATTGTTACTGTCCGGTCCGTTCGCTCCCGCTCTATTTATACTGGCCGGATAACATCACTAGGCTTTTCGAGACGACTCACGATATTTCTGGAAACGTGTAAGGTGTTTCTAGAATTGCGTAAATGTTCTATTTACACCTACGCCATCTATTAGAGGATAGATGAAACAGCCTTAAACCCGATACATCTAATCTCATGTAGTTCTCCCATTCACGGATAGATGGCGTTATTTTCAATTCGTAACACTATTATAATACCAAAAAAAGACAAATCTATTAATTTTGACACTATCGTTAACACAGAAGTAGAATCAGTAATGACTTGGCTTAATTCAAATAATCTTTGTGCTAATATAGACAAAACTAAATTTATACAATTTGCCAATTATAAAACCAAACATGAGTCGTTGAATATTTCATATAAGAACAAAAAACTAAATAAAGTAACGGACACAAAATTCTTAGGACTACATGTAGATCAATATTGCAACTGGAAAACGCATGTTGAAAATGTATGCATTAAATTAAATAAATTTGTATTTGCTCTTCGCAACCTACAACGAGTTGCTGGAAGACCTGCGGCGCTTATCGCATATTATGGCTATGTTGAATCTACTTTGAGATATGGACTATTGTTATGGGGCAACTCGCCGGACATAAGTAAAGCATTTATAACCCAAAAAAAGTGCATACGGGCTTTGTTTAATATGGGACCATTAGACTCATGCAGACCTATATTTATAAGAAATAATATACTAACTCTAACAGGATTGTATATATTAGAAATCTGTACTCATGTGAAAAAATATTCAAAAGAATTTATTGGTGCACGTAATAATTCAATATTAGGTAAACGAGACCCCACGCGGCTTTTAATGCCTTCCTGTAAATCTGCATTGTTCCATAAAAATTGTTATGTAATGTGCATAAAGGTATTTAATAAGGTACCCAAAGCAATTCGAGAGCTTCCGTTAATGAAAATGAAAAAGCCATTAAGAAACTGGTTAATTCAACATTCATTCTATACAATTACAGAATTCTTTGAGCTTAAAGGTTGACGTAATAATTCTGCATTCTATTCTATGACTTTGACATAATTACTTTATCTAATTTTCTGACATTTTGTACCTAATATAATATTTTGACAATACATATTATATAATTAAAATTTTATGCACGAATTACTATTATTTAAAATGTTAATAATATAATGCATTATGTACTTATAAGTTAAGGCACGAAAACTTATTATCTACTGATTATTTTATAATATATTTTGCATGCCTATAAGGTAAAATGTGTCGAAACTATATTACTGTAACACCTGAATCTGTACCACATTTTCTGCAAATAAATATTTCATTTCATTTCATTTCAATTACAACCTTTTGTCCGCAGTGATCCGATTAACCACCCATAAACTATGGAACCCGTGAAGGTGCGAGTAAATTGTCAAATAATATTATGGACGTTATACGGGCAAGCGTGAGTGTAATCGAGAGGCCCATCGGCAGTTCTTTCACACAGTTCAGAGAGTTGAGCGAGCGTTGAATATGAACTACCAATAAAGTGGGGTACAATTATATAAAACTGCAATACAATCGTTTTATTCAAAGAGTTAACGGCTTCATCTACGTACCGTTTTACGACTGATACTCGTTTGGCGGTTTATTAATAATAAAAATGTAATTAAACTTATGGCGAATCAATTCGATTCGGATATAGCTGGAGTGGGACAGAATTTGTGACTGGGGATTTTGTTCTGTATATAAAAGCGCCTTTAATATACCGACTTTGCAGGTCGGTATAACTTTTTACCTATACTGTTACAATTATTTATATTTAAAGTCAAGCTATCACTTGCTCACACATCTGTTACGAAAATTTGATGATGACAAAAACCTCTGATCTCGAATAGGTCATGCTCATGAGTTGACGTTAAAATCTTTTGAATGTTTCCTAATTTAAAATCTTGTTCTTGAAAATTCAAGCCGTGAAAAATCATAACTTGTAAAGAAACTATGAGTAGCTTTTGTCGAGGTTTTCACAATAGAAGTCGTTTTGTCACAAAGGTATCCTACAGTAAAAGCGAGTAATTTTAAAAGAAGTGTCGCCAAGTAAAACGTTTGTGCAAAACATTGCGTAAATGTTATTCATATATTTATCTATACATATAAATAAAATTGAAGTGTCTGTCTGTGATTTCAAAATAACTATGGATTTTCAAGTGCATATAGTTAGTTATACGATTCTAAGTCCAAAACAACCCTTTTAAACATTTTTGTCTGTCTGTCTGTCTGTCTGTCTTTCTGTTTGTCCGGGGTAATCTCTGGAACGGCTGAACCGATTCAAATGAGACTATCACTACCAGGTAGAGGACTTTATAGCGCTACATATAGGCTACAATTTGACCCGGTAGTTGGCGCTGTTGTCGCGATAACAAGTCTTTACTTATTCAACTCATCTATCATCATCATCATATCAGCCAAACGACGTCCACTGCTGGACATAGGCCTCCCCCAAGGTTCTCCACACAGACCGGTCTTGAGCCGCCCGCATCCAACCGCCCCCCGCGATCTTGACGAGATCGTCGGTCCACCTTGCGGGGGGCCTACCTCTGCTGCGTCGTCCGGTACGTGGCCGCTACTCCAGAACCTTTCTGCCCCAACGGCCATCGGTTCTTCGAGCTGTGTGCCCTGCCCACTGCCACTTCAGCTTGGCTATCCGGAGACCTATGTCGGCAACTTTGGTTCTACTGCGGATCTCCTCATTTCTGATTCGATCTCGCAGGGAAACTCCAAGCATAGCTCTCTCCATCGCCCTCTGAGTGACCTTGAGCCTTCTGATAAGGCCCATAGTGAGCGACCACGTCTCTGATCCGTAAGTCATCACTGGCAACACACACTGGTCAAAGACTTTCGTCTTGAGACATTGCGGGATATCGGACGAGAAGATATGTCGTAGCTTTCCGAACGCTGCCCAACCGAGTTGGATTCGACGATTGACCTCCTTCTCGAAGTTGGACCTACCTAATTGGACTACTTGTCCCAGGTAGATATACTTATCGACAACTTCGAGCGTAGAGTTCCCAACCTGAATAGGAGCAAGTACAACATGGACGTTCGACTGGATTTTCGTCTTGTCCATGTTCATCTTAAGACCTAGTTGTTGGGAGACTCTACAGAGGCCATCGAGCATTGTGCCTAGGTCTTCCATGGTCTCAGCCATGACTACGATATCGTCTGCGAATCGAAGGTGAGTGATGTACTCGCCGTTGATGTTGATGCCGAGTCCATTCCAGTCCAGAAGCTTGAAAACATCCTCCAGCGCAGTGGTAAACAGTTTCGGGGATATGACATCCCCCTGTCTCACTCCTCGCTGGAGTTGAATAGGTTTCGAACTCTGGTCCTGGAGGCGGACTGACATAGTGGCGTTTTCATACAAACACTTCTGCACTTCGATATATCGGTAGTCAATCCGGCACCGTTGGAGAGACTGTAGCACCGCCCAGGTTTCTATCGAATCGAAGGCTTTCTCATAGTCCACAAACGCCAAGCATAGGGGCTGGTTATACTCCTCGGACTTCTGTATAACCTGCCGCAGCGTATGTATGTGGTCTATGGTACTATAGCCTTTACGGAAACCGGCTTGTTCGGGAGGCTGGAAGTCGTCTAGCTTGCCCTCGAGACGATTCGTGATGACCCTCGAAAACAGCTTGTAGACGTGGCTCAGAAGTGTGATGGGTCTGTAGTTCTTTAAGAGGGTTTTATCCCCTTTCTTAAAGAAAAGCACCACCACACCTCTGTGCCACACCTGTGGCGTTTTACCCTCGAGAATGACGGAATTAAATAGCTTCCGAAGGGCTTCTCTAGCGGGTGCACCGCCAGCCTTCAGAAGCTCGCTCGTAATTCCGTCATCACCCGGCGCCTTGTTGTTTTTGAGCTGTTTGAGAGCCACACTCATCTCGTGCATGCTGACGTCCGGGATATCTTCGGTATAGTGTCGGGTCAATCCAGCTCTAGGGTCTGACGCTGGAGTACTTGCGGGTTGTTGCGTTGTCGTGTATAGCTGTCCATAGAACCTTTCGATCAACTCATCTATACATATAAATAAAATTGAAGTGTCTGTCTGTGATTTCAAAATAACTATGGTTTTAAGTGCATATAGTTAGTTACACGATTCTAAGTCCAAAACAACTCTTTTTAACATTTTTGTCTGTCTGTCTGTCTGTTGGTCCGGGGTAATCTCTGGAATAGCTGAACCGATTCAAATGAGACTTTAACTGGAAGGTAGAGCACTTTATAGCGCTACATATAGGCTCCAATTTGACCCGGTAGGTTGCGCTGTTGTCATGACACTTATTTTTGTATAATTATATATAAAAGCAAAGAGTCATTCATCTTGAAATCTGGAAAGTCACCGGCTGTATAAAGATTACGTTTGGCAGAGACCTTTTTAAAAAGTAACTTTTTTCCGCGTGCGAAGCCGCGTGTACCAGCTAGTCTACTAATAAAGAAAACCCTCATTCACGCGAAGAAAAGGTAGCAAGTACTGGCACGTTTATAACGTTAGTAAGGATAATGACACTAATCAGAGTCCAATACCTTGAAGAGCATTTTTTATGGGTACTTGCTTATAACGGAATGCGGCCCATTTGCCGCCAAAAAAAATTGATTGCATGAGCGATGCCATTACTTTTGTCCCGCTCATTAGAGTTGTCCCATTTTTGTCATTGCGAGCAAAAGGTTCGGGTGGCCAAGGATAAACTAATTAGAGTGTATAGCCGCTCCTACATTACGAGCTAAACTTTAACACCGATGCTCTCATTTACTTACAATTTTATTGGCTTACATTGGCTGGTGTGACCGGAGTGTTTGCCGAAGATAAACTTTTTGCGTTCAACGTCTCTCTAATATGAAATTTTTATTCTTTTGCGAATTCTTGTTACAATTAGGTTCTTCAACAATTTTACAATAAAATTGTGATATTATTTTAAGCAATTCAGCTTAAAATATTCTGTATCCTAAAACGCTAAACTGAGCAAAACAAATGTTATTTTGTTTTATCATTTGGCATATTGAACCCGAGTACTGTTTAACCGACGACGCCAGAATTAATATCGTACATTTTAGCTTTCATCCGTAAAAACGGAGCAAATTCCAGCGAATGTCCGTTCATTTAAAGGGAAATTCTAAACTAAAAATCGTTTTGGTAATGGAGGTTTGCTTATCTACATACCAAAAAGTATCGTCCGAGTAATGTTTATGAGAGAAGTTTACGTAATCTTTCATCCAATGCATGGCATCAACCATGTAGCAACGAAGTAATCGATTGAAATAACAATGTGTCAGGAACGTTTCACGGTTGAGCAGACAGAGAACGCTCGCAGTTCTCAGAAATATCTTTCTGTCACTTTGTGTGTCCTCGTTTGGATAAGTATGGCCAGCAAAAAGTTTCCAAGACAATAGGCAAAAAGATGGAGAAAGAATAAAGTTTTGGTAGTATGCTCGTCAACTTTGCTTTGATCGTTGTTGAATTTGGGGACCAATCGATAAATACGAGCGCACTTTAAGTATTTTTAAATATAAAATTGAATCGCTGGACCCTGTCGTGAAACTTTGAAGCCCCGTTTATGCGTTTGATAGCGGAATTCAGGCGCTCGCCATCTGCTATGATATCGTTTAGTCAAAAAGTACTTTATGTTGTTGCTGGTAAACGTAGTTACGCTTCGTATAGGTCTAATATAATTTAAGCATCGACAAAGTGTAAGCATTTATGTACATATGTGATGCGTAGAATCAGGATTATGATTCAATATTATGTGTAGTAGTATAGGCATGGCCACGAGTGTTGTCTTATACGTAGCAATGTTGTAAATATTTCAAAGGATGCCTTACACAGTCTCTCCATCTTATTGATTAAAGAACCCCGCGTCTTTAGTGCTTGTTTCAAAATCAGCGACTTATAATAAACTTTCAAACTCTATTAAAAAAGCCTTCCTATGTTAGTGCTTACGTAATAAAAGGAACTAACTGTCCAAATTTAGATATTTCTGATTTTTTAGAAGACTTTGGTGTTAAATTGCGTATGTTTCGGTAGAATAAGCTGTCTTAATATTTGGCATGGTAACCAGTAGCTGCCCTTATTCCTCCGGTACCAGCCCTGGAGCTATGCTAGTCATCATACATATAAAATTATTTATCGTGAGTGAAATACCTACTATCGCAGAGCCTACTGAAGCTAGAAACATGATATTTAGACAGTGGGTTATATACGACGTTGGCACCTACCAAAAAGGATTTTTGATATGTCACCTCTAATAGTGTTGATGCACTAGAGTATTCACCTGTAAGGAGCATTCTTGCGAGTGTTTCATTACAGAAAAACATACGAGAGTTTTTGCGAGTATTCTTGCGAATGTACAGTAAATTTGCTTCGATAACGATAACTCTTTGCTGATTAGAGCGTCCGCTAAAAAGATCGTGAAAATATTTGTATCGACGTCTGGCTCTGATCGTTGTTCAATTCCACAAATTAAAAACTGGTGAATGCTCGATGTACTGTTACAAGTAATTGCTCAAATCTATCAGCACCATATGGCAATAAATTAATGCTTGAAAGTGTAGGGCAGGCAAAGCCGTAGGCGAACGCTAGTAGTTTTATTAAAATTTTTAAATTACTGTTTAGCTTTGTGTTTGCTTGAAGGAATGGAATGCTTTAAACGTTATTTAAACGAAAGCGTTACGCAAGACTTCAAAGTTCTCAGAATGACAAATATTCTTGAACTCTATCTGTTAAATATAGATTGCCTTTGCTTTAATTTTTCTTATCTGTACATAATGTCATATGTATAAACGCTGTAGTTTGCATACATCATACAATCTAATTTCACGGCTGTTGTTAAATTCTCATCTTCAATAGTTTGCACGCCATGACGCGTATAATATGGCTGTTTAAAAATCTTGAATTGTACCCGTAACTATTATTTTTTAATATTTGGGTAAAACAAAACCAGGTTTTAATGAGGTAATAAAGACACGCAGACACACAATATAAGTCAATCGCTTGTAACGCGTGACACATAGGACAGTATAGTAAAGTTGTACATTTTCTATTATCTTTTATTTTGGATCATATCCCACTCACCTCTATATACATACAAACATAGAGTCACGCCTGTTTTCCGGAGGGTTAGGCAGAGACTACGGAACGCAATTTGCAACGATCCTGACATATCTCTCTAGCTTCATTCACTCCCATCAGATTCCTCATGCATGCTCTTCTGTTCAGGGTACTTCTAACCTGTCTTGTTTTTAGGATGTCTCCAATCTGGTCAGAGTACGTCCGCCTCTATCTTCCCCTTCATCCTGTCCCATCCACACTTGCCTTATACATCTGCTTGTTCAGACTTTCGTCATCCTTCCTCTCCACGTGCCCAAACCACCTTAGCATACCTTTCTCGATGTTTGTCACTACATCTTCTTTTACCCCACAACCCTCTCTTATCACACAATTTTTTACTCTGTCAGTCAAAGGCACATATAAAACACATACTTCTCAGTCCTCCCATTTCTATAGCATTTATAATAAGTTGTATTGGCTAAAATAATTTTTCCGTTATTTTCGTAGGTAAGTACATCCCCACATTAATTTCCGTTGTCATTTATGTCCGTAATTCTTTCAGGCATTGCGTGATACGATGTCACGCACGAATGGTATTAGTGAGCAGAGCCTCGCTTCGAAACTACGATTATAATGAAGTTTTCTTTTAAATGGAATTTAACAAAAATAAAATATTTTTCTTTATCAGTCAAATTTTCAAGTTTAACATAAATTATCTTGTAAATGTTACTAGACATTTATTCAGGCAATACTAGCCAGAATACTTTAACGGTATTTTTATTCGCCCTATGCTATTTTGAAGAACGTTCTTATAATATTGTATAAGCCCTATTTAAAAACTGGGGTAGAAGAAGATGTAGTGACAAGCATCGAAAAAGGCATGTTAAGATGGTTTGGGCACATGGAGAGGATGTACGACAAAAGACTAACAAAGAAGATATATAAGGCAAGTGTGAATGGGACATGACGAAGGGGAAGACCTAGGCGGACGTTCTTTGACCAGATTTGAGACATCCTAAAAAAAGGATAGGTCAGAAGTACCCTAAGCAGAAGAGCATGCATGCATGTGAATGAAGCAAGAGAGGTATGTCAGGATCGTTGCAAATGGCGTTCCGTTGTATCTGCCTACCCCTCCGAGAAACAGGCGTGAGTCTATGTATGTATATATGTATGACACCGCTGGACACGGGCCCGCTATCAATAGAGTAAGGTCGCACAAGACAGGCTGGTAGACTTCATAATATATGTCTTTTGGAAACATTATGGAGAATTTTCAGACTTGCTGGCTGTTTTCATGTTTGCGACTGCTTCCTTCAGTGTTTTTAGCAAGTGATGATAGTCGATTACGATACGCATACAAATATAGACAACTTCAAAAGCCGTGGTCGCAAGCCCGAGACTACCTGCGCATTTTTTATCACTACGCGATCTCTGCAGCATCTAGTACTACATACAATGCTGCAATAGCAAAAAAGAGAATTAATCGTTGAAGACACATGAGTGAACTTGACGTGCATAGAGAAAAACTAATTATGTCGCCAAGTCTGTGAGTTTCGATGAAATAATATAATATATCGAGATCATCGCTTTATGTAAACATTGTTTTTATTTATAGACTCACGCCTGTATCCCCGAAGAGGTAGGCAGAGGTGTAATATTACACCCACATTTCGCCAGGAATTTTAGGTCCCACGTAATAAAGGGGCGAACCTATTGCCGTACCGGGCACATTACCAGACTCCATGCTGCTACTGAGAATTTCCTAACGGAAAACCCAATAACACTTTGCCCGACCCGGGAATCGAACCCAATCCCACACGCACATTTATGCCGCAAGACCAACGAGGCAGTCAAACAAACTATCATAAATGGGTTTACATTCATATACAATTACTTTATCAATTCTTACCTACAGTCATGTCAGTCCTGCATTTCACAGAGGCTAAATAATTAGATTGGCCATACAAATTATTGAAATGCACCTTGTGTTGCGCATCGGTTAAATGGGCCTCAATTTTAATAAGTGGTATTCTCCAAGGTCAAGTCTTTGTTGAATAAGTATCAATGGTTACTAAATGACTGAAATCAACCGTATCTCGCTTCCTAATGGAAGCTCAAATCTGTTTTCCGATGCAGATTAACACATCATTCAGCAAACGTAGGTACGTTACCGATCGGTAACCTTGTACCATGAGCTGAGCCGATTTGAATGTTTGAGAACACGCCTACACTCCAAACTACTAGCAGGCTATTCATTCATCATTCAATTCAACTACTGAAACCGATGGTCTCATTTTATAATATCATCACTACGTTTAGTAGAAACGCAGTGATGTAATCTAAAAATACAATTATTACTTAACATTGAATAAGTCAGCAGCAGGCAGCGATAGCCTAGTGGAGATACCAACAGACTGCGACGCAGAGGGTATCGGGTTCGAATCCATGGCGCGCACCAATGACTTTTCGGAGATATGTGCGTATTGAATTGTTAACTATCGTTTGTCCCGTGCCGCGGAAAGCACGTTAAGCCGTCGGTCCCGGTTGTCATGAAGATCTTCGACAGTCGTTACAGGGCGTCAGTACCTTCTAAATAAACTGACACTAGTCTAAACCATAGAATTTCAGACTGACACTAGTCAGACAGGCAGTCGCTCTGAGTAAAAGTTAATATTCAGCCAAATCCGGTTAGACTGGGAAGCGGACCCCAGATTAAAACTGGCATAACGCTAAGAGCATGATGATTGAATAAGTAAAAATAACATAAATCACATGAATGAACTAACCAAGGCCACGTGGGTATCAGTATCGCGACAAAAGGTAACTTATTTTTAGCTGATGTATCAATAAGTACTCATATTAATCGACTTAAAACATTCGCGATTTGTATACATCATACAATATCACTCATTATTTAATGAGTTATAAAATTTACTTAGTTGAGGCATAAACTCCTATGTTTTGCCAACGTTTCGATCGCGGAGGGACTGGTGACTACTAATGTTATAAAGCTGAAGAGTTTGTTTGTTTGGTTGAACGCACTAATCTCAAGAACGAGTGGTTTGATTTTAACAATTATTTTTATGTTGGAGAACCATTTTATATATTCTATAGAGGAAGGCTATAAGATATTGCGCTATGAGCCACGGGTAGTAGCTCTAAATAACGCGGTTTTAACCACCAGCTCATCTAGTAAGCTATATAACTGCAAATTTCATCAAAATGCGTTCAGTGGTTCTTGCGTGAAAGAGTAACAAACATGCATCTTTACAAACTTTAACGTTTCTAATTATTTTTTTATTTTGTAAGGACAATTTATTACTTATTTATCCCATAAGACGACGACACAACCGCTGCAAGTGATCCAAGTAGTCTTAGAAAAGTATATTTTATTATAAGCAAAATGAACAACTATATAAGACGCCAAAGCCTTTTATTAACATTTAGTATACCCGTCATAACATCATATCTGTATCTCGAAGGATTACGAAGAAACATATCAATCACACACACATTTTGGTAGTTATGTTTAGTAAGAAAGGACGCAATGCCGATTACGGGGCGGTTCTCTATAACCCATACCGCTACTGCGAGTCTAAAAATATATTAAGAGTTTTGCCATGAAAATGTAAGTCGGGATTGGCAACACTTTTGCTTAAAAACTATAACTATCGTAGTAATCGTCTCTAGTAACTCAATATAAGTCGTCTTATCAGATAAAAATTTTAAAACTTAAATATTCAGAATTCACAACTTTATGAATTCTTTATAGAGGACCTCAAGTAAGACTTAGAACTTTAAAATTGTTGAAAAATGCAAGTTAGGAAACTTTCTTTCATTTCACACTTTTTCAATGTAAGTGCCTATTTCTTGACGCAGGATCCCGAGAAAGATGAAATTGCGACAAAGTAAAAGAAACCACCGTAGACATACTAAAAACTACTAGATGTCGACTACATTGATGGCTTTATATCACAGGATCAATGGTAAACAAATTTTAAATATTTTTGGAACAACCATCGGAGCCATTAAACAATCCGTCTTGTAGTAACTACCTTTATCATTAGGCCATCCTCACGCAAGTTGTAATGTAGAACAAAACATGTAACGTAACTTTACACTAATGGCTCAAATTAGAAGGTGAACATCAAAACAGTCAAAGTAATTGTGTTTTAATTCTACGCTTTATTTATGTACCAACCCTATTTAACTTAAAGTGTGTTCTGGGACAGGGTAATTTTATTTGAGCGGCGTAGCTCGATGAAGTCTTATTTCAGTTGTGACGTGTTATGTTACTTAAGGGTACTTATTTTTATATCGTTGAGTATCTAAGTGCAAAAATTCTTGTGTGGTTGAAAGCGTATAAGACACTCACCTGTAAGTTTGTATAGAACATAATAAGTATGTTTATATGTAAGTTTGTTATTTCATGGTCTTTTCGCGGTGAAATTATATTATATCAGTACGTAGTAGATATACTTTAAATGAACATAGACTTATTTATCGCGACAAAATGTCTAACATCTCTGACAAATTCATTCGGGTAAATGTTAACCTTAAAGTTTTACTTGGTACCGTTTTCTAACAAGACAGAAACTGTTTGTCAGCCAATTATTATAAATCTCACGAAAATGTATTTTATATCATAGCGATAAATATTTTATGTTTAGAGTGTCGCAAATGTATTACGAGGATTGTGTTACTCGTATATCGTATACACACATATCTTACGAAAACACAGACCACTGCATATATCCGTGTGATGTGTCTTAACAAAAAGTGTTCATGAATGAAACATCCATGATATTAGGGCATGTAGCCAGTCAGTCATTCATAATTTATATGACCTTATTTTTATATTCAGTTTGTGCCTATACCCTTTACGAATTATGTAGTAGGTCGAAAGGTTATACATCTAAATTTAGCGACCATGCATGTTTATTTTAATTTATTATTGTAAGGTCAAAGAAAAGGCAGGCTCCTCGCAAGGTAGACTGACGATGGACGAGCATATTGGGATCGCGGGCAGCGGATGGATACGGTTGGCTCAAGATCGGTTCTTGTGAAGGGCCTTAGTGGAGGCCTATGTCAAGCAGAGGACGTCTATCGACTGGCATGATGATGGTGGTCAAAGTATATTTCATTAGGTGGTAAAAAATTTTTTTTACCCGTAACTGTCTAAACATTTTATGGGCTTATTTGAATATAATTAAATATTCTCTTTGTTTATGAAAATTCGTCGTTGACTCCACATTTGGGGTGCGACGTCACATATGCGATGTGAACGTAAATAATTAACTGGCTGCCGTGTTGTTGTTGACTGCAAATTTTGTACCTAATTGTAGAGAAATTTAAGGGATTTAGTTACTTCGTTAATGACGTAAGCGGGGTTAGAAGCGAAATATAAACATGCACGTGTATTTAGATTTCGTCTTCATTGTCGTCAGAGTATCTCTAGAGTAAATCAGTATAAAAGCAGTTTAACACGGCATACTATTTAGTAATTAAAGGGTCTATAAATAGTAGATTCATATATCCTTCTTTTCGCTATCGTACTATGCTTTTGTCATATTTGGGTTTAGTTTAACATTAAATTAAATAAATTAACACTAAAATGATTTAAATTGTGATTGTGCAAAAATAGTGCTGTGTAAAAGTGAGCCTCTGATAATTGAAATATACGTTGATTGGTTTATACTGGACTTGGTGTTTTCTTAAAAAATTAAAGACGTGTATATCTTAATATATATATTTCTTGTGTGCGTGTGTATGTCACTGAACTCCTCCTAAACGACTGGACCGATCTTGATGAAATTTTTCGTGTGTGTTCAAGGGGACTTGAGAATGGTTTAGACTCACAATTTAGTCCACTGGAAAATGTATTTTTATTTAATTTTTAATTTGTAAGTAGATGTAGATTTTGGTATGTTTCACATTGGAACCGACGCGACGGACTGCGCTGCTATCGCAGTGTCAAATCTTATATTAATAATTTCGTCAAGGAGTACATCGAAACCTTACCTGAATATGAAAACATTAAAAATAAAGATTTCTAGTCGACAACATTATATCCGCAAAATTCGGATTGTTGAGTATTTTATTAAATTCTAATGGTTCTGACAGACAAATCACAGTTGCCATATTGGCCACTCTAGCGAAACGCCACAGATACCGGATAAAATTATGAGTACTATTAAGTCTTAGTACTAAGTAGTTTGTATGTGTAAATACTTTTTGCAGTTATATTTCTTAAACAATTAAAACGACAATTGGAGAAGTATCCGCCCAATAAAGGCCTGTTCAGACCTAAGCGGTATTCGCTACCGTCTGCGGCAGATAAAACCCAGTGGGTATGCGGTAATATTACTGTTCAGACCTAAGCAGTATTCGCTATCCTTGTGGGTAGAAAAAAGCGCGGTAGTCGAGTTTCGCTCAGAAAGGTAAGAAATTTAGGTCGCTCTGGCCGCGGTACTTGATACCAAATACCTGAGCGAAACCCGCGCGGTATGGACCTCTACCCACAGCGGCAGCGAATATCGCTCAGGTCGCTCTAGCCGCGGTACTTGATACTAAATACCTGAGCGAAACCCGTGCGGTATGTACCTCTACCCACAGCTGCAGCGAATATCGCTCAAGTTTGAATAGGCCTTAAAGGAGATTTGTGTTTGGTGTTACCCCGAACATAGATGATACTAGAGAACCTCGAATTTACGCGAGCGAAGCCGCGGGCAAAAGCTAGTTTAAATATAAACCTTTAATGTAAGCCTATTTTCTTGAATAGGTTAAGTTTATAGCCCGCTTTTAAATCTGAGAAGCTGGCCAGTTCCCAACTGAATGAAATCTTCGAAACCAATCACGCCTATCGTTCTCATAAATCCAATTTAAAAAGCTTGGTCATTGAATAGGGTACTTAAAACTGATCAAAAGGTTTACATTATATAATTTATTTTAAAAACTGATTTCAAAATAAACTGACGGTGTCTGAATATAGATGTAGGTACCTGCAGAATGTTTTTTTTTATTTGGAACGTATTGCTGACGATATTCTGTCTCTATTACTCTATTAGCAAAGCTCCAATAAATTCAATTTAAGAACGAGAAAATATACGCATGGTTGTTCAATAGGCATTATATTTTGGATTAGAGCCGAATGTGTTCCGAGGTACGATTTGCGAAGTAATTATGACTTAGATTCTATAAGTACCTATTTTGACTTGTACTGAATACAGTGCAGCTACACGCGCCTACCATAAAAACGAGCTAAGTTTGACGTCAACGTTGTCAACATAATTAAACATCTTAATATAACATAAAATAATAAATAAAAATACGTTTATTGCCGAAAATAAGGTATTTACAAAAATATTACCTAAAAATATTACATTAAAAAATATTACCTGTGGCCCCACACTAGGCAAGCCTGTCCTGTGGGTACCATAATCATAATTACATTAGATCCATTAGGTACTTATCAAAACAGTAATTAGCTTCGCTTTAACGGCAGTTGATACAATGTCCGAAATCAGTATAGTCCCATTACTATACCAAATAAATGATGCAGCATCTGGGAAATGATTTATACAATCTAAAGAAAATTTGCAAAGAAGGCGTTATAATTTTAGTGTAGGTTGAATAAAAACCACTTACATTGAGCACTGCGATGAAGAAGTCCAGTGTGAACAGGAACGATGTTATCGGATTGAAGTTCAGCTGAATCAAAGATAACAAAATACATTATCAACGAAATACTTGACTGATCCATTAGGTACTTATCAAAACAGTAATTAGCTTCGCTTTAACGGCAGTTGATACAATGTCCGAAATCAGTATAGTCCCATTACTATACCAAATAAATGATGCAGCATCTGGGAAATGATTTATACAATCTAAAGAAAATTTGCAAAGAAGGCGTTATAATTTTAGTGTAGGTTGAATAAAAACCACTTACATTGAGCACTGCGATGAAGAAGTCCAGTGTGAACAGGAACGATGTTATCGGATTG
The DNA here is from genome assembly GCA_944739405.2 of Euclidia mi. Classification (NCBI taxonomy): domain Eukaryota; kingdom Metazoa; phylum Arthropoda; class Insecta; order Lepidoptera; family Erebidae; genus Euclidia; species Euclidia mi. The sequence goes on from OX123199.2 coordinate 41,328,986, forward strand.
AAGTTCAGCTGAATCAAAGATAACAAAATACATTATCAACGAAATACTTTCAAAGTTTCTGGTGTAACCCACACTCAAAGTTGGAGTATATAAAAGTTTATTAAACTTTACTTTCTAATGATGGGCCTATTGGTCAAGTGGTTAGTGACAAAACTGCTAAGTTGGGTTCGATGCCCAAATACTTAAAGCAATAATTTGTGTGGTTGGCAGGCGTATTTGTCGTGCCTCAGTGCTATTTATCTATACAATACCGATTACTGTATTTCAGAATACATAAGCAAATTATAAGACTGAAACACAAAACCTACAAAACATCGCATTTAAGATTTTTTTATCGAGTATATCTTCAAATTATTAAATAAGAAGTCTAATGAGTACAGCGAAGTTTATTTTATGTTTTTACTTGGTGATCTGATGATACCGCAATCATAGGTCTTGGCACAATAAATTAAATAAATCTTCTTTCTCTTAGCGTTATCCCAGTTTCAATCTGGGGTCCGCTTACTAGTCTAACCGGATTTGGCTGAATATTAGCTTTTCCACAGAACGACTGCCTGTCTGACCTCCACAACCCGAAGGGATAGCGATATTCCATGGTTTAGACTAGTGTCAGTTTATTTAGAAGGTACTGACGCCCTGTAACGACTGTCAAAGACAATAAATTAAATAAATAAATTAATTAAATAAGTAAAGTGTCCTGCTAATAGAATATAAACATGCCAGCATTAGTTACAGAGACTTTATAAGATATAAAGTTTCCGACGGCGTCTGTATGCAGTACTGGTAATAACGATGCCTAAAACAAAGGTATAAGGATCAAATTATGTTCTGTTATAAATAAGTTAGTAGGTTATCCCTGCTACTTCAAAGCCCTAGCAAGCATCCAAGATTCTAAAGTAAAACTTAAATAGAAATAGGGACAAGACTTGGTTTGGAAACTTGTTCTTTAATTAAATAATTAGCTAAATTTACATAATTAGTAGTTCGGATTGGCTTATATGAAATTCAGGTCTTGAATTTTCAGTAGCAGCACGGAGCCTGATGATGTGCCCAGTAACGGCAATAGGCTCGCCCCCTATTACGTGGGACCTAAAATTCATGGGAAATGTGGGTGTAATATTACATCTTTACCTATCCCTTCGGGGATACAGGCGTAAGTCTATAAAACATCTTAAGCTACTGGCAGCGATTAGCTTTATGCTGTAGGTAGAGTTTGGGGAAACTGCTATGAGGAAAGGGTTTTGTGTAGGTTTTACTATGCGTTATCATATCAATAGCCTTTAACAATTCACTGCTGGACTAGGACTCTCCTTTGAAAGGAGGAATTGGCCTACTATACCACGCTGGCCAAACGGTTTGGTGTAGGGTTTTTATCAAGATCCTTCTTTTAAAGTGCTGTTCTCTGCATAATATGGTCCTACTATCGGCTCTTACGACACCCATGGGATAGTATGGGATGATGATATTCCGTCACCACACGGACGGTAGCATACGCATAATATATTCAGAGTGAGATAAAACTTTGACGGAAGCGTTATAGTAGCCAATATGTGCCATCTGAGCCTGATGGGCTCCGTAACGATCTAACGTGGTTAGTACAAATTTCCCTACGGATAGATAACATTAATTTATTTATTTTACAACTCAATTACTACACTAGCAATAAAAACAGTTTCATAAGGAACGTGGCAATAACTCAAGGACCAAGCAGAAATCTAAACAGCAGTTTGTGACATCATCATGTTTTCTCCTGTGTGGCGATCTGCCCAAAGCCCTAAGCCCAGTGTTGCGCAGTGTCGCAGTTGCTTAAACCATGACGTCATCCGGACAAAGTCGCCAAGATTACCGATAATCTTGAGATATAGAAAATATAACTCGTGTTTGTAACACGAGAGATGCTCGTACTGTAAACACTCAAGATACCGTTCACAGTGCCGCGAACACGTTTCTTCACACAAGTTTACAGTTTTCACGTGATGCATTTTGGCAAACATCCCTGACCTACATGCGTTAGGAAATGTTCACTATCGACTTCAATATCTATCCAGAAAGCATTATTTTATACAACTGATGTATTGCCACATATAAGGGACTGCAAATTCAAATTATTCTCTGAAAGAGTTTATATTTGAGACATTCGCAAGAAATAAAGCCACTCAAGTAGCTTTTTAAAATCACAAGGAGTAGGTCGAATAACACGTAACACTATATATCTGAAATACAACAACATAATACCGAAATGAACTGTTACATAATACCTGTTTAATATTGGCAACAGTGTGTATATAGGCATTTCCGCAAAGGTTTGAAAGTGTAATTTTCAAACCCAGCCAGTATGTTCCCTCTTTATGACACAATCATCCCCTTAAACTCATGGTGACCCAGTGGCCCAAATATTTAAACTTGCTCACCCTACGCAGGGGTTCGCACAAAGTGGGAGTGCAGGTGCGTTGGTATAATTGTGTGTTTTTACCTTAAAGATCCATAGGCTTATTCTTTTGGAAGTTGTTTTTGCATGATGGAAGACACGGGTAGATAATTTATTTCCTTTTTATTTTTTTGATATGTTTTGACGAGTTACAAAGATTGATAATAATATCTCGAATGAAAAGGCCTCGAAATACGGTGATTCATAATGTTTCACAGATGTTTGGATAGAACTCCAATTTGAATCTGTGCTGAATATACATTCCAATTTTTTATGCAAGCTCTACATAGGAATAGTAAAATAAAGGTGATCTCCACCGATTATTTGTTCAAAAAATTCGAATTTCAGTGCTCATATATTATTAGTTTATAAGCTTACTTATTTATACGAAAACGTTTTATTTCATTTTCTGTTTTATTAGTTTGTAAAACGCCATTATTACTTGTTATTGCGTGATGTAAGGTAATGCGTATAAGTTGGCCTGTGATCTTGTTAATATATACCGATTATTGCAAAATCGATAACGAAGCAACACAAAAGTTAGTTAGTTGTAGCAATTTTTTCTTAAAGATCTTCTACTCTTTTAAAGATTTTTTGCGTAATAAAAGTTATACTAATAGCAAGTTTTACCTAGAATTTCGTCAAAACACCGTAATAATTTAAGTTAATTAATGAAGCATAATATATATAAAATCAATAATACCGTTATATACGTAGGCATAGGTACGTATTTAAAATGTCGATTACTGAGAACGCTTGAGCGGCCCTGCCTAGCACAAAATAATGTGCTCGCAAAACACTCATAAGCCCGAAGGAGCGTTGAAATCGCGTAAAATAAACATTGACTCCACATTATTGCTCCCAATTACGACCGTAATTTTAGTCAAACCTCTGTAACTTATACATAATTACGCTAAGTTAGTCGACTTGGGGCGAATCAATACAGCAAAATTTCGCAGCAATATTAAATTAGTAAGGGCGACAGATGATAACTCAATGCTAGCAAATACTAGATTTTCTGTGATAAGTTATCTGTGACTTTCCTAGTCCTTGAGTTTTAGCATTGAGAAGTAAGTGTGTGTGTAGTTTTGAGAGTAGAGAGGACTGTTTGAAGCGGTGCACGTTGGTTCTCTTATAGGCAATAGATCAAAGTAGGAAGTGTTTATTACTATGTTTGGTAGACTTTAGTGTTTATTTCAGACTAAAGTGAGTATCTTTCTAGCTGTAGATGTAGGCAGACCATACGTTACATGCCAAATCTTCAAAGTGAAATATAACCATGTTATTTTCTCGTATATTAATAGCGTGTTCTTATATATCTATATTACTCTTAATAAGTCTCCCTCTGTAGTTATGAAATTGTCAGAGATTTTCAAAGAGCAAGATCAATGGCTCAGAAATTCGTTGGCGACACACAATATCCCTCATAAAAAGAAATACAGCAAATTGAAACCATATAAACGTCGATCAATTACTTCAATTACGACGATATCAATCGTATAAAACAGAAGATAAAAGATTTTTGAAAAAGTATATATTGCTAGGGAACCGAAGCCTCTAGCTGTCTCAAATAACGGCTCACATTTCAGTACAAAATTGTAAGGTAAAGTCGCAAATTTATTTAGCTGAAGGGATTTTTCAGACGAGACATGAACCAAATAAGTGGTTGGAAAGGTAGAACAAGATGGATTAGAGTAGTTCTCTAGGCATTTTATACACAAGGTTACATAAATCTATGACACTAATGTTATATGCTTACGCCATGAGTATCTTGTGGCACAAAAGTCTTACACGTGATAATGAATCGCAATAAGCGAGATGTCTCTTTGCTTACTAAACGCGTAGCAACTGCAAGGCTCACACGATTTTTAATATTAATTTAATTACTACGCTATCTTCAAATTCGTGACAGCGTTTGTAGTGACAAGCTTGGCAGACAGGAAGCACGCGACATATGTTGGCGACGCAGTAGCAAAAACACGTACAACGCTGGCAACCTATCTGTGTACGAACCTGGAAGATTTACATAGCTTTGTGTAGGCAGAGCCTTATATTACAATGATAGCAAACAGCATGATGCCAGAGATGTCAACCAGGTATTAGTCGCGCGTTGCCAAACCTTGGCAAAGTCAGTGAATCCACTTTTATTTTGCTGATAAAGCACAGAAATCTTTGCGGCACTAACTTGGTTGCGATTTATCAATGTTGCCATTTATGAGTTCATTCTATGATGCACGTTTGCTATGTTTATGTAACGAAAACTTGTAAGATTTCTTCTGTTTGGGTTTCGGGAATAGTCCCGAAACCAACACATATGATAGCAAGAAAAACGTGTATAAGATTTTACATCACTTTTTGTATTTCTGTCTTAGAAAATCGGGAAAATGTCTCTGCATCTTATAGAAGATTTAGTTTTAGTATCTATAGTGCAAATCTCTTAAGAGATTATTGTACAAATGTTTGTTGTATGATGAACAACTTTTTTCTGCGTCATTGTCAAAATTGCGAGATAATAATCAGCTGTTCCATACATTTAATCGAAGTTTAAGTTCAATTTTGTCGAGATTAAAGTACAATCATTCCACCATCATTAAATTGTTAAATATCGCTTGCATGTTAAGCCATCGGTCCCGGCTGTCATGAAGATCTTTGACAGTCGTTATATGTGTCATAAAATTAACTAAGTTAGCCAAGACTTACTCTCAAGGAGCAATTATTATATTGAGAGACACCTTTAAGCATAAACAAGAAACCTATCGTTATTTCTTTTTACTTGTATAAAATGTCATAATTATGTGTAACCGAGGTAGATGTATTTATTACCTCTTGAAATACTCGTGTCGCAATTTTTTTAAAGAAGAAAAGCCTGCCAATAGTGATGTACTCATGTATTAATTTTTTATTGGTATTGGTATATAATTCGGTATTTAGAGACAAGATAAGCATTTGATTAAATAACATACCAGTAGTATATTATTTTACGAGCTTTTATTGAGAGTATAGTACTTAGGTTAAAGCGGCCAAATCAAGCTACAAGAAGTGCCTCAGATTCAGACGTCCCATGGGATGGAGGAAATTCTGTGGGAGCATTGAATCTTGCCAACAAGCAAACCGGGTAAGGAAATTACTGGCTCAGCAACCGGCGGTTGCAGCAGGTATTCTCCGTCAACCGGATAACACCTTCACCACATCGGAGGAGGAGACAAGACGCGTCCTACTCGAAACACACTTCCCAGGCTGCGTCCTCACCCCGGTAATAACGTGGCACGATACACAAACAGTGGAGACCGAACATGAGTGGAGACATGCAAATACCGTGGTCACAGAGGAAAAACTCCGATGGGCCATCGACAGCTTCCATCCCTTCAAAGCAGCCGGACTGGACGGCATCTGCCCAGGGTTATTACAATGGGGGGGAGGGTGAACCTGTCCGCAAAAGACTTCTGGCAATCATGAGGGCTAGCCTGGCCCTCAGATATGTACCGAAGAGATGGAGGGAAGTCAAACTAATTTTCACACCAAAACCAGGCAAAACAGACTATACCAATGCAAAGTCCTTCAGACTTCATGCTTAAAGCCTTGGAAAGGCTCTGCGGGAGGGAACTAAGAAGTGGGGCACTTAAACACTTACCCCTACATGCCAATCAACATGCATACAGCTCAGGGAAATCGACGGAATCGGCCTTACATCAGGTCGTGAACCAGATAGAAGCTGCTATACAACAAAAATGCATCTGTCTGGGCACCTTCATTGACATAGAAGGAGCCTTCGACAAGACAAACTTTTCCAGCATATGCAACGCCCTAGCCAGGCATGGTGTGGATCAGATGCTCATACAGTGGATCCAAAACATGCTCAGCAAAAGGGTAGTGCGCCTGCACGGCGACACTCAGACAGCCTTGATAACTAAAGGGTGCCCGCAGGGAGGTGTACTCTCCCCGCTATTGTGGAACTTAGTCATCAATGAACTCATAGACAAACTCAACGCGAGAGACTTCTACACAATAGGTTATGCAGATGATCTAACCATACTCACCTCAGGTAAGGTAACCAGTACAGTGTACGACCTAACCCAACAAGCCCTACGCATAGTAGAGTGGTGGTGTAATGAGTACGAATTATCTGTAAACCCGACCAAGACCGAACTAGTTATGTTCACACACAAACGCGCGCTGGGCACTTACCGACTGCCCAGGTTATTTAATACAGAGCTTAAGCTGTCTACCGAGGTCAAGTACCTAGGTGTCATTCTCGACAGCAAATTGACATGGAACAGCCACATGGAAAATAAGCTCAACAAAGCCAGCATTGTCTTCTGGCACTGTAAGAAGATGATAGGCAAACGCTGGGGCATATCCCCCAAAATTGTCTTATGGCTTTATAAGACAATAATACGTCCGATGATAAGCTACGGCGCAGTAGTGTGGTGGCCTCGGACCAACCTAACAACGGCCGCCAACAAGCTTCAAAAGCTTCAAAGACTTGCATGCCTAGCGGCAACGGGCTGCATGAAAACTACACCTACAGCGGCACTCGAAGTGTTGCTGGACCTGCCTCCATTGCACATGTTTATACAACAGGAAGCAACGATGACGGCGGTCTGGCTAAGAGCTCTGAAGCTCTGGAAAGACACCAACACACCGCACACTAGCAATTTAAATACACTCTTTAAAGAAGTTCCTCTCACACAAGCCATTGGCGACCAAATACCGAAACAATTTGTGTTCGACAAGAAGTACAAAATCCAACTGTACGAGGATCTACACGAAGGAGCGGTTAATCACAACGAGCTCACGATCTTCACAGATGGGTCTAAGACGGATACAGGTACGGGTTCAGGAGTATTCTTCGAGGACCTGAACATCAACATCGCAGCACCACTGGGAGCCTACAACACGGTCTACCAGGCCGAATGTTTTGGCATAATCCTAGCTGCCACAGCAATCATGGCACGTGAGGTAAGGGAACGATCCATTAGGATCCTCTCAGATAGTAAGGCGGTCCCCTCAGCCCTCAAAAGCCATACTATCACCTCGGCACTCACGCTTGAATGCCACCAGAAACTAACAGAGGTAGGTAAACAAAACAAATTAACACTGCAATGGATCAAGGGCCACAGTGGCTCAAGAGGGAATGACGCAGCCGACGTACTTGCCAGAAGAGGGGCCACTTTAGAGGTGGTGGGACCCGAGCCCATTATTCCCCTCCCTTCTGGTTTTTATCGCAACCTGGTAAGAAATAGGACCAGGACCCAACACAACCAGTCCTGGATTGGTATTGAAACATGTAGGCAGGCCAAGGAGGCTCTTCCCGCAGTAGACGGTAAGATAGCCAAACAAATCCTCCGGCTGTCCAAACAACAACTGCGGACAGTCACGGCCGCCTACACAGGACACGGATTCTTTAATAAACACCTATTTACTATAGGTATCACCGACAGCCCGCTGTGCAGGACCTGTATGGCAGCAGACGAGACGGCAGCCCACCTGCTCCTCGACTGCCCTGAGGTCGCACAGTACAGGCAGCAGTACCTGACGAGATACAGCACCCTGAGGGAGGCAGTGGGCCACATCAAGAGTCTGCTGGCCTTCCTCGAAGAGCCAGCTCTTCGAGGAAGGCCGAATGGCTCGAATGAAGACACCATTCCCACCCGCACGCAAAATACGCGCCAAGACGTGGATTTGCGGAAACAGCCCGTGCAATCAAGTATCAAGTAGTACTTAGGTGCCTACAAAGAAACAAATCCTGTAAAAAGAGAGGTAAAAATAAGATATGTTTACTATCATGAGGAGACTTGACTTATGTCCAGCAAAGATAGTATTTTGACTGAAATAATAATGCAATATTAATGGTAAATTCAACTTTTCTCATAAAATTACGAAGTCGGAAATCGAATTGACAATGTCCTTCGGGGTGCTCCTCTCCTACCACTTATTCATAGGAGGAATTCAAGTATCCACTTCGAACTGGTGGTCAGAGTATACTTTATCCACCTCTATGATGATTCGCATTTCAGAAATTACCAAATAATATAAAGTACTTACATTACAATAAAATGAAGTTTTGTCTTAACCGTACATTTGGTACAATAAGTAGGTTACTTGTTATTTGTAAACGAATCCTCCAGGTATGTACAATCAAACAAGTCGGCGGTGGACCAGTTCAAAAAAAATCCTTTGGCTCGCTCATAGAGTCGAGGCACACTAGAAACTGGTTTGTATACGAATGTCAATGTTTGTGTAAAGTAGCACTGGATGCGACGATGTCTTGCTGAGCGATTCTCACCTTTATGGTGGTCTAGCGGGAAGTTGTTCGACTGTACCTAGATAGGAGCAGTATACAGCGCAGTTTACCATTGCTCGGTATTACAATTTGACAATATTCTTATAATCCGACAGAAAATAATTACCTTTAATTCCTCTTAAATTGACAATACTGAAACATAAAACAGTTTGTGAAGGAGTGAAAAACTGCGCTATTAGTTATATTTAACCAGTTGAATGTTGCAATACCGACTAGACAGTTAGACACAATTAAAAATCTATTATGTCTCGCACTCATCAGTGCATTGGCAATCAGCGAGTTATTTTATGTTCTCATTCTTTAATAAATTCGTCTGCATACCGCAGTGTCAAAACGAGCGATCTTTTATCCCTTCCATTCCCAAAGGCACGCCTCGCTCTAATTGGTCGCGGAATTCAATGACGCTGCAATCGAGTCGAAGATCGTCACGCTGATCGGTCGCGTGCTTACGCAGCCCCGTGCCGCGCCGAACGTGTGCAATACCGCAATATTTACCGCTATTTTATACTATAAACGAGAACTAAACCGCCCGCGGGTGTAGTGGAGTGATCTGTGCAGCTTCGGACTGGATCCAGGTGGAGTGATCTGTTTTGTGGCCCGACACAGGAAGACGCCGGTGGCCGCCATTTTGTCAAGGTAAGGCGTGCCTCCCTATAAATATCCTATATTCATAAGTTCACCCACTCTTCTAGGCGATTTACCAGCCATTCTTGATACAGTTTACTATATTAATAATTTTTCTATATCACCAAATCGCCTAGTACATATTTCGGTGCAACGCCGAACCAAATATATACATGAAAAGGCAAAGCGTTTAGGCGTCGTAGTACTCCCCCGCACCACTGTCATCGGGTAACGTGCCCAGAAGGCTGGCAGCATTGCCACGCTGAATGGCAATGCTGTTCCTTTGAGCAAAGAATAAACCAGCCCTCTGGTCACGTGAGACGTCGATCAAGCGTTTGGAGATTTCTCGGTACAAAAAACGAACGCTCGGACCCCATGAGCCCACAGTTTCTACCCCAAACGGCTCAAATACGTAATTGCCAACTAAATTACCGTATTTGCGCCAACAGCGCCAGGATGACATGCTGTGCTTGGAATATGTGATGCCGCAAGGGTATCTGTGCACGTTGCGTCCCACACCAAAGGCCTACCCATTTTCCGTGGCAACAACGACATACCGTCAGGTCTCTTCCCATCGTCTCGTACCAAGCCATTTGGTTCGAGTACAGCTGGTACGCCAGACGCGACAAGGGTATGATGAATTATGTCGTTCAAATGTGCATATCGTGGGATTCTACCCGCGCTTCTACTGCAAGAAAGCCCATGATGTCCGAAGTTTGTTCATTGAGTCTGTGGTATTTATAAAAAGTTCACATTTACTATAATTAAGTTCTAAGCCAGTGGATGAGAATTTATTTTTTAGAAAAGCCATGTCTTGTAGTTCAGTGTCTACATCGCCTCCCAGAGTTCCATCATCTAAGTACCACACATTAAATTTTGAATTTATTTGCCGAATAATGGGGTATATGGCTAAACTAAAAATGACTGGTCCAAGAGGGTCACCTTGTTGACATCCAACTGCTGAATCCAAAACATTGTCCTTGTAAAGTAATTTTGTGGGATATCTGTAACATTGCCAAAGAAATTTAAAAATTTAAGTGTTTCTAATTTTGCCTGTGCCAACAAAGTGTCCCTATTAACTGAATTGAAGGCATTTTTCACGTCAACCTTAAGAATTACTATCCATCACTACTTCCAAGGTATGTAGAAAGGGCATATATAGCAGCCTCACAACCCCCCTTGGAACCAAAACCTAGTTGGAGGGGTTGGAACTTTTCTGATAGTTCCCTGCTGGAAAATTTACAGCATATCTTAGCTGCTATACGCCGATATGTGCTGCCCAATGGGACGTACGCCATCATCCTTCTTGTTAAAGGGCGCAAAGGTTCGACCAATACAAGATTTCAATGATCGCATCGTCCACATTACCGGACAGCATCATATTAATTAGCGCAGTTAGCTCCTTCAAATGTGAGTCGCCGGCAACCCCAGCACTTGCACATACTAAGTCTTTTAGGTGCTGTATTGTCAAGGCATCAAGGCCACCGGCCAAGCCACTTCGGAAGCAGAAAACTGCTGCTAAAACATCCTTGGCCGTAGAGATGTTCTGATTCCCTGTCGGGAGCTTCAGGAAAGGAGAGATCATCGAAAGGGGCTGGATGCTTGCTCTTTAGAACCGCAAGCGTGTCTGGAGAGCAAGGCGCCACCACATCACTACTAAAACACAGTCTAGATGCGCCCCGAATATCACTATCCCTTAATCTGGATTCTACATATTAACTTAGCGATTTCTGCTTGTTTAAAACGAATTTAGAATCCAAAGAGTTGGCCGAAACGTGACAGTTGTATTTAATTTGAGATGTTAGTGTAATTTTGCCTGCCTGAGTTTTGTCAACATGTAAAATCCTATAAAGAAAGGTCAATAATTGCTCCCAGGCCGTTATAGAGGCCCTTACGACAAGACTTATCCGCTTGACCGCTAGCGCCAATTCGCCGAATTCGCTCGACCGCTCACGTTCTAAGCAAAATGTCGCGCCGCCGCTCACCAGATGGGCGCGCTAACATAAACATTTATTGTTGATAAGTCGGTAACATGAGTAAGTTGAAGTGATGTTTTTCTTCAACCTTATGAATGACTGGTTCAAGTCGTATGAATTCTTTGTTGATATTTAGTTTCTAATTTATTATACTTAGCAGCGAACATTAACTATCGTTAAAAAAAACACTTTGTGTATTTTAAACAGGATTATTTTAAAAAGTATTTACTTTTCGATGACATATATATTTTATGAGTTTTCACTGTAGAAGGATTCTATCTACACCGAATTAAATAAAAAAAACATGTATCATAGTATAAAAATATTTAATTACACGCATACGATTAGCACGTAATCACGGAGCGCGCGAAACAAAGAGTGGCATTTGATATTATTTTTTCGTTCCAGGTTAACGATTTTAAGATTCGCTTCGTATTTTTGGCATGAAGAAATGTTCAATGATTTTAATTGAACAGAGTAAAAGGATTTAGAACATTACGTAATAGAAAGAAACAGTAAATTCAGACCGAGAATAGCGCTGTAACCAAAAAGGGAAAATAGTCACTTGTGCGCGGTCTACGGAATTTCGAAAAAGGGAGAATAGTCACTTGTGCGCGGTCAAGCAGTTATAGATTCTGCAAATTTTTTTGAAACTGCAGGTCTTGCCCCTCGGGGAATTCTTTTAAGAATCGGAATCGAATGTTTCAATTTTGCTAGAGTGGCAAACTCTAAAAGGGATTTGGGTGACGTCTTCTGATGCAGATTGTGTAGATATTGGAGGGCCAGGGAATGCATTTTGGGATTTGTGAACTTTACCAAAATGCACTTTCAGGCCCCGCTTACCTTTAAAAAAACGATCCTGGGAACATTGTGGGCAACGCACTGCTTTTTATTATTAGTATAAACAATTTGTTTATTGTCGGCGGCGGCGGTATATAACTTTTTTTGGTGCGAGCGCCGTGTCCATTATCACACTCATGGAAGACATAAAATTGTAAACTGAAGAAGTGATATGCTGAAACGAAGAGAAACTGATGTCGTTGCGGGGTGCGCCATATATAATGTCATAACATATTACATGTTTTTCGTATGTATGGATTATGGAATATCACAAAATAATTGTTATTTATTACGTTTCTGATAAGTAATGTCGCTTAGGTAAATCAACAGACATATGGTAAATCTAATACATTTTTCGATTATTAAAACCAATAAATATAATACGTGAACGTCATTACAGCTCAGCCATTTTTTTTATTTTAACAGTTGCAATTTTGGTATATATTGTCAATCAATATATACCAAAATGGCAACTGTTAAAATATGCTATAGTTAACATATATACATAATTATATGTATATCATAAACAGATTTGTGTTGTAATTTTCAGAAATGTTCGAAATAACGAAAACTTATTTTTAGAAGTGATAATAAAGCTTCAAGAGAGTACATGGCTTGCACTTTTGGAACTCAAGATGAAAATATTGTTCGTAAATGTTAACTGTTTCCGCCCATGTACATCCCATTTTGGTAATACAGTAGTATCACACCTGCCGGGCAGTTATCGTGTGCGTCACTTTGTGGAATAAATAAATGATTTTGACTATTTAGACTTTTTTTCAATTATTTTCCAATACCAATGTCACAAAGAATGAGAACATAAAATAACTCGCTGATTGCCAATGCACTGATCAGTGCGAGACATAATAGATTTTTATTTGTGTCTGTCTAGTCGTTATTGTAACATTCAACTGGTTAAATATAATAGAGCAGGTTTTCACTCCTTCAAAAATTGTATTTATATTTCTGTATTGTCAATTTAAGAGGAATTAAAGGTTATTATTTTATGTCGGACTAAAAGAATATTGTCAAATGCTAAACTGCGCTGTATACTGTTCCTATCTAGGTACAGTCGAACAACTTCGTCCAGCAAGACATCGTCACTGCCAGTGCTACTTTACACAAACATTGACATTCGTATACAAAACCAGTTTCCACTGTGCCTCGATTCTATGAGCGAGCCAAGGGTTTTTTTTTCAAACTGATCCACCGCCGATTTGTTTGATTGTACATACCTGGAGGATACGTTTACAAATAACAAGTAACTTACTTATTGTACCAAATGTACGGTTAAGACAAAACTTCATTTTATTGTTATGCAAGTACTTTATATTATTTGGAAATTTCTGAAATGCGAATCATCATAGAGGTGCATAAAGTATACTCTGACCACCAGTTCGAAGTGTATACTTGAATTCCTCCTGTGAATATGCGTCAGGAGAGGAGCACCCCGAAGGACATTGTTAATTCGATTTCCGACTTCGTAATTTTATGAGAAAAATAGAATTTACCATTACTATTGCTTTATTATTTCAGCCAAAATACTATCTTTGCTGAACATAAGTCAAGTCTCCTCAAGATAGTAATCAATTCTTATTATTACCTCTCTTTTTACAGTATTTGTTTCTTTGTAGGCACCTAAGTACTATACTCTAAATAAAAGCTCGTAAAATAATATACTAGTGGTATATTATTTAATCAAATGCTTATCTTGTCACTAAATTCCGAATTATATACCAATACCAATCAAAGATTAATACATGAGTACATCACAATTGACGGTAATTTCTTCTTTAAAAAAATTGCGACATGAGTATTTCAAGAGATAATAAAATTAAATACAATACATCTGTCTTGGTTACACATATGACATTATATACAAGTAAAAAGAAATAACGAGAGTTGTCTTGTTTATGCTTAAAGCTATCTCTCCATATTAATAATTGCTTCTTGCTTCGTATAATAATTGCTGCTTGCATCGACATGACAACATTTTTTTTGGCATATGTCATTCAAGGCTGTATAAAACATGTATAAAAGCTCTATGGCTATCACACTCGAACATAATAATATGCAGTTAATTAGAGAGAATAGAGACGATTTCTACTCTTTTTGAAATGCTCTCTCCATATATATTTGCTCATTGGTCACTCTAATGCAGCCATTCTCAAAGTGTGCTCCGCGGAGCCCCAGGGCTCAACGAAGCATCTCTAGGGGCTCCACGAAGGTGTATGTCAGTAAAATAAGTGGTTTTAAAGTGCACAAAGGACTCGGCTTTGTTTCATTTTAGGGTTCTGCCTAATATTTGGTTACCCAAAAGTTTGAGAACCACTGCTCTAGTGGGTATATTATCTCAACTAAGTAGCCGTGTTTTATATTCAAATGTCTGTGTGATGAGCTATAAAGCCTGCCAGTACGAGTTTTCTCACAAAACAGTCGATAACATGGTGAAATAGAAATAAAACTAAAATATAACAAAACCAGATGTACTTCAGCAGTTGGTTAAAAAAAAATAATAATAAAAACTTTATTTCATATCATAATTGACTTACATTTCATGTCGAGGAGTCTCCATTTAGGCAGAAAAATGCCTGTAGTTGGAGGCTCCGCTCTTCCCTATGTTATAAGCGTAACAATTATGGATACATAAAAATAAACAAAGTAAAAACTAAAGAAAAGAAATATGTGTGTGTGTGTGTGTGTGTGTGTGTGTGTGTGTGTGTGTGTGTGTGTGTGTGTGTGTGTGTGTGCGTGCGTGCGTGCGTGTGTGTGTCTGTGTGTGTGTGTGTGGTGTGTGTGTGTGTGTGTGTGTGTGTGTGTGTGTGTGTGTGTGTGTGTGTGTGTGTGTGTGTGTGTGTGTCTGTAAGTGTATGTGAGTGTGTACATGATAATATGTGACTTAGAATCAATATTAAGACGCAGACTGCAGAAGTAACTCAGTATCATTGTAGTTTAAATTGTTAAGCCAAATAATTAATGTTTTTTTAAATTCATATGGTTCTTTATCATAAATATATATCGACTTATTAATTTTATTGTATAAGTAGGCTGAGGTGGTTATAACTGTTTTATCTGTGGCAGTTACATTGAAACTTTGTCCTTGTCTCTTTGTGGACAAAGTCATACTAGCGTACAAGAACAAGGTTGTTCAAAAGTTCACATAAATGGTAGAAATAATATCTTAGGTATTTGCAGGTGCTGCATGTGAATTTTTGTACTTAGTATAACGTAAATCTAACAATGATGTTGCTATTGCTGAGTCAAATAAAGCCAAGAATTGTGATTTTAAATTACAGTAGTTACAACAGCTGTGTCTCCTTAAAAGTTAAACCATAATCATCATCATCGTCCTAGCGTTATGCATCCACGACTTTCACTTTGGAGAATCCGCTTACTAATCCAACTAGATTTTACAGAATATTAGCTCAAACGTGCCTATGGATAATTGATAATAATATATTTATACCAATTTTTTTTATTTATGTTATGTAAACCGCAATGTCATAAGTAAGAAGTACAATAAACAATTACTATGGGGCTGGAATCTTTCGCTTCTAAATCAGTACAACCCATATCTTGCAATTGAAGGATCATGCGGGTAAATGCTGGTGTGCCCCAGGGATCCGTCTTATCGCCCACACTTTTTCTTCTGCATATCAATGACATGCTCACTTTTGGGAGCATACATTGCTATGCAGATGACAGTACCGTGCATGGGCGGTATCTCGGCCATCCTGCAGCTAAGCAGGCCGACATTAAGGAAAATAGGCGAAAACTTGTCTCTGAGCTTGACCAGGTTTTGAACAGCATCTCGAACTCCACTACCGATACAGGACAGTCTAAATATACTTGGTATGGACATACACCGCAATCTGCCTGCCGCAGCTGTGTCTATTATACAAAACTCAGGTTCGCTCCTGCGTGGAATACTGCTTTCATCTCTGGAACAGCTCCGCTCAGTACCTGCTAGATGCCCTTGATAGGTTGCAGCGGCGTGCTGTCCGTATCATAGGTGACCTGAGGCTACTAAGACCCTTGAATCTCTGCAACTACGCAGGGACGTAGCCTCAATGGCTGTCTTTTACCGATTGTATCACGGTGAGTGTTCAGAAGAAGTCTTTCAACTCATCCCACCCTCTCCTTTCCTATCCCGAACAACACGTGCCGGGTGAAGGTGCCACCCTTATACGGTAGATCAGATACCGTCACGTACGAAAAGGTTCAGTACATCTTATCTTTGCCGTACCATAAAGATGTGGAACTTACTGCCAGCTCACGTGTTTCCTTCCTCCCTTGATCCTGGGTCCTTTAAGCGGGGCGTGAAAAAGCATCTCTCAAGGCCGTCAAAGTGAGGGCCGCCATGTCACATTGCTTAACCAGCAATTGGGGATGGTGGCCTTCACAATAGGACTTCACTGTCAGCTTACCATCAGGCAGCGTGAAGTCAATTTGACAGGTGCTTTTTAATAAAAAAAAAACATAAAATGAAAACAATGAATTAGAGAATCATATCGATGCGATGTTTGAATGGTATACAGGTTTAATTAACATCACTGTTATATCAAGTGTTAGGGACAAACATTTATTTATAGTTTTGTACTCATATTTGTAACTTAATTCATTATGTAATTTTTTTATTTAACTAAGTACATGAAGATTTTGGGATCTTAGTGACAATATTGCCTTAACCGTTATCCTTAACGTGAACTTCCAAATGTTCTGATTTAAAAAAAATTAATAAAATAATAGTAATAATTTAAAATGCTTCATTTTCAAAACTTTAAACCATTGGATTTTAAATCGATAACGTTTGAATAGTTTGAACGTTTCGATGGTCACAGACATTTTGAAAGACATAAGGTCAAACTTATAACAACTAATTCCACAGAGTACCTTTGTATATAGGAGGAACTAATTGATGACGATTTTTAATTACTTCTAGTTTTTATTACGTTAAATAAAGAAAAGTTGCATTGAAACTAAACTGATTTAATATCTGAAATAAATTGGCATTAGTTCAGACTTAGTAAGATAATTTTTTTACTAAGATAATGAACTCAGGTGCTCTTGAATTGCAAAATGAAATCCCAATCTAAAAGGTCGGCCTCTAGACGGTGCGGCCGTTTCGCAATAAAATGGAAACTGATATAAAGAGTAAGTTTTATTTCTCCAACAACTGCTTCTATTCTACAGCTAAATATTCTAGTTTTATTCAGTCTAATTATAATAATATTCATAATTTTAAGTAGGTATGTATTAACTTTTTAAAGCTTTGCACAAGATTTACAAATAAATTTGTCCTAAATACTCTTAGTTCGGTAACACTTCAGTGACTTTTTGCTCTTCATGAATAAATTAAGCCCGTAAGATTTTTTTTATATCTCGCGTTAAACTTCATACTTGGTATGAAGTTTGTTACAAAAGTTATCACAAGTTCTATCTTTTTGCATATATACGTCGGGTGCTCCAGAGGCAGGATTTTTTACCTGCTGCGACTTTATGATTCGTTCGTCAACAGTCAGAACAAGTATAGGTACCTCCTTTTTTCTGTACCCACCATATACACGAGGAGTTTTATTATTAACAAGACTATAGTTTGCACTTTGTTTAAGTATCCACCAATATAATTATGACACTCTCCGCTGTCGTCGAACGTAAGAAAATGGGAGTCTAAGCGTTCAGCTAAGGAGTCTAAATGCCCTTAGAGATTCCGTTGAAACATATTATCAGACACCTATTTTTATTGTTCTTATGCTTACATATGGCTACAATCTTGCCTGATATGAAGCGATGATACAGCTTACGAAGGGGCACGTTTGGGTGATCATTTCTTCTTATGTTAGATTGTGACAGCAAATAAAAAGCTTTAATTGTTGGCAAAAATTCCGTACAATTATATTGTTCTCAATAAAAAGAAGCACTGCAGGCATAGTAAAATATTTTTATTTTGTTTAATAAGAGGGCATTTTTATCAGACCACCTTATTTTTAATAACAATATGATAATACGAATGCCAAGAATTAGAACAAAGGATTAGATAAGCTCACAACATTTATTTTTTACTGCGAGCAAATCGCAGGTAACTTTGTGAAATATTACAATTAAAAGGAGTGCTTTTTGCCGCAAGGTTTTTAAAAATTATTCTAATGAGTTTAACAAGGAGCCTGTAACGTTGGCAAATTTACATTTAAAACAAAACGACCCTTGTCCGTGGGTACGTGCATTATAATAAAAGTAATTTATTAGAAGTTGTCTAAAGGTGTTCTCCTGTATGAATTTGGCAATGCTAACATTCGCGAAAGGCACTGCTAAGGTCAATCAGAACATAATTTTGTTTCAGATAAATCTGTATTGTTTCATCTTGTTGAAGAATCATATAAATCTTGTCGGATGTCAATCACGAAACGAACTATTCTTTGATAGACGATTTAAAAACGATTCAATTTCGAACGAAGCGATTGCATCTCAATTTATAGTCTAAACTTGTGATGAGACAATCCTAAAATTCACGGTGACTGCTTCTCAAGATTTCTATGCTGGAATAGCATGATGACTGTCAAAATCTGACCATGCGTTGTTAACTCTTGCAGAAACCTTCAGTACAAACAGAAGTTTTATATTGTTACGCCATCTATCGGTGAATGGGGGTACTAGAAGAGATTGAATGTATCGGTGGTTTAAAGGTAAGTCAGCTACTCTGTACTAGATGGCGTTGCTGTTTCGAGTATCGACTGTTCGTGATTATTTCGACAGTTTTGTGGAAGCATCTAGAATGCCCTAGTGATGTTATCCGGCCAGTATAAATAGAGCCCGAGCGAGCCGACCGGACACAGTAACAATTGAATAACGGAGCGATAATCATCAAGCGAAGGGAAGTAATTCGGAAGTGTTTAGTGGTGTTTCTAGAACTTAACTTTTAATGTATTATATCACATCTTATATTTTTCCCTAAGTACTTTCCTTAGGGAAAAATATCAATTATCTCTTCGAACATTATATCATTGGCATTCTAACTTTTTGATAAGTCAAATCGGACTAGCCTAGACGTAACTATATGTTTTATAAATGAAAAACGATAGCTTTACCAACAAAAAAAAATCGCAACAAAGAATTATTGCAGTTGTAACCCAAAACACAGCCCGTGTTTTGGATTACAACTCTGGCTCGACATAGCATCGTACAATACACACTTGTCAGGTTCCTGAGCAAAACAACTCTTCATAATTTATAATATTCATGCGAGAATACTGACGCTATGTCTACATTTCTTTACCGACACTGCACTATTGTCTATGAAATTTTAAACCTAATATTTTTTCACTCCAACATTCCCCTGTGCTTCATTCACTGAATGAGAAGTACTATTATTAATAATTTTGGAAGTACTTTCCGCAAGAACAAATTTTATATCGTTTAAGTTTAAAAGAGTATATCCAATTTCCTCGACGCGGCGTAACGTAACGTAAGTGAGCATTCGTTCAATATTTGTTAATGACTTTGATTAATGAAAGCTACAAATGGAGTGCATACAATGGTCGTCCAAGGTCCAAGAACATTGTGTTATGTGTTAAATTTTAATGTATTATATCACATCTTATATTTTTCCCTAAGTACTTTTCTAATTATCTCTTCGAAAATTATATCATTGGCATTCTAACTTTTTGATAAGTCAAATCGGACTAGCCTAGACGTAACTATATGTTTTATAAACGAAAAACGATAGCTTTACCAACAAAAAAAAATCGCAACAAAGAATTATTGCAGTTGTAACCCAAAACACAGCCCGTGTTTTGGATTATACCTCTGGCTCGACATAGCATCGTACAATAGTTGTCGATAGAAGCTTTGGGTGCACGTCATCCGAAAGAAGCTTCAACCGACACACTTTTCAGGTTCCTGTTCCATTAAAACGTGTTGCTCGCGCGACGTGCGACTATTTTATGTAGGTACCTACAATATTGTATAGTATAAGTGCACTGTACAGTACAATATAATATGAAAAGAGGGAAGTTTTCTTAATGTTAAGAAGTGCTATGATTATTATAGGAAACTAACTAGTTTCTGCCGGCTGCGTGTCTGTTAAAAAGTTTCATCAAAAGACGTTCTGCGGTTTTTGTGTAAAGAGTGACAAGTATTTATTTATTCATCCTCACAAACTTTCGAATTTTTGTGGGACATGTACGGTCGTGAACTTTCACGCGCAAAAAGAGCGCTACCTACTTAATAATTTATTCATTTTTACATGAGGATATTAACGTCCAAACTCAAGCTTGAAATTGATAAAAGTATTATGAGAAAAAATAAGGTTTTATCATTATCAAAATGTGGACTGCAAATGCCTTATTTCTGGTAACATACGATCTCGTATTAATATGGATTAGATTGCGATTATTGTATACATATGGATTAGATTGCGGTACGGAACTGATAAGTGACATTGCCTAATCCTGCTTGTAATTTATTGTGTCGGCTCGCCCCTTATTACGTCGGACTAAAGTATATCTGGCGAAAAGTGGGTGTAGAAATACACCTCTGCCTACCCCTTCGGGGATAAAAGGCGTGACGATATGTATGTATGTATGTATGTATGTAATTATTGTGTTTTAATGTAATTTCTTCATTGGATCTACCTTGATCTGGCGATTATACCTATATGTATACATAGTAGCCGTGTGGTTGACGGCATAGAATACAAGTGTCACCACCCCCTATCTACCCGTGGGTGTCGTAAGAAGCGACTAAGGGATAACACGATGCAAATACCATCTTTGGGTAGAGACGGAAAACTCGACATCAAACCCTATACGACTGCCTCGTTGGTCTCGCGGCATAAATATGCGCGTGGGATTGGGGGGTCTCGGGTTCGATTCCCGGGTCGGGCAAAGTGTTATTGGGTTTTTCCGTTAAGAAATTCTCAGTAGCAGCACGGAGTCTGGTAATGTGCCCGGTATGGCAATAGGCTCGCCCCCTATTACGTGGGACTAAAGTATATCTGGCGAAAAGTGGGTGTAGAAATACACCTCTGCCTACCTC
Organism: Euclidia mi; assembly: GCA_944739405.2. Lineage (NCBI taxonomy): Eukaryota > Metazoa > Arthropoda > Insecta > Lepidoptera > Erebidae > Euclidia > Euclidia mi. The sequence goes on from OX123199.2 coordinate 41,350,191, forward strand.
TTCGGGGTTATAAGCGTGAGACTATGTATGTATGTATGTATACACAGTAGACAATATGTAGTCGATATAGATTGGAAATTTTAAGATTTTTATGAATAAACTGACTGCCTCTGAAATTAGGCTGTAACGTATGTCCGGTACCTACAGCGTCTGCGTCATAATTCCGCCCATACGCTCGGCCAATCAGAGAAGGCCATCGTCCGTGCTCGCGAAGTCTGACCATATATGGTCACGTAGCGACTCCAATTCTGATGGAGAGCTCCAGTATATATGGGGCCGACAGAGAGGCCGTCACCGCCACTCTATCCTACTGACCTACTACCGCAACTCTGTCCGTATCCATCGTACGTGTATCCTGGTCCCAGCTGTGGGTGAGTTACTACATTTACTGCACTAGCATACTGCCCATCTCTCTACCTGCTAGCTGAGGCCGGCTGACGCCGCCGCCTGCCTGACCCTATTGGTTGTGGCTTTCCTAATGCTGCTTACCTTCAGGTTGCAGATCTACCTTAAAGCTCCGGGCTACGCTACCTAGACCGCTACACTTCCCTGCATCGCCTTCGGCGTCACCTCTGGCGAAGAGTCTGGCCTACCCTGCTCATCGCACACACACCGCCGGCGCCTGCCAGCTGAGCCAACGTCAGCGAGGATCTGCACCGCTACGCGCAGCCTTCGAGCAGCCTGCCTGCACACTGCCGTAGGGAACAGCGTGGGAGACTGCAACCCTTAGTGTTCAGGCCAGTGTCGTGTTGTTGGTCGGTCATACTCATGCAAGGGAAGTGAGACAATACTCGGCAAATAAACGCATAGAACATTTTCTGCGTTTCTATTCTAGAACCCGTTACAAGGCTCAACGGCTATTTTTCGACACATGGGCTACATAAAAATTGTTCAGCAAGGTTAGATTGAATGAGGTTAGATTGTAAAAGAGAAAAATCTGTTTTAATTAATCTGTATGTATAAAATCCTTGCGTTAATGAGTGAATGATAGACCAGCTACATCCAAAACTAATAGGCGCAAGGAGCGGAAATTTGGGATAAGAAGGGATTGCCCGAAATTTCTACGGGATGGGGCTAAACGGGTAAGTAAACAATATGTACAGGCGGAGCCGCGGGTATCCTATAGTAGCTCATAAAAACCAATAAAAACGCCTTCCATCAAGAGAGGTTAAGACTATCTTACGTGCTTATCGTTCTTATCTTATCTTGGGTTTACTAGTAGGATTTTGTGGATTCCTCTATTATCTTCGAACTCCATCATCAAACTAGCTAAGTGATACCATAGTATTATTTGTCATGAAAATGCAACAAAAAATGGAAAAATATTTCTGCTCTTTAGATTTTATTACATAGTTAGTAACAGCCTAATACAGAAAGCGTGTGGAAAATCTTGAAATAAATTTCTAAGCCAATTAGCCATCGTACAACCCAGATTTTTCATATTTCGCATCGTATAACGACTGAGATGTACCATTCAATGGGTTATGTATAGATACACCCGTCGTTAGGCCATTAATTTTCTGTAACAAAATCTCAAGAACTAAAAGCACGGTAATAATATAAAAGCTACGTTCATTGTAAACAAGTTTGATCTCAATATTGCTTTTCCGCCAAGAAAGAGTGTCCATGTCTAAGACGACCGGTGCAATGGACATATATTTCTACCGTTCTTTCCCAAGCCCTGTGTTGACTTAGAAACATGAGGACTTGTTTAATAAAACTACATAAATAAACTTACGTAAGTAATAAAAGAAGTAACTATCTTATCTGCGAAAGTTGGGATTTTTCCAGTCGAGAATTGTATTTTTATTCTATTATACTAGTTTATGTACATGAGCTGAGGCAAAGTTCTGTTAGTTGTTATATCGAGACCTAATAGATGTTTATTTACGGATGTCATCACAGTTTATGTTCCGATTTCAACTACGGTTAATATTTTTATGAGGTCTAGTACGCACCATACATGCCCATGTATGGTGCGTATTATATGCGAAACCAATAATTTAATTTGTAAGATTCACGCATAACTTTTATTTATTTTCGCATTAGGTACAATGAATGTCTAGATACCTTTCTCCATTTTGTATAAAATCTACGGGTAAAAATCGACCAGAACTCAGGCAACAAAAATACTTGGTCCATTTCAAAGAAGCCAATAAAGTCATAACGACGAATTATTACAGTTAAATTAACTACGACCCTAAAGTGTTCCGAATTGAGTAAGTACCGCATTCGCGCGCTCGGTTTTCGGATCCGGACGACCGTGACGTTCGATAAGATACGAACCTCGCTACCTACAAATATTCGTTCTCACTGAAATCGCAGCTTTTTGGAGGAAATAAATTATCGACTGTTTTTCGAATCCTTTATATACATTTGTAAGGCCTGCCAGTCACGATGGGTAAAATTTGCCGGTTGTTGGTTATACATTTATGTTTATTAATGACTAGCCTCTGCCCGTGGTTCCAGCTGTATGAGTATTGGTTATTGCAACAAAAAGTAAAGGTAGGTAGCCTATGTGCTTTTCTGATGTATGAACAAGAAAGAAACTTGCGTAAAACTTTTCGCGTAAAAGAGTCACACACATCCATACTCACAAACTTTTGCATTTATAATAAAAGTCAGATGATACTTATTTATCAAAAAAAGTCCTGAATAAAATTAGAATATACCTCATCATGAACAGGCTTCATCTCACTATGTAAAGGGATAGGACGTAGTCCACCACGCTGGTTAACATTATGACAAACTTTAAGACATGCAAGTATCTTCAGAATGTACTCCTTTACGTAAACGTAAGTACTAAAGTACTTAATCGATAAATTTCAATTTTACAAGCATTCAATACAAAAAGAGAGCAATGCGCACCATGGCTTTGAACCCGAGATTCTTTGCGTAGCAAGTTGTAGGTTTCTCTGCTAGGCTTTAAGAACCTTCGTGTTATTGAGAGGCTACAGGACTTATCTTTAAATAAAATAGAGGTTACATGCGGGCGCCTCAAGGTCCTTTCAAATTTATATATGTATTAAAATAATTACATGTATTATTGAAATGTATTAAAATATAATTAAATTAAGTCTTAAAATAATAAAAAAACGAATTAATATATACATGGGAAAATTCAAAAAATTAAAATTTAGAAGGCGTCATGAAACTCATCCGCATCGCAGTCAATTGGAAGCGTGCCCAGAAGACTGGCAGCACTGCCTCGTTGGATGGCTATACTTATTTTTTGAGCCAAATACGTGCCAGCCCTCTGGTCTCGCGAGGCGTCTATAAGTCTCTTTGCGAGATCTCTAAAAAGTGATCGCGCACTTGGACCCCATGGCCCCAATGTTTCGACCCCAAACGGCTCAAATACATAATCTCCTATTAGATTTACATATTTGCGCCGTTTGAGTGTCTCCGCTGTAGCGGGCGCTGCTGGCCCGCACAACCTGCTGTGCTGGGAAGATGAGATGGCGCAAGGGTATCGACACATGTTGCATCCCATACCAAAGGCCTACCCAGCTTCCACGGCAGTAACGACATCCCGTCTGGTCTTTTGCCATCGTCGCGTGCCAAGCCTTGAGTGGCAAGAGCACGGCGCAGTATGTCATTGAGGTTGGCGTGTCGAGAAATACGACCCGCGCTCCTGCTGCATGACAGGCCATGGTGACCAAGGCTATCGACAGCCTCTCCACAGTGACAACGATGCGGAGAGACACAGGACGCACCTAAACGGAGGCAAGTAGCGAAGCGGAAAGTCGTATCGTCCAACATGGTACCTATATTGGACGATGGCAGTGCCTGAAGCCAGAGGCCCGATTCCCATTCTCCCACAGCGAGCAGGCGAGCACGCTCCGCAGCGTTGGACGATGTATTGAAAAGGTTTTCTCGTACCACGCTGCAAAGCGGCCCATCCCATTGCCTCTGGGAGGATAAGTTTCGGGGTAACTCAGTTCCTGGACAAGCATTTCTCCAAGCGTTCAAGGCATCGGTCTTACACGGCACTTCAGAATCAACCAGTGTGGGAGCTCAAATTATCCTAGTCAATTCTGCAGTGCTGTGGACCGATGACAAGAACGCTGGCAGGCTTACGTCGGTAATTTTGCGAACGCCGAGGCCGTCCAAGCGCACAGGTAAGGACGCCTGTAGCCACACCCGGTCGTTCAGGGCCACATTTAAAATTTCACTCAGGGTATTCTGTATAATTTTGTCAATTTGAATGAGTGGAGTTGGATTTTTCCAAAAAGGTGAGCACCGTAATGCGTGCGTAAATTTAGGGACAAAAAGACAATATGGAATAATAGTGAAACCCGAATGTATATTAATTTTGAGTAGCCTGTCAGAAATTTCACTAAAATGTTGAATTTTTTCCTGTATAAAAGAATCAAAACCGTTGTCTAAAATTGGGGACCCCAGGAGGCGAAGAGAACTTTTTTCAACTTGAGTGATATTGGGAGCCAAATATTGAAATTTTGAAAGAATAGAGGATTTATCTAGATTGTCATTAATAAAAATTTCGCATTTTTTTGTATTCAGTTCTAAGCCTATGGATAAAAATTTTGATTTCAGAAGTGCTAGATCTTGATACACAGACTCTACGTTACCGCTCAGGGTTCCATCATCAAGCTGAGAAAACCCGAGTCAGTGTTAGGTGGATCAGGAAAGGAGAGGTCATCCCCTGGCGCTGGATGCTTGCTCTGCAGACTCGCGAGTGTGTCGGCAGAGCAAGGCGCCACCACATCGGTACTGAACAAAAGCCTGGACGCTCCCGTGATATCACCTTCCCTCAGTTTAGACTCTACATGGTGGTAGATGGTCGAAATATTGCAATTTTCTTTAATTTTTGCTGTCAAACTTTTTTTTGTAAGCCTGTCTTCTTGAGCATGTAGAATTCTATACGGAAAGGTGAGTAACTGTTCCCAAGCTGTAATAGAATTCTCCCGGATGACAAGGCCTATGCATTGTGCTAGATATTGAGCCACTGAAGGCCTCGCACCACGGGGAATTCTCTTCAGAACCAGAATGGAATTTTTTAACTGACTCAAATATGGCCAAAAAGGAATTTTAGGGGCGTCTGTGGAATTACTGTGTGTAGTAATGGACGTATTTGGGCCGGTAAGTACATTTTGGTTTTTGTGAATTTTGCCAAAATGTACTTTAAGGCCCCGCTCACCTTTGAAAAATCGTGCCTGGGAACAGATGGGGCAGCGCACCAGGGTAGAAGATGTGTAAGGTTCACTGGCACTTATTTCTTCATCGCTCTTGCCACCATTACACGACATATGCCGAACAATTAACTATATGCACTAAAAATAAACTTATCTAAATAAATAATATCAAAACAGATATTTTAATGTATTAAAATAGATATCATATAATAATAAAGATCCCCAAATAAATCCCTGCCCAATTCGATGACGAGTGTAAAGTGACGGATGAGCGGATATAAAAAAGGCCTCTGACTATGTCAGGGGAACACGGGCTCAACACCGTGCGACGGCGGGTGCCTTTATAAAAAAAAATGGGCCTTTGAAACTGATACAGATCAAAGAAGACTGGCGTAGTTGTAGGTTTTCTCCAGACAACTTATAGATATCATTGCCAACAGAACTGTTGCCAACTATTATCATAGTTTGCTAAGTAGCCGTGTTCTATATTCAAATATCTGTGTGATGAGATATAAAGCCTGCCAGTACAAGTTTTTACACAAATCACTCGTTAAGGCGAGGTTGCAGTACTTTTTAAGATTTTTGAACGTCTGAAAGTCCCATGTACTATGATATTTTTAATGAATAAAAATTAAAGTATACAAGTTGAACATATCTTCTAGTAAATCGTAAAGATAGAAACACGATTTGGAATGATTGGTTTGATAAAAAAAAAAGTTAAACATGGCACTAAATCACAATTTTAAACGTGTACTGCTTAGAGATTCCATAATGAATTTATATGAAAGTATTATCAATAGAAACAGCTCTTTATTTTAAAATAAATGGTTAAAACAGATTTCGTAATTTCGTTATCATTTTTCTACAAGAAAAAAAATAGTCAAAATGTTGGCATTATATCGCTCGCCGGCCGTTCATCAGTGCCTGTCTAGGCGTGATTGAGGGCGGACGTACGTCGTTGCTCCGCAAAATCCCCCTCCACCCCCGCATGTACGTTTTCGCAAAAGTACAAAGTAATTCGTATTCCAAACTCAATCGTTCAAACCATAGACATACTAGTAAGAAACCGTAGACAGGTTACTGACAAGGTAACATGACGGAGCTTACGAGTGGCACGCATCGCGAAAAGCGTACGCACACTAATTTAAATATGTCAAAACGACACACTAAGAATTAGATAAGAAGTGTAAGTGAGATAGCACATCTAATCGCAAGCGCGAAATAGAGATAAACATATACTCTCTGGAACGAAGCGCATTGTGACATCATGCTGACCGTTTCACAAACAATAATTTGACTCAGATGCGACATGATCACTTTGTCTGTCTTGAGTAAATTCAATTCGCCTCAAAGTAAATTTGATTAATTCATTTAAGGTAGGGAAATAAAAAGTCGATGTGATTTATTTATAACATTTATTAAAAAAGTAGATTTCATTCAATGGAAACCTAAAACAGTACGTTAATATAAAAACTGTGCGCTGCGGACCCACCGTAGCCTTGGCAATACCCCTGGGGGTATGGTGGGTCTTTAAAGCTTAACCGTACTCCTGGCTGAAATGCTCGTAGTGTTATACCAACGTGCTACGTGGACATTAAACTGAACAGTGTTATCTCTCGTATGATAATGACTTACTACTTACGTTTTTGTATTTTTAGACAAGCGAAGACAAGCGCTAGTACGATGATATAGTGCAACAAGGAGATAAATTAGAGAATAAAACGTTTAGGTATTACTGCTAATGGTTATAATGCTTTGTATATTATAGGTATAATTTGTGGTACTGTTGAAGACCCGTCATCATCATCATCCTTGCGCTGTCGAATCATTCCCACTAGTTCTATTGAACAGTTCTATGATAGAACTAGTGATACTTTTTTCCCACTAGTTCTATTAGCACAACTTGATGAGAAGAATAGAACTAATGGGAAACAGTTATAGGAAATTTATTTAGTGTCACAACATCGCGCTCACAAATCCGAATAAATATGTATTTATAAAAATGTGTTAAACGAATGAACGTCTACAAAACAATTGAACGTCTACAAAACAAATGAACGACTACAAAACAAATGAACGTCTACAAAACAAATGACTACCAGAAAGTGATCAGCTATCGATAGTGATTGCAAAAAACAGGTTCATGCGATTTTTGACCTTATTGACAATTCATGACAAACTTTTTTTTTGTTTTTCTCGCTTTCTGGCAATATTAGGGTAATAAAATTATAAATTCTGACTAATGTTAATTAGGTTGAAAATCGCATGCACCTGTTTTCTGCAATCACTATCGATAGCTGATCACTTTCTGTAAGTCATTTGTTTTGTAGACGTTCATTTGTTTTGTAGGCGTTCATTTGTTTTGTAGACGTTCATTTGTTTTACACATTAAACAAATGAACGTCTACAAAACATATTTATTCGGATATATGAGCGCGATGTCGTGACACTACGGTAGTCTCAGTAGTTCTATTGAATACCCTTGTAAAAACATACATAGAACTAGACTGGGACATTTCCTATTACTTATCCCATTCGTTCTGTTCTCCTCATCAAGTTGTGCTAATAGAATTAGGACAGTTCTATCATAGAATTATTCAATACTACTACTATACTGGGAATGATCCCACAAAATAGTAGAACTTGAAATTAACGAACTGAAATTAATAAACTAATTACACAACAATATTATCTGGGAGTACGGTTAAGCTTTGAAAGACCCACCATACCCCCAGGGGTACTGCCAGGGGTACGGTGGGTCGGCAGCGAAAACTGTGCAGTACAATCTACTTAGTTGTTTAATACTAAAAGGAGAAAAACAAAAACAAGTGAATGGACTTTGATCATCCGTCAATGTTTGTAACTTACGTATGATTTTGTATTTCTATAATAATAATATATTGTGTTGATTCAGCCTCAAATCACTTTTATTACTTGACAAAAACACACATCAGTATTTTATTATTACGAATGTCCCATCTGGATACTTTGTTTTTTAGTCTTTGAACACGCACAATACTGCTTTTCTTTTACACTCGCTTAATGTCAATTTTTTATTCACTCTATTATTTGTGATACTGAATTTATTATACATTGAAAATAAAACGTTGTAATGTTGTAATACTCATGAATGAGAAGTGATTCCATAACTTTTAGTCATTTTCCTACTATAGTTTAACTACTTTAACAAAATCTCATTACACACGACGGCATTTTCAAATGTAACGTACACACATGCGAGTAAAAGAGCGAGCGCTTCCGACCGCACCGCGTACGCGACTAAAGCCAAATGAGACATTTAGAAAAAAAAGTTTGTCATGAATTTGTCAGTTTTTAATGTGCCACTTTTGAAGTTCACATAACTCATCTACGGTTTTTTTACGCTGCGCTGTGGCACACACACACACGAAACCCCCCCCCCCTCCCTTCCCCCCGCTCACTCGCTGACGCCACCGCCGTGTTTTTGTTTTTGCGGGGGGTGAGGTCGAGCTACGCACAGTGCGTAGCTCGACCTCACTGCAACCTCGCCTTAACACTCGTTATGGTGAAATAGTAGTAAAACTAAAATATAACAAAACCAGTTGTACATAAGCAGTTGGTAATAACTTTTTTATCTGTGGCAGTGACGTTGAAACTTTGTCCTTGTCTCTTCCTGGACAAAGTTATACTAGCGTAGTACAAGTAAGTACAAGTTAGTACAAAAGTTCACATGAATGGTTGAAATAATATCTCAGGATTGTATCGCAAATGCAGTAAATGCAATAATGATAGTGGTAAACTACCTCCGTGGTCCAGTGGATAGTGTATGCGGCTGCTGATCGAAGGTCCCGGGTTCGATTCCCAGGTCGGGCAACAGTGTTACTGAGGCTTTCCGAATTCTCAGTAGCAGCACGGAGTAACGGCAATAGGCTCGCCCCCTATTACGTGGGACCTAAAACATTCATGGCGAAATGTGGGTGTAATATTACACCTCTGCCTACTCCTTCGTGGATACAGGCGTGAGTCTATAAAATAAATGATTGTGATATTGCTGAGTCAAATAAAGCCAAGAACTGTCATTATAAGTACAGTAGTTACGAACAGCTGTTGCCTTAACTGTTCAAAATTGAAACCATCATTATCATCGTCCTAGCGTTTTATGCATCCAAGACTTTCGCTTTAGAGAGTGGGTCAGGTTACAAGTCGAACCAGATTTGACAGAATAATTAGCTCAAAAATTAAACCATCATCTACTAAGAATGAGTCATCCAGCACATCTACTTTAGGCCTATGGACAATAAAATTGATAATAATATATTTATACCTAATTTTTTATTTATGTAATGTAAGTTCGCCCGTGTGGTGACGGATTAAGAATACGGAATGTCACCACCCCATATCATCCCATGGGTGTCGTAAGAGCCGACAGAGGGAGGATATTATGCAGAGAAAAGCACTGAAAGAGAAGGAAAACTTGATACAAACCCTATACCAACCCGTTTGGCCAGCGTGGTATAGTAGGCCAATTCCTCCTTTCAAACGAGAGGCCTAGGCCAGCAGTGGACTGTTAAAGGCTGATGATGATGAAGACCGGAATGTCATAAGTACAATAAACAGTTGCTATAGGGCTGAAATCTTTCGCTTGTAAATCAGTACAGCCCATATCTTGCAATTGAAGGATCATAAAGTGAAAACAATTAATTAGAGAAGCATATCTATGCGATGTTTGAATGACACACAGGTTTAATTAACATCACTGTTATCAAGTATAAGGGACAAACGTTTTTTTTTTTATAGTTTTGTGCTCGTATTTGTATCCTAAGACATTAAGTTCAATTTTCATTACGCTAAATATATGAAGATTTTGAGGTTATTAGTGACAATATTGCCTTATCCTTACGTGAACCTTAAAATGTTTTCAAATGGATTTTCGTCAAATAAAGCAAAATTAGATTAAAAACGGCATTCAGGAATAATGGTTGTTGGAATGGTATTACCACTAAATTTTAAACCGTCGTTTGAAGGATTTGTTTTTGACGATGTTCATAGACATTTTGAACGACATAACGTAACAACAATTAACTCCCTACGGTTCTTTAATTCTCCTAGTTTATTATCACGTTAAATGGAAAATTTTATTTAAAATAAACTGATTTAATATCTGAAATAAATTTGCATTAGTTCAAACTTAGTAAGATAAAAAAATATAATGAATTCATGTGCTCTTGAATTGCAAAGTGAAATCCCAATCTAAAAGGTCGGACTCTAGACGGTCCGGCCGTTTCGCAATAAAATGGAAACTGATATAAAGAGTGAGTTTTATTTCTCCAACAACTGCTTCTATTCTAAAGCTAAATGTTCTAGTTTTATTCAGTATAATTAAAATAATATTCATAATTTTAATTATGTATTAATTTTTCAAAACATTGCATAAGATATACCTACAAAGAAATTTGTCCTTAGACGCTTAGTTCGGTAACACTTCAGTGAGTAAATTAAGCCAGTAAGACATTTTTTATATCTCGCGTTAAACTTCATACTTGGTATGAAGTTCGTTACAAAAGTTATTACAAGTGCTATCTTTTTGCATATACGTCGGGTGCTTCAGAGACAGGACTTTTTACCCGCTGCGACTTTATGATTTGTTCGCCAACATTCAGAACAAGAATAGGTACATAGTATTTTCTGTACCCACCATATACACGAGGAGTTTTATTATTAACAAGACAATAGTTTCCACTTTGTTTAAGTATCCACCATTATTATGACACTCTTCGCTATCGTAGAACGTAAGAAAATGGGAGTTTAAGCTTTCAGCTAAGGAGCCCAAGTGCCCTTAGAGATTTCATTAAAACATATTGTCAGACACCTATTTTTTATTGTTCTCATGCTTACATTGCTTTAATTTTGCCTGATATTAAGCGATGATACAGCTTACGAGCACGTTTAGGTAGAAGGTACCCATCGCCCATTTATTATTTCTTACAAGTGATAAGTTCTTGATAAAATACGTTGTGACAGCAAATAAAAACCTTCAATCCTTGTCACAAGTTGTGTAACATATAATTATATTGTTCTTAATAAAAAAAAACTAAGTGTAAGCATAGCAAAATGTATATTTATTTTATTTAATACTAGACGTCGCGAGCGGTTTCGGCTGCGTCAATTATACATAATTATAAACCTTCCTCTTGGATCATTCTATCTATTAAAAAAAGCCGCACTAAAATCCGTTGCGTAGTTTTTAAGATTCAAGCATACGTAGGGAGAGACAGACAGAAGACAGACTTTGTTTTATACTACATAGTATAAAACAAAGTCTGTCTTGAGTCTTTGTCTGGTGAAGAGAGCATTTTCAGCGCTATTTATACCTCAATATCAGTATGTTATTAATAATGCTAAGGATTAGACCAATAGATTAGATAAGAAAACAGAGCTATATTTTTAACAGTGAGCAAATTGCAGGTAACTTTGTGAAACATAACAATTTTAAAAAGTGCTTTTTGCCGCGCAACGTTTTTAAAAAATATTCTTATGAGTTTAACAATGAGCCTGTAACGTTAGCAAATTTACATTTAAATCAAAACGACCCTTGTCCATAGATACGTGCATTATACTAAAAGTAATTTATTAGGAGCTTCTTCTATATGAATTTGGCAATGCTATACTAATTTCGCTTGTAAATATTCGCGAAAGGCACTGCAAAGGTCAAACAGAACATAATTCTGTTTCAGATAAATCTGTATTGGTTCATCTTGTTGAAGAATCATATAAATCTTGTCGGATGTCAATCATGAAACGAACTATATTTTGATGGACGATTTAGAAACGATTCAATTTCGAACGCAGCGATTGCATCTCAATTTATAGTCTAAACTTGTGATGAGATAATCGTGAAATGCACGTGGATTGCTTCTCAATACGTCTATGCTGGGATAGCATGATTGCGTGAAGAGTCAAAATCAAAAGCCAAAATTATACTGTAAGTGACAGTGTTAATAGTTCGACTAGCGATCGACGTGTCTAGAAAGAAAGAAATACGGGTCTTCAAAATAAACCACAAAGCAGTCGTTCGGCCTTAAACTTACAACCTTTATTTTACTTCCTTAGGAGTGGCGTACTAGAAATTCATTTCTTATTGGGTGCTTACGTCATAAAAGGAAGCCGTTGTCCAATTTCATGTTTCTTGCTTCAGTAGCTTGGGTGTGGCGAATTCTGCGATACATTACATTCAGAACGAGTAATTTTTTTTATTATGTACAGTCGAACAACTTCCCGCTAGACCACCATATGGGCGAGAATCGCTCAGCAAGACATCGTCGCTTCCAGTGCTACTTTACACGCACATTGACACTCGTATACAAAACCAGTTTCTAGTGTGCCTCGACTCTATGAGCGAGCCAAGAGATTTTTTTTCAAAGTGGTCCAGCGCCGACTTGTTTGACTGTACATGTAGCGACAAGTCAAGCCCAAGAGTAGCAGTACGATTTCAATTCTTATTGCCTAAGCCATAAGAACGGTACAAAGGACTAAATATCTAGCTTGACGAGTAGCCTGTGTACATGATGCTGATGATAAAGTGTCGCACTTGACTCTTGCAGAAACCTTTCTTGTAAGAAAGAGATCTTATATATTATATGATGTCCATATTCACAATGTTTATATTAAAACTACTAGACAACCTGAAACATAAGTTTTGTTTGACTTGATAGGACAGTAAGCAATAGGGTTAGTGTTATTGATAATGTTCATTCGAAGAATTTTCAAAATTAAATCAGTTTTTCGTATATCTATTGATATTTGACATAAGCTAGTGAGGATTAAAATGTTATAGACTATAGGGTAGCGTGCGTAAAAAGTGTAGATATATTTTAAAGTTATGGAAGTACTTTCAAATGAACTAATTTCGTTAAAATTTAAATGAGTAAATCCAATTGCCTCGATGCGGCGTAAGTAAGCATTCGTTTAATGTTAGCTTGTGACTTTGATTAATGTAAGCTACAAATGGAGTGCACACGATGTACCGGGGACAAAGGTTATTTTTACGCAGTCGCTGTTTTTATGAGCTAGTCGATATTCTTACGTATATAGAATGCTTCTGCTCTGTGGCCGTTAAAGCACTATTAAAGCTAGTAATTAGCAACTATTCAGTTATTTTTAACTGTCAGTGAACAGTAGGGATCTTTCATTGATTCGCATCTATTCGCACTGTTGTTGAGAACGGACGTGTCGAATCGCATGAGTAATTATTAATTAAATATTTTTAAATCGTGACCTCAATCAACGCGTAGAACGATCTGCGAACGTAACAAAACTGTGTGTTATAAGATGTATCGTGATTGACATTGTAAACAATATATAATGGATCACAGTCCTTTCACTCCGAGTAGGAAGACTGCTCGGAGTCCTCCTCCGACGCCGGCACCTGCATCTGCACCTCAGCGTCCAGCACTTGAAGTCATTCCTAAGCCTGAAATTCAGAACTGGATGTCATCCATTGAAGTATACCTCAACGAAGTGTGTTCTATAGCACAAGATGGAAAACTAAACTCTGAGCAGAAGATGAGAGTCAGCAATCTCTGTCGAAACGTGGGCACTAAAGTTTCGCAGTTGGCAGTTCAGTACCAGTCCCTTAAGGCACATGCTATCCAGACCCATTCTACCATCAAATCCCAGCAAGAACAACTTGATTTGTCTCAGAGCCTTCAAGATCTAAAGGAATCCATACAGGAGTCCTCGAAACCTACCACCTCTGAACCGTCTTTCGCTGAGATGGTTAAAAAATTTGCACATAATTTTATTCAGCCCATTAGCGTAAGTTCGGTGGCAATCTATCCAAATGATAAGCTGAAATCGAGTGACGACACTAAATCATTAGTGCAAAAAATCATCAGCCCTGAACAAATGAACCTCCACGTGAGAGCACTGCGCAAGATTAAGAACGGCGGCGTGATCATCAGCACCGAGACCAAAGATGATATTGAGAAAGTAAAACAATCGGTACAACATGCAAACTCAGGCCTTATAGTCAATGAACCCAACAAACGTAAGCCTAAAATTGTGATCATTGGAGTGCCTTCAAATATGAAAGAGACGGAAGTTTTCACGTGCCTGTACCACCAGAATTTAACGGAGAAACTTCAAAGCTGCAACTTAGAGACCTTTCTCAATGAAATCAAGCTGAGTCATAAATCGGGGCGTAAAGATGCTGAGACCTGTAACTACGTAATAGAAGTATCTGCAGCCATACGTAAAGCACTGATAATCCAAGACAGGATTTTTATAAATTGGTCATCTTGCCCGGTGAAGGATTTCACCTTAGTTACTCGATGTTATAAGTGTCAGCAGTATGGTCATGCGGCTAAGTCTTGCAGAGAGTCTCAATATACATGCGGTCATTGCGGCAACCAAGGACACACGATAAAGGACTGCACTAGGAAATCCGAAGACCCAAAATGCGCGACCTGCTTACACTTCAAGAAGCCCAGCAACCATAACACCGGTTCTAATGACTGCCCAGCAAGAACAATGGCGGAGAAGAGATACATAAACTCCGTGGATTATGAAGGCGCCTAGGAGCGACGTAATATCGTATTTTCGACCTTTAATCTACAATTTTTTTTTCACGTTTATTATTTAATTTTAAGACTTGATATTTCATTTTGTGATTCACCTAACACACCTCATTAGAATATTGACCTACTAACATCAAACATCTAGTTTAATAAAATGCACACACGAGTTATGTACGTCAAACTAAATAACAAAGGCTTAATAACATTGACATCATTTACGATTATGCTGACCCACAGTCTTATAAGTTACGCTCGTGAGTTATCTAAAATGCTCGTCACGCAATTATTCTATATATTACATGATCATCTTAAGTAAATTTATGTAGCTATTAATTATTAACTAAGTTTTATATTGACCACTGTCTTTTGTTTAATACGTAATATTATTGCTGTATTGTAAAATACAAATCTCACATTTGTAAAGAGAGACCCAACCGCCTGTGATACAGTTTCTTTCTAGTACAGGGGTATGGTGTTCTTTCCAATCAATTGAAAATCCACAGCAACCATAATATTATTATATTAGAACATTTTTGTTTGTATTTTATGCTCTCTGTATTACTGTGAATAAATTATTATTATTATTATTATTATATTATTATTATTGATTAACCACAATTGTCATTTCAACGGTACTGCTTCTATCCAGTGTAAAAATTTTGCGTTAAGACAGCTTTAAAATCATAGAAACAATGGACAAAACATTGTGTATCATGTGTAAAATGTAGGATTTTACAGCGTTGTAGTAGAATCAAGAAGGAGTTATTAGTTTGATTCAATCGTGGTGCGAGCTACAAACATGTTTGGTATGAAAGATTAATGTTCAAAACACTCTTATCAATAATCCAACTACTACCTAGGTTACCCGCTAAGGGAAATCCGCTATTAGTTCCGATATGCACGTGAAGTGAGATTGCGAATACTTTTCTACACCTATGACCTCTTTTGCCGGAATAAAAGCCAACAATATGAGATATTTAATATACATAAATTGTACTAAAGGCTACCTAGAGTACGAACTGAGATGCTGTGATGTTACATGCTTATCAATTTCCAAATGGTATATTATTTATAAGGAGAAGCTTTCGGGCTCTCTATAAATATCAGAGTTGGCCACACCCTCATACGAAAAGAAAATAAATAATTTGAAACACAGTTTCAATTATAGCACCTGCACAATGATGTGAATATAATACAATGATTGATGTATTTTTTTTAATTTGATCGCTACGTCGAAATTGCCGTCGATTTCTACAAGATGTGTTGGGCCGTATCATCTAACTTTTATATATAACCCATAATAAAGGAAGTATTCTTACTACCCTCTTTTCCCTAAACTTTTAGTATGATAAATGTCATGTACATTCATCACCCTGAAAATTTTTCTATCCCTTCTCATATGATTCTAAACCTCATTTTTAACCCGTTCTCTGAACTTGGACAAATACTTTCACGTATCTTTACAATGATAGTCTAATTGTCTAGAATTACCGTAGGCTTACTGGGAATTGGTTGTAGGCACAGTGGAAGCTAATTTATATTCATCCAGTTGTCCTAAAGCAATCAAATGTCTGACACATATTGCTGAGATTCTCAGCGATGACAAATTATAATGTAGTTATATGAAAATTTTACCTTATAGCTCCTGGTGATGTTCTTGAAGTGGACCTATAGATTAACTTATAATTTTGGTCAAAATAACAAGAGAATCAATAGATACCAGTTTACAATTCGGCGAAGTCCTTCTCCAGACCACGATGCACGTTAGCGGTTCACAAAACTTTTCACAAAAGTTCAATATGTCATCAATTTACAACAAACCTTGCCGGAAGTCAAAAGCGGCAATTACGTATTAAGTTAATTACAAGTTGATTCAATTCGCGTTAATTCAAAGGGCGATCAATTTAATTTAGGTACAAGGCACGCGAGCTTGCAAACGGCGTGTTAATTTTTCAAGGAAGCGAAGGAAGGAAGTGACAGTTCAGTGTGACCATTGTCAGAAATTTTCAATAGACTAAACAAAATGTTACTCAATCGATCTAATCGATTTGACTTATACTAAAAACTAATTCTATTTCAAACATCCACCCGCCCCGGACCGGCCTACCGGTCCGCTAATCGGTTGGTAGACGTGACAATGTTGCAACCGCTCTCCTCAGAATCGAACCGTCCACCAAGATCTCAGCAAATCGGGGAACTCCATCAGCCCCAGTTACCAAACGAAGGATGCGCCCCCTGCGCCATCTGAGTGGCGGAAGGTTAGCCTCCTTTATCAAAACGAGGTCACCAATCTTGGGTGGATCGGTCTTGTCGGTCCACTTAACGCGTTGCTGGAGTATGTGCAAATATTCCAAGTTCCAGCGTTTCCAAAAGCTCTGAGTAATCTGGCGTACCAATTCAAAACGCAAGAGACGACCAGGTCTCGTATCAATATAGGGGTACTCAGGCAAGGCGACAAGTGGGCGACCAATCAAAAAATGGCCCGGCGTAAGGGCCTCCAAATCATTCGGATCTGATGTGATCGGGCACAATGGCCGAGAGTTCAAAACGGCCTCAATCTTACAAAACACAGTTGCGAGTTCCTCAAATGTAAGAACAGACTCACCGATTGTCCTGCGCAAGTGTGTTTTGGCCGATTTTACGGCGGCCTCAAATATACCACCCCAGTGTGGACAATTTGGTGGGGAAAACAACCAATTTATCCCACGTCGGGCAAGCCTATCACCTATATCAGCTTTGTTGATTTCAAGGAAATTAACAACATCATTCAAATAATTATAGGTGCCCTTGAAGTTAGTACCGCTGTCAGAACGGATCAAGGAAGGCATCCCTCTGCGGGATACAAATCTGTCAAATGTGGCTACAAACGCCTCGGTCGTAAGCGAGGAGACCAGTTCTAAGTGTACGGCCTTTGTGGAGAGACAAACAAAAACGCACAAGTAGGCCTTGACATCTGCTGTTTCGAAGTGTCGACGTTTTCACCAAAAAGGGACCAGCGAAGTCCGTGCCAACACCGTCAAACGTCCTGCTTTCAGTTACGCCATCTGCCGGTAAGTCCCCCATCAACGGCTGCATAGTAGAAGCCTTGAGCTTATAGCAAGGGATGCAGCGAAAGACTACACTCCGAATAATTCTTCGGGCAGACAAGATCCAAAATTCGCGTTGCAAAATGGCCAACAAAGCATTACAACAAGCATGCGAATTTTTAAGGTGACGGTCAGTTACCAACAAGCGTACCAAATGACCGTCTTTGGGTAACAAAAGGGGGTGACGTGCTCCGTAAGGGAGGTTGGCGTTCTTGAGACGCCCTCCAACGCGCAAGAGACCCGTATCGTCCAAAAGGGGGTTCAATTTAGAGACAGCTCCCGACAATTTCGATCTCCCTGATTTAAGGATAGCAATCTCCTTTTCAAAATGCGCCAATTGCACAGAACGAACCCAAAAGGTGAGGGACTCCTGTCGTTCCTGTGGTGAGAGAAACGGTGTCAGTCGTTTTTGTTGTGGGTGCCTAAAATTAAAAACAAAACGCTTTATCCAAGCAGTGACACCTAATAACTTGTCGAGGGAGCTGTAACGATTCAACAAAAAATCGGGGTCGAAGGCGCATTCTACCTTCTCAAGAGCGAGTGTTCGTAGACCCGGCAAATTAGAAGTATTCAAGACTGGCGTTCGAGGCCAATCAGTTTCTGGTCGACTCAACCATTCCGGACCCCACCACAGCGAATGACCTATCAAACTAGGCGTCAAGCATCCGCGCGAGGCACAATCAGCGGGGTTGAGCTCACCTGGCACGTGTATCCAAACAAGTTTGACTTCGGATTTCTGGATTTGGGAAACGCGATTAGCGACAAATACCTCCAAGGTGTGAACAGAAGCCTTCAACCAACAAAGAACAATTTGGCTGTCTGTCCAGGCGTAGGTCCCATTAATACAAATGCTTTTACCCAAAGTGTTAGACACGTGGTTCAATAAGCGTACAAGTAGTGCTGCTCCCGAGAGCTCCAATTTCGGAATGGTCAAAGATGTCCGAAGGGGTGCTACCTTGCTCTTCGCCATGATCAGGGAAACTCTCACCTGACCTGAGGCACTGACTGTGCGCAAGTTCACCACGGCCGCGTGACCACGTTCCGAGGCATCACAAAACCCGTGAAGGGTGGCCTTGTACTTCCCGGGAGGAAGGATGGGACGAGGCAAGGAGATCTTGTTGACGGCAGGAAGTGAGGATACAAAAGAGGTCCATTCCTCAACAAGAGTACCGTGTAGAGGTTCGTCCCAGGTCAATCCAGCTGTCCAAAGCTTCTGCAAGAAGCATTTTGCCCAAAATATGATAGGACAAATCCAACCGTTCGGATCAAAGGTTCTGGCGACAGTAGACAATACGAGACGTTTAGTCCAAGAACACGGCAATTTCAAGTCTACGTTATATGTAAAGATGTCTTGGACTGGTCTGTACTGAACGCCGAGAACAGCCATCATGGCGGGGTTGTCAACAATCTCAAACAAATGTGGATCTTGCTGATGATCCTCTGGCAAGCCTTCCAAAAGCGCTGGTGAGTTGGAAATCCATTTGCGCAACTCATAACCAGCGGAGGCCAAAATACCTATCAATTCGTCCCGCAGGAGGATCGCCTCGTCCGCTGTGGAGGCGCCCGAGCAATTGTCATCGACGTAAATATCGTCCTTCAAGATGGCGGAGGCTCTTGGGAAACGTAGGCCTTCGCGGTCTGCGAGCTCCCAAAGAGAACGTATTGCCAAGTAGGGGCTTGACCTTAACCCGTACGTATTTGTATTGAGCTCGTAGAGGACCATGGGATCGCGAGGAGACTCTCTCCAAAGGATCAGCTGGAAGCGACGGTCATCAGGGTGGATAATCGTCTGCCTAAACATCATTTTATGTCGGCCACAAAGACAACCTGATGTCGCTGGTGATGACGTCACAAAGGTCCTTGACCAACTTGGGACCAGAATGCAAGCACTGGTTCAAGGATACGCCTGTTGAAGTCTGCGCAGAACCATCAAACACTGTGCGCAGCTTGCCAGTCGATGGCTTCAATACCGCATGATGCGGGAGAAAGTAATGCTCCACCGAACGCCAATCCAAATTTGACACAGACATGTGTCCCAACTGTTCATATTCCCTCATGAACTCAATGTACTTCTGTCTGAGCTCCGGATCACGACCCATGCGGCGCTCCATGGCCAACAACCTCTTTTCGGCTTAAGGTCGTGACTCACCAAGCGGAGGCCGAACAGACAGGAAGGGTAGCCTCGTAATAATCCGACCAGAACGGAGTCGACCAGTGTTGTTCTGGAAGAACAGCTCGCACTCCTCATGTTCTGGATTCAAACGGGCAGCTTGAGGCGGCTCCTCTACCTCCCAAAACCTCTAAACTGCATCAGAGAGAGCGGAGCCTACAGCCAACAAATTATTAAGTTCGGGTGGAGGGGGGTCCCTAGGTACAGGTCCCATCAAAGCAAATCCAAATATGGTCGGGATGGCAGTAAAACCATTTGGCACCAAGACCCGTTTTCCACCAATCAAAATTCCACCGAGGACATCAGAGCCAATCAACAAATCGATTTGTCCCGGTGTGTCAAATTTGGGGTCCGCCAGTTCCAATCCCGATGTCAAATTCACCACAGCAGCAGGTAGCTGCTTCTGTGGATGCATACCCAAAATATTCTACAACACAATAGCCGAGGTTTTAATCCTCGGGTGTTAAGATTCAACAGGGCCAAACAAAACCTTAACTTGCCCTTCAACATTAGAGGCTACGTCACCTATGCCCCGTATACAATTTGGAAAAGAGCCCATATTTAATTTAACCTGCCCTACCAAATAAGTGGAAACAATGCAACCTTGTGAACCTGTGTCCAATATAGCACGGACAACAACAGAGGTCCCCGTGGGTCCCCAGACCCTAACAGCAACCGTTGGTAGGATAACGGTCTCAATGGGGGAGGTTGGCGTTATAGGGCAGGGGTCAACGACCTATTGTTGCCTGGGCGGCGACCGTTGGCCAGGTCCAGGCAAATCAAAATGTGGGTGCGGCTTGAAGTCCTCAAAGGCGCGATGACTCGATCCGCGCGCCATCTGTGGGGGGTCATAATGACGCACCCGCCCAAAACGAGGTGGTCGCGAGTCAAGGCGGGGACGCTCCGCCAAAGGAGGGGAATACCTGGGGCAGCAGTCATGGTGCTGGTGACGCTGAACAGCACATTCAGGTGCGCGAGAGAGAGGAGGCGTGCGCACGCTACGGTTCTCCAAGCGGGGTGAGTGGCGATCAATTGAGCGAGGCGACTCTCGGCTGCGCGCCGGTGAGCCTCGGCTGCCACCTTCAAAACACCAGCCCGTGCGCGGCGTCGGCTGGTTGGACAAGCGGCCAACCTCTCTGGCATTCATACAGAGAATGTCCAAATGCTGTCCTCCACAGTGAGGACAGGGGCGAGAGTTTGGGCAGTCTCGCTGGTAGTGGGACCCCAAGCAAGAGAAGCAAAGGCGGCGGGCATTCGCGATGCGCCTACGAGAGGCGACATGTAGGTCCAAGAATGCCCTACAACTGGCCGTTCTGTGCCCCGTGACCTTGCAGTAGGAGCACTCCGCTGGGCTCTGCGTGACCGCAAAGCGAGGAGGGCACCGGTCAACATTGGCTCGGGTGTGAACGCGAGCCTGCTCCTTGACCTTGGGCGGCTGCGACTTAGCCGGCGTGTCACCACCGGAGTTGTCCAAGACCCGGCACTCATCCTCCAGGAACTTCTCCAGGTCAGCAAAGGGGGGCAGATGGGTCGCGCTATCCCCACCAAAGCGCTGCTCAAAACGCGACCTCAGGTCGGCAGGCAGCTTCTTCAGCACAATGTGCACCAATAGATAGGACCATTGGTCCACGGGCAGATCAAGGCACTTAAGTGCGTTGATGGCCACCAAAAGCGGGTTCAAAAGTTGGGTGCGCAACCCAGAGACCCGGGTGAGCGTCGGCAAACCCAAAATCTGCTCGATGTGCGTATCGGCGAGGCCACGCTTATTATGGTACCTACGGGTAATTAGGTCCCGAGCCGTCTGGTACGCCTCGTCAGACACGGGCAGATGCTGGATGAGGCCCTTAGCCTCCCCATCCAGAACCGACATTAGATAGGCCAACTTTTGTGCCGGCCGAAGGTCAGCCCTATCATTGACCAGGCTGTCGAACAAATTAATGAAGCCAAGGTAGCTTCCTAGGCAGCCATCAAAATGGGGGAGGTCCAAAGAAGGGAGCCTACTCACCAGCCCCGGTGCTGACCTAGGAAGCTCCTGCTTCAGGCCGGGTTGCCCTTCCCTATCGGCCACTAGTTGTCTCGCAGTATTGGAGACAGCATCATACAGGTCTAAGACTTGGACATAGTCTTCGCTGACCTTATTTCGCTGGTCAGCGGTGAAATCATTGATTGACACTTCAAGACAGCAAGTGCTGAAAGTGCGGAATTGCTGTTCCACACTTGCCAGGCGATCGTCAATCCGCTCGTACCTTTGTAGTAAGGCCTGCTGGCGATCAGGCCGGTTCACTAAGGCACTGGCCGAGGCAAACCAGCGCAAATCTGATGCAATGGCACCAGCAGCCGCACGCAAGTCCTTGATAGCTGACATAATCAAAATTCAAAAGAGCCCGGACAAGCGTTAAATACAATTAACAATCAAAACTTAATTTTTCTTAATTCTTTGAAACCAACAAAGTATTAGCCTGTTTACTGCAAGTGCAGGCAAGTGACAGGTATCTACTGTCCAACAAAATTAATAATTTCAATATATATTGACACAAAACAAAGTCAAAGTTATCAAAGTTGAACCTTTGAATAAGTTAATTAAAGTTATATATTCAAATAAATTAACTAATTACTTGCAACAGACAGACTGGCTGTGTTATTTGAGATATACAATAGGAAGTAAGCACAGAATATGTGTTACCTAGCAATATTATCTATATTATAACAAAACAAAGTTTATTAATGTGACACGACCAAGTGGCAAGGTCAAGTTGGATGTTATAATGTTTATGAATATATGCAATAAACTAAATTTACTAAATTTATTGATACATACAGCTGTTATGTATCCAAACAAACTGACTTATTAAAGCAACAACAAATTTAAGTTAGATTTTTCAACAATACAAATCAACAATTACTGATTGAGGTTATGTGACAATGTGTTTCAAATTATCTAGGTCAAGTTATACAATTAAATATTATGTATTTTAGACAATAACTGACCTGACAAACACTACAATACTGTCTACAAGGTGATAAGATACAAGCTCATACCAATCTGAGTTTATACTCAGTAATCCAACAGCGGCTAAATTTCAACTACGCTCTGCTACCAAAATTATGTCTAGATTTACCGTAGTCTTACTGGGAATTGGTTGTAGGCACAGTGGAAGCTAATTTATATTCATCCAGTTGTCCTAAAGCAATCAAATGTCTGACACATATTGCTGAGATTCTCAGCGATGACAAATTATAATGTAGTTATATGAAAATTTTACCTGGTGATGTTCTTGAAGTGGACCTATAGATTAACTTATAATTTTGGCCAAAATAACAAGAGAATCAATAGATACCAGTTTACAATTCGGCGAAGTCCTTCTCCAGACCTCGATGCACGTTAGCGGTTCACAAAACTTTTGACAAAAGTTCAATATGTCATCAATTTACAACAAACCTTGCCGGAAGTCAAAAGCGGCAATTACGTATTAAGTTAATTACAAGTTGATTCAATTCGCGTTAATTCAAAGGGCGATCAATTTAATTTAGGTACAAGGCACGCGAGCTTGCAAACGGCGTGTTAATTTTTCAAGGAAGCGAAGGAAGGAAGTGACAGTTCAGTGTGACCATTGTCAGAAATTTTCAATAGACTAAACAAAATGTTACTCAATCGATCTAATCGATTTGACTTATAATAAAAACTAATTCTATTTCAAACACTAATAATACACTGTATTTGTATAATTGTAGGTATTAGTCTTTATTACGGACAGGTAGTTTAATAAACATATTAATTTTAATCCATGTCAATCGATAAAGAGAATAATTAATATGAACTTAAGACTTTTAGATTTTTGCTATTATATGAGAATTTCTATAAGTCAATATGGAATACAATGTCACTAGACAGAAATTATAATTAAAGTACTATTTTTCTGAGTTATCATTGTCATCAGCCTTTTGTCGTTTGCCTTCGTCACACTACTGAGCAAAGGCTTCTCCTAGATCATAGTGCACCGCGCTGGCCAAGCGGGTGGCAGACTTCACATGTCTATTGAGAACATTTTGGCGAACTCTTTGTTTCTGAGTTATAACATTTGCTTATTAACAAGTAATTTAATTTTTTTTTAATGTATTTATTTCTATGACTAGCTTTACAAAGATGACTTTAAAACGAACAAGTGATCCGTGCATACAGCCTCCGGGTAACTGGCGCATTTCCTTCGTGTACAACTACTATTAGATCCTAACTAACGACAATATCGCCGTAATAGCATATAAGAACCATTTTTGATGAAATGCGCGTTTGGATGGCAGCCAAACGACCAAGCATCTTGCTTGTTTTGCGTTGTCGCTAGTAGTACATATATTGCTTTTAAACTACGTGGTTGGTATTACAGGTTGTCACAGACTTTAGCATGTCAAAGGTCATATTGATCATTGGTCATCTTATAAGACTATCTTGGTCTCAAACTAAGCAGAGCCAGTTCTAAAGAAATATACGTATTTTTAAGTTACATTGTTCCCTAGCAAGTAACAATTGTGTATCGAACCCAAGACCTCAAGCTTAGCTCAGACTCCTTACCACTAATTTATAGTTGCTTACCTTTTTCTGTTTCAGTATTTGTCTTTATAAAATAAACACAAATACCGAAATAGCAATAGATTATACGAAATCTATTGCTAAGCTTTACAAATATGCAATCAACGGGCGGCGGCGTATAGATGCGATAATTTTTTTTGAATCACACAAGGAGTTGGCTCTTGTCGAATGCTCAAAACTCTGGACGCCGCTGCCATAAAACCACATTTTGGATTCTTTAACAATAGAATGATATACATAACATTATTGTAGAAAAATAATTATTGCAAGCTTTTATTTACCTGGCCTTGTTAGTTAGTATGTGTATGTTACAAGTTGAGTTAGAATTGTTTTATGTCTTGCACGTCATGAAGGTTGGATTACAACGACAATGCAGATTTATGATAAGCATAGCTTGATACAAATTTTACATCGTTAATTATCGCTTGGAAAACCGTGAATGAGAACATTATTAGCAAACTTGCATGTCTGAGAGTTCTCTATAACGTACTTGAAAGATATGGGAAGTCTGTCAATCCGCAAAAGGCCAGCGTGGCGGACTATGGTCTAACACAGTAGTGGCAAAGTTTATATACAGGGCTGATGACTTTGACACTACATCTAAGATCAACTCCAGATCAAAAACTCATCAACATTAAATTTTACAGCACAGACGACAGTTGAGTAGATAAATGTGTCCCATTTTACTTAATTCGTTTAACTGCAAATTACATCTATATTGTTCAAAATATGTATTATCAGATCAAACGCAACCGGGGTTAGCCACCTAATAGATCCAGTTAACCTTATTATTAGGTACACGTTTCGAAGCGTGTTGTAGACCTCTAATCTGACCAATAACGGTCGGTGACTGCTACTTGACCTCCGCATCTCAAAGCTAAAGGGATAACGACATTCTCTAGTTCAATCGTTGATCTGGATATCAATTTATGGCTATTTAGGGAAACGAATCTTGACTAAATTTTATTTTCTGTTCCTGTTTACCTTATAACGGAATTAATGAGCTTGGAACATATTTTAATTAATGGAAATAATACCTAAATACGAAGCTGATAAAGTTTTCGCAACACACAGCACACAACTTTTTACGGTAGGAGAACTGAGTTGCGAGACTTGTTTTTTTGAAAAGTATTGTTTTTTATGGGATCTCATTTATTTTTGTAGATATTCCTACCTTTTTCCTTGTCGGTACCTTCTACTTCTTGTACACCAACATATACCAACAATTAATTTTCTTAATTAAAACTCTAACTGCAAATGTAATTTTGTAATCGTATATATTTATATTTTAGTTTTTCCTTGATTTATACACTAAACACTAATTGTATTCTAAAATTGAAGCTTCTATGTCAGCTAGAAGTGCCTTAGACTTTTGATGATCGGTCAGTGAGTAACAAAGTTAAGAAATTTGACTCGTTATAATTCTTAAACTACTGGTTCAAATTGAATGAAATTTGAAATATGCCATGTTTATACAATGCCTGCTTGGTTACTAAAAAATCAGGCATCTAGTTTTATCAGGCGAGATCGCGGTCAAACGTTAGCCTATCAAAAGTAAAAATAAAATAAAAAATCCAAAACGAAGTTATAGGGCGGCGAAAATCGCCTGAACTGATTCAAGAAAAGGATGGTACGGCCGTGCCGCTGTTTTGCTCGACTTGGCGCCAGATACGTGATCCTCTATGTTGCTATGCGATATGGAAGTAATTTAATGCAATTAGGCAAACATTTGGAATGATAGAACTTACTTTTAGCTACTGCATATAGTAGTGGTAATATGGTTAATGTTAATCCCAATTTTATCAAGAATACATTTAGTTTGTACTTTGCACGGTAATAAAAAATTTGCAACATTGAATTCATAGAAAACCTTTTTACACGTGAACAAATTCTATCAGTTACTGTTTGTTTTCATTCATCCGAAATGGATTGAAGCTGACTATGCCTAGTGTGGTAGTTGACTCTGATAACCTACTATGATAGCGGACCTTCTGTGCGAATTGGTCGATTATTATATTATCAAGCAGCGATAGCCGAGTGGAGACACTGACGGACTGCTACGTAGAGGGTCTCGGGTTCGAATCTACGGCACGCACCAATGACTTTTCGAAGTTAAGTGCGTATTAAATTGGTAATTATCGCTTACTTATCGGTGAAGGAAAACATCGTGAAGAAACCTGCATGTTTGAGAGTTCTCCATAATGTTCTCGAAAGACATGTGAAGTATGCCAACCCGCACTTGGCCAGCGTCGTGGACTACAGCCTTACCCTTATCATAGTGAGATGAGGCCCGTGCTCAGCAGTGGGACAGTATAAAAGGCTGATGATTGTCGATTATTATGAATCATAAACTTTTTAAGATCACCTTCGGTTACGATTTGGGTAGCGTCTAACACTTTTTTTTTATAGACTCACGCCTGTATCCCCGAAGGGGTAGGCAGAGGTGTAATATTACACCCACATTTCGCCATGAATTTTAGGTCTCACGTAATAGGGGGCGAGCCTATTGCCGTACCGGGCACATTACCAGACTCCGTGCTGCTACTGAGAATTTCCTAACGGAAAAACCCAATAACACTTTGCCCGACCCGGGAATCGAACCCGATACCTCCCAATCCCACGCGCACATTTATGCCGCGAGACTAACGAGGCAGTCTCACTATTAGTATTACAGTACTTACAGTTAGAGTTTAGTATATTACTACTACTTGTACTTGTACTATTTGAATATATTTGATTTTTCGAATATATTGATTAATTCAATATTCGATCTATCTATGAATTTGGAGATAAGAGATACATGTTTGACAT
This sequence comes from Euclidia mi, assembly GCA_944739405.2. Lineage (NCBI taxonomy): Eukaryota > Metazoa > Arthropoda > Insecta > Lepidoptera > Erebidae > Euclidia > Euclidia mi. The sequence continues at coordinate 41,377,553 of OX123199.2, forward strand.
ATTTATTGAGTTTACGTCAAATATGTATCTCCAATCTTCAAATCGATGATATAGGATCTATATATAGGATAGATCGAATATAGAAACCAGTAGTAAATGACTGATCTTCTTAATATGTTCTCATTAATTTAACGTTATTAAAATTGATACCCACTTGTAAACACGATCCGTTATTAGAAGGCTAAAGCACGCTAAACGACCGATTGTTGGTTATATATTTTTGTGAAATGAATAATTGATTTGTAGAAATCAACATTAATACCTTCTTTGTAGTCAGTCCTCAATGTCCAACTGCCTCTTCTTTGAAATAAAACATAGTAGGAAATCTTCGTTTAAAATGAATCAAATGCACAAAAACTTATTTCTCGATATGAACGAAAACGGAAATTGTATTTGTGGATGTGGATTCTTGCATCGCTGGTTAACTTGACTGGCCTTTTCAAAAGCAATTTCCGGTCTTTCTGACACATAATAAAGAAGACGGACAAATGATCGCCTGTTAAGAACAGATTGGTTGATGAGTTGCTTACAATGAATTGAATTGCAACTATTGTTTCAATTCTGAAAGAATCCTAACTGTGTGGGTATCAGAATTTCTTCATTAAATGTCTTTATTTTACTTAGGCTATGCAGGAGTCGCATTGTGTATCTAACTCACCCTACGCCACGTTGTTAAAGTTGCGGGCTCGATCATAACTCGGGACAAAAGTCGAGTTTAATTTTAGAATCATAGATTCACTTAAGTTCATTATTGCATTAACTCTGAGAAATGCATCGGGAATAGATATATAGCATCTTCAAGATATGCCGCTAATGCAATAATTATATCAGACCTGTTTTTAACTGTCCCACAGGATTTCATGACGAGGAGGACAGTTCCCACCGTACTACATATTCACAAATATCTCATACCAGTCTATAAAGGCAAAGATATTATAAATACCTAATTCTAGATGGTGCCCGTAGCTGTGCATCGACTTTTATTTTATTTATGATTAATTTAACCGTTTATTCCCAATCCTGTAGGAAGTCCGGGTAATCCCTTCTTTGTGCACCCTACGGTTCCCAAGGAACATACATGCCAACATTAAGCTTCTTGAATCCAATAGTTTTGGCTGTACGTAGTCTGTCAGTCAGTAAGTAATGCAAGAATTTTAAGTCAAAACATATTATACGAAATCTGCACACTCTTCATACATATTTAGAGGTGAGTAGGAAAGTTGGCACTTACCTGTGCCTTTTTACACAAGCCCTCCATCGCGTGGTCACAACAAAAAGGACTCTTTAAGTTGCTCAAACTTGTTCACATGTAAATAACCCGCAGAAACGAAATATACTTTAAATACCTTTTACAACGATGATTAACATTATAATTTTTTTATCTGTTTCTGATTGCAAAAATGGCATAGTAGAGGTCTAAGCGGTATTTTTATAGGAACAAATTTTTTGAGCTGTTGTTTAAATATTCGAGATGTTATTATGATCAGTTGGAAAACATATTGAGCAGTTATTTTATTTAATAGCGGTTGATTAATTATTGCGACAGTAAAACATGGACAGTCGTAAAAAAATCAATTAGTCGGTTATTTTATAATACAATGTCAATTCTAAAAATAATTGAGCAGTCCAATATCTGAATGAGCGGTAAAAATGATGGAATGAAAGCTAATGTCAAATTTGTGCGTCATTCCTTTGCTTTTGAGTGCCTAGGGTTAGGTGCGACTGTAATTGAACTAACTAAATAGGTTATGTTAGGTTCTCTTTTGACGCTTAATCCGAAAATAGAAGCCCTGCGAAGCAGGGCTCTGTCAACCTCAGTTTATTAAACCACCTCATTGTTTATAGAATTGCTTAGAATGAGATTTCTTACCGACGAATTCCGATTTATTACTGCCCACACATAACCGCTCAATCAATATATTTTACCACCCATTTAAATATTTTCCTGTTCAATTATATATTCACTGATCCATTTCATTATTTTTTATTACTCATTTTTGTATACTTTACTGCTTAGTTTTAGCTGCTGAACTAGTTATTAAACATGCCATTTATAATTTTTAACCTACCAAAATTGCTATTTACAACGGCCTCTTAAAATCAGTGCCATTTTTATATAGTACATACATAAATACATAGACTCACGCCTGTTTCCCCGAAAGGGTAGGCAGAGGCATATTAAACGCCCACTTTTCGCCAGTGTTTTGATCCCACGTAATAGGTGGCGAGCCCATTGCCGCTTCATCATCATCAGCCTTTAACAGTCCACTGCAGGACTAGGCCTCTCCTTTAAAAGGAGGAATTGGCCTACTATACCACGCTGGCCAAACGGGTTGGTATAGGGTTTGTGTCAAGTTTTCCTTCTCTTATAGTGCTGTTCTATGCATAATGTGCTCCCTCTGTCGGCTCTTACGACACCCATGGGATGATATGGGGTGGTGACAATCCGTATTCTTAATCCGTCACCACACGGACGGCTTTTGCCGCTTATCGGGATATTTTGTTTGCCAGAGCCTCGTCCGTTGAACGGCAGGTGCACCACTTACAGGTGAGGTTGGCTTGGGACCCTAAGTTCTTGGTGGGAACCCTATGCACCCTATTTTATATAGTGGCACTATTTATTACGATATTTTAGGTACAAAATGTATCTAATAAGTTTGACTGCATAATTATAAATAGTACAACTGTTGTGATTTTGGTAGACCCCACGAGCCAACACCGATCCAAAAATATTTTGTTGAGTTGAAGTTTACTTAATTGAATGTAATCGTGTTGATTACGCGTGTTAATTCTTGGTGGGAATCGAATCTAAGGGCTCCGGCTGACTGGTAATTCAGACTCTCTAACCTCGACACCAATATACCAGCTATATAACTTCTATACACATACCACACAAAAGTTCAGGTGTTAAGGAATAATGGCGAGACTAAACCCATTAAAAAAAAAAACCACACACAAGAAAAACCAAACATATATGTAATAAAATACAAACGAGAAGAAATAAATACCAACATGCGCTATTTCCCTCAATATTAAAAATGCTTTTCAATTGTAGAAACGGCCAACTGTTGCATTCAATGGCAAATAAAGTTTTAAGTCGATTCTTTTTCGCTGGAATGTATCGTTGTACTAACTGCTGTACAAACAACGGTACATGGTTTAAATCCCGAAACACAATTTAAAATAATGATCGTTGTACTGTTTAAAGTTAAGAACGAAGCATCTAACTTAGCCTGAAACAAAGTTTAGTGTCCAGGGCAAAATGCGATGTAGGGAGGATTTTTTTTAACCTGAGTCTTTGTTAATGTTAAGCGTCCTATGCGATATTTAAGGTGTTTATTAAATATTCACGTAATAAAAACGTTTGTTGATGTTTGGTACCTAAACCCAATAAAAGTAGTAGATATACTTAATAATAGGGGTTAAAGTATGAAATTGCCGTTTTATTGTAATAGGTATTTTGAATTGACATAGAATCTTCATGGTTTGAAGTTTTTGAATGAAACTTTTTTCACATGGTTTCTATGATGTTCTTCTTTTAAAAATGTGAAACATTTGAATATCGACTTCAATTGTTTTTGTTATTCAACTTAGACAAGAAAAATGGATACTGCGAAAATTCGAGTGATTTTTTAATACGAGTTCCGACGCGGAAGTAACGCGGCAGAAACAGCCCGCAATATCAATGTTGCGTTTGGAGAGGGGTCTGCTAATGAACGCGCCGTACGATTTTGATTTAAACGCTTTCGCGGTGGAAACTTCGACTTGAAGAACGAGCCACGAGGAAGACTGTCCACACAGGTGAATAACGATGAAGAGAGATGGTGGAAGCCGATCCTGGTGAAACTACCCAGGAATTAGCGGCATGGTTTAACGTTACCTTACCCACAATATTGATTCATTTGCGTCAAATCAATAAAATTAAAAAATACGAAAAATGGGTGCCTCATGATTTGACTGACCTGCAGAGAGAAACGCGTATTTAAACTTGTGTTGCCTTGTTGAATCGGTACAGAAATGAAGGAATATTGGATCGAATTGTGACATGTGATGAAAAGTGGATTCTTTATCATAATCGTAACAGAAAAATGCAATGGCTGACCCCAGGTCAAACGCCACAACAGTGTCCTAAAGCAAAGCTTACCAATAAAAAGGCAATGTTAACTGTTTGATGGTCTCAGCATCTGGTCAAGCAATAACGGCAGATGTCTATTGTACCGAACTCCGAACAATGTTGGTAAAACTAGCAGGAAAACAGCCCCGACTCATGAATCGATCTTCACCATTATAGCTCCATGACAACACGAGACCTCTTACAGCACGAGAAACCGTTTTGACCCTTCAGGAACTGCAGTCAGAAACCATTCGTCCTCCGCCATCCTCCGTATTCGCCAGACCTTGCTCCAACGGACTACCATTTTTTACGTGATTTGGACAATTATATACGTGACAAGAAGTTTTCTTCCCAGGAGGCAGTACAAAATGCTTTCACACAGTTTGTGCAGTCTAGATCCACAGAGTTCTATCGCAAAGGCATAAATGACCTTCCTATTAGATGGCAGCAATGTATAACTAACTATTTTGATTAAATAAACACATATGTTAAAAATAAACTATTTTGATTTTCAGTACAAATCGGCAATTTCATTTTTGCGAGGTTGGAATCGTAGGTATTAATTAGGTAACAGAAAATGTTGATAAAATTTATGTCATCCGGGCCATTATTACAATGATTAATTATAATCGGCTCAGTAATTTAGGCGCTACGGTGGAACATACAAACATACATAGACTACCAAAAATATTACCCTTCCTTTATCCTTCGCCATAGTCGGGTAAAAAGGAACCAACTAAAACCTATGTCTATTGTAGAAGACAAACGACATCCGCGGAAAAGAATTACTCTACCACCCTTTTTAAATTGTAGGTTGCAAAGCAGGCATTCAATTTTTGGCATAAAGTACAGATGTAGACTATGTATGGCTCATGTCAAAGGGGAATCCCATGCCAAAACCTTATGGGGTAATGGTTGTCCGTGATTACGATAGCTTAGCCTCAGTTCTAGGCGCAGGTTATGAGGTTTAAAGAAAAATAGGTAAAGATTTTGCAAATATGGTACTTTATCTCCGGTGACACTTAAAGTAAGTACATACAAGATCAGCCATATTTTAGCAGTTGGCACGAAAAAGAAACACTTTTATTGTAGTACGCTTTATCTGCTAAGAATTTTCGTAACGTTCTTTAAAATAACATAGTTTAAAGTAGTTTCCAAGATTGAGGTATTTTGTTATAGATGATTATACAAAAGACACTTATGCGCTTAAAAGTAGCGAGACAGATCCTACTATAATATTGTTCCGTCTATTACGTGGTACTACATCCGCGAGTCGTTCAAAGCGCTTGGGATTTGTCTTTGTCACTTGCCACTTCTAACACTTAAGGGCATGGCAAAGTTATGTCTTTTTTTAAGTGGTTCAAAGCTGTCTTTAGTTTTAAGATAGAATATAGGCCATATACATCTATTTTGTGTTTTAAAATTAGTTTCTGGTTCACTTAAGTATGCTCAGTATATGATTCCATATTGTACCTAAGTGGGACTCGACAATGCCATAGTAGGCAGTTAGAAGTGCATCAGTGTTTATTATTGACGACAAGGAGTATAACGCACTATAGGTAACCTAGGTATTCCAAAAGATCCTCAGTTTTACTTAGACTCAGTTTCACTTAGATATAGTCAAGACGAAGTCCGATTACAAATATAAAAAAGAGCTGTACAGGGTTACTAGCGATGTACATAGATAAACAGGTCGTGCCAAGATGGGTGCGATGGCAGATTATGAAACAGAATTGCGACGAAACGGTCACTTTGCGATTGACAAGATTCGTTAACGCATCATAGCCCAAAACAACACGTTAGTTTACATGTCAAAAAAAAACTTGCTAGAGTGTACTTATACGAAATCAGCTGGAGGCTAGAAATCTAGCTCTTTACTCCCTACACCGAACATCGATATACCTTTCGATACTATCCAATTCTAATACTCCCTTCGTGCAAGAGCAACATGTCCATTTGAGCAGTAATTGACGTGTTTACACGATATATATTAGGTAAAGGCCGTAAAAAAAACAACCAAAAAAAAAAACAAGATACAAAACGCCGTCAGGGGTTTAATTCGGTATTAGACCATAAGATTCTAGTGACTGTTAAATTGTTGCCGAACTGTGCAGTGAAACTAGACTTTCTCATGAGAATTATAACTCGTTGAAAATTAGAGTCATAATAAAGTAGCATGATCATCAACTTCTATGACTCGAAACACTGTCCAGAGCCACAATATAAGGTAGCAGATCTTGTTACAGTAGAACGCCAAGTTACCAAAGTTTACGACTTTGATAGGTTGTCGTTGTAGGTAGGACTGTCCTAGTCTTATTGATTTTGTTCAATTACTTGCAAGTGACAAAAGTAAAGCTTGTCTTAAATGTCAATAGAGCGCTTGACAATGAGACTTTTGGCAATGTGAGTGAGTGACTCCAATAGTCCAGGTGATATTAAAATTGCAACGTGTGTTATGATTAATGAATTTAAACATGACCATTTTATTTATGTATAATTATATGCAATATTCGTGTAATTATTTCCAGATGCTAATATTTGGATTTTCAGTATGCATATGTATGGATGAAATAATGTCCTCATATGTTTTATTTATGAGCCTAAAGGATGCCCTAATATATTTTATTTATGGGCCTAAATATGCTCTGATATGTTTTATTTTGGGCCATGAAATAATGCCCTTATATTATGATTTATTTATGGGCCATGAAATAATGCCCTGATATATTAATCCATAGAATAATCCCATAGAAATTGCAAATGCGTTTAATGACTATTTTATCAATAAAGTTAAGCCAGTTCCAGGTTCAAATAAAAATGTAACTGCATTAATAAATACACAATTAAAATCTATGTTTCTTGCTCCAAGCACGCCGCATCATATTTACAAAATAATCAATAATTTAAAGAATACTAATAGTGTAGGTCACGACGGCATATCATCAAATATTATTAAAGCGGTTAATGAAGACATATGTCACCATTTGAGCCACATAATTAACTTATCTATATCGACAGGCATATTTCCAGAAAATCTAAAAATAACAATTATAAAGCCATTATTTAAAAAGGAAAATAAAGAGTTAATGCAAAATTACAGACCGATTGCTTTACTTTCAGTATTTTCAAAAATATTTGAAAAATATCTGTATCAGGAAATTTATTCGTATCTAGAAAGAAATAAAATATTATGCAGTGAACAGAATGGTTTTCGTAAAAACAAAACCATCAATATGGCAATCTATAATTTTATTAATAATGTTTTAACGCACATGGATAAAAAATCCCCTGTATGTGCGATCTATTGTGATATGTCCTCCGCTTTTGATTGTGTGTGTCATAATATTCTGCTTAATAAACTTCATGCTTATGGTGTCAGAGGTAATGTTTTAAACTTAATGAGATCATATTTAACAAACCGACAGCAAATAACAGAAATTAATAAAATCGATTTTAACACAAGACGCCAAGAAACTTACACCTCAAATAGGCGTTATGTACCACATGGTGTACCCCAGGGTAGTGTTTTGGGGCCACTCCTATTTATACTATATATTAATGACTTACCAAATGCTACCAACCAACCCTTGATATTATTTGCTGATGATAGCACGGCCACCATAGCATGTAAGGACACAAATCAATATAAATCTGACATTAATGACGCATTGAAATCCATAATCTATTGGTTAAATAATAATAATTTGAAAATTAATTTAATGAAAACGAGCATTATGCATTTTGGACAACGACTACAAAATTCGTTAAATGTAAATGTAGTATATGAAAATATAACCATTAAAGAAGCTACTGTTACTCGATTTCTAGGTTTAAATATTGATAACAAATTAAATTGGAAGGAACACATTGACATTTTATGTAAAAAAATCAGCAGTCTAGCTTACGCCTTACATAAATTAGCTGCTATTATTAACACAGATGCGTTACTTTCGGCATATTACGGACTCGTGGAATCCATCCTTAGATATGGTGTAATTTTTTGGGCATATTCTACAAATAAGGATATGGTGTTTAAAATGCAAAAGCGATGATTAAAAGTACCGAAAGTTGTAGGCCTTTTTTCATAAAGTACAACATTCTCACACTTCCATCACTTTACATTATTGAGACAGCTCTATTTGTCAGGAACAACCCTGATCTATTTCCTAAACTATCTGATTGCGTCAGCCGAAATCGCCGTGATAATGATAGACTTCGTGTCCATTCCGCTAAAACAGCTTTACTCTATAAAAGTATAGTATGCAAAGCTCCACTAATCTATAATAAAATTCCAATAGCTATTAGGCATATGAATAACACACAATTTAAGAAGTCGCTTAAAAACCTACTAATTCAAAAAAGCTATTATAATATTGATGATTTTCTTTGTGATAAAGCTAAAGGGCACAATAATTATTATGTTGTTATATTGTTATCATATACCACATTATTAAGTACTTATTTTAAATTATAATTATTGACTTATAATATTATAATGTATCCACGACCTAAGACTATTACTGTAATTTTTTTTATTTTTTATTATTTTTTATGTACTGCTTGACATTTTACTATTACTTTGACATTATTTCTATTTTATTATTTGGACATTTTTATTGCTTTATTTTAATTTTATTATCTTTTTTAAATTGTTCGACATATTCTATTATTATTTGTTACCGCCATAATTTAACTATTGTTAACTACTTCTCATACGTTGCAATTATATTTTTTAATTATTTCATTAATAAATATTCTAATTGGATCTCATTTATATTTATACATGTCATAATAATGTTAGAAACGAATCATGTCATTGTATTTAGCTGTTAAGTATATTTACATACATACATACATAGACTCACACCTGTTTCCCCGAAGGGGTAGGCAGAGGCATATTAAACGCCCACTTTTCGCCAGTGTTTTGATCCCACGTAATAGGTGGCGAGCCTATTGCCGCTTATCAGGATATTTTGTTTGCCAGAGCCTCGTCCGTTGATCGGCAGGTGCACCACTTGCAGGTGAGGTTGGCATGGGACCCTAAGTTCTTGGTAGTAACCCGATGCACCCCTGCAGTATATTTAATGTGTATTATTTCATCTTTGCACGCCACATGTGGCAGAATATGCTGTACAATCTAAAAACTGATAAGCTGTAAAATGTGACCGTATTCTAGCAAATAAAGGATTGATTGATTGATTGATATTTTGTTTTGGGTCTTAAAAGAAAGCCCTTATATAGTTTGTTTGGAGCCATGAAATAATGCCCTGATATGTTTTGTTATGGGTCATGAAATAATGCCCTCATCTGTTTTAGTTATGGGCCATGATATAATGCCCGTATGTGTTTTATTTTAGGCTATGACATAGTGCTCATGTGTTGTATGTAGGCCATGAAATAATGTCCTAATATATTTTGATTGTATTTTATTGAGTGTACTTGTAAATATATTCTGTATGACAACACTATTATAATGATTATTAATTTATTCATAGATTACTGTTTGAATAATATTAAAAAAATATATAACTGTTAAAAAAAATTGAAAAAAAAAATCATATATTCAAACGCCTAAAATTGTCAATTTACATAAATTATTATTGTTTATTTTTAATGTTAGTATTTTTTATTATTGTTTAATATATAAAACACTCATTTCTTACTTGTAGAGCACTCGCACGAGGCCGTGCGATTTATTTTGGATGGCCGACTGTTAGCGATAATTAATTCCAAGCCATTATTTAATTGACCTATACAACCTCTGTGGTAAAGGTTCTGGTTGACAAGTAATATTTTGATTATCTGTATTGCAACACCGACACGACTGGCCAATCACAAGCCATTATATTGATGCGCGGGAATATAAAATATAGAAAGTCGATTGTCGATTGTTTTTTGAGTCGTATTGGTGCGGAGACGTAAAACGAAGGTATTGACGACGAAGTAAGAATAAGAATACAATCACCAAACCTAATACAGTATAATTATGATACCTTGTGTGAAATCGCTTTATGGTTGTAAAATATAATATGTGAGTACAATGCTTCTTTTCTATTCACTGTTGTATGAATTTGTATGTCAATTGTTGATCATATTGCAATTGTCATCTAAAGATATTATAATACATCATTGTAGTCATCCTGATAATGACTAACAAATGTATTTGTACTAGATGAGCCCGCGGTTACACCCGCGTTATTTAAAGCTACTGCTCCGCTCTCATGGCTCATAGCGTGATGTCATATAGCCTTATAGCTTATAGCCTACCTCGGTAAATGGGCTATCCAGCACTGAAAGAATTTTTCAAATCCGACCAATAGTTCCTGAGATTAGCGCGTTGAAACAAACAAACAAACTACTACTAGGTACATATAATTATAAATTTTAAATATATAAACGCATGCATCTTTATTTCCCGCGCCTTCGTCTCCAACGACGACCACAATGAAACTTTGGAATCATATTTTTAGGGAATCAGACAAAGGCATTTGGTATTTTTATTGAAAAAATATAGCTTACTCGAGTGGAATTTATATATACTAATCCAAAGGTGTGTTTGTCGTCACTTAATATGCTCAGCAGAGAGTTATGCGTTGCGCGGGCTAGGCGGCAGATGAAAATTCAAATATCTATCCCCGTTGATTTAACTTTAAACTTGCAAACGTGCCCTGCAAAATGCATGAGTTCTGTTTTCATAGTAGGTTGAATCAAACGCAAACATAGTCAAACATTTCAATTTAAAATTTATGTCTTGTTAAGTTAGTCGGTACGTAGTGTAAGTACTTAAATAGGTTTTAGAAAATTGACGAATTATATCACAATTACGCAAGTATATTTTAAGTCGAAACAAACCACTAGACGCGAGTAAAAATTAATACTGTCAAATCTTTTCCACTCGATAAGTGGAAAACACATTAAATCGATCAGAATGTGGGTGAAACCACGGCAAATGCTAGTTCTAATGACAAACCTTTAGAGAAATGGGGTAACGACACAAAGGGCACTTGATGATCATCATCAGCCTTTAACAGTCCACTGCTGGACAGGCCTCTCCTTTGAAAGGAGGAATTGGCCTACTATACCACGCTGGGGGTTGGTATAGGGTTTGTATCAAGTTTTCCTTCTCTTACAGTGCTGTTCTCTGCATAATATGCTGCCTCTGTCGACTCTTACGACTCCCATTGGATGATATGGGGTGGTGACATTCCGTATTCTTAATCCATCACCATACGGAAGATACTTGGGCACTTGATGGCACTCATAATAAAACAGATGGACACAGCCGATTGGGACATTTTGTATCATTATATTAAGTGAAGCTTTGTATGACAAAATGTTTCTTTCTATATAAAACTAGATGAGCCCGAGGTTACACCCGCGTTATTTAAGGCTACTGCTCCGCTCCCATGGCTCTTAGCGTGATGCTATATAGCCTATAGCCTTCCTCGATAAATGGGCTATCTAACACTGATAATTTTTTTTCAAATCGGTCCAGTATGTCCTGAGATTAGCGCGTTCAAGCAAACAAACAAACAAGCTCGTCAGGTTTATAATATTAGTACAGATAATTATGTCATACAAACTATCTCCATAATAATTACTTTGGCTTTCTACATTCATATACCCACGTGAACTTTTATAAAAAAGAGCCTTTGTAGTCAGCTGCATCGGTCATGTAAAACTAGGTTCTCTAGTTTGCTTTAGTTTATTTCAAAGCAAACTTTTACTAACTACCGATGAGGTCGGATGCAAATTCATGGTTAGAATCTATAAAGTAATCGATGAAAAAGTTATAAAGATTGAGTACCTGCTGATTAATTAATTATCGACTTATAACTTTGTGCTTCTTAAGAGCAGCATTTGTTGATTATCTTTTGAATATACATGCATTTCAGTTTGCCATCGTCCGTGCTCGTGGAGTTTGCCCTTATATGGTAATACACCGACACCAACTCTGATGGAGAGCTCTGGTATATAAGGGGGCCGACAGAAAGGCCGGCACCGCTACTGATTGTCACCCTGCCTGAACTACGTGCTACGTCTACGTCGTACGTGTATCCTGGTCCCAGCTGTGGGTACGTTACTACATTTACTGCGTTAGCGTACCGCCCATCTCTCTACCTGCTAGCTGAGGCGGGCTAGCGCCGCCTGCCTGACTCTATTGGTTGTGGCTCTTCTAATGCTGCTTTCCTGATGAACCTGATTCCAGGTCCACCTTGAGGCTCCGGCTACGCTACACTCTTCTCTACGCTACCCTAGTTCTACTCTTCCGCTTCTCCTCACTTCACCTACACCGTCTTCGACGACACTTCTGCCGACGAGTCCGGCCCTGCCCCAGCTCATCGCGCACACAGCGCTGGCGCCTGCCAGCTGAAGCCAACGGTCTGCGATGATCTGCCCCTCTACGCGCAGCCCTTGGAGCAGCCTGCCCTGCACACTACCAGAGGGAACAGCGTGGGAGACTGCAGCCCTTAGTGTTCAGGCCAGTGTCGTGTTGTGTTGTTGGTCGGTCATACTCGTGCATAGGAAGTGAGACGTTACAATTTAATTTAGTGTTATATCCAAGTACATATAAACGAATAGTATGTTGTTGGGTATTAGGAAACTTTGTATAACTACACTATTTGTATTAGGGAATTACTTGTGATGATAGTAATAGGTATGTGATATAAATTAGCCTAATAATTAGTATGTATAATATATAAAGAGTACTTACGGTCTGCAGGTAGAAGAGATAGAACAAATTGACTATCTCCACAAGAGTTTCCAAGCCCATCGCTACTACCCACGGAAGAAGCATGAATTTGATGTCCTGGAACAAAACAAGCATATTGTACTTGACACGTACATTGTACAGTATTTGTAGGGATAACGGTTGTACCAAATGTTCTATTGAACATATGCCACAGTCGCTGTTTAGAATAAAATCTAATTTTGCACGCCTTTGTGATCACGATTCGTTTTTAGTTTGCTATTGGTCGCTCTATGGATGTCTGTATTGACCACAAATGCCCACCATTGTGGTCAAATCAGACGGACTTGAAGTTAATAAATAGCTAACTGTAAAGTGGTGTAATATGCAGAATTATTTAACGCGAACCTTATTGGACATTAAAATGAAGAGGTGCTTTATTTAAAATATATATTTCATATTTAGCACGACACAACAAACAAAATATTAAACTATACCTGGTAAATGGTAGGGCGGTTAAATAAAACATCATGATCATATAGACGTTTTGGGGTTATTATTGTAACCATCTGAGATTCAGTTTTTTAAACAAAATAAATGTAGTTGTTACAGTATAACTGTTTTATGTGCCAATAAATATTATTATTAATTTATCAACCAGAAGTCCAATTTTGCTATAGATAGTATTCAATTACCAATATTTAGAGGAACCATATTTCAAGTACAACTTTACCCGTCACACTATAACTCTCTGATAACTTATGAATATAAAAAATGTACGCAGAAGCGCTGAACTAAAAGTGTTTATAAAAGAAATAGTGCAATGTGTTCTTCAGGTAAAATTTCACTTTATACTGGAATATCTTCATAAGTAACTCACTTTCACAAAGAAATCCGACTTAAGCTATTACCTTTTCGCAAGGCGAGTAAGATTCGCTCCATATTTTTTCGAAACCTCTATAAAACAAGGTAGAGTTTTAATCTTAGAAGCTGATGTGTCTACACATTTTATCCTTATGAATAGGTAAAGTAAACCCATCTTTTTTTCTCACCTATTCATTAATTGACTGTAAGATTATATTATTAAAGGTAACGTAAATTTTGGTTATGATAGCAAACTTTTTTATTATTTTCCTCGATATAGCACGTCTATTTTAAATCTCAACTAGAATAAACCGATTAAAAAATATTTACATATTTAAATTAAAGTAAATTGGACGATAGCTAGTTAGCTATTACCAGACCAGGACACCAGTTTGCACAGCCCTATTAGGTAATTAAATTTGCTAGTAGATTCTTGGGGACGAGGGACAAGTGTTTAGGTAATGTATTATTAGTTTATTTGAAATGAATGAATGAATGAAATGAAATGAATGAAATGAAATGAAATGAATGAAATGAAATAATATTTATTGCTATCACAACCAAACAAGCATGATTATAAATATACAGTAACCGTCGTAATAACGCACAAAAATACAAAAAAAAAGAAGAAATACATTTAAGTATATCTGTCATGGTTAGGTCGTGACGACAATAGGACCCCGTTCAGCATGATACCAGACATGCTGGCACTGATTTTCTACGGGACCCTAATTATAGTGACTCACGAACGCGCAAAACAGTGAGTACACTGGCCAAATATGATGATACATAAATATACATGCAATATAAACTTAGTGTCTACACAATTAAAACAATAACAATAACATCACGCACTAGCAGCGCGGGCGCGGGTGAGCATAAGGCGGAGTCGACGTCGTACTTTAGTACTTGTGTCTAGGTATATATTCTGTGACCGAAGGAAGACAGAGACAAGCGACAGACCGGCCGGACAGACCGCTCTCACCGCACGTACCGAGCGCACACGCGCTGCGCTGCAAACTTACATGATCGTCGTACAATAGCGAAAACGTTTCTTTATGATCTTAACAACTAAATATGGATCGTCTATGAACTGATTGTTGATCAGCAGTTGATACCGGAGCACGATGGCCACACTCCATAGGTAAGTGTACATAAATGCTTAACAATAACTAATTACCAAACTATAACATAAAAACAGTGAGAAATAAGTATCAAGTCAGTTACAAAATCCTCTTTAAAAAAAAAAAACAAAAAAATAACAATTGAAAAATCCATAATAAAATAAGTGTATTTAAAAATTTCAGGTCACCCGTCCGTTTTGCAATGGGAAAGTCAACCAGACTACCAAGTGAAGTGAAAATCCAGTTCGCACAGCTACCAACACCACTCGCACCCGACAACCAGACAGCTATGTAATAATAAGATATAATATTCAAGTAATTTTTTTTTCTGTTCATTTATACTACATAACAGTGATATAGACATACCTGACATCCGCACATTCGCTACACATACACACACATAGACAGACACAACCAGTACCCACATCCACGCGCAGCTCCACGTCTGGCAAGGCATTCCTTAGAATCATAGAAATGACGTGTTCACATTTATCATATTTAGCTTCCGCTGT